>BRXU01000005.1:1287500-1950000 GCA_030267565.1 Pleodorina starrii | reverse complement strand
GCCTGGGCCGCAGCGCCGACGCCGACGCCGCCGCTGCGGCGCTGCTACCCGCCCCCAAGAGGTTGAAGACCTCGGACGGCCACTTGGCAGCCACGGGCGCCGCCTCGGCCCACCAGCGGTGGCGGCAAACGGCGGGTGCAACGGCTGCCGGCGCCGCCGCGGCCGCACTGCCACCTCGACCACCTCCACCGCAGCCGCCGCCACCGCCAGCAGACAGCCCTCGAACCGCTGTCGTATTTGCTGACGCGCTCCAACGCCACGGCTCCAACGCCGCCGCCGCCAGCAGGGGCTCGTGCTTGGAAAGTACGGTAGCAGCAGGGCCGTCGGAAGCACTACTCGAACTTCTGCAACAGCAACAGCAACAGCAACAACAACAACAACAACAAGAGCAGCAACAGCAGCAGTTGCTGCGAGAGCAGGAGCTGGAGCGGCGGCAGCAGGGCGCTGCCGCCGCCGCCGCCGCCGCTGAGGCCGCGCCGCCAGCCGCCGCCGCCGTGGACACGCAGCAGCTTGTGCTCAGAATTCTCGACGTCGATACGGCGCTCTTGCCGGCGGTAGTGGGCCTTGTGCGCTCCGCTGGGCTGCTTGGCGGGCAGCCGCCCATGATCCTGATCCAGCCGGCCAACTCGCTGGAGACGCTGCTGCCGGCACCGCCACCGCGCGGCACTGTCCGAACCCTCTTCCAGACCGCCGATGGCCGCATCCTCCCGGGTCGCATTTTGGACGCCGCCGCCGCCGCTGCGGCGGCGGCGGCGCTGGCCGCCGTCGGCTTTGAGGACGCGGCGGCGGGCAGGGAGTTGGACCCGCAGACCCGTGGGTCTCGCGGCGCGTGTCCCGGCCAGCGGGACCCACGGCAGGAGCACGACGAATCGCTGAGGGAGCTGCTGGCGGCGCGGACCTCCGTACGGCGAAGGCACGGCGGTGGCGGTGGCGGTGGCGGTGGGGTACAATGGCAGGGCGCGGAGTCGGCACAAGCGGCCGGTGGCGCCGCAGCAGGCGCGCCCGCGGGCCTCGGCGCGGATGCGGGCGCCGGCGCCGCCCGCCATTTCGCGCCGCCGATTGCGGAAGCTGAACAGCACACGTCAGACGGCAAAATTTTGCTGCGAAGCAGCCCACAGAAGCAGCGCCAGCATCGGCCCCCGCCCCCGCCGCCGCCGCAGCAGCAGCAGCTGTTGCTGCCGCAGCAGCAGCAGCTCCAACTGCATTTGGAGGTCAAGTTGCCGCCTCCCGCTGGTAGAGCGCCGCCAGCAGCAGCAGCAGCAGCGACACACCAGCTGGAAACGGCTTCTGTGCGCGGTGGCCGCGGCACCGCCCGGGCAGAGGCCGCGGCGGCGGCGGAGGTTTCGGAAGTTGGCGGCTCAGCGCTGCCGCTGGCGGGGACAGCGCACCACCGCCTGCAGCACCAGCAGCACCAGCACCATCAGCAATACGCAGAGCAAGAGCCACGGCTCGCGCGGCAGCACGAACTGGTGCCCCAGGAGTGCGGGTTACAGCCGCTGGAACAGCAGCAGCAGCAGCAGCGGCACGACCAGGAGTTGCGGCTGCAGCAACAGCTGCGGCTGCAGCGCCAGCCGCAGCAGCTGCAGGGGGGCCGGCAGCTGCTCCCGCCGCCGCAGCAACAACAGCAGCTGCTGCTGCAGCAGTGGGCACAGGCGCAGCAGCGGCGTGGCTCGCAGCAGCAGCACCAGCAGCAGCAGGCCGATAGCGAGCCATCGGAGGGGAGTCGCCCCGGGTCGCCAGGCTACAGTGCCGACGTCGCGGTCGAGCAGCAGCTGGCCCGTGGCGGCGGCACCGGCGCCGGATATGGTGGCCGCGGCGGCGGCGGCCACGGTGGCGGAGCCTCGCGCTGGGGCCCCGCGGCGGCTTGGGCAGCACGTGCGGTCGGAGCCTATCCGGCGGGCGAGGAACCAGTGGAGCAAGGGGCCGCGTTGCACCGGGATGCCGCCGCCGCTGGCGACACGGCGACCTGGCCTCTTGATCGTAAGGGCTGGAGCGGCCAGGCGCGTGGGCGATACCACGCCCCCCACGACGGGTATGGCGACGGTGATGGGGACGCCGATGACAGTGCCGGCTATGATGGTGGCGGCGGCGGCCGACATAACTCCAGGGCTCAGGTCGCGGCTGCAGCAGCGGAAGCAGAAGCGGAAGCAGCAGCAGCAGCAGCAGGTTGGGAAGATTGGAGTCGCCGGCGTTCCGGGCGGCTGCCCCTTGCGAGGCAGCACCAGCAGCAACAGCAGCAGCAGACAATAAAGGTATTTCTTTAATGAAATCTCCTTTCGACAGCAGCTCTTCCCTTTCTCCGCATAACAATAATAATCGCTCCTATTGACTCGACTGTCCCCGTTTTTCCTCGCCCGCCTCTCGGCACGACTGCACCCATCATACCCAACAAGAACCCTAGAATTCTCACCCTATCCAACACCTCCCACCAAATACAAAACAAACAACACGGTTATCCTAAATAAATCTCCCTCCACGCACCGCAACGATCTGCAACCAAGAAACCCTCCGCTCCTTAAACTATTATCAAAATTTACCATTCACACCTCCTACTCCCGCCTCATTCGTTAACAAACAACACCAACACCGACCAGTTCCCCTCGCTCGCCCACACACAATTGTTGACGTCATAAACCGTAACCGCCATACCACAGTTTTAACATAAACCCTCTGCATAACCGCACCAAGATTACAAAGGGCCTTATAACCGCCCCCCTCCCTGAACCGCAAAGACCAATATAAAAGCAGGCCCCTAGACACATCCAATATCAAATCACCACTCACATCTTTTTACCAAGCCTCATCTACAATCATTTGCCTCTTATTCCCATCATTGGATACCGTCATGACCGACCACCAAGGTACGAAGCTCCGTCCACCAAAATGCCACCATCGTTTGCCGTGTTCACTATAATCGAACTAACCCAACCATCACATCACTGAACACTCGCAGACCCTCGTCCACTCCAAAGCTACCACTCCGCTGCTCACAACCACCGATCAATCAAGTCACCAACACCCTCCGAGCAAACCTTTCAAACAGGTCAGTAACCGCAACAAAACCGTTCAAAACCCGTCTGGGCCGTAGATCAGCACATCGCACGCACATGCATTGCACTCAAAGCCATCTGATGAGACCTTTGGCAGGGTCGAAACGCGTCATGGCTGCCTTTGCTTGCTTTTGCTGTGTCGTCGCTTTTGGGTTGCATCTACGCCTCCGTACATATCACTTGTTACAAAAATTCTGCACAGATATCAATAATTCATCTCTTTCAGAAGGTGTCTAAATTACTATTTCTATCTATTACTTTTTCGCACGAACGTTCTGAGGCTGACTACAATTACCAGCAGCAGCATCAACAGCCGGAGGAGGAGGAGGAGAAGGAGGCGGAGGAGCGGGCGGCGGCATTGGCGGTGGCCCGGGGCTACCCCGCGCAGGCGCCCCAGCGCTCTGCGACACAAGTGCTGGTCGGCCTCGACGGCAGCTTGATCTTTGTGGACGACCGCGGAACCATGGGCCTGGCGCCGCCGCCGTCGCTGGCATCGGCATCCCAGAAACGCGCACGCCATTCACCGCGGCCACCGCCGCCGCCGCCGGCGCTGCCACAGCAGCAGCAGCAACAGCAGCAGCAGCAGCACACGACTGCCTCAGTCGGCAGCGGCAGCCGCGGCGTGTCCGGGCAGCAACAGTACTCCGGGCCGCAGTTCTCGGGACCGCATCATCGCACGGGTGAGGCGCCGCCACCGCCGCCGCCGCCGCCCGCGCGGCCGAAGATCAACCGCTCCGAGCGGACCGTCGCGCAACCCGCTTACCCAAGGACCTTGTACGACAGTCCGAACGGCAGGGCCGCGCAGCCGAGCAACTTCGCCGACATGTCGCCGCCGTCGCCGGCCTACGGCGGCGACGCCGTGGCGTCCGCGCCTCCGCCGGCACCGGCACCGCCACCGCCGGCGCAGTTTACACGCCCCACGGATGCGCTCCCCACGTCGCAGCAGCTGCTGGGGCGCCTGGCGGGAGGCGAGGCCTATGCGGACAGTGCCGCGGCGGCGTCGTGGTTGCCTCTGGGCTTGCAGCTGGTGCCGCTGTCGTCCGGCCAGTCAACCCTGGGGTCGCTCCAGGGCCTGGATAGTCATCAGCAGCAGCCCCGGCAGGGGCCGCAGCAGCGGCGGCACTTGGAGCGGCGCTACGCGGCCCCCCAGGTCGCACATGCGGCAGACGAGGCCGGCGGCGGTTCGGGAGGCGCTGCTGGCGACTGCGGCGATGGAGATGCGGGTGATGAGAACGGGGACCTGCGGCACGCTGCGCTCGCGCTGTCGCAGCTCGGCGCCGCTGCGGCTGCTGCCGTGAGAAATGGCCGGCGACGGTCTGGGCCCGGCGGCGGCGCCGGCGGTGGCGTTGACGAGACATGGTAGGCGGGGGCAGACGAGGAGCAGAAGGAGGAGGGGGAGGCTCTATCGCGGCCGCCGCCGAATGTGAGACGGTTGGGAGAGACCGCGGACGGCACGGTAGGTAGGTATGGGTATAGGTGGCGGCGTTGGAGCGAGGTCGTTGGGTGCGCGCGCCGGCGGCGGCGGCGGCGCGGCCGCCGAAATAACGTCCATTCCGTTATTATTCCGTGGCAGGAGTGGCTTGGGCTCGAGTACTCGCGCAATCGACAGATGTAAGGCATGTATGGTCAATTGGTCATGCTAGCTGTAGTCGTAAGCCCGCCGTTAGTTGCCTCCGAATGGCTCGGGCGGGCGGGCGGGCGGGCCTCCTATGCAATAAGCTAGCAGGCAAGTCGTGTGGCTGGATGGATGGCCTGATAGATCCCCGGACGGACAGCCACACCCGCGGACAAACAGACGTGGGTGTTCTCTGTCCTCTCCTTTTGGAGAGCTGTGGGTTGCATCCCCGCATGCACGGACGGACGCGCACGGGCGGGCTCGAATGAAGCGTGCGCTTCCGTTAACGCAGGCATGCCGCCTGCTGCTCGCTTTAGTTAAGGGGAACGAAAACGGCGCTGGATTTCCTGCCTAGCTACCTCCTACCTGGCTTGCTGTGGCTTCCTCCTGTTGGTTGACTAGGAGTGCTGCTGCTGGGTCAAGAGAGGGAAACATGAAGGATCATATATCGCAGCGTAAGAAGCATCGAAGGCGGAGTCGTCCTGGGGAGGGAAAGCCGGCGCTTGCGTGCGAGAAGATATGACCCGCGGGCCGCGGGTCGGCGCGCGCGGCCGCGCCAGGCGGTTTTGGTTGGATAAACTCGTGGCAGGGTGCCTATCTCGTCTTGTTTGTCAAATTGTCGGTATCCGCGTTCATAGCGGGCCGGGTTGGATGGGGCATACGCGGGCTCGGGGCGCGCCATGCTATCATCAATCCTACATACAGCAGCAGGGCACATACTGCGCATCTTCACAAAGAGCGGGGTCTTTTCTTTTGAACGAAGACGGGGTCGGGGCACATACACACATGTAGTAGCGTATCCATCCATGTGCATGCATGTGGGACCCGTGTCGAATCATACGTAGTTACTCTCTGTTTTTTGACGGATCGGGTGGCTGCTGGGGTGCCGGCTGCTGGGGTGCCGGCTGCTGGGGTGCCGGCTGCTGGTTGCATGTGCAGACCAAAGTGGCGGCGGCCACGCAGGCTGCAGCACGCAAGCGAGCGACTGCTGCGCGGATGTCCCTGTTCGTTGCGCGTCGCTGCGTGTGCGGCGTCAGCCGGTGAGTAGCACTGCTGGCAGGCGCGGGTATTAGTTTCCAAGTACGTCTGCACCCAGTTTGTGTTATGTCGTTCGTTAGTTGAATTACGTTGGTGGTACAGCGTTTGTGAGGCGCCGCGCCGCCTCATCTTTGTCACACCAGAACGAAAGCCGATCCGACCGCCGAACGATGTACGTGAATGCAAATGTTGCCTGAATCCCCGCCCGGGCCCGGGCCCGGGCCGGGCCGGCGGGCCGCTTGTGCTAGCAGGCTCCCTGGCTGGCTGTATGCTTTGAGTTCTTTACGTTTTGTTTGCTTGGCGATATCGGTGTGAGGGACTCGGGCGCTGCGGGCTGTCATCATTCGTTGGTCACACACACCTCACTAGCTCATTAATCCAGAACCACACACCGCGTTCGTGTATTCATGTACTGCGAGTTTATTTCAAGGCGTATTGTTTGATCGAAGACGCGATGGGCGTAGCAGTGTTCGGTTTTCGTCGGCTGGGACGGGGATACGCGTTTGCTGGTGATTCATTAAAACAGAGTAAGGGGTCGTAGGGCTTGTATGCGGGCCTATTATAAGAGCCTTATGAGAGCTAGCCGTATGGCGGTTACGTTCTGCGCCAGGGATGTTTTCTATCTGTGCGCGGGGCGACCCGTCGCAATATCCCAGCAGCTCATCACTTTTGGCGCACCCCGCTGTCTTTACAACGCGCAGCAACACGCCTGCGCGCGATTGTGTCGAAGAAGGGGCTGGCGAGTGGCGACAGCGCGCAACTTAGTCCGCCGCCGCCGCGGCAGGCGCGCGGCAGCGGGGCAAACTGTCCCTATCTATCTTTCGATCGGGCGGTGCGCCCGTAATCGATCGCCCACATAAAACCACTCTGTGCACTGACCAATGCTTTTGAGTTCGGCAGCTTGGCCACTTCGGCGTGACGTTTGTTTGTGTGTGTGTATGTGTGTGCGTGGGTGTGAGTGTATATGGTGTGGGTTGTTCGTTCCCGTGCGGCCACACAGCAAGAGCCAAGTAAGGCGAGGTTCCCTGGGGAGAGAGGTGCATTTGGCAAAACTCTCTCCGGCAGATGCCCGACCTACCCACTGGCACAGGAACAAAAGACATCTGTGTGCGTGTGTGTATCCGTGTGTAGGCGCGCGTGTGTCGGAACGCTGTTGCGGTCGGGTGGGGCTGCTGGGTCAGCCGCCAAGTTGCGGTACTGCTGCAAGGATGGAGCCGTGGGCTGGCAAAGCACCAAATCAGCAGCCGTCGCGGAGTTGGGTGCGGGATACTGGGATCTGGGATCCTGCGTATGTAGCTTTGTGGGGTGCCTGCCTGCCTGCTGGTCGATTGGCGGTGGTGGCGGGGCGCCCTTCTCCGTCGGGGCAACCCGGAAGGACCTTCTTCCACGCATGTTTGATATGATGAGGCGGAGTGGTGTACAAGGGTGGCGGCCCCGGGCGTCGATTTTCACACATATTGACGCCGATGAAATGAGCTGCCGCACCGACGTCGATCCGGTGGTGCCAATTTACATTTAGATACATTAATTCGAACAGTTGCAGTTTGTTGAAATTCAGCACGCAGGCGACGATGATTTACCGCCGACGGAGGTTCCATTTTCAATGCAATCTGATGATGTTTGCGGAAATGATCCGGTGGAGGTGGGGAACGGACTCGGGTCGCGTGCTTATCTTGGCTGGGGCTTCGCAGCTAAGGGGCTAGTGAATCAGCCCGCAGCCGTGCTCGCGAGCTCCCGACACGCGATCGAAGCAGCTCCCCAAGCTGTCGATAGATCCTCCGTGCGCCAAACTTATGATGTGGCTCGCGCGCCGCTTGCTTGACGTACGCGGTATCAACGCAACGCAGCGCACACGTGCACGGACGTTCACTCCACGGATGATCTCAAACGGATTGAGGTGCTATGTAGGCTGTCCCCTCTGCGCGGAAGGAAGGAAGGAGCGTGAGACCCGATTCAAATGATGGCCGCGAGCGACGGCGGGCGATAAGAGCAGGCAGCTTCGCTTGCCCAGCGGCGGCGCGGGGCACAGAAAACCGCGCCGGCGCCGGCACCACAAGCATCCATTCGTCCGCATATGCTGGGATAGATGGAGCTAGGGGTGGGACCCCGCACTCTGGACCTGCAGTGGTGCACGGCCCCTTGCGGTCGCCGTGGTGGGGCGCGGTGGCTACAGGTAGGTTGTCCTGGCGGGGGCCAGCAGGGGCCGGGTCGATGGGACGCTGTGATTGGACGGGCGGTTCCTCTGCGACGGTGGGGTGCGTTCAGCGGCGGTTAGGTCGTTTGGTCATTGTTTCGAGCGTGGTGGACTTGCTGACGGATGGTGGCGGCGGTGGTGGTGGCGGATGCGGCCCTTCGTATCCGGTAGGTCCTAGCTTGCTACTTGGTCGGTTCCCAGCTGGTTTAATCAAGTATCACTTGTGACGGTGTCCGCTGCTGCCGCTGCTGCTGCTGCTGCTGCTCCCCGCGTTCGCCCACAGAGGCGTGATGGCCGGTCGGCAGAAGCGGTCGATAAACTCGTTGATTGAAGCGTTGATTAGTAACGGATGGTGACTGCGTTCGTTGAGTCCGCCGTTGCTGCGCACTGCGGGCTCCGGGTGGCCCTGCTCGTGACGATGATGGGGATGATGATGCGTGACGATGGGGATGATGAGGGTGCGGATCGCGTTTTCATTTCTCAAAACAGCTGCTCCCCGTGATGATGCGTGGAGCAGTGCTTACTTGGTGGGAGATTACACACTCGGACGCAAATACACACACGCGTGTTGCGCGCGCGACACATACATGACCATCTTTGTGTATGTAGCGGTGCCGTGCTGAAGCCGTACACTCACCGCGCACCCTGCCTCCTGGGCCTCTCTTGACACCTGGCTGGGGGAGGGAGTCGTGCATGCTCCATGCGTCATCGATGTACCTTTGGATGTGTCGATCGGTGCGTGTGGTGGGTCTAACAGGAGTGCCTGGTGCGCCTCGCTCGCTCGCTGGCTCGCGCGTGCTAGAAGGCATAACTACCGGTGTGCTTGCTTGTCCTGCGGGTACGTACGCTCTCTGTCCTGCGGATGCGCTCTCGTGTTCATCAATATTTATCGTACTGCTACAGGCGCGTCCTCGTTTGTGCTTGCGCCCGTTGGCAGTGCCTTTCGTCTGCCAGCAATACGGGTATAGTGGCAGCACTCGCCGTCGGAGGTTTGTTCGCCTGCCTTGGGTCCCGAATGTCAATCCGGGCCTGGCGCCCTGGTGCGCGTTCGTTTCATGCATTCTCTTTTTGTTCACATTCCTTTGATGGCGTGCTGGTTAGTTGACATCTTGCTTGATCGTTGAGCTGCTGCTGGTGATGCCAAGGCCGTACATCTACCCGGCGGCGGGAGGCTGTCTTGGGGTACGTCTGGGATGTTCGTTTTGTCCTAGGTCCAGTAAGCATTCGATATGTTTACCTATCTATCTTTCTTTCTATCTATCCACCGATGCGAAGTATCCGGCGGTTGCCCTGGTAATGTGCGTGTGCGATATCGCGTGCAGGGCTATATGTCTAATTCATATGTCCTCCTTCGTTGCTCCAGCGCTGCGTTAGGTGTTTAGTTTTAGTTTCTCCCATGTCGTCCATTGCTTGATTCGATCTTGCCACTTGCTCCACTCCGCTCGCTCTCTGTGCTGCCCCACGTGTGGGGTGCGTTGAAATTGGGTGTTTTAACAGCGGGCAGTATCGATGCCGCGCGCACCAGTAGCGTTTCGTTTCGTTTGGCCGGGGGGGCGGGGCCCAGCCCAGCGCGAAGCTCGTGCCCCCCTGCTGTCCGTCCTTCCGTCCGCCTGTAACCTGTAAGGACCAAACACCATCTTTTCTCCAGCTGTCAAGCCATAATAGCAGTCCTTTATGTCCTCCATGGCAAACAAAGGCTGACGCCCGTTGTCTCAGTAAGAACAAGTCCCATGGCCGCAGTCAAACCAACGCCTCCTCCCGCGCTGCACTTCGTTCACTCCCGCAGCTGCCAGGAAGTTTGTAATGGTAATAATCTGATGAGACGACGGCGTCTGGTAATCCAAACATCCTCGTGCTGCTGCGGCCATCGTCCCACAACATGTGGCTTGCAGGGCCAGGGGCCTTAGCGCTTCAAGGTTCAGAAGCGTATTGTTCACATACAAGCTGTCCTTCCATGCAACAACTAGCCAGGGATCGGGACCTTACTTTGGGGAGGCGCACTCCAAGGCGATGCTACTGTGTGCTGTGGGGCGCCCGCCCAGCTTCGCCAGCCGGCACTTTGACGGTCAAGTGTATGTATGGATAGACCATCCTGGTACGGGGTTAGTTGGTAATCAACGCTCGTACAGTGCTTCTCTAGGAGCGAGCCTTTGCAAGCACTCTCGGCAGCGATGCCCGCGTCGTCGCAACCTTCGCAATTGCAGCAGCTCCGCGGATAGAACAGAACTCCCTCCAACTCAAGGCGGGGAAAACACAAACTGCAGCGAAGTAACCGAGGCGACATGGCGTTGGCGAACAAGCTCAAGAAGGCGAGGCGCACCTTCGTCTGTTCAGTCGCACACCTCTGCAATTTAGTGGCTCCATCGATCACCCCAGCCAGAAATCGCCGGCTCGGACCGCGTCGCATAATATGCCCCCGGCGCATAGCCGGAGAGCATGCGAAGCTCAGAAGCTGACCAGATGGCGAGGAGCCTGTTCCAGTGCTGGGAGCGAACTCGGGGCGGCGCCGGTGTCACACGCGGCGCCGCTGCCGGCGAGGTCGGCGGCCCTGCTGAACGTATGTAACCCTTGGGCGTGATGTACCTTGCTCACAATGTAAGTTCAGTGATCCGTGTGTTACCCGTTAGAAGCCACCAGGCAAATGAGGTGTAAAACACTAACGATGGCGAAAAAAATAAATATATAAAAATATAAAAAAATGAAAAATAAATTTGCACACACGCCAATGTTCCATCTATCGTATAGAACGCCTTGTAAATACCAACTAGGCAGATGGATAAATGGAGGAGATTGGGGTGGGCATACGAGTAGGTGGGTGTATGGGCGGACCGCGTTGTGTTGCCTCATCAGAATCCAAGTGCTTGCCACCCTACCGATCGCTCCGCGCCCTGCTTCAAGCGCAAACCACAGTGACAGGGGTCACGAGCTTGGATCCTGATTATGCAACACAACGCTTCAAGCGCAACCCTTAGTAAGGCGCTGGGCAGGCGCTGGCCCGCCGTTGCAAACAACACCAACCTATCCTGCTGGCCCTGACCCGGTGTCATTTCTTGGGTGCCCTGGCCGGCGGCAGACCTTTCATGGACTATCCACCGTGATTCTTTGGTTGTGTCACAGGTCATACGGTTGGGCTTCCGTGTTGGGGCAATGGTAGTAACTCATAAGGGCTGGGACAATGCGCCTTCGTGGGTGGCCGGGGCCCGCGTCACGGTCGTCCGTGCCCTTTGGCATGCATGGTTATGGCCCGGGGTCCCGCCCTTTGTCCCGGGTCCAACCCGTCCCGGGCTGGGCTGGGTGGCTGGTGCTCTGTCCTGATCGGGCTTTCCTTCGCCCTGTTCGTTCCCGCTGGCTAGCCTGAAAACAACCCATCGGAGGGTCTGGATCCTACTGCAACTACAGTACTCCAAGTGCAGTAACCATTGATTACCGGTAGTCCGCCCAATGACAGCTCCACATGCAACCGGCTCCACCGCACCGCAATGCAGTGCGCCTCGGTCTCCTCCGCCCGGCGCGCAGCTACCGGTATTTAAGATCATGTGCTGGCCCACTTCCTGTCTCTCAAATTCCCCAAAGTTGTGCACGAGACAAAAGTCCCATACTCACGGTTCCCTCCCTGGCCCCTTGATCCGCTCCTGTTCGGCCCCAAAATGCTGCGCAGCGGCCAACCCGCGCGGCGCCGAGTCCCACTACGGCTTTTACGAGTTTATTCCCATTTCAAACTGGCAGCACCGGTCCCACTTGGTTGCCCCAAGCATGACGCAACAAGAAACCGAACAGGCAGGGCAGGTCGGAGGCTTCACGTAGCTACACGTTACAGAAATCATTCCTGTATGCTTCACCTCATCTGAATTGTCCGGCGTCACCGCAGCCTTGAAGGCAGGCAGGTCTGGTGTGCATAATCTCGCCTTGCAAAGATCCAGGTATCAACCACATCGCAGCGGCTCACAAAACACAAAGTCTGGGGGCTCTGATGGTGCCGCCACTAGGCAGCCAGGCATTTCATCACGGGGGCTCGGCGCGAGCCCACCTTATGCCACACGCCATCACGCGCTGGCGCCGGAAAGCCCCGAAGGCGCCTCCTACTAACAAAATCCGCTAGTCACTTCAATCCTGTCGATTACACTCGTGAATGCAACCCATCTAACTTGCGTCATAAGCGTCGCAAACAGAACGTTGCACCCGCGCCTCATGTCCCAGAAATCAGGACGCAAGCTGGATATGTCAGCGGTGCCATTATGGCAGCATTTGAAATCATGTCTCCCCCGCACACGGACACGACGGCCACCCCCGCACACGGACACGGCAAGTTCCTAGGCATCCACGGCCGACGCACGACCGGCTGGAGCCGTTCCGTGAAAAACCATTTCGGGGGTAAGACGCCAACGCGACGCGAGTACTCGCATCCACCACTTTACATTAAACATGTGCGTCGATGCATCCACTGCCGTCGTTACCCAACGGACTCGTTGCGTACCCTAACGGGCGACATACATGCACGGCAAACCTCTCCCACCCGCCAGATCAAATCAGCTGCTCCGTGGGGCGCACGACGATGTCGTTGACCTCCATGTGGTCAGGGCAGCTCAGGCACCACATCACAGCGTCCGCCACGTCCACCGGCTGCAAGCACTTGAAGGCGGACGTCGCCTTGCGCGTCGCCTCTGCGTCGCCGAAAGCGCGGACGGCGAAGAATTCGGTCTCCACGACGCCCGGCGAGATTCCAGACACGCGCAGCGGCAGGCCGGCTCCACGAGCCTGAGGGCAAACCGACAGGGTCACGCAGGGCGCAAGCAGGTAAGGATATCAGATTAATTACCTGATGACTATGCAGATAAGATCCGCTTGAGGCTAGCGTCTGGAGGCAGGGGGCACGGGAACAGTAAACCTTCCCACAGGGCCCTCCTTACCTCCTGCCGGAGGCCTTCCGTGATAGTCTTGACAGCTGACTTGGTGGCGGCGTAGAAGCCGCCGCCTTGTGGCCCATCAGGGATGCGGTGACCGCTCAGGCCAATCATGTTGATGATGTGACCGTAGCTGCCGCGGCGTTTCATGTCCTGCACCACCAACACAACCCGACGAACGTGATCCGTCACCCGTGGCGCATCAGGATTGCCAGACGTCCGCAGCCGAGAATGGGCTGCCCGAGTATCTAGACAGATGCGGCATCATTGCGAAGCGGCAACACGTCGGTCCTTGCACGACCCTTGACAAGCCATTCAGCATCATCTACGCGACAATCGATCAGACACGTGCGACCGATAAGGCGCACCGCACCTGGACAACCGCGCGCGTCATCATGCAAGTGCCCAGCACGTTGGTGCTCAGCATCTCCACCCAGCTGCCAATGTTCCCGTCGAACAGCGACGCGTCGTTGCGGCTCATGCCAGCTGTGAGCAAATAACCGCAGCAAAAGTCCGTTTGCCAGTAATATTTGGTCCGAAGCATGAACAGCTGCAACCTGCACCGACTTACACTCCAGTAAAACGTTTTCTAGGGCAAACAACTACAAGGACGGCACAGCAGGTGACTGGCAGGCAGTTCATTCGGTAAGCACTTGCACGCGCACGATACCCGGTGTCGGGCTGCGTCTTCACACCCATGTTGGTGAACGAGAGCGACACGAGGGGCTCCGGGGAGGACAACACCACCGACATCGCCGTCACTCGGGGACAGGAGCTTCAGCACAGGGTATGATGATTTCGTGCGTGATGCTGACGCTACGCTACGGGCCCTCGCAAGAGATACCCAAATGGCATGCCCACCGTTGTTAATCAGGACGTCAATGCCGCAGTCAGTCCAGCGTTTGGCCACGATTTTCGGCAGAGTGGCAACCTGCGGCACGTGCAGAAGGCAGGGTGCAGAGGTAGCAGACATCAGATGAGTAGGACCGCGTCGCAGGCACGCCAATGTGGCGTTTCCGGCACTCCCTGCGCGAACAGCAACTCGCAGGGCCTCTGTGACCAGGGACCAGCTCGACCCTCAGCGCCCAGCATACTTTCGCTTCTTTCCCTGAGGTCTCCGCACCAACGCTAAAAACCAAATTCAATCTGCGCACCTCCGCCTCCTTCGTGATGTCGCAGACCACCGGAAGGAAGTTCACCAATGGCACCCCCATCGCGTGCATGTGACGCTGCAGCTCCTCAAGCCGATCCTTCCGACGCGCAACGGCCACTACCCGCATCCCTGCAAGCGCATCAGCAGCGGAAAATGAAAATAATGTCCCGTCCAGAAAGGTCGAACACGGCTCGGATATGGCAACTAGGCGCTGTCGGCCCCGAGCTGAAACAATTCCTGGAGTGATCTGGACGGGCGCCGGCCTTGGTTTAAAATTGCTGTGACCCAACGTCAACACACTTGCCTGCCAGTGCTAGCGCCTCGCACGTTGCCCAGCCGATGCCAGAGGACGCCCCGCTGACCAGAGCGACCTTCCCTTGCCATTTCTCGAAGCCCGGTGGGACTCCCTCGAGCGGCTGCGCGGCCGGCGGCGCAGACGAAGACCCGTTGTAAGTCGGCTGCCGTGGTGCGGCGGTCGGCGCCAGCGTCCCTGGAGCTGCAGCGGGCGGCGCGGAAACTGCTTGCGGCGCGACATCCACCGCCGGCGGTGGTGCAACTGGCTCGGTGGGCGCGGCGCTGGCTGCAGGCGCCTGCTCAGCCTGCTCCTCCGCAGGCGGCTGCGCCTCGACGGCTGCGGCGGCACTGTTCGCGTCGCTCGCCGTCTGTTGCTGTGTAAGGGCCCGGATGTCGGGAAGCGGCGCCTGCGACGGAAGCAGCCTTCACAAACTGGGCAATACGCCAAACGCTAGCACCAACAGAACCAAGTTTACGGGGAAAGGTTGCAGTACTGCCGGAGAGCTCCTACACGATCCTCAAGTGAAAGCATGTGGTGTTTGTCCCCATAAAAGCTTGTACCCATTAGACATTAGGGGCCCAGAAAAAACTCACGTCTTCAAGCACCACCCGCTCCGGGACCATTCCAGGCTCGGGATCCAAACCCTTGGCGGCGCGGTCCGCAATGGCTTTCAGCCGCTTCACCGCATCCTCCAGGTCATCGTTGATGAGCAAGTAGTCGTACAGCCCCTTCTCGTTGATGCTGAAGGCAAGGTATTTGCAGAGGTGAAACAACAGAAGACCCCGTGTTGGCACCGTACACAGTACATACCAAGATAACCGCCGCACGGTTATGCACCGGCAGTCATACGCATAATGGCCGTAGCTTCTAGTAGTCCAGGCGCTTGAATCGCACGCTTCTCGCGCACCTCTCAATCTCCGCCTTCGCATTGTTCAGCCGGCGCGTGATTTGCTCAACAGTCTCCGTGCCGCGCCCCGCCAGGCGATTGGCAAGGTCCTCGAGCGAAGGCGGTGCAATGAACACAAAGATTCCCTTCAGGCCGCTCTTCCGCACAGCACGCGCCCCCTAAGTCGCAATCAAGGGGGACAAGAAACACCGCGTAAAAGGTTTGTGGTTTGATTCGCGGTCACATTCATGTTGAAAGAGCCAATAACCATAGACAAGGTGGCCCAGACCTTGCAAAGCGTCGTCCGGGCATACACCGTGCAGGCTGCGTACTGCACCGCGCGCACACGCACCTGCACATCGATATCCAGTACACAGACCCGGCCGGAATCCAAAACTGCACGGGCTGCGGCCACACTTGTGCCGTACAAGTTCCCGTGCACCTGAGGAAATGGCGGGCGGGGGATATGGGAACACCGCCAACAACGTCAGTTGCCAGTACTTGTAGACCGCTCTCGCAGGGTTCAAGGATAATCGTCCTTGATAGAGAGTAATTTGAGCCACTGGCACGCTGCAAATGCTCCTTATTTGAGGGCGTACAAGCTGCTCTGACGAGCCCGACCCTAGGGCTGCAGTTGCGACACACTTTGGGGAGTGAAAACAGTCCTCCAAGCATCTGCTTTGCACCCTTATTGATCGGCAGTGCGAATTCGATCCAAGTTGCCCCCTTTCACTCCGCATTATTGCATACCTCAGCGTACTCCAGGAACTTGCCCTCGCCAATCTCCTTGGCAAATTGCTCCTTCGTGGTGAAGAAGTAGTGCACACCGTGCTGCAAGTAGAACAAAACTTAACTCCTTCAATTAAGATCACACCGATCAATGGACTGCAAACAACATGTTGCGCCCCTGATCACAATTTTCAAAAAGGCTTAAACATTTGTAGGATTCATAGCCTGTCTGCCTACAGCGCGCCCAGTGATACTGCAGGGTAGTTGCACAATGAGCCCATACATAAAACAAAGCACACCTGCTCGTTCGGGCGAGGCGCTCGTGTCGTATGACTGACACTGAAGCCAAAGTGGTCGCTGTCCTCGATGAGCCGCTTGGCCAGGGTGCCCTTCCCAACGCCCGATGGACCAACCAATACCAGAGCAGACGGTGCCAAACTGGTCTTCTGCCCATCTGAAACTTCAGGAACTATGCCATCAGGTTGGTTTGAGGTGGCCGCAGGTGCAGGCTGAACCTCTACACCTGCCGGAACACTCTGCTCGGCACCCATGGGATTTGCAGCCCTGAATACACTAACACTTCTATCTCATGAATAAACTAATTCGTCGGTACTCGAATAAAACGAGCTAATTGATCGGTTTTCCATCCGGATGTTCGTACGACGGTTAGCGTAACGGTCATACCCGCATGCAAGCCAAATCAGCTCATGAGCCTCTTGGATCACCAGGACTGACAAGATCTAGAAGTTTGTAACACGAAACTTCCAACTCCCAATTCGGCAATCAACAAAATGGCGCTGCGCAATTAAGTGTTGTAATTGCACGTAAGATGGGAGCCTGCAAGAGTGAGGATGTGGGTCTCTCCAATTATGCGCCCAAGGAGTGCGGCGAGGTGGAGGAGTGGCCGTGGAGTCAAACAGCCCAGGTGGGCCCTGAAACTAAGAGATGTACTGCTCCGGGGTAACGAGTACAGTACTCGCAGACGTTAACCCGGAGCAGTACATCTCTTAGTCTCAGGACATCTCAGCTGTTAGGCTGCACGGCCACTCCTCCTTGACTTTGGACGGGGGGCTGGGAAGCTCGCGCTTGGAACTTCCCGCAAGTCGTGGGGTTAGATGGGGCCTAGATCCGTGCGTGTAACGGTAGTGGAATTTTGAGCACTCACTGAAACATGTTGAGCCGCAAGTACGGTTTACGGTGGACCCGGAGGACCAACAAATCAGCTGCTGTTGTTGCGGTTGGGTTCATACCCGCGGAAGGATGCACTGGGGTGCAGCGCAAACGATGACGATGCGCTGTCCAACAAGTCAACATGCGTCACTAAGAACGGAACGCGCGGCAGGAATTTCGAGAACCATGAAATATCGAAATTCATTAGCTCGGTGTATTTCCGTCCTCTGGACGCTCGTGGATTCTGCGCATTGATCGTCAGCTGCCAATATTTGGGCTTCGGCTGCGACAGTATTAGGTGCGGGCTTCGCAACGACGATCTTTAAACCCAGTACAGGTAGTGACAGCTGCGTTACAATTTTAAGCCGTGCAACGTTCCACTAGGTGCGACGATCCACTAGGTCCAATCTGTGTCCGGTTGACCGCACGGAGTCCGCAGCACAATATGCGCTTTCGTCAAAGGTACACCAGTGATCTTAAAACATCGCAAAGCCAGCGTGTCACGGCTATTGTCACCAACATATGTACATTCTACAAGTCAACACCGGTGGTAATATTACCACCATCGTCAGGTAAGCACGACGCCCGCCATCCAGCATCCAGCCGACGCATATGGTGTCCAAATCCAGCATCTTTGCGCAAATGTCTATCTAGAGTTCAGCCTTGCATCTAACTAATATGCCAAATACGAACCCCAGCCCACCGACCGCGACACGTCAATTGGGTAAATGCATCAGGTACAACAAGTGCCTGCGAAGAACCCAAACGCCAAACGTTGTAAACGGTTCATTCTAAAACCAAACACCTGCCAGACACAAAGCGATGCACTGACGGTTCTAGGTCACCCAAAGAAGATCTGAGACGCGCCGCCGGGAGGTTGGGCGACCTTCGAGGAGGGCTTGTCCGTGAGGAAGTTTCCAACGTTCTGTCCAGCAGGCCTGAATTCATCACCGAGTCAGAAACGTGAGGATAGGGTCGGAAACGTGAGCACGGAATGAATGAAACTTTAGCAAGCGGGATTCCGCTAGTAAAGCACTTGTCGCCGTGTCACGAGGGGTTGTCGCATGGACATGGGGGTGTCCTTGTCGTAAGCGAAACAAGACACATGACAGAGCATATGTGAGGGGATGTCCGGGGGAATTAGCTACCCATTTCGCGCAGTCCTTTCCTGTTCCGCAACTCTCCGCTTTTCGTGATGCCATGCCCGTACCCAGCGCATAGCCAAACCTCTATGCACCGTCTCTTACCGGGAGTAGTTGTTGCTCGCGGGCTTGGGCGCATCGCTCTCGCCGAAGACAATCTGGGAAGCGCCTCCAGGGGCCGCCAGCACACGGCTGCTAGGGCGGTCGGTGAGGAAGTTGCCAACGTTCTGACCCGCCGGCCTGCACGCATGGTTCATTCAAAACGTGACATACTGAAGCTGACAAATGTGTCTTTGTGACAATGTACTTGCAAAAATGTTTAGTCGATTTGACGGAAAGACTGGTCCCGACACCGAAAGTGCTGAACTGATGACCAGTATCATGCTGCCTACGCCACACCATCTTATCTGTCTCATTGAGAAGTACCTGGTATAGTTGTTCTGGCCCTTGCCCGCAGCCACGTCCTTGGAGGCCTGCCCGGCGGTGACCTGGACGACGGTCAGGTCCTCGCCCGCCTCGTTCTTGAAGGAGAAGTCCTTGGTCTCGAGCATGTTCTCCTTGAGACGGTCGCGAAGGGCCTCCAGGCCACCTTCAGCAAGGAGGAAGAGTCGAGGGCGCATTGAAAACATGATTCAAGATGCAGAAAGAGTTCGGCCTTGGCAACCAGCGGTATTTATAATATCAGCAACAGTAAATTGAAAGGTTTACAGAGTTCTTGTCAAGGCTTATCGCTGCGGGTCCCACTCCAATAGACCCACACTGACGCTCTCACGACTACGCCGCCAAAAGCCCACGCTTTGCCTACCTGCCGGGCTCAGGCCACGAATGCGCAACTGGACCCGCATGTCCTTGATGGTAAGGGGCTTGAGCAGGGCATCGACCTCGGCGCTGTTCATCTTCGCTTAGTTGCTAATGGAGTGAAGAAAGAAGTTGGCTATGGAGAGCAGCGTGGTAGAGCAAGAAAGGAAGCTGGATGTCTGAAACAAAGGCTGAGAGTTTACTTTATAGGCCCGGTCCCGCCTTTCGTGCTCAACGAATCGGGCTGCCGTACGGTTCCAAGCGTTCGAATCGGTGCTCCAAATCCCCGTCCCGCCCTACAGCACGCGCAGGAACAGCCCTCTTGTTTTCGAAGTCGCCTATCTACTTTTGCCTGTTACCAAACATGTCATTGGATGGATGGGGGCGAAGCCTTTGGCAATCATCGGCGTCGTCACCTGTTGCTGCCCGACAACGGATGTTGGCTTTCTTACGCTTCCTGACAAAAACTGATCCTTGAACGCTGTGATCCAAGTAGATAGTTGGATCAAGTGTTGCGAGTGCCCATGGCTGTCTTTGTGTCCTCGGAACTCTGCCAACAACAATATGATTCACTCGCTGTTGTGCTTTCGAACGGCACATGTTGGCTGACCTATTGAGTTGGATGAAATATTACGCGGCCATGTAGCACCCTTGCGTGGAGTACAAAGTACCAGTAACTTGTGGCCGCATACCATGCTACCATCACCCATTTAACCCAGCAACCCCCGAGGCGGCAGGCTCGGGGGAAAATGTTCTGGAAACGTGCATTACCAACATGGCTACATGCGGATGATTTACCCCCACCTCCGCCTATTCACCTGTGGGTAGCCTGAAGCGAATCCGCAACACGTGACCGGCTGTTTGCGCCGTGCTGTCTCCTGAGAATATCCTGGATAATCAGTACCCTGTCGCCAACGACATACTGCTCTGCTCATGTAATGGGTCCTACTCCTCCTGGGCCCGCTGAACACGCTGAGGCATCGCGGCACACCCTCGCAACTGCTGAATCATGCTCACCAAGATGGACTCGAGGCCAAAATGGTTTGAAGGGGGCAACAAGCAGACTACTGCGCCCGAAGTAACCAGAAAAGGAAAACCCCAGCGACAGATACACCAGGAACCATCATCTTGATAGCAGCAAGCGGACCCGGGATGAGGAAGCACATCATCGACGTTGGGGCACTCAGAGACCTGGCGCCCTGGGCCCCGACGGCACGCTGGTGGTTGCGCCTTTCGCATCACAAGTGGCTGCACTCCTCCATCCCGCAACCGGCTGCCCTGTGCGCCTGCGGCGCCGTCCGCCGTCTCTACACCTCCACCACCCTGTTGAGCTCCACTGACGCCCAGCTCACCTCCATCCCTGGCTCCGCTTCCCTCCCATCTTGGTTTCAGCGCTTCCCGTCTCCTGCCACCGGAACCCGGGCCTATTACCCATTAGCCATTACCCTTCCCGCCGGGACATGAATTAACCCGTTTCACCGTCGACCCAAAAGGATCACCTCACGGTGCATGCCACACCCGACAGTGCTGCGGCCGAAGCCCATACAGCCGGAAGCGAGCCCAAGAGGCCAGGGGCTCTGCCCGGAACAGCCAGGCTTAAGGGCAATCCCGGGAAAGCAAGTACCCACAGCAAGGGGATAAAGACCACTCCGCGGGCATGAGCCGACCACGGCACCTCCACCAGCCGTCTACTGGTACCACCCATCAAACTGTGAGCCACCCTAGCTACCCGGGGAAGCTCGAAGACATGTTAACCGACTTGCAGCAGCCACACGCCACGGCGCCAACCAAATCCGCGAAAGCTGCCACGGGCGCAGCAATGACGATGGAGGCAGTGCTGGCTGGGGGCGCGCCGGGGCGCAACGCGCACAGGAGGTATGTGGGTGGAAGATCGCTCGGCTGCCTGCTGGGCAGCTGCGGTACACCGTTGTGAGGCCGTCGCACCTTTTGGAACGTGCGTGTGCTGTGTTGTGTTGCAGCGCGGCGGCCCGTCTGCAATCCAGTTCACATGGCATGTCCTGCTATTCTTCCGTACCGCCGTGCCGTGCATGTTTTACACGGCTGCGCCGGGCAGGCGCCAATGGCACTTCGACATCAGATTCGTGGCGGTTACAGCCATCAGAATACATCGGACTTGGAAGCCGCAGTCTCAACGCCAGGGCCAACGGCCAAGGCCCCGCCTGCTGAGGGCGCCGCCCGTTTGAAAGCTGCATCATACGGCAGACCTGCTCAGGTGCCGCCGCCGGCCACTCTCCCGGGGTTCTCTCACTTCCAGCCTGGCTTAGTCACAGGCTGTCCGCTTAACCGTGATCAAGCGAACACAGGCGCTATTCCTGAACTCGGTACAAATAATCAAGTGTGCCACCGCAACGCTTACCCGTTCGTGAGAATTCGACAGACCCAAAACCACGCCGCCGGTTCCTCGCGGCCCAACGGCGGTCACGCGAACGGGAATGGGCAGCGTGGCAAAGCGCCGCCCCGTGTAGCCGTGTTACGTACCGCACGAGCAACGCCGGCTTGCCGATCTGCGCCCAGTTCGGGGCCGCAAGGCGCGCCAGCGCAGAGCGCAGAGCGATTGCGGACCCACGGCGGCAACTGTGCAAGGCACCCGCACGGCGCCTTCGAGACGAGAATGCAAGCCGCCATGGCCAGTACATACAAGAACACCAGCAAAACGGCCACCGCGGCGCACGAGCGCCGCGTCCCTGCGCCTTCCACATGTGCCGCCACGCCCTCGTGCATCGGCGTTTGCGCAGTCATAAGTACAACGAACCGGGGGTTGCGCGCAGCCCCTGGCCTGCATGACCGCTTTGGGCTGCGGCCAGTTCTGTTCCCCGGTATTTGCACACGACATTAAACCTCCAGCTAATGCAGCGGAATGGGCCGCGCCACGCTGCAGTGTCCACAAGTCCACGCGGACCTCATGCATCGCCCCCACGCGCGGCAGGATCCTCTAGCTTGTGGAGAACCAGGGACAGGCCATCCTACGCGCGACGGCCACCCTTCGCGCGGAGCTCATCCACAGGCGCCTGACAACCCCTAGGCACTGAGACCGCAGGTTGCCAACACACTGAGACCGCAGGCTCCCTGTGCACGACGGCCACCCCACAGGTCCCAACCATGCCTGAGCACGCCCCGTGCCGCCAAGAAGGCTCCACCAAAATGCCGTCCGTCCATGTGAAGAAAGCCTGTGTAGATATGCTTCGTCGCCCACACGCGGTGCCCGTTATCTGGGGGCAGCTGGGCGCCAGTCCTTTTCAGGGGGCCAGACGCCAGGCCACACGCGACCGATGCCCGGCACCCCAGCTCCCACGCGATATGTACAGGAGTGTCTTAATACAAGTAGACCCCGAACGCTGTCGCCACACAGAAGAGGCTCTCCTGTGGTGCAGGGGGGGTCGATGGTGTCAGGTCGGGGCTGGGCGCTCCCTGGCGCGCGGTGAACGCAGTCGACAAGGAGTGCCGCGGGACCTCATTCGACTTACGTTTGAGAAGGAGTCATGTGCGTAGTTATCGGTGGTAGGGTCCCAGAACCCGCGGCATGCCAACCTGGTAGCAGGGAGGGCAGCAGCCGTCAGGTGTGCTTTGTACGGCAGCGTCCGCGTTGGCGCCAAAGCCGCATGCCGCCGTACTTACCGGACTCCTTCGCCACGATGCTCTGCGATGAACACTTGGACCACAAACTTATAGCGGCTCCAGTTCTCCTCTGCACGCGGGGCGTTCACAGGAGCTTTCCGCGTGAAACCCCGTGGTGCAACCCTCGACGACCCGGCAGCGACACGAGCCTGCGGGAAGCCTTCCCCCCTCGCCTCCCGTACGCGGTTTAACGCATTAAGAGGGTAAGGTGCAATGTTGCGCACCTTTGAGCTTGTTCTTGATCTCGTCCGCTATTTCCCGCGCCCACGAGGACGTGTTGTCCGCATGGTACTGCTGCCCCTTCAGCCGCGCATCCAGCACATTGTGAATAATCTCTTTAGCACGTGATGGCTTAAATCTGCGGACAGGGGACCACGTCCCGCGCTGTTGGTAAAGCGGAAGCCTCCTTCCGGGCCAGTGTTGCAGTCGCACTTTTGGGCGAATGGTGGCTCGAGAGCGAAGTCCGACGCATCCGCCATGACCCCACTGATCGCCCAGGGTTGCGAGAATTAGGACCTCAGGCGACGAATGCGCAGGCTAGAAGTTGGACTTTTTCTTTTCAGCTCACGCTACAACGATTACACAAAATATGAACAATGTACCAAAACTACGCAATGCTCTCTGGTCAAATATGGCGATGTAATTGGTTTGCTGTCGAACTGTGACGCGGCAAAAGTCTTATATCAGGAAGCGATGAACTGGGTCAAATGACGAATATTGATAACAGTTCTTGTTTGGGGAGAATTGCGAGAGCGCGTGCTTGAAGGTACGATACAACTTTGAGCAACCAACGGAACCAACTTTCGCCAAACCCGGGCGGACGCTGACACGCTACCGCAGAGCTCTGCGCTACCGTATTGTTGTCCAGACGACATGGTTAGAAGGGGGCGTGGATGAAGGGAAATGCATGTACAACTCGCTTTCGTAGTATGCTGTTGCGGGTTGCGTCGCCACCGAGATGCCTCGTTTCATTCTCTTCCCTTTCCTGTACCAGTGCATTATTTACAATTGCGCAATACCAATACCAGCCGTGCGATTGCTGCTGCACTTCACGGCCTGCCTACAGGCGAAGCCTTGGCGCGTCCTCTCGGGGCGGGCACAGTACGACCTGGTACGACATGTACGACACCGCACAGCCCCGAACAATTGATATAAACCGCGCCTGTCACTCCCACCGTACTTTTGCCATGACCCGTTCGCTCCTTTGGGGTCCGTTCAGGTGAAGCGCATGGCCAGTTGTGCCCGCTTTGTCCTAGGTGCTAGGTCTCCTAGCTTGCCTCTCCCCAGCCGGGAGCTCACTTCAAGCGCCGCCAAACCAACATAACTGTGACATTACTGCTGCGTTTGTCAACATAAACATCTCCTTAGCAAAGTCAGGTGGATGGGCGACCCCGGCCATTGACGTTGCGGGGGCAGGAGGATGGCCTTGCCTGGCCCATCCGCGTGAAGCTGCTCCGTGTTTGTGCACGACGCTGGCATCGCTCCAACGCCTCTGAAACAGCCCTGGGGATCGGGCTGCTCGGGCTGCTCGGACGCCCCCCCTTCCGCAAGCCAACGGGCATATGATGGTACCCCTGACCCTTGTGAGCCCTGACGAGCACGCGGAAGGCCGAGTTCGGCTAGGAGGAGATGGCACACATGGAAAGGTGGTGTCTTGTGGTGATACAGGCCGGGTAAGTTGAGTTGCTGTGTGCCATTTCAGGCGCGCCCGAGGCCCTTTGGGGCCCTGGGGTTGGACTGGCGATGTGACCCCTTGTAGTCTGTGACTGTAGTCTGTTAGCTTGACAGCCTCATACATCGACACGGCCTAAAGCAATACCAGGGGGTGACCAGCAGCACTGCCAGTACATGGTTGTCCGAGTCCCGCCCTCTAGTCCGCAGAGTTCGCTGACGGCTGAGTGGGCGTGTGTAAGCCGCCCAGCACGAATGCAGTCTGAGGCAGAGCGAGTGCGCACAGCTACTACGGCCTTGCTCGTTAGGACGCTGCAAGGGCGGGCTGAACATGTGCGTAACTGCGCATCAACCATCATCCGACGTCCTCGTCACCGTTATGCCTGTTAGTACGGTGAAACGCTCGGCGCCGGGGGCAACGCACTCGTGCTATGTCACCGGCATTGGAGCTTTCGACGCATAATGTCAATCATAATCGGGCCGGCACAGTTACGCAGAGGAGCAAGCATTAAATGTACCGCCCGTACCAGCCAGCAACATCCAAGCTGTGTTCCCCCACATCCCACACCGGATATCCGTCAAGGGGCGCACATATAACCATTTTCACGATTCAGATTCTCCTGTCAGCATTTTGTTCTTAAGAACTTGGCAAACAACTATAACGAGCTAAATATGCCGTACACGAAGTTCTAAGCATTCCGGAGCTCTTGCTCCTATGCCACTGTGTTCCACTGTCAGCAAGTCCATTGTTATCTTTGATACATCTTCCCCAACTGCAAATTTCTAGCCTATTAGGATTTGCGACGCAAAGCGGGAGCTGTTCGAGACGCTCTAGGAACGGTTGCATCTTTAAGCACAAACCCTTTCCTTAATATATCAGCCAGATAGCAGCTTGACAAAGTTATTGCGCCCCTGGGCGCTCCAGCAACATGGCGACCCGTGCGGTGCTCCAAACGTTCGAGCGATATCAGAAGGAGCGGGTGGCCTTCGTCACAGCTGTGGCGGAGATGGCTAAGAACCCTCAAGTGCGTTTTCTGCGTGAGGGCGAGTTTGGAGCCGTAATTTGACGTGGGTTGGGCGCGTGCAGAACATCGAGGCGCTCCAGCAGGCAGGGGCCATGGCTCTCCTTCGGCCACTGCTCCTCGACAACGTGCCGAGGTGGGTTAAGCGACGCTGCTGATGTGGAGAGAGCCGCTGGGCCCGCAACACACAACCCGCCGCTTCAATCTGTGCAGTATACAGCAGTCCGCTGCGCTGGCACTGGGGCGGCTTGCAAACTACAGCGACGATCTAGCAGAAGCTGTCGTGCAAAACGAAATTTTGCCTCAGCTGGTAAGGCAGCGTGGTGTTTTTGCGGAAGCCTACTAAGCGATGTTTGTCACCTAAATGTGAGGCATGCGATTTATCAAGCGTTGCAAATAACGGCGTGCAGGTGTACTCGCTGAGCGAGCAGAACCGGTTCTATAAGCAGGCCGCGGCCTTTTGCCTGCGGGCGGTCGCGCGGCATTCTCCGGAGCTAGCACAGTCTGTAATTGACAGCGGAGCGTTGGACTCCCTCGTGACGTGCCTGGAGGAGTTTGACCCGGGTGTCAAGGAGGCGTCGGCATGGACGCTGGGGTACATTGCCGGCCACAATGCGGAGCTGGCGCAGCAAGTGGTGGACGCGGGCGCGGTGCCGCTCTTGGTGCTGTGCGTCCAGGAGCCGGAGCTCAGTCTGAAGCGTATCGCGG
The DNA here is from genome assembly GCA_030267565.1 of Pleodorina starrii. Lineage (NCBI taxonomy): Eukaryota > Viridiplantae > Chlorophyta > Chlorophyceae > Chlamydomonadales > Volvocaceae > Pleodorina > Pleodorina starrii. The sequence goes on along the minus strand of BRXU01000005.1, from coordinate 1,923,992 downwards.
CATCGGCCTTGTCCGATATCGCCAAGCACACACCGGAGCTGGCTCAGGCTGTGGTGGACGCGGGCGCAGTGCAATACCTGGCGCCGCTGGTGATCAATCAGGACGCCAAGCTTAAGCGACAGGTGGGGGCGTTGCGTGGTGGCATCGACGGCACACGTGCAAGCAGCGCGTTTGGGAGGGTTCTGGGTTCTGGGTTCAGCCTCTGCGTGGGCGAAATTCCAACGCCCCATGCGCCTCCTCGGTTCTGGGACCTCGCCCTTCCTCTAAAGGAACAATGGCATGCGCCAGGGCCTTTGGCAGCAGTCTGGGCGTCACAGCATGCTGGCCAGCGCGCCGCGCCCTAGGGCTGCTGCCTTGTTGGCGTCTCAGAACACCCCACGGAAACAGTTGTCGGCTTTCCCCGCGCTTCCACGGCTCCTTTACTCGCACCGGCTCATTTTCGTGAACAATTGGTTAACGAATAATGGCTCGGTACGGGTTACGAAGCCGGAACGCCACCCCTGTCTAGCGTGCGGGGCCGTGGTCAACGGCGCGTCGGCGCCTCCCCGCTCGGGCGGCCTCCCTCCAAGCGCCCGCTTCCACGACTGCGGAGGTGCCCGGCCACGTCACCCTGCGCCCCATCTCCACGCCCCGACCGAGGCTCCCTGCGCCCCACCCTCAACTCCTAACCCCACCACGCTATCATGACTGCGCCGCACGCTGAGCCCACCGGGATAGCTTCCACACACACACGCCGCTTTATAACCGCCGCAGCAGAGCAGGGCACGCTTAGCTTTCAACGCGCCGCCGCCGCCGCTGTTGCTGCTGCTGCTGCTTCTGAGCCGCGCTGCCCGGTGGCTGAGCCCACCACCACCACCACCACTATCACCAGCAACCCTCACCTCCACAAATCCTGCCACCAAAACATCGCCGTAAATGCTCCCGAACGTCCGAACGGACGGCTGAACTCAAACGACGAAACGGCCCCAAACGCAACCCGACGCGATGTGGCGCCCCCGCAGGTGTGCTGCGCGCTCAGCCAGATCGCCAAACACAGCGTGGACCTGGCGGAGGTTGTGGTGGGCGCGGAGATCTTCCCCAAAATCCTTACCTGCCTCAAATTCCCGGACGAGTTCGTCAAGAAGCACAGCGCCACGGTGGTGCGCGAGGTGGCCAAGCACACGCCCGAGCTGGCGCAGCTGGTTGTGGGCAACGGAGGCGTGGGCGCGCTGGTGGACTATATCAGTGAGTGCAGGGGGGGCAGGGCGGGAGGCGGAATGCTTGCAGCAGTGGGGAGGGCTCGCGCCAGCGGTGGGGCTGCATGGCTTGCGGGGATGGACCGAGAGGGAGGATGGGTTTGGTGGTTTGGGGGGCTGGAAGGAGGGGTAATTAAAACGGCCCGAGACGAGGGAACGGCGCCATTGACAATGCGATGAAGGGAAGGGGGGGGGGAGGAGGGGTGGGTGGATGGTTTCGGGGCTTGAGGGAAGGAGGGAGGGAGGAAGGGGGCCAGGGAGGCGAGGAAGGTGAGGGGCTGGTGCCGTACCCCATCCTGGCAGCGGCTCGACCGCCCTGTCCCGTCCTGTCCTGCCCTGTGTGTCGGCGCCCCCGCTGCAGGCGACTCCACCGGCAACAACCGGCTGCCGGGCATCATGGCCCTGGGCTACATCGCGGCGTTCTCTGAGACGCTGGCGCTGTCGGTGATTGCGGAGAAGGCGCTGCCGCCGCTGGTGTCGGCGCTGAATGAGGAGCCGGAGGATCACCTCAAGAGCGCGACGGCGTGGACTCTAGGACAGGTGTGTCCGAGGAGGGCGGGCTGGGGAGAACGGGAGGGGCAGGGTGTGGGCGGGAGGGCGAGGGCGGGGCGGCTGGGGGACGAGCGGGCGATGGCAAGCCGCGCAGGGACGCGCGGGGCGCGCTGCACGGGAGGCAGCAGGGGGAATGGCAACCGGCCGTCGTGCTTGGCTGGGGCTAGCATTCGGGAGGGCCACGGTAAATCACGCCATCTCCCAGGAAGGGCGCGGCTACGGAAATGAGCGGCGGCGTCATTGAAGGGTCGTAGCACCTGTTGCGTTGATGCGGTATAGCGCCTCGTCCCGGCACGTTTGGCGCCAACCTCCCTCACGGCGGCTTGTGGCACGCGGGCGGGGCGGAGGCCGCGCGCCGCGCCGCGGCTGTACGTGCTTGCGACACCCAGCATGCCAGCCTCTACTCAAATCCCTTACGGCCAAGTTTTCCCTCTTCGCCTCCTTTGGGTCTCCCTCCGGGCGACCGCAGCCCCCGCACGCGTCTTCCCCACCACCCCGAGCCCCCATCCGTACAGCTCTTTCCTCCCGCGCCACGTATCGATCTTGCCGCCCGCCGAAAATCAAACGCAGATTGGCCGCCACACGCCCGACCACGCCAAGGCAGTTGCCGATACGGGTTGCCTGGCGACGCTGGTTTCCTTGGAAAGCGACGGTGCCTCGTCTGAGGACCTCAAGACCAAGTGCCGGCGTGCGCTCAAGTCGGTGATCGCCAAGCTGACCCACCTGCCGGCGCTGGACGCGCTGGTGCACCGCGCGCTGCCGGAGAGCGTTATGAAGATGGTTCTGGAGCAGGTGGGGGCGGGACCCTTGGGGGGGCCGGGCTTTGCTGACGCATGGGCTGGCGGGCTTCTGGGCCTCGGAGGCGATGGGGCCGGGGCAGGGCGAGGCTTGGTGGTATATAGGACGCAGGTGCAGGGCTAGGTTAGCGGCAGGGTGCCGTCCGACCCGAGGCTCCTGCGGCAGGAGCGGGGCCGGAGGCCCCGGGATTCTGGCACGGTGGCAATTATGCTGGTGCAATTGGTAGGGCTGGGGCAGCTGGGAAAGGGTCCAGCGGGAAGAGGGCCAAGAGAGGAGGGCAGGCAGTATCGGGCGCCGCGCCAGCTTGAGACAATTTGGCGGCGAAGGACGGGGCGTGCGGCGCGGATGTCGCTACGGAGCAGCATGTCGCTCATCAGGGTGCGCGCCCGCGCGCCCCCGGGAGTCTCCCTTTCCCCGCGCCTTCGTTTGATCCCTTCCTCCCCTCTCTTGGCAGGTTGGCAAGGTGCTGGCGAACGACGCGGCCGGCCGCGCGCAATTCGTGCACAGCGGCGGCCTGGCGGCAGTGCAGCAGATGGCGGAGGCTCCGGGCAGCAAACTCAAGGAGGCGGTGGAGATCATCAACAGCTGCTACCCCGAGGAGATTGTCAAGTACTACAGCCCCAGCTACAGTCAACAGCTGCTGGAGAAGCTGGAGAGCATGGCGGCCACCACCACCGCCTATTGATTGCTGGGCGTGGTCTACTGATCGCTGGGCGTGGAGGAGCGAAGACGGGACGGGGCACCATGGCGGGACTTCGGAGAAGGGCGGAGTCATCCGCCGTGGGCGTGTATGGGCGCTTGCGGACGGGTTGGTGGAGCGAAACCGCCGGGGGGGTACGGCTCGTTGATGTGTGGTCCTGCACGGGAGATGTGGAGTCCGTGGCGCTGCACAAGCGGGCTGGTGGCCCTAACCAACGAGCGGAGTGGTCCTTTGGAAGCGGCGCTATGAGGAGGAGGAGGAGGAGGATTGGCTGCGGGGCTGCGGGGGGGTAAGGGGAAGCGTCCGGAGTGGGCTTCCGGAGTGGGGCAGGCACGGAGGGAGTTCCTTTCGCCGCGTTGGTGCGGGCTTAGGGGTCGGCCGACCCGGAGGGTGAGGCGTGCGGGTGGATGGACGATGGGGACTTGCCGCATCCGCGTCACGCGACGCCCAAATGGGTCGGCCACCTAATGGGGCGTAGCCAAAAAAAAGCAGCGCCGGCGCCGCCCTCGGCGCCGCTAGCGGACGGACAGGGACGGCGTTACGGTACGTTACATTCAACGAACATGGGTTTTGTACTTGCTTGCTTGTTCGTGGGAGAGATGCTCGCGAGTCGGGTGGAGAGGCGGCACGCCGGTTATGATGTAGGAAGGGGACGCGGCTGTGCCTGCCCTTGCGCGCGCCAGTGAATCCAACAAATCGACAGCGCAGGACAGCTCCCGTTCCCGCGGGGATTTTGGGGGGGGCTGATGGGGACGCGGGATCATGAGCATTGCCGGCCTTTCGGTGGGTTTTGTTGTAACGTGACGTTACTTGATGCTTTGGCCGCAAGGGACCTCAGAGGCCGGAGGCGCCTTGTGACACGTCTTAGTACGTCGTACAGCACGCGTGCCATGAACTGCATTCGGGGCAAAAGCTGCTGTGATTAACTTGTTGCTGTGATCTTAAGATTGGTGTGGACGTCCGTGTGTATGTATTCGGGGGCGGGCCCGAGTGTGTTCAGGTTTGGGCCCGAGTAGGGCCCTGCTGGATTGGCCTAGATGGCAGGCAGTCAGTCACAGATACGAGGCGGCTCACGAGGCGGCTTGATGAGCAAGGAACGCGGGGCATGCCAGGAGCATCCCGGCCGCCTACGACGGCTGCCCTTACGGCCAGCGTCGCAGAGGTGCGTGTAAAAGGAGACGCACAAGCCAGGAAGGGCTCTGGCAAGGTCGACGCCCCTCGTTGGCTGGGGTGCGACTACCCTGGGCTGCCGGGCGTGGGGCCCACAATAACACACGGGACTGAAGCTGCACCGACCTGGCACGCAAGTATAGGGCTCATGGGAGCCGTCTGACAACCCTACTGCCCAGGCACAGGCGTGGGGGCCACGAAGTCGCCATTCTTGCGGGCATCTGTAGAAATGCGCACGTTAATGAATTCAAGCACCCTGACACGCTGGGGTGCTACATGCAAGCCACACAGCAGCAGCGGGACACACATGCTCGTACGATCGAGTCGTTCCGAGAGGCCTGTCGATCTGTCATCCCACTAGGTGCCAGTCACGCACCGACGGAAGGCTTTCCCGCAGGACCCCTCCCAGGAAACGCATCACCCCCTCCGAGCTCCCTTTCCCGCACCACCACCACCGCCACCCTCGCCCACCACCACCACCAGCGCCCCACCACCACACGCCTCCACAACTCCGTAGCAGCCGGTCAGTCGTCTCCAGACTCGGCCCTCAGCTCAGCCCGCCTCCACTGTCCTCCCTTCCCTGAAGCCTCCTTTCCCCCTCTGCGGGTTCGCACTCTTCATTGCCCCTGCCGCCTCTCCAGCACCAAGTGCACGCTGCACTGCGAGCAGGTGTTGGAGCGGATGGCCGCAGTCACGGTGGAGAACTTCTCCCCCGCAGTCGCCAGCAGGATGAGCTGCCCGCGCAGTGTGCCCTTGCTCGTGTCAACCTGCCGAGCGGCGGCAGTGGCGGCAGTGGTGAGGCGGGCAATGGTAAGGCGGGAAGTGGTAAGAAGGAAGGCTACCGGTGTCAACCTGCGGAGGCAGGCAGCGGCGGCAGTGGTAAGAAACAAGGCGGGCGGCGGTGGAAGCCGAGCCTATGGGGCGGCACTTGCAAGCTGGGGCTCCGGTGGCGGCGGTAGTCGCGAGCCGGAGTTGAAGAGGGTCGCATAACAAGTGGCAAAGGGCGGGGCAAGTCAAAGGCGTGTTTGTCGTGGGCGTGGGACAATGACGTCGACGTGGCCCACGTGGCACGAGGGCCGGGTGTGCACACTAGAAAGCAGCAGAAAGCAGCAGGAGCGGGGTCCTTGGAAGCGAACGCGAGCGCCGGACCGTCTCCCACTTGCCTGGGGGCGCGCGCTGGTAGCAAGCAGCACGTCACCCGCCGCCACGCCCGCCGCTGCCGCGTGGCCCCCCGCGTTGACCGACTCGACAACGACACGCTCAGCGCGCTCTGCGGGCGAGGGGGGTTGGCGCGTTTGCGTGGGGAGCGGGCGGGCTGGCCGGCGGAAGGAAGGTTAGGGGCAGGATTGGCGGCTGGCGCACGCACGCGCCGGCCGGGGCGCGTTCGCTGCGGGCAGCAAGCTTGCGGCACCTGCGAAGGGCATGGTGGAACCCACCTGCCAGCACTAATCCGAGAGGCTTCTGTAACGAGATCGTGAATACGCGGCTGCCGGGGACGGCGAGGACCTCGGTCTCCAGCTGACCGCCGGTGTCGTCGTTGGGCGCGAAGGCTCGCACGGGCTGAAGTTGCTGATGCGGCACACTCCCACCATCCGCGGTGGTGCCCACGGAGTGGGCGACGATTGCGGCTCGGCGAAGGTGCTGTCGTGCGCGTCCGTGTGCGATGCGGGGGCCAGGACAGGCACGGCACAGCATCATGATCCCGCCGGCAACCGATATAAGTACTGCTTAAGCCAAAAGAAGTATTGGAGATACAAATTCCTGCCCACCAGAGTTGCGCACACTTGGCCTTTTAAAGTTCTGTTACGATTTGCTTGCAGCTTTCAACAGCATAAAACCTAGCCCCCGTTGGCACCATAAAACACGCTGGTGTAACTGCTTGTAAAAGGATGGACTTACAGGTTCGCGCGATGTCGCGCGTAGTAGGCCGGCGGCCGTTGGGCTCAACTCTCCTGCAACGACCTCTTGGCCATGCGAGAGCTGTGGTCACCGGGGTGGCAACTCCTACATCGACAATTGGCGTCACTTCAGCTGCAATTGAGCAGCCCGCCGAGGCGCGCGACCGCACGCCGGAGGCGTCCTCATCCGCATCCCTGGGAGGTGTCGATGGCTCGGGGTCTAGCAAGGCCGCGACGAGGAAAGCCAAGCGCGTAAGCCCCACGAGCTTGAACCCGGGGCCAATTGAAGATATCACAGTGCTCGAAAATGGTGTCATCCTGGTGGACAAGCCGCTCGGGTGGACCAGGTTAGTGCCCATTGACGCCGGGGGGTATTTCACATGAGTCGGGCTGCCACGGGCGCCCCACCATCCTGCCAAACCCCTCGTGCTCCCCGCTGCTGTGCAGCTTCGATGTGTGTGGCAAGATCCGGAACATGCTCAAGTTTCTGGGGGTCAGAAAGGTGGGTCAGCCTTGGGGTCGCCCAGCTGCCAGCCTGCCACACAGCCCGAACGGAGTCGCCCGGAAGCAGGCAGGAGCGGGCATCTGGACATCTCCCGCACTCCCATCTCGCATACACCAGCGCCACCCAGCCCTTCCCTTGGCGTCTTCCGGCCCAGTCATCTCCTGGCTTAGCGTAGCTAGCCCCATCCTACTCGCTCCTCCACAGAGCCCACACTGTTCCTACTTTTCAAGCCTTTCCCTCCATCCCCCGCCCTCCATCCCCCGCCAGGTCGGCCACGCCGGGACACTTGACCCCAACGCCACGGGGCTGTTGATCGTGTGCACCGGCCGGGGGACCAAGTTCTGCGATGACTTCATGGCCCAGGTAAGCGAGACGAGAACGGGGGCTGGAACAGGCGGGAAAAGGGCGTCATGCGCGCAAGTAGATGTACCGGTAGACGAACGATTGCTTAACGTAACCTTACAGGTACGGGTTGACGAGTAACGGAGTAGACGGCGCGGGGGCACACGGCGTGAGGCAGGGAGAGAAGGGCGGCTTGTCGGGCATTTCGCGTGTTGCCTAAGCGGCGCTCCAGCCCAGCCCTGCCCTGCCCTGCCCTGGCGTCAGGAACCCACGGAGCACCCCTCACCACCCTCTTCATCCCTCTGGACACACGCGCCCCGCAGGACAAGGAGTACTCGGGCACGATGCGGCTGGGGGAGGGTACGGCGTCGTACGATGCCGAAACGGAGGTCTCGGAGCGTCTGCCATGGGAGCATGTGACAGGTACGCGGCGGACGTGCACAGGCGGTTGCGGAGGACAGGACCGGGGATCCGGAGTGTGGTGGTGCGGGCAGCCCAACCACCCACCCTCTCAAGTACCCAAGCGCCCCGCTCCTTTGCGCTCGCCCCGCCCCGCCACCCCTGCGCCGCCTGCCTGCCTGCCTGCCTTCCATCCGCTCTTTCCCCGGCTGCTGCGACAGACGCGGACCTGCAGGCGGCTGCGGGGCGGTTCGTGGGCGACATCCTGCAGGTGCCACCCATGTTCTCAGCCATCAAGGTGAGGGCGCCCGTGCGGCCAGGCGGCCAGGCGGCGTGGGGACACGTGTGGCCAGGGTGCGATTGGCAACTGGCAAAATCTGGGTCGCGAGGAGAAGTTCGAGCTTGCTCGCGGCTTGGAAGCCGCGAGCCGAGCGCAAAAGCAAGGGCCCGTGGCATGGGCATGCAGGTGGTGACGTCCGGGGCTGTGCCCTTGCCACCCACGGCGATAGGAGCAGAGACGTGTTGAGGCCTGCAGCTGACAGGGGCTGATGAGAGTGGCGGTATCGTTGGTATCATTTTGGAAAGCTGCGTGCCGCCTGTGTGTCTGGACTGCGGCGCAGGTGGGGGGCCAGAAGATGTACCAGCTGGCCCGCGAGGGGCAGAGCCTGGAGCTGCCGCCGCGACCGGTGAGCATCGGCAGCCTGCGGGTGTGGCGCTCCGAAACCAATCCCCAGGACGTGCACTTCTACGTGGCCTGCAGCAAGGTGGGTGCTACTAGGAGTGGAGTATGCGGAAGAAGTGCGAGAAATGCGGTTTCGTAAAGGTTTTTGTGTGAAGCGATAAAGGAATGGGGGGCGCTTTGGCAGCTCAGTTTGACGTTTCGTTATTGGAGTTTGGTGAGGGATACGGCACGAGGCCTGCACGGGACCTGTGGAGACCCCCGGCTACCGCTGGGTGTGAGATTATGGCTAGCTGCTATGAGTGGAGTTGGTGGCCGAGTTGATTGGCCAGGATTCACACGTTTGAGTGGTGGCGATCGCTGAACCCTCTGTCTCGGTGGTAGATTGGGTGAATGGATGAGGTCCGCCCTAGAAGGCAGAGCTATCCCAGTTGTCCAATGAGGATCGTCTGGAAGGTTCTGTGGTGCGGATGGTGCCCAGAGGAGAATGGGGCCATACCGTACAACTGTAACAATCTCTCTCTCTCTCACGGGACGGTGCGCGGGGAGCGGAGTGCGGGAGGGCCGGGCAAGGCCGCAGGCAGGTCGGGGAGGGGCCAGCGCTAGTGTGTGAGTGCGCAAAACGTTGTGAGCTTGCGTCCAGCCGCCACGCTTCTCCGTCCGCGTGTCGCTCTCACCCTGACCTCGCCCACGGGGGCCCGCCCTCGGGCCTTTTGCTGCTGTTGCTGCGCCGGCTGCCGCAGGGGACGTATATCCGGTCGCTGGCGTACGACATGGGACGAGCGCTGGGTACGGCGGCGCACCTGGTTGCGCTGCGGCGCGAGGCGGTGGGGTCCTACCGCGTGTCGGAGGCTTGGGACCTGCGGCAGCTGATTGGGCAGCTGGAGCAGCAGAAGAAGACCTTCCTGGAGCGACAGCAGCTGCAGCAGCAGCAGCAGCAGCAGCAGCTGGAGCAGGAGCAGGGACAACTGGAGGAGAAGGAGAAGCAGCAGCAGCAGCAGCAGGAGGAGGAGTTGGAACAGAATCATCATCAGCAGTAGCAGCAGGTGCTGCGACGGCAGAAGTGATCCTTTTGGGTGATCTTTTGGGGGGCGCATTATAAAACGGGGTATGCAGAAGTACAAGCAACGTATGGCCTCGAAGAGCTGCGGCATGAGGGGAAGCGGGGTCGGGTGCTGCAGCCGCCGCAGGGGCCAACGCAGTCCGTAGCAGCGGCGGCGGCGCGCGGAGCATGAGCAGGCAGAGGCGCCGAGCGGAGCGGAGCGGTGCCAACGCGCGGTGCAACACGTAGGCCAAAGGGCCGATAGACCGGGCAGCTGGGAAGGGCAGCCGACCGGCGGAGCCAGCCGGGGACGCAGGCGGCAGGCGTGGCGCTCAGCGCCCCCGCTAGGTGTCCTTTTCTGTTTTGTACTGTCTTCTGTTCTGCGCAGTCACCTTTGCTCCATCCGATGAGTCGAACTCCGGTGGGGTAGTCCGCACCGGTATCTCGCTGCGGAGCGCCGGCGCGCTCCTCCAGGTTGGCCTGACTGGCTTGTTGCTGGGATCCAGGTTTGGGCTTTGTTTGGGTGCCTGCCGCGGGTGCACAAGCGCAGCTGCCGTGCTGCTGGACAGCGCGCGGCGGCGGCTTCCTGCCCGTGGTGCATTCCGTGGCGCTGCAGCCGGCTTGCGGCTCTCGCGCCGCGGAGGCAGGCTGGCCAAGATGGTGCGGATGTGAGCGCGTGAGCACGCACGCGTGCGTGTGTGCGTGCGTCGATGCATATGTATATGTTTAGGAACCGCGTATTTTTATATTTTCTGTGGCAGAACGCAGCAAGGGGAACCTGGCCGGGAAGCAGATGACTGGGCTCTGTGCGCTCTGCCGCGGTGAGGTCCAGTGACGGCTGATGGTGTAGGCGCTCGGGCGCAAGACCGCGGTCCTCCTTATTTTTGACCCCAGCTAGTCTTCTTGAAGGGTGAGGTAGAAGCCACAGAAGGCCAACCGGCAGACCCGTACCGGTAGCCTGGGTTAACGTGCCCGCAGTGTGTGGGTGCCTGTTGGCATGCTTGTTTATCCCTAACGTGCCCCCATGTCTGTCCTGAGCTGGATGTCCTTGCCGGTAATGCGCGAGGCTGCTGGAGTTCGCAGCGGTTTATCCTTGAAGTACTACTCGGATGTGCGTGGGCAGCCTGGGGACTTGCCGGCCGACTGGTTCCAGCCGCTTTCCGGCTTGCCCGGGCCACTCGGGTTGAAGCGGTGGGGTGGGGGCTGTCACAGCGTCTGCAGGCCGGAGTGGCCCTGATCTAACCATCCCGCAGAACGCGCAAGCGTGCACCGCACCGGGTCCAAGAGGCTCTGACTTTTTGTTATAGAGTTTCGATTGTGAGTTTCTCGAGCTTAAGCATCCCAGATAAGCCAAGAGGCTCATGAGTCACAGAGCTGGGAGCGTTCGAAAAGATTCAAGAAAGAAAATACCGCCTTCACCGTTAGGAGTACGGCAAATAACCCTGTCACATCAAAGGCAAGCTTCGGCACTACAATGGCACGGCTTTGGTCAGAGTGTGTGCCTTCTTATCTCGTGGGTGATACGTTTCAGCGCATGTTGCTGAAACGCTCTGCCTGGTGCAACGTCATTCACGCGGCACAATCGCTGGGGAACTGCCATCTGTTTCGCCTAATATTTCATATTATTTCACTGCTTTTGGGTCTCTTGCACTGTCGGGAGGAAGATCAACTATGGAGGCCGAAATGGCAGCCATGGCACCATATCCTCCGGGAACCTTTGATGGCTTCACTCAGGCCTCAATACAGGACACATTTCACTTCGACACCAATCAGTTCCTCATTCCTGTGGATGGCGAATGCGCGCCGTTCGACTACGACGACCTGTTCTCCTTGCTGAACCAGCCCGCCAACAACCCCATCCCATCAAACGGCGGTGGATCCAGCGAGGAAGCGCCACCTCAACGGTCGGCAGACTCAGACGGCTGGGCAGCCTCACCCGCGCCCGCCCCGGCCGTGACCTCGGCGCCACTCCGCCAACCGTCGGAGCCGCACCCTGAGCCCAAACCATCAAAAGCGTCCCGCGATCTCACGTCCAAGCGCGTACGTGACGCGGGAAATTCCAAAAGCAAGGTAAAGGCTGGACGCAGGGCAGGCCGGTATGTAGGCTTTGGGCGACTTGGGCGACGCTCCGCAGGCCTTTGCGTGTGTGATGTACATCCGCCCGTGCCTTTGCCTGTGTGATCCCCTTGCAGCAACTCCAGGTGAAGGAGCTCGAAGCGCTGGCCGCCAAAAAGGTGGAGGACCTGGAGCGGCTGCAGCAGGAGAACAGCCGCCTCAAGTTCCAGAGTCAGATCCTGGAGAAGGTCGTACAGGTGGGCAGGCGGCCGTGGGTGGCTGTCGCTGTCGCTGCTGCGGCTGCTGCGGCTGCCGATATTGCTGCTGTTGTGGCCGTTGTGCTGCCGCAGCCCGGAATCCGCGGCCTAGCCAGGGTCGCTATGGCTGCGGCTGCGGCTGCTGCGGCGGCGGCTCTGTGGCCGTAGCGCTGCTGAGCCCCGTCCGCCGCAGAGAGCGAGGCGGACCGGAGTGGGACCGGAGCGGCGAACCAATGCGTGCAGCGGTGTTTCGGGGGATACCACCGCTGCGCCCTCCAGGGCTGGGCTTGCCTTTCACAAGGACACAAGGGCGGCTGTGGCGCACGGGTTGGCTCTGACGGGACCCCGCCACGGGCGCGGCGCTGTCGTAAGGCATCTGGGTCGACTGGGGTGACGGCGCGCCTCCCGCATCAGCAGCGGTGCAGGGAACGGAAAGGGGCCGCCGGTGGCGGAGCCACCCACGCGCCCCTTCCTCCGCTTCGGTATCTTTTCTTTACCCCTTCTACCATTCGACTTCCACTTCCACTTCCACTTCCTTTCACCCACGGAGGACAGGGCTGGGCCGGGCTGCAGTTACTTGGTTTGGGGTTTGGCCCAAAGTAAGGGGGTTGGGTTGACACCGCACACTCTCCGTCGCACCCCGGCCCCCCAGTGCCTGCCAGTGGTTCGTCTTCCTTACCCCCGACCCCCACGCTGACAGAGCCCCCGTCTGTCCTGTTTCCCCGCCCGCCGTAGATGCGGGAGCAGCAGCTGAAGATCATGCGCGGACAGCCGGAGGATCTGCCGCAATACTGGGGCTGCAGGGCGCATCAGCCGCTCGACGGCGCCGCCGCAACGTCATCGGCGGCGGCGGCCGGCGCGGGGGCGTGCCCTCGGGCGGCGGCGGGGGAGGCCAGCGGCGGCCATTGCGGCGGCGGCGGCGGCGTGTCGGCGGTGGCGGAGGTCCGGATGGCCAGCGCTGGCTGCCTGCTGGCGAGCTCGCGGGGCGGCGTGAGCTTGAGCTTGTCGGCGGAGGACCGGGAGAGGTGAGGCGGGGTGGCGAGAGAATACCTAGGTAGTAGTAAAGATGAGCCCGCAGCGGTGGAACGGAGGCGACCCAGGACCATCAGTACTTAAGACCAGACATACCTGGTATCGAAGTAGCGCCGGCAGAGCTGCGATCGCGTCGCCTCGAGCTGCCCGCCTGGCTCTCCGCTCGTGCCTTTTTGTTGTTGTTGTTTTGTGCCAACCTCTCGCGCGCGCCATGGTTTCTCTCGCGGCTCCGAAACCACCTCCTGGTCAGGTTTCGCTCGCTGGGCAAGTCGCAGCTGATGGACGGCTGGAAGCACTTTCTCAGTGAGGTGGCGGTGCCGCTGCTGGCGCTCGAGTCGAACGGCGAGGACGAGCAGGCGGCGGCGCGGATACGGCAGCTGGCAACGGAGGCGACGCACCTGTTCAAGCACGCCAGCCTGCTGGCGCCCGACACGGTCATGAAGGTGTCGCAGGTGGGGGTGGGGGCGGCGGTGGAGCGCAGGCGGTGGGGGAGGTGTTGCTGGGGTCTCGGCCTACGGCGGGCGGCGCTGGGGCCCAGGCTTGGGCTGCCTGCCTGCGGTCCTTCGCCCTCCACTCCTCTCCCAGGTCCCGTAACGGTTTGCTGGGTCCGTTTGGCGGCTTCATCTCGGTTGCTCCGCATGCGTATTGTAGTACTCAGGACACCCCACGCCCGCTGCGCCCCCCACCCGCTTCGGTAACCCCACCCCCCCTGGGCATGTGCTGCCTTTGTCAGCTTGTCAGCTTCTGCCTCTTTTGGTCTTTCGTGCTGTACACCAAAACCCGGTGGTGGTGGTGGTGGTGGTGATGGTTGTGGTGGTGGTGTTGCGCAGACGCACCTGGAGACGGAGGCCCTGACCCCCGCCGACCCCGCCCACTGGCGCAACGTGGTCAACACGCTGGACCTGTCGCCCAGCCAGGTGCGGCAGCTGGGTTTTCGTTTGCAGAGGCTTTCCTCAGTCAATTTTCGTTTGCGGTTTCGGTAACAAAAAAAGACGAGAACGGATGTTTGTGCGCCCAAAAAATGAATGCTTTTGGGTCGAGGAAAGTGGTGTGTTATGAGGGTCTTAAACAGGGAAAGGATAGCATTTGGGTTTCGGTCTTGCGGAGCTGGTGGTTTAGGGCACCGTATTTGACATGTAGTGATGCGGCGCGTGCGCGTGCTGTAGACCTGTCGTCCTGTCCGTTGTGTCGCCCCCCCGTCAGGTTCGTGAGCTGGTGGCCGTGTTCCGGCTGTTCTCCGGCATCATGTCGGGGCTGCTGGCGGAGCGGCGCACCATCAACCAGCACCTGGCTAGCGGGCTGCACGGTCACCAGGTGGAGATGGACGTGGCGGCGGCCATGGAGCAGCTCAGGGTGTCACCAGAGTGCGAGGTGCTGCAGGTGTGTGGGTGTGGATGGGTGGGTGGGGTGATGGGTGAGGGGTGACCTCTCACCCGTCTCGTCCCGGGCGCCGCCAGAAGCTCTCGAGGCCGTCCTCGTTACCACGTGTGTCTATGTCTTGCTCCCGCCATCGCACACACGCACACACACGCTTCCGCCTCCCTTTGCCGCCTCCCTCCTCCCTCCGTCTCAGGCGCTGCAGCGCAGCATGCGGCGCGAGAAGGCCGCCCACCTGCTGCTGCGCGGCTTCTTGTTCGGACAGACGCTGTCGGTGCTGCAGTTCGCCCGGGCGGCGGTGTACTCGTACCCGTGGATGCCCGACGCCACAGCCATCGTGGCGACAGTCGTGGAGGCGGCAGGCGAGGCGTCGGGCGGCGCATGAGGCGGCGGCCGGTGTCTGGCGGCGGTGGCAGCGGTGGCGGTGGGGGGCGCAGGAGTGCCTGGGGGGCTACCTTTTGGGGGTCGGGTGTGCAGCGTCGTGCGGTGCGGCAGCTGCTGCTGCTGCGGCGGCGGCGGCAGCAGCTTTGCTGCGTTTGCGGTTGGGATTCCGCGGCAGCTGGGATAGGAGAGTTGACTGCTTGCGAATAAAAGAATGGGGGGAATTCGGCGGGGCTTATTGCGTGGCCTTAAGCTGTCGCCGGCCCGAGAGGAGAGTGCATGTGCGGAGTCGACAATGCATTGGAACCGCAGAGCGCGCATGCGTGTGCCGTTGTGCGGATGGGCCTCGTGGGGCCCCTGGAGCGTGTTTTCTGACGCGGCTGGGAGTGGGCGATTGCTGGGTTGGGGTTTTGGGCGTCCATGGGTCAGTCGTGGTTTGGTATCCCTCGCCGGCTTGGTGGATTCGGCAACGCAGTGCATACTGCACGCATAACAGCATGTTCCCCCATGCATGGCGCAAATACGTCTACTGTGCACACTGACAAACTGTCCTCGCCATAAGCGGGGGAGCTTGTGGGCCCGCGTGCGTTCGCTGTGCCTTTGTGCCGTACAGCGATTATGGTTGGCAGGAATGACAGTTATATTTTGTTGACCCACTTCATATTGCTCATTCCCTATAGCCTATTATTTGCTCTTGCAGCGAATTGGACGGATTTTATCTGTTCACCTGTCGTCCGTGATTGTCACTTGGGCTAACAGGGGACACTATTTGCGGGTTAACTTCCGTCAACACGCGTAAGGGGCGACGCACCTAGTCTCCTCTCGGTCAACTTCATACTTTTAACCGGGCCTTGCCTTACCTTGCCTTGCCTTGTGCACCGTTGGTTTGTCTGGAGACGAATTACACTGAAACCAGTGCCTTTGGCAAACAACGATGGGCAGCGAAACGGCAAATGCGTTAATTGAGGAGGTATGCAGCATACAGCGCCAAGAGTACAGTCCATCAGCACCTAACCTCAAAGCGCTTCGTGTCTCGACAGCTGAAACGGGACGCCGAAAAGGGCGAGCTGCTTCTGTGGGCTTCTGCGCGTGGCCTTACTGCAGATGTAAGATATCGCTGCCACGGCCCCGCAAGCAGCGGGATCCTGCGGGAACACGAACATTTCCTATCGTCCCATCCGATGGTGGCATCTGCAGGTCATTGAGCTGGTGCAGACCGGCGCGGACCCCTCCGCAAAAGACAAGCACGCGCGACAGGCGGTGCATTACGCCGCATCGAACGGCCACGTGGAAATCCTGGAGTACCTGTTCACGAAGGGCGTGCAGCTGGACGCGGAGGACGATGTCGGCCGGGGCGCGCTGCACTACGCGGCCGCAGGTGCTTCGGATCCCAAACCCAGATCACGCGGGGGGTGGGAGGGAGAACCGGTTGGCGCCAAAGCACGGTGAACAGGAATAAAGCGCGCGCGAGGGAAAAGGCTGGCAACAGGGGCATCCTCTGG
The DNA here is from genome assembly GCA_030267565.1 of Pleodorina starrii. Classification (NCBI taxonomy): domain Eukaryota; kingdom Viridiplantae; phylum Chlorophyta; class Chlorophyceae; order Chlamydomonadales; family Volvocaceae; genus Pleodorina; species Pleodorina starrii. The sequence goes on along the minus strand of BRXU01000005.1, from coordinate 1,908,068 downwards.
CTCGGCGCGCGTGCATGAGCTGCGTGGGCCGCGCCCTCATCCCCAACCCAGTACCCCCCCTGTCATCCATTCATCCCCGCGCTGCCACCGCCGCTCAACCCATCAGCCCCTGACTCGCCCGCCCGCTTCCCCCTCCAACCACAACCCCCTCCTCCGCCCTGCCGTCTGCTGCCGCACCGCCCTGCACCTGCCCGCGACACCTGCCCGCCGGCCCAGGCGGTCACGAGGCGTGCGTGTCCTTCCTGCTGGGCAAGGAGTGTTGGCGGGACGCACCGGATGCCGCGGACGACGCGCCGCTGCACCTGGCGGCCAGGAGTGGCTGCATGGCGGCCGTCAAGGCACTCGTGGAGGCGGGGGCCAAGGCACGTGCGGCGGGTCTGGGCGGGTAAAAAGAAGACAGCGCAGCGGAGACGGAGACGGCGTTAGCGAACGGACCCAGGTCCGGGGGCGGGGCTGCCGGGCTGGAGTCGATCGACTTCCGGGAAGGGGATCACCTCGGTGCGTTTCAGCGGTTGGCCAATGTGCGGTGTTAATATGGGGTGGGGAAACGGGGATGGGGGTGGAGGTGGGGGTGTGTGGTTTGGGCGGAGGGCCCTGCAGACCGGTTTGGGACCGAGGGGCAGCGGCACCGCCTGCGACCCAAATCAGCGCAGCCCCGCGGAGACCCTGAACTCCCCAACTCACCGCGCAAACCCCTCCCATCCCCGCACCACCCAACACACGCGAAACATCGTGCGGAACATGCGGAACATGCGCAACCCGCGGCACGCCACTCGCCGCAGCTGGGTCTGCGCAACAAGCGCTCCCTGACGCCCTTTGCTGAGGCGGTGCTGTCGGGCCACATCGCGGCGGCGGAGTACCTGGGGGCAGCGGCGGAGGGCGGTCTGGTGGGGGCACTGGCGGCCAGCTACAGGGAGGTGCCGCTGCTGCATCTGGCGGCGGGGATGGGACAGGCGAGTGGGGGGGGGGAAGGGCGGGGAGGGTGGGGGTTGGGGACGGAGGTGGGGGAAGGGGGCGAGGGGCCCGTGGAGGCCGGGGATGTGGCCGTTGAATGGGTTCCATTCTTCACGCTTCGGTCTTTGGCCAGTGTCTGGCCGGTGTCTCTGGCCGGTGTCTTTGGTTGTTGTCTCCCTCGCGGTTCGCGGCTCGGTTCTGATCCAATTGCTGTTCAAGAGTGGGGCCGGCGAGCAAGCGTAGCCCGCCAGCCAGCCACGCATGTTCATTCCCCCCGCCCTCCGCATTCGGCCGTGTCCGGTCCCATTTGCCATTTACCTGCTGCCTGCTGCCTGCTGATACCTGCCTGCTGATACCTGCCTTCCTCCTGACAGTTCTGGGTCCACTCGCGAACGCCGTCTCCGTTCCCCTTCGCTGCGGTGGTGTCGTTTTCCTTACCCTCCTTCTGCCTGCTGCCCGCTGCCCGCTGTCTGCTGGCAGGCGGTGGCGGTGGGTTGGCTGGTGCGGCAGCAGCGCTGCGATCTGTCGGCGGCCGCCGGGGAGCCGTGCTACAGCCCCCTCCACGCGGCAGCGCTATCGGGGGATGCGGACACCGTGTCGGTGCTGCTGGAACAGGGTGGGTGGGTGGGTGGCTGGCTGGCTGGGTGGGTGGCTGGGTGGGTGGGTGGGGAGAGGGAGGGAGGGGAAGGGCGGGGATGTGGCTGTGGGAAGCCGCCTGCCTGTCTGCGTGCCTGCCCGTGCCTGCCTGCCTGACTGACTGACTGGTGGGCTGGGGTGGGCCGTCGGGTGTGGTACACGGGTCGGGGAGCCTGGGATGGGGCCTCGGGGGCTGGGGCGGGCTGGGTCGGGACGGTTCGTGAGCCACCATTTGTGAGCCACCGTATGGCATTGTCTCTTGCTCGCTCTGCTCCTTTCCTTACCTTCAATTCGTAACCCCAATGCCCCAATGCCCCAATGCCCCAATGCCCCAATGCCCCAATGTCCACGTGGGCCTCCTGTTGCACCGGCAGGCGCCGATCCGCTGAGTCAGACCTGGGACGGTAAGCTGCCCCTGGAGCTGGTGCCGACGGCGGCGCCGCCAAAGGCCCCGCCGCCACCGCCGCCGCCGGGCAGCGCCGCCGCGGTGGCAGCGGCGACGGGGGCTGAGGATCCCGACGCCGCCGCCGCCGCGGCGGCGGCGGCGGACCCGCTACTTGTCCGATCGGCTCGGAGGGCGTTCCGCGCGCTGGCGCGCGCGGCGGCGGAGCACGGCGGCGTGAAGCTTGGCGGCAAGGTCGGTACGACAGCGGCGACGGAGGCGGCGGCGGCAACGGAGAAGAGGAAGGGAGGCAAAGCCGCCGGTGCGGTTAAAGCGGTTGGCGGCGGTGGTGAGAAGGAGGCGGCGGCATCGGCAGGCGCAGGGTCGGCAGAAGGCGAGGAGGGCGAGGCGGAGGAGGGCGAGGGGGGTGACGCCGAGGAGTACGACAGTCCGGCGGCGATCTGCCTGCGGCAGCTGTCGTCGATGTCGTACGAGCAGCAGATTGGAAAGGTACGAATGGGGGCATTTGGCGTATCTTCATGCAGGCCAGCATTGCGGGCAGGAGGACGGTCGATGGTCGTAGGATGCTTGGAAAGTGGAATGCGTGGACTAGCGGTTCTGGTTGCAGCAGTATATGCGGTTATCCAGTACTTTTAAGCCAGCAAACGCCTCGATTGGGTTGCTGCCCGAGGAAACAGGAGACAAGAGACAAAAGATAGGTGGCTGAAGTGGCGGCTCGCGTATCGGAAGAGTTTGAACTCACGCACCTGAAGGAAGTCAACGACCAACCTCTTCCGCTGCTACCCACCAGGTCGAGTCGTACGCTCGGATGGACGAGCGTCAGGTCGCGGAGCTGCCGTACATGGACATGACGGCTCAGGCGGCGGTGACGGCTCTGCGCCAGGCCATGGCCATGGTGGAGCTGTTTGGGTGGGTCGGTGGGTCGGTCGGTGGGTCGGTGGGTCGGTGGGTCGGTCGGTGGGTCGGTGGGTCGGTGGGTCGGTGGGTCGGTGGGGGCACGAATGTGCTTGATTTGACATACGGGCGCCACTAGCGCCCCGGCGCCCTCTCTACCGCTTTGCGGTACCCGCCTCCCGTCTCACCTTCCCTTTCCTTTCGCATTTCCCGACCCGCCTGCCTCGCGACCCCCCTCCCGAAACCCCTGACCTGCCTTGGGTCGGTCTGCCGGTCGGCATTCCGGTCTAAGCTTTTCTTTCCGGTTCCCTCTCGACAATTCACTCCTTACCCCCGGTGCCCACATCCAGCTCCCCGACACGCACACGCACACACCCACAACCCACATCCACAACCCACATCCACAACCCACATCCACAACCCACATCCACATCCACATCCACATCCACATACATATCCACATACACACACACACCCCACGCTCACATACACGGGCTCCAGGGCTATTGTGGCGCTTCGCGCGGACGAGGACTTCCAGTCGGACATTCGCGACCCACGGGTCAGGGACGCACTGGCGGAGGCCAAAAGAACCAACGACCTGTCCAGGTGTGTGTGTGTGTGAGTGTGCGTGTGTGTGTGTACGTGTGTGTATAGTGTGTGTGTGGGGGGGTGTGCGTGTGTGTGCGTCCTGCCACCCGGGCGTCGGGTGTGGGACTGAGGGACTCTTGAGACTGCGTGGATGCAGATGTGGGGCTGTGGGGCGGCCGGCGGGCTGTCAGGGGCGCGGTCGTAGGGTTTAAGTTTAGGTCGCCTGCTCGACTGCTCCTGATGTTGTGTTGTGTTGTGTGTGCCGTGCAGGTACGAGGACCTGCCCGGGGTGATGTCGGTAGCGGCCAAGTTCAAGAGGCTGCATGCGGTTACTCGGAAGGCGGGCGGGCTGCAGGTGCGGTGGTGGTGGTGGTGGTGGGAAGGGTAGAGAGGGGAGGGGTAGGGGCGATCGTGAAGAAGGCGCAGCGAAGGGACGGACGCGACGCAAGGGCGGAGGAGCGGGGCGGGGTGGGGCGGGGTGGGGCGGGGTGGGGCGGGGTGGGGCGGGGTGGCCGGAGTGCGGAGTGGGCGGGCGGGGCGGGGCGGCTTCGGAGCAGTGCGGAGCAGGGAGTCCGCTCCCGGGGCTTGGATGGGCGCCCTCCCCCCATCCCACCACCACACACACGCACATACACACACGGAGCGCGGGGACCTCCACCCTCTCCTCTCAGGATGCGTCATCATCTCACTCGTAACACCTCTCACCGATGTATCGGTTTACAGTGAACTCCCACCTCATGGCCCCGCCCATGCTTATCGCTTTGCACTGACATTCTCTCCCCTCCCTTTGGGGGCTACACCGGTACTCTCCCCCGCATTGGTTCGGTGTCGGTGTCGGTGTCGCGTGTCGGTGTGGGTGCAGGTGGTGATTGACGACCTGCGCTGCGAGCTGCCCGGCAACGACCCGGTGGCCACTGCCGCCAAGATGGGGGAGATGAGGGCGGCGCAGAGGGCGGCTGCGGAGGCGGCGCTACAGGTGGGGAGTGGGGAGTGGGGCGGGGCGGGGCGGGGCGGGCTCGTGGACGCGGGCGCGTCGGGGCGTCCACGGGTGAGTACGGGAGGCTCCACGCGGCCGGCTGTCCGTGCGAGGCCTTAAGGAAGGAGGGTATACGGGCGCCCCGGCCCGCCTCGTTACGCCGGCTCCGCCCCGCCGGCCTGCCACCCAGCCATCCCGGCTCCGAAACCGCCCCGAGGCCCCAACCGCCCCAGATGAGAGGCGCCCATCTCGAGTTGCCGTCCAAGCCTGAGTTGCCGTACCACGACCCCTTGGCGGGAATCCCCGACCCGCAGGCCGTGCTGAGCAGCGTCACCGCTGCCGTACCGGAGCACGTGCACAAGCGCATCGCCACCGCCGCCGCCGCAGCCGGCGCCGCCTCGGGGGCGGTCAGCCGCAGGGCAGACGGGGGCAGCGCCGGCGGGAAGAGCAGCGGTGCCGGCAGGGGCAACGGCGGCAAAGGCGGTGTCGGCGACGGCTTTGAGCAGGGGGAGGACGAACAAGCGTTCAAAGGTGTGTCCGCTCCCATCCCCATCCCCATCTCCACCTCTAACCCCACCTCTAACCCCACCTCTAACCCCGTTTCCCAGCGTGTCTTGACGCAATTCGCCCTCTTTCCGGGGCTGGTCCCCATACCTCGTGTTCCCTCGGCCGTTCTCCTTTACCCATGTGTTTTCCCTCCTCCTCCCATCCTCTTCATCCCCCCACTCTCCCCGCAGTCCGTATGGCCCAGAAGGAGCGGATGGACAAGCTGAGGGCGGCCGCCACGTCAGCATGGACCGCGGGGAACGAGGCGGATGCGGCGGTGGGATACGTGGACAGGTGGGTATGTGTGCGTGTGTGTGTAAGTGTGTTTTGGGGAGGTGGGGCGAAGGCACCGGGGCGGGGGCGGAGCGGCGGCCGATCGGAGGAGCCCAGAGTGCAGTGCAGTGCAGTGAAACGCAGCACGTGGTTGGTGCGGGTTGCAGCCTCTTATGTGCCCCGTGTGTCCAGCTGCCATTCGAGCCACTTACATGGCTACCCTGAGCAACCCTTGCCTCTCCCCGCGAGTTTGCTGATTCGCGATAGAACATTACCCCCTCTCCTTCCCTATCGTCCTCCCCGCTCGTCCCCGCCCCGCTCATCGCTCCTCGCCGCTCCACGTCCCACGCCGCCTCGCCGGTCAGATTGGAGAAGAAGTTCGAGGAGGAGGCGGCGCGCGCGGAGGGCGGACGGCGGCGCTGGAGGTTGGCCGACTACGTGGGGGAGGAGGTGGGGGCGAGGCGGGGGTGCGTATGTGTGTATGTGTATGTGTATGTGTGGAGGGGGGTGGGGCTGGGGGCGCCGCTGGCGCACTCGCATGTGTTCATCTGTTCGGAGAAGATGCGCTCCCTCCCCGGTCGCACGCGTGTGTGCGCATGCCTGCGTGCATGTGCATGTGCATGTACAAGTGCGTACATGTGCGTGTGTGCCTGCCTGTGCCAGGGAAGCGTACCTGTCCATACAGCTCCCCCTCTCGCCTCGCCTTGCCTCGCCTCGAGTGCAACGCCCCTGCGAGCGCCCCCTCATGCCCCGGGTTGCCCTGCAAGCCGATACGGTACCACCGCCTTTGCCCTCCTGTGCCCTCGTGTTTCCCGCTTCATGCTTTGTGCTGCTGTCTGTCACGGCATATGGTGGTACGACGTGGTACGACACGGTACGACACGGTGCGACACGGTACGACATACGACGACGCAGGTTGCCCAGTCGCTGGTCCACACGCTCAAGGCGCTGCTGCTCACTGCGGCGGCCTTTGCGCTCATGTGGCTGTTCGGCCTCATGCCGCACCAGCAGACCGCCTCGCTCCTGGCGCGGGAGGGGGCGCTGAGGGCGGCGGCGGAGGCGCAGCAGGCGGCGGAGCGGATCAGCAGGCTGGAGGGGCTGGTGGAGGGCGCCGGGGATGCCGGCGGTGACGCCGGGGGAGGGGCGGCGGCGGCGCCGCCGCCGCCGACGTGCGGGGCGTGAACGCGTGATGAGCTGACGTCAGCTTTTCGCGTTCGCGGCCGAAGGCAGATTGCCAGACTTGGCTACACCGGTGCGTATCATCGCTGTTGTTAGTAGTATTGTCGTAGTTGTTCTGAAGTTGTTATATTGGGTGGCTTCTTGATGTGCTTTGTGGCGGAGTGTGTGCCCGTGCGGATCCCTGAGCGGGTCGTTGTGCGGAACAGTGTGTGGAGCAGCACAGGCCAGTGCAGGACGGTGCAGGCCAGGAAAGAAGGGACACAGCACCAAGGTAGCGCTGCACAGCGGAACCCAAGTACCCAACGCAACGCCGGTGTGCAGGTTGGTGGTGAGGTGGTGGTGGAGGGAGGGGGACCCGGGTGCCCCTCTTGGGAGACCCTCTGCCGGTCAGGAGGCGGCTGTCGTGAGTGTTGTTTTGCCTGGGGTTGCGACGGTGGTGACGCCGGGCTTCAGGGTCGGATGGAATCTGGTTTGTGGTTGTGGTTGTGGTTGTGGTGTGTGATTGTGATTGTGGTGTCTGGTGGTTTGGGGGGTTGGGGGTTGTATCCCGGTCGGTTACCGGTACATGCAACCTCCCACCAGAACTACCGGTAACTCGCCGACCAGGCAGTCGCAAGGCCCGACACCAATCCAAGGTGTGCACATACAATCAGGTATGAAGGCACCCGAAAAGACCCGGACCCGGACCCGGACCTCAAAACAGCGATTCCGACGTGCGCGGATTTGCCTGACAATGTGACAAATGGTACGATGGTAGTACGGTACGGGTCCCACGACGGACCCATGGGACGTACCCGACGTCAGACGCGGCTCCAAAGGGACTTGAGCCGGACTCATAAAAATAATAATCAGCCGCAGCCTGGGACTCTCTTCCATGTAACGGTATGCACCATGAAAGTCTCTTCAACAACACAATTTGCCTTTCCAAGCTCCTAGCCTTCACTTCTTTCGCGAAAGGAAAAAAAGTTGGTTTCGGCGAGGGCGAGTTTGATAGCAGCCGGTCATCAGGACAGGGAACCACGAAAACGACGGGGAGAGGCAGCCGTGGGTCGCAGGGGCCGATTATCGTTAATCATCATCAATGTCCGCGGCGGAGGGGGCGATGACGGCGGCTGCTTGCCCGTTCCGCACCGCGGCGCCGGCGCTGCTGCCCTCGCGTCTGGACGTCGCCGGCGCGCCCACCGTCCGAATCCCTGCCGGCATCGGTGGCAGCGGCAGCGGCAGCGGTGGAGGCAGTCCGCAGTCACTGAACGCCTGCCTTGAAGTGGTCGAGCCGGCGGCAGGACCTGGAGTTGGCGTCGGCACTGCCGGCCCGGCCACGCTTCGCTATGTCGGAAACGGCCTTGGCTACTACTATCGGTGAGGGGCAGGGCTGGATACAGCAGGATGAGGACGCGCGGGCTGCGAAAGGCTGCAAAGGGCGCGATCGACTTCCGGACTTAACATCACAACTTGCGCTGTGAGAGCTGAGAGAGCTGAAACAGCTGAAGGATTGAATCTCTGCTGCACAAGAACAAACGGGAGGCGAGGGCGGCGTGTTATGCATGATTCAATTTCGTTTTGTCGTGAGGACTGCTCGCCCAGAGCGAAGACTCGCCCAGAGCGAATAATCAGTTTGGTTCCAGCTGCGTATGGCCGCTTTCTCTCCCACGCTGTTTGGAGGCTGTTAAGCTCTCATTCATCTCCGCTGTCTAGCTATGAGAGACAATACGGCCAAGACTCCGCACGCGCCTCCGATCAACTGAGGGTCGCTCCGATGCGCACTTCCCCGTCCAATGCTCCCCGGCATGTCGCGGGGCCGACCCAACCGCCCCCGCCACCACCAGCGCCAGTCCACCACCCTTCTTGACCTCCGCCCTCCGCCGCCCCGCACTCACTCTGCTCAGCCCGCCTCCGCCCGTCGCCGCCTCCGCCTCCGGGCCCGTCCGCCTCCCTCCGCCCCACCCCCCCTTCCGCCTCCGCTTCCCTACCCCGGCGACCAGCCAAGCGGCGTCCGTCCGCACCGACCTGCCCGTCCCGTTCGACTGCCCGCTCTTCTACTTCGAGATGGCCGTACTGGACGGCGGCGACGACGGCTCCATAGGTGGGGAGCTGGGGACTGGGGAGGGCGGATTCGGACTAGCGACCCATGGGTCGGTCAATCGCGGAGACCCGGATCCCGAGACCGCATCATGGGTCCGAGCCCGACGGCGAATGCTGGAGGGCGGCAAGGGCCGCGCGCGCAGGCGTGCACGCGCGCATACGAAGAGGCGCAGCCGTGTGGGGGGCGCTACGGCGGTGGACGAGCAGGGGGACGAGACTGGGCGTACCCGTAGGCAGACCGATAGGGAGACTGAGCGCTGGGAAGTGAGAAGTAGCCACTCGCTCGTCCGTCACCCCCCCCTCGCGATTTCCGACTTTCCGACCTTCCGCGACCCGCCAGGCCTGGGCTACTCCGCCTCCGCCGTGCCGCTCAGCCGCTTGCCCGGCTGGGACGAGCATTCGTACGGCTATCACGGTGATGACGGGAATAAGTTTTCGGCCAACGGTCGGGGCAACCGCTACGGGCCGCGGTACGGCCCGGGGGATGTGGCGGGCGCGCTCTGGGACAGGTGCGGGCTGTGGGTGGCGGGGTGGCGGGGCGGGGCGGGGTGGGGTGGGGTGGGGCGAGTTGGTTGGAGGGGAGGAAGGGGAGGAAGAGAGAGTGGCGGGGCGGGGTGGCGGGAGGGGAGGGAAGGGCGGGGATTGTGGTTTGGGTTTTCGCTGGCGTGGGCTCGTTTCCTGGTCCTGGTCCTTGGGCACAAGGGTCCGGATCGCGGGCATCCGGGACGTTTGGGGTCGGCTGGGCGCACTGAACGGTCTGCGTTGATGGGTTGGGACTGATTTCTTGATTTGACGATCTGGGTTTTTGTGGCTTTGTGGCTTTGATCTGAAATTGACCTTGATCCACTGGACGACTTTGATGACGGGATCTGTTGGGTTGACACATCTCTCCTTACATCAGCTAGACTGGCGCGATGACTCGCGGCCGCCTTGCCCTGCTCTGCCGCACCGCGAAAGACGGAGAAGTACGACGCGAGTACGCTACCGCACCGTACCGTACCGTAGACGTGCAGATCAGTGTCTTCGTCTCTTCGAACCGACCGCTCCCTCCCTTCGTTGTACTGTTTACGGCAGGGTACGGCACGTGATGGAGTTCTTCCTCAACGGTCGCAGCCTGGGGGTGGCGTTCGCAGACGTGCCCAACTCAACGGTGAGTACGGCATGATGTTTCGGGGGTCGGCTTCCCTGCTACCCCGATCCCGCTGCCACTTCCAACCCGACCGGCGCTGTCGCCACAACTGGCACAACCGCTTGCCGTACGTGACTTGGCACCGTTGAACATACCAAGCCCCACCACCGCCGCGCGCCCCGCCATCCCCCCTATCTCTTGACCTGACCTCCGCCTCTCACCTCTCACCTCACGGCCCCCGCCCGCCGACCGCCGGCCTCCGCCCCCCCTCGGGCCTCCGCCCTCCTGCCCCCCGCCCGCCGACCGCCGGTGTCTTGGGGCCGGGTCTTGTCCGTCGGTCTCGCTGCCAGCCTCTCCACCCGACAGTGGGGTTGCGGACCCGGGGGGCCAAAGTGACTGTCAACCTGGGGCCACACACGCCAGGCGGAAGGTACGGCGTGGTACGACATCTGTACAGCGTTGTACGATAAATCTGCAGTTGGGTGACACCTGACACGCGATGGGTGACGGTCGCGGCCGCGGTGCTGTGCTCGGTACATGGCGTCGTCTGCGCTGCGCTGTGCTGTGTGTTCATTGATGTGTTGCTGTGTTTATCTGTCTGTCGTTTGTTGCCCGTTTCGTACTTGTGGTTGCCTGATTGCGCGACCGCACGTTCGGCGTCAGCTGAGATGCACGAGTTGGTGGTTGGTGGGACACAACTCGCGAAGCGGTTTTCCCAGCGGCTGACTGCTGCCGCAGCCGCTGCCACCGCCGTCAGCGCGCTCCGCTCCTCATACCTTACGTATCGTCCTCTCTCACTGACTGCTGCCGCCCCGCTTCTGCCTGTCGTACAAACCCTCGCGTGTGTCCAAACCCACAGCCCCTTCCGACTGAACCTTTGCGACCTGGAGGCACGCGCGCGGCAGGTGTGTGTACACGGTATGTGTGGGTGTATGTGTATGTGTACGTGTGGGTATTTGTGGGCGCACATTTGCGACGCGGCCCTTGTTCTCCCTCGGGGCTTCCTCGGGCTTTTCCCCGGGGAATGGATTTCGCAGCAGGACCCCGGGGGAGTTCCCGCACACAACACACAACACAAAACACACACACGTGTGGTTTCTACGGCGAAGATAAGAAAAAAACTGTGCGCGTCATCAAGTGCCAAAGTATGAAAGCGCCCACGCATGGTTGTACTACAACGTGTTCGGCGCCGTACAGTGGGAGACGCGGCGCGGCGCCGCCGCGCGCGAACGAACGCCACCGTGTTTCACCGGGAGAGAGAAACTTACCGTCCTTTCTCCAGGTGCCTGCGGTTGATGCCACAGCGGTGTATCTTAATGACCCGTGGGTCAGGGCCGCCGTGATGGATTGGTGATGCTGCATGGCACCGCAGGCAGTGCTGGGCAGCATCCAGGCCATACGCCTGACAGCGCCATCAGCCGACCCGCGGGTCGGTGCTGCCGCCGCCTCCGCCGCCTCCGCCGCCGCCGCCGCCGCCGCCGCCGCCGCCGCCGCCGCCGCCGCCGCCGCCGCCGCCGCCGCTGCGCCTGCCGGCCCTTCCGTGGCAGCTGGGCTTGGGCTGCGGGCGACGATGGATACGGACCTGCCTGGTCCCAGCATGGCCGCGGAAGCGCTGGAGATCACAATTCGCGGCAGCGGCAGCGGCCGGAACGAGAACGATGCCACCGTCGCGTCACGTTCCAGCCCCGGAAAGAGTCGGGGAGGGCGGGAAGGGCGCCTGCCGGCACGGGAGGACGGCGGTGACGACGGCGACGGCGACGGCGGCGGCGACAGCGGTGGCCTCCTGTTGGGTTTGGTTCTGAAGCATCTGCTCTGCAAGGGCCTGGCGGGTACGGCAGCCGTACTGGCCCGCGAGGCCAGCCGCGGTGGCGGCGGCGGTGACGGCGGTGGCGCCGCCGCCGCCGCCGCCGCCGTGGGGCGGTTGGTGGCGGGTGGCCGGCTGGAGGGCGCGGCGCTCCGGCAGCGGCTCATGCGGGATGTGCGTGATGGTGGGTGTGCCGTACTGAGCGCGCGGCGGTGACGTGTCCTGTTGCCGGGGTGCCGGCATCGAGTCGAGACGTGGCGAGACGTGGCGACTGGCGAGGCGGTACCTTGATTTCATTTGTGCCATTTGGTCCGTCGGTGACCTTCACGGCCCTCACGTAATTCTCCCCGTGTGCTTGCGTGCGTGCGCCGCGCTCTGCTCCTCCGTCGAACAAACAGCCCCCTGACAACCCACTGACGGCACCTGGTTGACACTGACGGCACCAAGGAATCCGGGGAAGTACCGCAATTGACTAACGAATTCCGTTTGGGGGCGACCGGACTGCCGTACAGGGAGAATCCTGTCGGCGCTGCACCGCCTGGAGAGCCACTACTGCGCGGAGCGCTGCCTCTGGTGCGGCGTCGGCGGCGGCGGCGGCGGCAACAGCGCCGACGCCGACTTCGGCGGCGACGGCGACAGCGACAGCGACAGCGAGGAGGAGGACGAAGAGGAGGACGACGACGGCGATGCCGTACTATACGGCGACGGTTTCGAAGAGGCAGACGCCGCCGCCCGCATCACGACAGCGGCGCCTCGGGCCGCCGGTGGCGCCCGCGGAAGCCCGCAAAAGTCGCCCCTACGGCAGTTCTGTACGGCACCACGCATCAACGCGGACGGCGGTGCCGGCGTGACGGCCATCGCCGGCGCGACGGCGGCGCCGCTGCTCCACTGGCGGCTGCGGCTGCAGCTGTTCCTGGGCCTGGTGGCCGGCGGGGCGCCGTACACCGCGCTGGAGTTCGCGCGCCGTCACCTGCGCAGGGTGGCGCCGCCGCCAGAGTGTACGGCATGGGGCCTGCAGCGGGAGATCCTGACGGCGCTGGAGCGCAATGGCGAGGCGGCGACGGCGGCGGCGACGGCGACGGAGCTGTGGCTAATGTTGGGTCTGGGCGACCCCCGGGCGCTCTGGCCCTCGTCCCCTGACTACGCCGCCGCCGCCGCCGCCGATCCCGCCAAGCCCGCTATTGCCGCAGCCGCAGCCGCCGGCGCCGGCGCCGCCGCAGGAGGAGGCGCAATGCGCGTAGGCCAGGCGGCGGCTGGGTCGGGCTCAGCGGCGTGGATGCCGAGTACCCCGTGGCTCCGGCCGCCGCCGCCGCCGTCGCACCTGACGGCAGTGCCGCCGGCCGCTGCCGCCGCCGCAGCCGCCGCTCCTTCCGCTGCCGCGGCTGAGACTACCGCTGCTGCTGCTGCTGTGGGGACGACGGCTGCGAATAGCCGCCGCCGCGCGCACGGCAGGCGATCCGGCTTCGGCGGGGGCCCGTCAGCGGGCCCGTCAGGGCCGGCGACGGCGCCGTCGCGGCCTTCGACGGCCAGCGGCAACGCAGGGCTTTTTTCCTGCCTGGCGGCGCCGGCGTCTGAGACAGCACTGGCGGGCGCGGGTGCGTGGGGCGGGGGCCGCGGCAGCGGCAGCGGCAGAGGCGGCGGCGACGGCAACCGGCTCGACCAGGGCTGGCCTGCGTCGCGGGGTCGCGGCGGCGGGCGGGCGTCGTCATCGCCGATGGAGCGCCGGGCGAAGCTGCCGCGCGTGATGTCGCCGCTAGCGAGCGACGTCGAGGATGAGATTCGGCTCCGGGACCAGACGACGCGGATCCGAAACCAGGCCGCGGCGCCGGCGACGCCCGACGGCAGCCTGGCGGTGGCGGGCCGCCGCCGAGCCGTGCCGGCGCCGCCGTCGGCATTGGCTATGGCGCTTAGCGCGCCCGGCTTCGCTGCCTCGACGCATGGCCCACGGGTCGGCACACGTGACCCACGGGTCGGCCGAACGCCGCACAGCTCAAGCAGCAGCAGCAGCAGCGGCTGCAGCAGCGACAGCGGTGGTAGCAGCGACAGCTGTAACGGCGGAAGCGTCAGCAGCCGCGGCGCCGACGGTGATACCGACAGCGACGACGACGGCGAGGGGCCCTCCGACTGGCCGAGGCCGGAGACGATGTTGCGGTACCATGGGGAGCACGAGCGCCGCCGCGCCGCCGCTGTCGCCCTCGCCGACGGCGACGACGACGGCCAGTGCACTATCGCGGACACGTTTGGCGGCGGCACCGCCGCCGCCAGGGCGGCGCTTCCCCTGCAGGAGCTGCAGGAGGCGCTGTCGCTTCTGGCGTACACCGACCCGCGGGTCGCTCCGGCTGCGCGCTTGCTAGGACCGGCGGCCCACGACACGCTCGCGGAGCAGCTGAACGCGGAGCTGTTGCGCGTGGAGGCGAGCATCGTCGCCGCCGCCGCCGCCGCCGGCGCTGCCAGCGCCGCCGCCGCCGGCAGCAGCGGCGGCGACACTGCCGCCGCCGTCTCGGGCAGGTTCAGGGGCGGCGGCGGGGAGGTGGTGGCGAGCGCAATCCATACCTGCACGCGCGGGTTGGGGATGCTGCGGGTTTTGGACGACACGGGCGCGGGGGAGAGGCACGACGGCGGTGGCGGCAAGGTGGTGGCGCGCGGCGCCGGCCGCGCCGACGACGTGGCGGGGTTTAGCGCAGCGGCAGCGGCGACGGCGGCGGTGGCGGCGGACCCGGCGCGGTCGCCGCTGGAGGCCCTGTACTGCCAGTGTACGGCAGTGTGGGACGAGCTGGGGGCCGCCGACGCCTGCCCGGAGGCGCTTCTGGTGGACTGGAGGGCGGAGCTGTGGCCGATGCCGCCGGATGGGGAGCCCAACGGGACGGCGCGGCCGCCACTGACGAAGCCGACGACGCGATAAAGTCGAGACCAGCGAAGGCGGGGATGGGCACGGGGTTCGGAGAGGCCCGAGAGTTTTCGCCTGAGGGGTCGTTGGCTGTGACCGATTGTCGGATTGGCTGTGGGGTGGAGCGGGTTGGGGGTGGAAGGACGTGGGGTGGGGTGAATGCGGCTGCTGGGGGGTTGAGAGTCGAGGGCTGCGTCCAGTCCGTGTGCGAACCTCGACTCGAGTATTGACGTGGCCGTCTGTGACTGGCGCGTTGCCGCTAATAACAAATCAGCCTGGGCGGAGCACGGGGGCAAAGTCTGCCTTTAGGCGCACTTTGGTTGTACAAACGCGTCGCCAAGAGTTTGTTACACCGTCGGCGGGTTGATATTAGCACATCTGGCGCCGAAAGCCCCAGAGCACGGTCATACCGCTCAATAATAAAGCTATAAAGAACAAAAAAGATAGCTGGCATTATAAATGTCGTCAGGCCTGGTCAGGCGCAGCAAATCATGCGTGTCGTGTGCACGTGCAAAAGCCAAAGCACCCGCAGCAACCTGCCATCTATTATATGACATGCAAAAAAAGCAAATTAGCACTATGAAGAGAGGGCCAAGTCACGTGGCGTGCAAGCGCTAAAATGCTGCTGGTGCAGCGAGGGAGGTTCCAAACACCCTGTTGGTTGTTGGCTCCCCAAAAGACCACCCATGCAACGTCGAGAAGAAGCCCCTGCCACATCAGAAGCCAACAACAAGCTTATTTGCGGAAAAAGCATTTTCGCTTGCCGCAGCAAAGCACAACACCTCTCTCTCTCCCTGTACCCAGACAAAACGCCCTCATATGACACAAGCCCCCTCCCCAAATAATTCTAATCATTCGTCAATGGTGCAACAGAAGTCGACTGCCAGAGACCGGGAGGACCGACAAACCGCCATTAATAGGCGCCGAAGTGTGTGTCAGGCGGTCGATGAGAGTACGACACACAAAACGAACGGTACGGCAAAACAGCCCCTCAGTGCCTGGGGCGTCAAGCGCATACTGACCGTGCCGTACTGGCGCTCCCGGCCCCGCCTCCCGTCCCCCGACGTAAAGCCGGTCCCCCGCCTTTCCATTTCGCCGGCCCGCGCTCCTTCGCCCAGTCCTGATGATATGAAGGCAGCAACCCAACCCTTCAACACGTAAATGTAGACAGATGGGGATGCAAAAACCCAGATAGAGTTCAGGTTCCTATGACATCTCAGCAACCCGGCACCTATCACACGCCCGACAAGCAATGGGGAAATGCACACTCCCATCGAGAAGTGTTATAGCGATCCCTTTGGTGTCTTCAGTGATGCAGCAAAGCGAAATCGAATCTTCCCCCGAAGGCCTCCCAAACCATCAACGCCCACCTGGCGCGCCAATACTGCGCCAGTTCGAATCCGAAGTACGGCAAACCCCCATGGTCGAGTACGGTGTACGGAAGCCACTCAATCCGGCGCAACAGACCGGAAGAGGGCCCCGCTTCGGACCCGAATCCCCGCACAGCTCACATCCGCAACACCGAGGCGACCAGGCAGGCCGGCAGGACCAATGCAAAGCACACACACATACACACGAAACACCCCGCCTCTTTCCCTTCTACATGTCCCCGTACAGTCAAAAGGGGGCGGCCCACGCGCGAAGGGCCTGTACATGTTGCTTGCCGAACCGTGCGACAAACATGCGCGCCCTCCTCTCTCAGCGCTCCTCCTCCTCCTCCGCCTGCTCCTCCTCCTCGCTCCGATATCACTGTCTGTCGCCCCTCGTCAGTAACGACCTTCCTCCAAGGGCAAGGCCTCTCCTCCGCCCCGTTAGCACCGACGAACAAAAAAGGCAAAGTTTGAGCTCCCGTCCCGTCCCGATACATACATACATACGGGCACACATACGTACATACATACGCCCAAGGCCATACATAACCCCTTGCGCAGCGTCCATTAATCCTGTGCGGAGGCCGAATCAGGAGACCGGACCCAAGAACCACAATCTAGCTCCAACCCTCACCCTCGGCCGGTCGACCCTCGCCCTCGTCCGCACCGCAGCCCTTTCCCTTTCCCTTCTAGGCCCCCACAAAGCAAAGCGGCAGCCAGCGAAGCCCTGGGCGGCGCTTCCGTACATCGTCGTACAGATCCTCTGGATCCACGAGCCGGTCCACCTTCTCCGGCGATCGGCCCGACGTCACCAGACCGCCGCCGCCAGCGCACACCAGCGCCACTGCCTCTCCCGCCTCCTTGCACGCCGCCGCCTCGCTCCCAGATGCCGTGTCACTGAGCTCCTCGAGCGCCCGCAGTCTCGACTCCACAGCAGCCAACAACACCTCACTCTGAACCAGCGACGCGGCCGCCGACTGCGCGGCGGCGGCGGCGTCGCCGCCGCCGTCGGCGCCGTCGCAAAACTCCAGCAGATGCGAAACGCGCTGCAGCAGATACGCCCGATCCTGCTCCAGGTGGTCAACCTCGCTATCGTACAAGATCAGATCTTGAATCCTGGTTATCAGTGCGCACGCGGCGTCGTCCATGCGGCCGGCCAAGGACCGATCCAGAGACGCCGAGGAGCCGCTGCCGGTGCTGCTGCGCCGCCGCGGGGTGCTGCAGGCCGCCGCCTTGCCGATCCGTTGCAACAAACCCATCCGCTGCTGCTGCTGTTGTTGTGACGCTGGCTGCTGTTGTTGCTGCTGTTGCAGAGCGGCACTCGCGGCAGCTAGAACCGCCGCCGGCGCCTCGGCGGAGGCGACGCCGCCGCCGCCGCATCCGCAGGTGCCCTGACCGCAGCCGCTCCGCCGGCACGGAGACGACGTCCCGGACCTTAGCGTTACCGTCACCGCCGCCACCGCCGCCGCGGCGCCGCCGTCAAGCGCGAGGCGCAGCCGCCCGGCCGACCACCCGTCCGCGGCGGCTGCCCGGGCGAACTCCGGCAGCTCTCGTCCCATCAAGTGCGCCGCCTCGCGCGCGCGCGTGCATGTGCCCATGAGCGCCTTGATCGAGTCCTGCAGCGCCTCGTCGGCGTCGTCGGCTTGGCCTCGCTGCGCGGCCTCTCTGCGGGTGGATGGAGGAGGGCGAGCAGCGATGGAGTTTCGTTTGTAGGGTTTTTTGTAGGGTTTTTTTGCAGGGCTTTTTTGCAGGGTTTGTTTGCAGGATTTGTTGTAAGAGTTTCCTTTGCAAGGCTTTATTAAAGGTCCATGTCGCGGCTGTGAAGTTTGGTTGCAGGGTTGAAGGTTGCCAGGCTTGGAATTCGCATAGGTCATAAATGCAACGTGCGCGGCGCTGATTGGCGACTGACGCACCTGACAAAGCAGCTAACGCTTATCAGCTGAGCCGTGAGGCCACGAAAGCCTCGGTACGTGTCCAGCCACATGGCGGGGTGCTCCAGCAGGACACCCAAGACGCCCTCGCTGTCGTGTCCATTGAGGCTCTCAAGGGCCGCTTGCAATTGCACCAGAGATGCGTTGCATCCCTGTGACACAGCGGTTGAAATGGGAAGAAGGTTTAGGAATGCGCTGCTTTCGCCTTTCGGGTAAAGCACGTGTCGGTTTAAGGTCACCTGCACGCACTCAACCGCTTGGCGAATAAGCTCCTCCGAAATAGAAGCAGCGCCCTCAAAAACTGACCATGCAGCCGGCAGGACCTGCGGCAGCGGCAATAACAAGTCGGGCGCTAAAGTGAGTCTGTTTTCATGGCCCTGCACACAGGAACGCTACCAATTGTAATTTCCACTTGACTTCTGCTAGGTCAAGCAACTAGCAGCAGGTGCATGACAGGACAAGCAGCAGTCTTACGAGAGGGGTGACGAACGGCAGTCATGTGGAAGGAAGATACAACGACAAGCGATTCTAACGCAAGAAATGCATTATTATACAAGGCAATGGCACAAGGATTACCTTGGTGCAGCAATCCACAATGCAGGAGCAGTCCTCTACCGCATGCAAGCTCTGCGATGCGACGCTAGCGAGAGCTTTCGCTGCCGCATTGGCCTCGACGATGCACAAAAGAAGATCCATGGTCTGTAATGTTCATAAATTGGCGAACTGGCACCGTTCTACCTATAAAGTCAGCGGAAACGGGTCCTGCATAAACAACATGCTGCCGTACAGGACTGGTTATACACATTACGCAAGCAACGTCAGCAAGCTGTCAGGGGATCTGGCCGCGAAAATCAAGAGAATTTACTTCTATGTGCGCGTGCAAGTCTCTTCGTGCCTCCGCTTCACGTCCATGACCGAGGTGCCCAAGGACCACAGTTGCCGCAACCGGCAAGTAGGTAATCTTTAAAAGATGACATTCTCAATCGGGGCATAGGGGCTAATCGAATTGCTCTTGTCAGTATAAGCAGCCTTTCTGATGATGATGGTCCTGCATGGAGGGTGGGCGAAGAGAACGCGCGAAGCTAATCCTTGCCTCCAGCTTCTCCCCAGTTCCAAAAGCGTAGGCAGTCGCTTCTCTAACCGGTCGGGACATAATTCTATCCTGCGACAGATCACTTGCATAGTTGCGAACTTGCGATCGAAGCGTCAAACTAGCTGGCGCGTCCCAACCGACAAGGATCGACACAACCAACCAGTAACTTCCGCTTGCACGCTGTGTCACGTTACAACATCTATAACTTCAATTATTGAGCTTATACGTCATAATTGTTTGCATGCATTGTAGATCTTGTGGATGTTGCGACTACCCGGACACGCGGACAGATAGACTCCGAAGTGGAAGAACGTGTATGGAGTAGGGCGGTTGGGTACCATCTACCTCCAGCTAGTTCCGTCGCTGAAAATCAACTGTCGCGTGCAGGAACAAATGTTCGCCAGGGTTCACCATACAGGCACGGTTGCAGCAGATCTTTTCAGATGAGCGCCTTGTAAGTAGCAAAGGTGCAATTTGACGATGTAACTAAATCAGTGAGTGGCTCCGTCAACAGATGCGTTTCGGGACGATACGGTACCCTGCACTTTCTGTACACGCTGAACGAATTCCACGGATTCCTCGCGGGCGCTGCTGCCGTCAGCATTTGCAGATTGATTGCACGTGTCATTTTTAGGAAGGTGACATATAGTCTGCATGCTTCGTGGAGCAGGGTGGAGCCAGGTCCGCGAAGTTGTAGAGGCGGCCATCGGCGTGCGTGCAGCATTCCTTCTCCGTGAGTAAAGGCCGATGAAACAACAAAAACTGCCGTTTTACAGCCTCGTCCCAACACCGTCTTTTGCAAAGAGCCACAATACCCAGGCCCCCTGCAGAGCTGCAAAGCAAAGAAGACGCAGGCGCCCAGGCAAAGGCCATTCTCCTGCAGGAACGCACACACACCCCCACCACCACGACAACCGCCTCTTGCAGGACACGCCCAAAAACCGTTTGGGTGTCCTTTCCCTCGCCCTGCAGGAAAATAAAAGAGACGTGACCCCCCGGCCCCCGCTACGGGCAAAGCGCGCCCAAGCCCAAGCCCAAGCTCTGGCGCTCGGGCCCCCCAACCCCCAAGCCCCTGCGGCACGTCAGGCACTTCACAGGCGCCGGCTCTTGGCGACCTTTGCCTTGATACCCGTTGCCTCGCCGCCGTACGCCACCGCCTCGGGTTTCCGTACGGGCTGTACGGCACCCTTGACGCGAACCATGGCCTTCTCGAACTTCATCCTGCGGGAGGCGCGCAACGCACAAGGGCCAGCCACACAAGGGGTTTCAGCTTCGGTTGACTTTGGGAGTTTGAAATATATTTTCGCCGCCGCCACCACCCCACAGTTCCGCAGACGTGTCGCGCAGCCGCCCAGCTAACGAGCAGAGGAGGGCAATGCAGGGCAGGGCGGATAGGCAGTAGGGGCGCGCAAGCCAGCCACAGCCAAAAGCCGTGCAGCCCCGAAGGCGACGACAACCCCCCACCCATCACGCAACCGCCAAGCGCTATCTGCTGCAACCCGCCGAGGCGGCACATGTGCGTGCGCGCCCTCCCTGCCTCCCTCTCCCTCTTACACACACACACACACCTGTTCTTCTTGCGCGGGTTCTTCTGGTCGCGTCGTCGGTGCGGCGTCAGGCCGCGGTTGCGCTGAATCTCGTCCGTGATGCCGCGCGCCGAGGCGGTGGTGGGGTCGGGAGCCGGCGGCGCCAGCGCGGGCGCGCGGTGCGTCTCCGCTCGCGTCTTCTTGCGCGCCGTGGCGTCGGCCTACGCGATACCACAAAAGGCCACGACCACGGATCACGGACAAGGCGGAGTCGAGAGCTTGTACGAATCATTCGTACCCTATTATCGGAGCTGCTGGGGCGCTGCTGGATACCGACAAGGTGACAGACAGCCATCATCACATCTTCATCCACTTTTAGATACCTGCTCCGAGAAAAAAACGATCGACACGGCGACTGGAAACGGGCGAACGCGCGCGCACGCAGCAATCCATGGTGTTACGGTACATGTTGGTAATACACCACAAAAATCAGACACACCCCGGGGAGACAAAACACCAGCACACTCAAGCAGCCCTGAGGGTTAACCCTGATGAGGCCCGCCAGAGCTGCTGCCGCCGCGCACCGCGCCCCGTACCGTACCTTGGCCTGAGCGTAAAACTCGTCCTCCTCGCCGCCAGCCCGCCGCTTCCGCGCGCCCTTGGCGCCGCCGCCCAGGTCGTACTCCTCGCCGCCGTCGAACTCGTCGTCGTCGCCCGCCTTGGCGGCGCGACGCGCCGCCGCCGCATCGAACTTGGCTCGTCGCTCGTGGAGGGGCTCGCGTAGCGGCAAGTCCTCGTCGCCGCCGTGGGGCCGCTTCGACAGCGACGGGTGTTCGGTGCCAAAGCGCTGAGAGACCTTTTGGCGCGCAAAGAGGTCATTGAGGGCGTTGCCGCGCGCCGCGGCGGCGCCGGCGGCGCCTGCCGACCCACGGGTCATGTCGACCAGGTCCGCCACCTCGTCTCCGAAGTCCTCCAAAAGCCCTGGAAGTCCACCAGGATGAGAAGGGCGAGGAGGGCGAGGAGGGCGTAGTCCACGAGTATTGAGTATGAGGAGGGCGAGGATGAGGACGAACGCGGAAGGAAACGGTGTGCTCCAACCGACCCCTCGACTACCTCCCACCCCCACCCACCGCCTACTTCCCCCGCCCGCCTTTCCCCTGCCCCTCCCCTCCTCCTCCGCTGCGCCCCACCTGCGCCGCTCATGCCCGCGCGCCGCTGCTGTCGCAGCTTCTTGGCTTCGTCCTTGGACAGCGGCACCCGGATAAACATGTCCTCCTCCACCGCCGCCCGCGCCTCCAACTTGGCCCGAGTGCGCAGTGCAGCCACCGAGTCCATCCCCGCCACCTGCGCCCGCTCCTCCTCGGGGGCACCCGCCAGCTCCGCGGCGAGAGCGCGCATCGTGTCGCTCCGCTTGGCCCTGGGGACACGGGGACACGTCATCCAGGTGACGAGGGAGGGACACGTCATCCACCAGTCACACACACACATACACACGCACAAGCGCACACCCACCCACACACGCACCCAACCACAGGCGCACATGCACCCTCGCACCCCACAGGCACCCACCGCCCCACCCCACCTGGCCTGGAGCTCCTTGAGCCGCCGCTGCTCCTGAGATGACAGCCTGCCGCCTGCTGCCCGCTGCTCGTCCAACTCCATCGAAGTGGGGTTCATCCGGGGCGGTCGGTACACCCCCGCGGGCTCGCCTGTAGGGCCGGAGGGAGGGACGGGAGGGAAGGCGACACACGCCGATCAGTTGATGACGCATGAATCAGCGAATGCGTTCAGGGATGGAGGTCAACGAGGCGCCGTGCAGTAAAGGGCTGGGTCCGTGCCGTGGGTTTTACGCGGCGAGGTCTTACACTGTTGTCGGCCCAGAGAGAGAGAGAGAGAGAGAGAGAGAGAGTGCAGGCGCCCGCCGGGCCTCTTACCTTCCGCCCCGGCGCCGCCGGCGCCCGCGGCGCCGCCCATCGCTTTGATCTTCGGCACCAGTGCGTCCGGCCGCGGCCCGTACTGCAGCGCATCGGCATCCGCCTCCGAGCCTGGCCCGGGTCCCGCCACCGCCGCCGCCGCGTCGTCGCCGTCAGCAGCGGCGGCGGCGGCGCCACCGTTGTCGGCGGCGGCTGCAGGCGCCGCCGAGGCCATCTGCGCCGCCTTTAGAAGCTTATCGATCTGGTACGACAGTTGCTTGTCGATCGGTCGGATCTTCTCCAGATACGCCCGCAGCTCCACCAGCCTGCGGAGGAGGACATTTGGATTGAAGTGGCAGGGACAAAAAGGAAAGAGTTCACATCGGCAGACTGACACACTGACAGACAACGCGGGAGGGGCGCGCGCGAGAGAGAGAACGAGAGAGTACTTGTCGTTTAGAGATGTGTTGGGTTCTTGGGTCTGTGCGGGCCGCTCGGCGGAGCACCCGCCACGGGTTCAAGAGGCGTGGCGCTCCTTGCACGCGGCCCGCTGTGGGGTTTTCTTTCGGCAAAGCGCAAGCACCGGCGCGCCACTGACAGCGACGCGCTAGTGACTCTAGCCGCCGTTTCGAAACTGTGCGAGATTGGATCGGGTTGGGTTGGGTTGGGTTGAATCGGGTTGGGTCTGCGGTGGCGGGTGCACAGCGCAACCCGGACACACCCGCATGCGTAAGGCCTTCGAAGGTACCTGGCTGGCTCACGAAAGCGACAGACTCACAGCTCCAGACACGGCAGCAAAGAGACCGCAAACATACAGTATGACAAAGAGTACGGCAACGCATCGAGGTAAATGGCATGCTGAAGTTACCGGTATGTACGCAGGGGCACCCAGCGATGTCGGCACAAAGGGGCCGACACGACTCCTGGGCACCCAAGCGCCACCGGCACGTGAGTGCGCGGCGTGGGGTTCAATTTCGGCAAAGCGCAAGCACCGGCGCGCCACTGACAGCGACGCACTAGTGACTCTAGCCGCCGTTTCGGAATAGTGCGCGACTGGATTAGGTGGATTAGGCGGGGTTGTGGACTATTTTTGGATTGCCGCGGGCGCAACGCGTGGCCCCAGTTGACCTCCCCCACACGCATAAGGGCAGCCCTAACAGCTGCAGACACGCACGGCAAACAACGCCGATCAGTACGCCAAAATTACGACAACGGCATCAAAGCAGCGGATGTCAATTTTAAACATCAATGTGCGCAGGGGCGCCCAGCGATGCCGGCACAAAGGGGCCGACACGACTCGAGGGTACCCAAGCGCCACCGGCACATGAATGCGCGGCGTGAGGTTTACTTTCGGCAAAGCGCAAGCACCGGCGCGCCACTGACGGCGACGCGCTAGTGACTCTAGCCGCCGTTTCGGAATTCGTCCATGGGGTTGGATGTCTCATCGACTAACAAGCACAAGGCCATCGAACAAACACATCCCGAAACATGGCATGGCACGAACACCCGGCGACGGCGGCCCCGTCCTGTCCATGAAAAGCTGGCACAAGTACGGCATCAGCACACTGGTACGACAGGCCAACGAACAACGACCAAAGGGCGCTTCTAAAAGCGCGTCTCGCTTAATTTCGGTGTATGTGCGGGCCGCTCGGCGGAGCGCCCGCCACGGGTTCAAGAGGCGTGGCGCTCCTTGCACGCGGCCCGCTGTGGGGTTTTCTTTCGGCAAAGCGCAAGCACCGGCGCGCCACTGGCGGAGACGCACTAGTGACTCTAGCCGCCGTTTCGATATAGTGCGACATTGGATTGGGTTGGGTTGGGTTGAAGCGGGTTGGGTTGGCGACTACCTTTTAACGTATTGCCGCGGGCGTGCCGCGTGGCCCCGGACGGCCTCCCCCACATAAGGCCCGGGGGTAAAACATATCTTTTACAAGGGCAACCCTCACAGCTGCAGACACGGAACGGCAAGTAGCGTTCAGTACGCCAATATTCCGACAACGTATCAAAGCAGCTGATGTCAATTTTAAATATCAATGTACGCAGGGGCACCCAGCGATGTCGGCACAAAGGGGCCGACACGACTCCGGGGCACCCAAGCGCCACCGGCACATGAATGCGCGGCGTGAGGTTTACTTTCGGCAAAGCGCAAGCACCGGCGCGCCACTGACGGCGACGCACTAGTGACTCTAGCCGCCGTTTCCGATTGCTGTGTGCTTCCCTGTCCAGGACTCAGGACTCACGCTCCGAAACTGAAACCCAACCGAACCGAAAACGTTGCCGCCGAGGGTGAGAAAAGCCTCAATTGCAGGTCGGGACACACGTCCAGCCTCGACAGTCAACGCCCGCGCACACCTGGTGTCCCACCATACCCCGCCTTTGCTTTGGCCCTGTCCTGCCCTGCCCCGCCCTCCACCGCCCTCCGCCGCCTTCCCTCTTCTCTCTCACCTGGCAATGACCGGGTGGTCCCGCACCGGCCTGCCCTCCGCCTTCAGCAGCAGATAAAACACAATGTGGATGCAGTAGCTCAGCAGCAGCAGGTGCTTGGCCTCCAGGTACGACAGACCCTCCGTCGTACCCAGGCCGCCGTCGCGAAGCTCCGTCAGAAGCGGCGACACGCGGTGCCGTACCTGCCGTACCGAGCGCGCCAAAGGGGACGGGCGGGGAGGGGGGCGGCGCAAGGGGGCGTTCAAGCAGTGGCCGTTCAAGCGGGCGGGCGAGTCAAGGTCGACGCGAGGGGCTGCCACCACTCACAATGCTCGCTGCGCTGCCGCTTGTTCTTATTGCCGCTCTTCTTCTACTTCTTCCTCCACATCTGATTTTCCCCGCAGTCAGCCTTTCTCCGGAAGCGCACCCCAAGTCAGCCCCACACTCCCCTTTCCCTTCCCACTTTCTCATTCCGCTGCGATGCCCCGTGTCTGTTTCACTTCACCCACTTCCCCTCACGTCGCTCACTCACCTCGCCCAGGCTCCCCTGCAGGTCCTGCAGCAGGCTCAGCAGCTCGGGCGCGTCCGCCATGAGCGCAGACAGCCGCGCCTCGTCGCCCAGCGCCGCCAGATCCCGCTCCACAGCCTCCATCTGCACCGACCCCGCACCCGTCGCCGCCGCCGCCCCTGCGCTCCCGGGCTTTCGCCGCTTGCCGCCCGCGGCTTCCGCCGCCGCCGCCTCCGCGCGCGCCGCCAGTCGCCCCATCGCCTGCTCCTCCGCCTCGTCTTCCTCCTCGTCCTCCTCCTCATCCTCGTCCTCCTCCTCGTCCTCGAGTCCGAAGTCCGCCGCGGCGAGCTTGGCGGCGCGGGCTCGCTGCAGCGCCAGCGCCTCCTGCTCCTCCTCCTGGAGTGCCTCCTCGTCGCTGCCGGCCTGCGACACACCATCACCACCACCACCACCATCACCATCATCACTATTATCACCATCATCAGCCCACAAGCCCCACACACCGTGTGCTGAGCCCCGAGTCCAAGGTTTCCAGGCCCTAGTCCACAAGCCCCCACGTGCCAACACGAGTCCATAGGCTCCCAGCCCCGCCCCCAGGCACAGCAGCGGCAGCAGCAGCAGCAGCAGCAGCATCGATCCTGGCCTCCGTCCACATCCGGAGCCGCAGCCCCCCCCCACACGCTGGCCCTCCCCCACACGCCCGGCCGCACCTCGGCCGTGTCCGCGTCATAGTAGGCCCGCTTGTTGGCTCCCCACAGCCGCTCGCCCAGCTCATCGCCCTTGCGTGCGCCTGGACGGTCATCTTCGTTGTCGTCCTCGTCGTCGTCGTCGTCCTCGCCACGTTGGAGCTTCAGCTTCTGGCCCAGCGCTTTGGCTTGCTTGGCGACTGTGGAGAGAGAGAGAGGAGGTAAGAGAGCAGGGCACTCAGCGTTTCGGAAACGAGGGGTGAATTTCGGGAAGGACAGGGGAACGCAGTGAGGCGTGGGGAGGGGGAGTGTAAGGTAGGACAGTCCACATTGCCAAGCTGAGAGAGAGAGAGAGGGCGCGGGAGGACACAAGTTGTTGATAGGGTTTGGCCGTTGAGGGCGGGGGGCGTCGCGAACAGCGGGGCCCGGACGGGGGAGGAGCAGCTAGAAGGAGGGTAGGGCGGTGGCGTGAAGGGATGGCCGGCCAGCACGTAGCTCGGCAATGGGGACTGGGGAACGATGTTGCGATGCAACCATGTCTCCCGCGCGCGTGCCGTGTGCTTTCGCCGCCGCTGGCGCCGCCAGCCGCAACACGTACGTTCAGCCATGTGGCCGCCGCGTTTCAAGGCATCTTGAATAATGGCATCATCGTCGTCGTCCTCATCCTCATCGTCCTCCGCATCCTCGTCGTCACCCTCGTCCTCATCAACCTCATCGTCATCCAGGTTGTACACGCCCTCGACGTCGAGGCCGTCGTCTTCCTCCAGGTCATCATCGTCAGACATATTTAGACTAATCTTATCCCGTTTCCCCTTGAACGCGTCGTCATCGCTGTCACTGTCGGGCCTCTCTTCATCCCGTTGCTTGCCCTTTGGGGCAGGCTGTTTGGAAGCGGGCCGACGTTGCGGCTTCCCCATGGTCGCCGCACGCGCCCTATTGCTAATTGTGGAGCCTCAGTGGCTGCAAAGCGGCGGCTGAAAGTCGACTGGCGGCGCACAAACCGACTCTTAAAGGTATTCAGTGACGAATAATTATATATCGTGTGCACCCGAAGATGGAAATTCGCCTCAGTACGTTTGCAACGATACCAAAAAAATGCAAAGACGCTGCGCCAGGCGGTATGCGGCAGCAGAAACAGCGAGTGAATTAAACAGATGTCAACAATATACGGTCCATGGCCTTACTCTGCTGAAAAAGCCCAATAAGAAAGGTCCGCTCCAAAATCGCCGTACGAAGACGGTTAGCTACCAGAAGTTTTCGAAATGGTTTCGGTGGGAGCCCCTATGCGGCACATATGCGCATTTGCTCAAATTACGTATGCATGTTCGCGCCTTTCTTAGTCGCATCACCCGCAGCAGACATGTTTCCAGCCGGCAGTTCGTGAAAATCCACAGGTTGTACATTCCCACAAGGCACCAAGTCCTGTCTGTGCGCGGCCCACTGCAGCGGTTCACGTTCAAGCTTGCACAGCCACCTTCCCCACGTGACCAAGCACGAACATATGCCCCTCCTCTGTCCGCGAGGGGTACGTATCGCGCCACCTGTGCCACCTGGTCCCGCTTGCAGCGCTCCAGCCCGGTGGATTGCAGCAGGCTCTCCACGTCTGGCCGTCCCCCTGCCCACCTAGCCCCACAGTAGTAGCAATGCATGCATGTCGGGTGCGACACATGCGGTTACACGCATGCACGGCCGCAACGAATGGATGGAAGGGGAGCTGTGCTGCCGGCAGCCTCTGTGGTCTGAGCGCCTCGATTCCGCCGCTGCGATGATATGTTACCCCTGCACGCCCGCGGGCCTTTCACCCCGCGGCCGTGCGGCAGCACCACTAGCAGGTAGGCACACCATGCCCTCCCCCAATCGCATACATGGGCCCCGGGAAATGACCTGGAAATTGCCTCAGCGCTGCACCGGGTTTTGCGAGACAGGCCACACGCGAGTCGATTTGCCGCTCGACTTGCCACGTGGCATTGTGTAAAGTGCGGTAGACTATTGCACGGCTTGGCTGATGGCGCCCACTCGCACTGTTGTGACCCCTCATCTGCTCAGCGACGTTAGCTGCCAATAGCTCGAATGCGCGGATGTTCAGCGTTGAAAGGTCGGTTGTCCGAAGTGCGCCCAACCGCCTCGTGGGCTCGCGTGATTCGAATGCTCCAGCGACCCAACCACGAGACCCTTTTAGAATCTACGGCATCTACAAGGAAAGACCAGTCAGCTGATACGGGACAAGACGATGGACTGTTCCGACTGACTGTCACCATGGGACGTTTCGGAAGGACAGTGACGATCTCTTTACTTAAGAGCCGCAGCTCACGGCAGACCACGCCTAATTATTATTATTATGCTCAATAGACAAGTCGCCATGCAAGGAAGGCTTGGCGAATCCATCCTGCATCAAACAGAGATAGGGCCCCTGTCGTACGGCAACGTGTTGCTTTATTAATATCGGCGCGCCGCAGCCGGGAAGTTCGTCAAACCCGAAAGTCGGGTGCTTGCTAACAACTGGGCCAGAGTCCAGCTTTGTAGGAGACCGTTCCCTTTCCGTTTCCCTCCCGGTCGTTGCGTTGGGGGTCTCGGAAAAATGGTACTACCCGACGCGGTGGTGGCCAGCGTCATCCCGACGGCTGCCATCATTGGCATTTTGTTTGCCATCTTCCTTTGGAAGCGCGTGTCCGCCATCCAGCTGACGGGCGGCCGCCTGATTTCTAGCCAGAATGGTCGCGAGTACTTGCTGGAGGAGGAGCAGCGCGGTGGTGAGGAGGAGGTAAGCGTTACTTTGCCGAAGCATGTGTGCTTGTAAGCAAGGAGAAGGTCGGTGGAATGATCTCTGGACTGGACCGGAACACGCCGAGCGATCGCTGATACGCTACACGACTCGCCTTCGTGTATTGGCTGCGATAGGTCGTCGCGAAGGCTGCCGATATCCAAAAATCAATCTCGGAAGGCGCCTCGTCCTTCCTGGCCACCGAGTACTATTACCTCGGTATCTTCATGGTAAGCGCTCACTTTGGCAACGTCAACGATTTCAAGGAACTTGCAGTAGCAAGGGGCTTGTCCTTTCGCAAGTAAACTCTTTCCGGGGCGACCCCGCCGTGACCCTCTGATGATGTTGCGTTAGTTCCGGACCATCCGTTGTTTCCCTCATTAACCCGAACCTTCTACCTCAACTATTCCAGGTGATCATGTCTGTGGTCATCTTCTCTCTCTTGAGCATTGTGAAGCCCGAGGACGGTCGCACGCACAACGACGAAGTCCGGAACGGCATCTTCTCGACGATTGCTTTCGTCCTGGGAGGCGCCACCTCCATCCTGTCGGGTTACCTCGGCATGCAGATCGCCACTTACGCCAACGCCCGTACCGCGGTCGAGGCGCGCAAGGGCATTGCCCCTGCTTTCATGTGCGGTAGGTGCGGGTCTGCTCTATGGGGCTCTGGGGTGTCGCCCCTCGCGGTTTTGCCCCTCGCGCCTGGGCATGCTTGGGCCGGTAGAGTATCGTGCCTGTCACTCTACAACGTGCTGATGGGTTTCCCGTTCCCTTTCCTTACACCCTGGCCTCCAACTGTGCAGCCTTCCGCTCCGGCGCTGTGATGGGCTTCCTGCTCTCCGGATTCGGCCTCCTCAACCTGTTCCTTGCTATCAGCGTCTTTGCCAAGGTAAGTGAGGCTTTCGATTCCGAGAGCGTGCTAGCTTTTAGTTCTCTGTTCGGCTTATCTTGTTCACATATATCCGGATTCTCATGGTCGTAATTAATGTCGTACATACCCAACCTGTATGACCGGGGCATGCGCCCTCTGGGGCGGGCGCCTGCACCGCCAGGGACACACGGGATATGCCGGCCGGGGCCGTGCTTCTCCGCGCCTGCCCACATTCTCACCAAGCGCGAACCTACCCCACATACCCCCTCCTCCCCGCGTTCTCCCGCCCTTTCGTACCCTTTTCCCCCTTCGACAACCCTTTATCCCCTCCCAGTCTTGGGGTACTGCGTGTACCGCATACACCTGCGTGCTCTGCCCTCTCATTTCCCGCCCACCCCCTCACCCCCCGTGCCCCCTGCCCCCGCGCCCGCGCTGCTGCAGTTCTACGGTGACGATTGGCGCGGTCTGTTCGAGGCGATCACCGGCTACGGCCTGGGCGGCTCCTCCATTGCGCTGTTCGGTCGTGTGGCGGGCGGCATCTACACCAAGGCCGCCGACGTGGGCGCCGACCTGGTGGGCAAGGTGGAGAAGGACATCCCCGAGGACGACCCGCGCAACCCGGCCGTCATTGCCGGTGAGCACAAGGGGGGGGGGGGCTGCGCAGCCTGGTGGTGGCGGTGGGAGGTGGTGGTGGGAGGTGGTGGTGGGAGGTGGAGGGAAAGGGTACACCCTGGGCTTTCGTACCATGCGTTAGGCGGGTTTTGTCTGTAAACCGCGCATCACTAAGCACTGCCGCTCTGCGCTGCCGCTCTTCCCCCCGGCTCACCCTCGCCACCGTCACCACCGTCACCGTCCCCACCACCGTCACCACCGTCAGACAATGTGGGTGACAACGTGGGCGACATTGCCGGCATGGGCGCTGACCTGTTCGGCTCCTTCGCGGAGAGCACCTGCGCCGCGTTGGTCATCTCGGCGGTGTCCTCCCTGGGCCAGGAGCATGACTACGCCGGCATGATGTTCCCGCTGCTCATCTCTGCCACCGGTGCGTCCCCCCGCGTCCCGCATGTCATTGACTTCGTCGTCGTCGTCGTTGGCTGGCGTGCTTCTCCAGCCCACAGCGGCTCTTGCCAGCAGCTCTCGCGCAGCAGCGACTTGAGTTGGTGAATTTGGCCACAATCGCTGCTGTCTTTGAAGTGAAGAACGGTGTCCGGGAACAGCTGTCTTCTGGGAATTGTTGTTGGGGGAGAGCCAGCGTTGTGGTCCCAAGGCAGGACGGGAGGTGTGCGGAGCAGCTGCACAGCCAGCGCTGCACCCGGGGCACTGTGTCAACGTGTGTTCAGCTACTCACCCGTACTCACCCGTACTCACCCGTACCATATTGCAGTGCCTTCTTACCCCTCCACCCCTTCAAGAGGATGCAACGCCGTTTGCCGTCCTCCAGTTATCCGCTTACGCTTCCACTCCCCACTCCCCACTCCCCACTCCCGCATGTGTTGCGGTTCCAACTGTGGCCCCCTCATGAATGTGCGTGCAGGCATCATCGTGTGCCTGCTGACCACCTTCATCGCCACCGACCTGAAGCCCGCCAAGATCATCGCCGAGATCGAGCACACGCTCAAGATGCAGCTCATCATCTCGACGCTGCTCATGACCCCGGTGAGTACCCCGGCAGCCTGAACCGGTACCCTGACCCCCGTGACCCGTGAGCTGCCCGTGCCGGCTCCCCCCACTCTTTCGAGCTAGCCGTGGTCCTCATCAGCCCATACCGGTACCAGCTACCAGTCCGTCTGCTGTGTCGCTTGGTGCCGCCCAACACAACCCACACCGCGTCCTGCCCATCACCCGCTGCTGCCGCCCTGCTGTTCCCGCTGCCGTTGCTGCGCCTCAAACTCTCGTGTGTTTCTGCGGCGGCTCACTCGCTCCCGTGTTTCTCTCTTGCCTCCCGGCTGGCAGGTCGCCCTGGGTGTTGCCATGTGGGCGCTCCCCGCCGAGTTCGAGATGAGTGTGCCCTCTAGCACTCCGGACAAGGCCTTCGACACCAAGGTGGGGTGGGGCGGGTGCGGTTGCCCCACCTCGTGGCCTGCTATTTGGCAGCAGAGCCGTGCTGCTGCTGTGCTTTTCGACGCGGTGCTTTTCTAACTTCCCCGGTGGTGTCCTCCCCGTGGCGCTCCTCTGCCACCATCCTCATTCGTCCGCCCTCATTCCGTTCCCTCATTCCGCTGTCGCAGGTCGTCAAGAGCTGGTACATGTTTGTGTGCATCTCCGCGGGCCTGTGGGGTGGTCTGCTGGTGGGCCTACAGACCGAGTACTTCACCTCCAACCGCTACAAGCCCGTGCAGGTGCGCAGGATGAGCCCTGGGGCGGGGGGCGGGGGGAGGAGCAGGAGGCGGCTGGGGTGCCGTGTACTCCCCGGCTGCAGTTCTAACTCTCTGGTGCTGAGGTGCTGAGGGCCGTTCAGCGCGGCTCCCCACGCTGTCTCAACAAGCGTGTCGGATCAGTTTACCGTCACCGGCAGTTTACCGTCCGTATTTCCTGTTATTGCGGATTTGCGTAGTTTGTTGGTTCTACGTCAGTCTTGGTTGTTCGCTTTCGAGTTCGTAACGTAGTATAGCTTACGTGAAGATCTCGGGAGTAGGATGTCGTACAGTTGTTTCGCGTATTTTAGTCGAGTCTTTGATTGGCTTGTTGCCTTGTCTCGATTTGCTCTCAGGCAGTCGCCTGTGAGCAACTAGTAGGCCCCTTTCGTTAGGTTATGGACCTGGCCTAGCGGAAGAAACATGTAAGGTCTTTCATCGTCACTCTTTTCCCTTGCCTGTGGCCGAGACACTTCCATCGTCCTCGTATTTGCACCATTTGTGCAATACGCAGCATTATGTGGTCAGCCGTTCTGCGTGGAGCCGACTTCCCCAGCAGCCGCACATGGTTCGTTCGTGTGCAGTCATGTGATCCGACAAGCGCTCACTGCGTTGCTGCCGCTGCCGCTGCCGCTGCCCCGGTGGGACAGGACGTGGCCGACGCCTGCCGCACCGGCCCCGCCACCGACATCATCTTCGGTCTGGCGCTGGGCTACAAGTCCTGCATCATCCCCACCATCGTCATCGGTGTCGCTATCTATGTGGGCAACACCCTGGCCGGCATGTTCGGCATCGCTTGCTGCGCGCTGGGCATGCTGTCCACGCTGGCTACTGGTGAGCGGGAACCTGGCCCCGCTGCTGCTGCTGCTGCTGCTGCTGCGGGACGTGTGGGGAGGGGAGGGAGGGGAGGGAGGGTGGGGACGTGACACGTATTTCGTTACCGGGCCCTGAACGTGTGGAGGATGCACTGCGTGCTCGCCCTTTCCCGGCTCTTCCGACCCTTTCCCTGCCCTTCGTTTTTGCCGTGCTGCGCCGTGTCTCCTTGCCTTGCCCTCGCGTCCCCGCCTCACGTCCGCCCCCGCCTCCCTCTCTTGCGATTCTTCAGGCCTGGCCATCGACGCCTACGGCCCCATCTCCGACAACGCCGGCGGTATCGCCGAGATGGCGGGCATGGGCGAGGACATCCGCGAGCGCACCGACGCGCTGGACGCCGCCGGCAACACCACCGCCGCCATCGGCAAGGGCTTTGCCATTGGATCCGCGGCGCTCGTGTCTCTGGCGCTGTTCGGCGCCTACGTGACTCGCGCCCGCATCGACATGATCCACTCGTCCATCCTGGACCCACGGGTCAGTGCCATCGCTGAATGTGTGTGTGGTCGGTTTATCTGGAAGGGAGGGAAGGAAGCTTCGTGCTCACGTTTGAACAACGTGCAACAAGAGCGCTGCAATTTGAGAAGCCAGTTGTGGTGTCAAAGAGATAAAAGGCACGTCCTCGCCAGTCTCCGGCGTTGTTGTGCTTTCGTGGTTCTTCTTTGATGTGGATTGATGTACCGATATCTTTGTCTTGACTACAAACACGCGGTTCCGTGTTAAACCGAAGTGTCCTGTCGACCACAACAGGTGTTTGCCGGCCTGCTGCTTGGCGCCATGCTGCCGTACTGGTTCAGCGCAATGACCATGAAGTCGGTGGGCAAGGCCGCGCTGGCGATGGTGCACGAGGTCCGCCGCCAGTTCAACCACATCCCAGGTGCGGGGGGGTTGGAAGGGGCGGGGACTCGGAAGGTGGTGTCTCGGGAAGGCTGGGGAAGACCGGAACCCGGCGAAGAGCGGGGCCACGAAACAAAAGCTGAAAGACGGCTCATGAACCCTATTGGTCAGGTCGCGAGTTCGAACCGCAGCTCAGTCAGCTCGCGCGCCTCCCGCTGCTCCGACCTCATCTGCCCCTTTCCGCCCCTGATCCCGCCTCCCCCCCCGCCGTCCTCCTCCACGGCTCTATTCGGCAGGTCTGATGGAGGGCACCACCCGCCCCGACTACAAGAAGTGTGTGGCCATCTCGACCCAGGCCGCCATCACCGAGATGATCGCCCCCGGCGCACTCGTCATGTTCACGCCCGTGGTGGTGGGCGCGCTGTTCGGCACCCAGTGCCTGGCCGGCGTGCTGGCTGGCAGCCTGGTCAGCGGCGTGCAGCTGGCGGTGTCCATGTCCAACACGGGAGGCGCCTGGGACAACGCCAAGAAGTACATCGAGGTGCGGGGCGTGTGTGTGTTTGTGTGAGGGTACGGCACGGTACGACACTGTACGACACGGTGGTTGGATCTGGCGTATATGGTGTACGACGGTTCTTACCTTTCGTGGACGGGGGCGGCCTGCTGCGTGCACAGAACTCACGGAAGCATGTATGCGGGTTCTGTAACAGCCGTCACTTGGTGCCCCATCTACCGGCAATGTGGATGGATGGAGGGGCAGCATGCGTCTCCTTGCAGGCGCGCCGTCCTTGTGTGCTCTGTCCTGGTCCTGGTCCCTGTCCCGCTGGCTGTATTGGGTGGTGTCCCTCTCCTCCTGGATCGACCCAATTGAGGTTCACATATGAATTTGCATTCTCTTAACCCCCACCCACCGCAAACCGCAAACAACACGCGCCGCACCCCAGGCCGGCGCCACGGAGCATGCCCGGGACTTGGGCGGCAAGGGCAGCGACTGCCACAAGGCGGCCGTCATCGGTGACACCGTGGGTGACCCGCTCAAGGACACCTCCGGCCCCTCCCTCAACATCCTCATCAAGCTCATGGCCGTCGAGTCGCTCGTCTTCGCGCCGTTCTTCTACAACTGCGCCCACGGCCAGGGCCTCATCTTTGACTGGCTCGGCTGGACCCAGTAAATAATTGCAGTACAGTAGCCTAACGGCCCGCCAACTACAAACTGCCAACGATATAAGCGGTGGTACTGCCGGAAAGGGAAGGCGGGGTGGCACTAGGCAGGCGGGCGACGGCGGCCGCTGGCGGCTTGGATGCTCCAGGGGGATTGCTGTTGTGATGTCATGCACTGTTTGAGGCGTGGCGAGGAGCGGGCTTCCGCGGTCACGCCGCGCCGCCTGGTGGTGGGGTGTGTGCTGGTGGGGTGCAGAGCCTACCAGGGTCGGCCTGGCGGGGCGCTCGGGGCGCGTTTCCTTGTTTGTTTGTTCGAAGCCTGCATTTGGGCTTGGTGTGGTTCGCATCCGACCGTGGAGCAGGGCGTCCAGTCGATTTCGGAAGGTTGTGGTTGTGGGCGCAGGCGAGGGTCGCACCGCACATCCGGAAAGCGGGTAGCGACAGGGCAGGGGAAGCAGCGCACGTTTCTGTGCGGCGCGTGTCTAGAGCTAGTACACGGTTGGTTCTGCGCGGCAGCGGCACGTTTTCATCGCGCGGTATTGCTGGACATTGCGAGGGTTCATGAGTTTATTCTTCTTGTGGCGAGGCACGGCATGACCGAATAGACATGCGTGAACGTGTGTGTTGTCATGACGGGCAAGAGGAGTCGTGACGTGTGCCGGCGGAAGGGCTTTTGCTCGCGCAGATGGCGAAGGGTGTGAGCCCGGTCCCGAAGGGTGACTTGCCTCCCATTTCCCGAGCCGCGCGTGTGTTTGTCCTGTCGAGCCAGCTGTTTGGTAACGCTGTGATGTCGGTCGGTTGTTGGGATTTTGTTTTCTTTTTTGCGCCAAAAGTTATTTCGGACGCGTGGGTCGTGTGCACAGCCTCCAAATTTCGCCGCGAGCTTTCGGGTCAGCGTTACGGAAAGTGGCGGCCGCGCGCACTTCCGCTGCTCCGGTGTGCGCGGCGGCCGCCACTTCGCGTAAACGCTGTGTAAAGGGTTGCGATTGGCCCCACTGCCCCTGGGCTGGGTCACCCACGCCCATCGGCAGGGCGGACCCGGCTGCAGCTGTTCTTGAAAAGGTTCATGTAAGGCATTGGAAGGTCGACCTCATCGGCGCGACTGATATGACGGCAGAGCCAGACCCTGTCGACCCTGTGAAACGGCCCTCCATAAAAACCAGCAAGCCAAGTAGCAGAGCACTCCCCACTACTTCGGAAGCGGTCAGGCCAAGAAAAGCGGATGCCTCTGCAAATATTTGTGCAACGGGGGTGCTACACAACGGGTGAAGCGAGGCGACGCAGCAGGGTTGGTGTGTGTCGTTCGTTACAGTGGGGCCTCCAGACTCCTGAAGCAGAGTAGAGCCAACGGGCCAGCTGCTGGCCCTTCGTGCACTGCACCGGAGGCGACCAGGGCAGCTGAGGCGCCCATCCAGATCGGTCGGCACAAGTCCCCAAGACAGCTGCCTCAGAGGCTCCGAAACCCACGGCCCCGTTTTGCCATGAAGCCATGCAAGAGGTTGTGGTGGTGTGGGCCTGTGTGGGGTACCGTATCTGCCGGCTCAACATGTAGCAGCTTGTGTGTAGAGGGAGCGGCAGAAGGCGCGTAGCACCATAATTCTAGCCACGCGGGAGGCGGCTGCAACTCTAGTAGACTCAGATTGGGCCTGCAGGGACTTCACATTGCGCTTTGCTGTACCAGCGCTGAGAGGGCTCGGGGCGTCGGGGGGGGGGGGGGTAGAGGCCGGGAGGGTGGCCGGGAGGGAGGGCCGAAGAGGGCCGGGAGGGCTGTGGTGGTGGTTGAAGGACAGCCGGGGCCTGGATAAGCGTGCTCGGGCTGTGCAAACCCCAAGGAACCCCGCGAACCAAACACGCGCACAGGAGCCCTCATATCAACGGACTTGCAACTGGCAATCGTGCTCGTCCCATGCATTACTGGTGCTAGTACGACCGCTGGAAATACATTGAGACAGTACGACAGCTGGAAGGCATCGAGATACTGGCCGGGACAAGACTGGACACAAACCGAAGTTTACTTGCCATTTTGTTGTTGTAGTTGTTACAGTGGTTTCTACACGATCTTCGGAAGGTTGGAGCGGCTCGTAGGCACAGCCTGCGGCAGCCCACATAAAAACCCTAAAACAGCCGTCTGTGCCATCAGCCACACTCCCGCCTCTTGCTACCACATACGGTTCGACCAGTTGGAAGGCGGTTTCCATCAGGCCCATCGGCGCAACCGCTCAACCGCTGCCTCCACAGACCTTAATAAGATAAGAAAACAGGACAGCAAGCCAATCCCTTCGCAGGACAATCACACACACTGTAAACACAAACACAAATACTGACGCGCACCCTCCGTTTCGTGCCTTCGCTCCCAACTGACCCCCCGACCAATCAAATGACGGAAATGACATGCAATGTCTTCGGCCGACACCGCCCGCCCGCCTGCAACACACCTGCCCTCCCTCAGCGGAATCCTGACGGGCGACTGCTGCCTACTGCTGCACACCTGCCTGCCTGCTCGCAGCAATACACTCGGCGCAATACACTCGGCGCAACATACTCGGCGCAATACACTCTGCGCTTACTGGTATGTCTTTCTTTGGATTTTAATCGACCTCGCCACTACACACCCTAGGCACCAAGAACCGCCGCCGCACTGCTCAGAAGGAAAAACGATCCGAACGATAAAACAACCAAATGACCCCCAAATGTCGCATCGGGAACGGGGCCAAGCCACCCGCACACGGCCGGTCTTCGAGCGCCATGTGTGTCACCGAGACTGACTTAAATTGCAACATGCCGTACGGCAGATACGGCAGATTTACCTTTCGGCGGGAACGGCACGTACCGTATGCTCAACGCAACAGCAACGCAGCCTCGACCGCCAGCGCAGTCGCACAGGAAGCCAACGCCACCCCGTTTCCAACACCGGGCAAGCAACCGGACGGACACCGGAAACGCCAGCTCAGCTCAGCTCAGCTCAGCTCAGCTAAGCTAAGCTCAGCTTCACGAGTCGCAGCTGAAGCCAGAGGCCACACAGCACGCGAATAACACCAGCATTGCAGCTGCGCGACAACCTCGCACTCCCTCCCCCGCCCAGCCCTGCTCAACGAAGCGCAGCCACGCCAAAGACGAGCCACGCTAGTTTCCGCGCTGCCGCACCCCTGCGGCGATGCCGTACACATGCAAGCCTTCCCTTGCAGCCTCTTTTATCCATACCTGCCACCTTATCTGCCACCACCCGCCGCAGCCGCAGCGGCAGCGGCAGCGGCAGCGGTTGGGGGACATGCCCCCATACCATACCCCGGTCAAGGGTTTGAATTCGCGCACCCCACAGCTCACACCCCGACAGACAAACCCCCGGCATGGACGCGTTTGCGGGGTCAGCCACTAGGCTCCCCCGGCAAATCTCGATAACAATAGGAGGCAAAAAGAGATAATGTACATCCGGCGTCTTCATGCCGCCAGTATTGGGACACGCCGCACAGCCGTACTGGTGTACGGCACTTAACCGTATGGTACGGTAGCTGCTCTCGGGGCCCAGCCTGCCCGCCGGGGCCAATCAACCGCCCCACGGCGGCTGGGCTACAACGCCGTGGCAGTTGACACGGCCTTGACACAACCCATAATTCATTCTGGACGTGTACGGCATCAAGTACGACACAATGCCGGTTTTTGAGGGAATGGTGCTCCTGCCGTGTGCGCATGCTTATCTTGGCCGCCTGCCTCCTCCGCCGCTGCTGCGACACCTCCCTGCTCCCCGTCACGCCCGTCACGCACCCCAAGCCAATCAATTGACAATCAGCGGACCCAGAGCCGGAAGCGGGCATCGTGCGCGGCTCCCGGATCTCCCTGCGAATCTATCAGAGCAAGATCGAGATTGATAGATTTTGAACCATATTCCCGTCGTGTTTGACAGCAGCTAGGCCATCAAATCCCCCAGTCCCAGTCGCAGTCCCCGTCCTGGTCAAAACGCGAACGCAAGAAGACATTCGCAATGCACACATACACATACACACACGTGCGTGTACACACAACCGGGGGAGGAAGGTCTGCCGACCCGGTGTGCCCGCTTGCCTAACTAAGCACTTTGCTTGCTCGTGCTCGTGTCCGCACATCTTTTAGAGGTAAGGAGGAAGCAAAAGGCGCGGCAAAGCCTGGTGGCAGCAACAACGAAGCGCAGGTCAAGTCATCAGGTCACATCCGCCCCAGGTTCCAAATCAGCTCTTGGCACTTTCGTCCGGTTTCCTCCCGTCTTCTCCATCCTGGATTGTCACTGCAGACCGGGCCGAGCCACCGCAACGTACGGCAGAGACGACCGCTGGCCCCAAAGACTCGCGCTCCTCTCTTCTTGAGGGCGAGAACGGAGCGGGGAGCGGCTGACTTGCCCTCCTGCCATTGCCGTACAGCCCTCCCTCCGTAGCCTCGTTCCCTCGCTCCCCGCCCGTCGGTGTCGCAGACAGTTCGTGGCAAAAGAGATGGGATGGGATGTCCTAAACAGGCACAACTCGCGCGGGCCACGGTGCTGGGAACCGCGTGAGAACGCAATGCAAATGCATCCGTCGTCTCGTGAGCCTCAATGACCTCTTGAGACGTAATTAGGGCCTAGGAAGGGCGTGCCCTGATTTGGCGCCACGCCGAACCTCCATGACCCATGGGTCACTCCATCGGTCGCTCCATCGGTCGCCTCAGAAGTGGCGCGCGTACTGTACCTCGCGCACGCGCGGCGTCGCCGCCGACTCGCCGACGCTGCGCCGCCGCGCGGCGGCGGCGGCCGCCGCCGCCATCGCCGCCGGGTCGACGTCGGCGGCGGCGGCGGTGAGCGCCTTGGCGGCCTCGATCTTTTGGAGCGTCCGGTCGAACATGCTCCTGTGCAGTGTGCACCACCCATTGGCGGAAAACCGCACGCGCACTCAGCCGCAGCATTCCTTACCGGCAGCATCCGGTACACTTCAACGCATACATTACCATAAATGTAAAACCCATCGTCGAACATTCCGCACCGCGCTGCTGCCCTGCCCAGACGACACGTCCCTGCTTCACCCTCCCCCCGGGGGGTCCTGGGCTCCTGGCTCCTGTCTGCCTTCGCCGACGCCGCTTCCCTCCCTCCCTCCGCTGCGACATCTTCCTTCCTTGATTGCTACCCCTCCGGGCCTCCGCCACCTGACCCACCCCACACAGCTCCCCCTCCCTGCTCCCTCCCTCCCTCCCTCCCTCCTCCTCCCCCAGGCGCACCTGGCTCGGTCCAGTTGGACCTCCAGCGCCCGCAGCTCCGGCTTAGTGGCCTCGAAGGCGCGGTGCGTGGAGGCCAGCTGCCGCTCCATGATCTCCACCTGGGGGGCCAGAGCGTCGTAGGCGGCCCGGGCTGCCTCCAGCTGCGCAGCCAGGCCGGCGAGCTCCCGCTTGGCGGCGTCGCACAGCTGCGAGCCAGCGAGCCAGCGAGCGAGCGAGCGAGCGAGCGAGCGAGCGAGCGAGCGCGCCGGGGAAAGGGTGGGGTTGGGCGGGGTGCGGCGCAGTGAAGTAAGGCGGTGAGGCCCGAACGATGCGAACCAGCGCACTCCACAAGCTTCGGGCGGCCCGCCAGCAGCGCGCACATATGCAGATATGCACACGATGAGGTCCCTCTCCTGGGGTCCACTGTACACCAACGGGGTGTCCTTTTATGCCTCGCCAGTCGCCACCTCGCTGCGCTTCTCCTTCGTCTGCTCCGCTGACCCACCCACCTGCCGCGTGACGCCCATGGTGCCGCCCAGCTGCGCCGCCTCCCTCTTGGTGGTCTCGTACAGCCGCCGGGTGGTCTGCAGCTGATCCGCCAGTTGAACCAGCTCCAGCCGCCCGTGGCCGCGATCCAAAGTCTACGGAACACGTACACACATACAAACACACCGGGGGTGGGGGTTAAGGATCAAGAACGGGTGGGGGCTTATTTAGGCTGTACAATAGCTGCTGGGGCCGGGAGGAGAGCATGCGGTACCGGCGAGCTGGGGCAGGTGCCATTAGCGCGAGGGCGGCCTGGGCTAAAGCAGCGCGCATGAAACAAACAGGGCAGCAAATCGCGCGTGTGTGTGTGTGTTTGGGCTCACAGGTGGTTTCCGACCCCTTCCTTTCGGAGCGAGGACCGCTGCCCTCGCATACACACGCACACTAATCCACACCTTTACCTCAACCTCCAGCTTGCGCACGTGCTCCTCTCCGGCCGCCACGGCCTTCCGCGCCTCATCACGCTCCCGCCGCAGTCCGTCCAGCTGCGTCGAGGTGGCGGCAAGCTGCTGCCGCAGCAGCTGAACCACCTGCCACCGGTAGGGAGCAGGACAGGTAGGAAAGACGAGCAGGAAGGGTAGGAAAGACGAGCAGGAAGGGTAGGAAAGACGAGCAGGAAGGGTAGGGGAAAGACGAGCAGGAAGGGTAGGAAAGACGAGCAGGAAGGGTAGGGGAAAGACGAGCAGGAAGGGTAGGAAAGACGAGCAGGAAGGGTAGGGGAAAGACGAGCAGGAAGGGTAGGAAAGACGAGCAGGAAGGGTAGGGGAAAGACGAGCAGGAAGGGTAGGAAAGACGAACCACCTGCCACCGCCAACCGGCCAGCAGGCGTGGGGGAGGGCGCAGGGAGGGTGAGGAAAGACGAGCGGAAGTTGAGGCACCGTAGTCAAGCGAGGGAGGGAGGGAGGAGGGGAGGCAACAGGCATTGTCGTCAAGCCAAGGCGGCCTCGTCAGGCCTCGTCAAGACGCCACCCTCGAGCCGGAATCAGGTGAGCACATATTGTAGGAGGGAGGTGCGCGCGCTAGCGGCCGGGCAGTCCGCCGGCGCGCGACCTTCGTCACCGCACACTGTCACCGCACACTGAACCGCTTCATACACCTCCATCCAGCAAAACTCCCCGCTGCAACCGCGCGCGCCCCTAGCCCTCCCTCCCTCACCACACACGCGCACACACACACCCCGCTACCCCATCCCGCACCTGAGGGCTGCTGGCCGCCCCGGCCGCCGCCCCGGCCGCCAG
This sequence comes from Pleodorina starrii, assembly GCA_030267565.1. NCBI lineage: Eukaryota > Viridiplantae > Chlorophyta > Chlorophyceae > Chlamydomonadales > Volvocaceae > Pleodorina > Pleodorina starrii. The sequence continues at coordinate 1,866,436 of BRXU01000005.1, read as the reverse complement.
TCTGTCCACCTCCATGCAGTGTGTGGGCGCCGCCCCCCAGTAGGCGGTGATGAGCACGGGCCGGGTGGCCCCCAGGTGGCGAGCCAGGGAGCGGTTCTCACACGGCTCCCAGATCTGCGCCTCGCCGCTCACCGAGTCCACCACCACCACCTGGGGAGGAGGGGAGGGAGGGGAAGGAGGCGGCAGCATCACCGCATCAACGGCTTCAACAAATAGCTCCCCCGCCCCCCAATCACGCGCGGCGCGACGAGGTTTCGGAACGACAAGACTTCCCCTGAGCCCTGACTCTGTAAGTACATAATTTACCCCCTCACGGCTCCCGATGGCCCCATCCGATGGCCCCATCCGTGGACCACCACCCAGCAGCCCACCGCAACGGCGAGCAACGTTACCGTACCTTGGCCAGCAGACCTTCTCCCAGCGGCAGCTCCGCCTGTGCCGACCACATCGGCGACTCCTCACCCGCCCGCTCCAGGGGTAGTCCGTTGGCGGGGTCCCAGCGGCCCAGCGCGGTGCTGCTGCCCACCAGCACCAGCGACTGCTCCGGCTTGAGCTTGGGGCCGGAGGGGGGCACCAGCACCGTCACCTGGCACCGAAGGAGGGAGGGAGGGAGGGAGGAGGAGCGGGATGCGTGTGTGAGTGTGTGAGAGTGTGTGTGTACGGAAGGAGACCGTGGGAAGGAAACGCGACCCCCACCTCCTCTATCCGCCCCCACCATCCTCTGCCCCTACCTGGCACTGCGCCACCAGGGACTCATCCTCCTCTGCCTCTGCCGCTGCCTCGGACGCGCCCTCCTCCTCCCAGGATGATGCCACCCCGGGGATGACCGCGAAGCGCTCTGACGGGTTAGGCGTTAGGGTTATGTATTTATTATTGTTCTAGTTGTTTTTGTTGTTGATACAGTGGGTGTGAAAACGGCGGGTCCTTTTAAAGCCGGCAAAAAGGTCGGACACAGCGTCGAGGCGTGGGAACAGGATCTGGACCTTGGCAGGAGTTCCAGATGTAGATACGGCGGAAGTACGGCAATGGCGCCAAGAATCGCTCGGAAGGGACGTGCTGAGCAAGGGGCGCTGTGTACACAGCTACACACACATACAAACACACCCACACACGCACACATCCGTCAACCCGCACCGCCGATCAGCCACCCATCCACTTGCCTCGGTTCCCACTCGCGTGTGCCAGAGCCCTCTTCACCCCCGCAATGATAGGGTTGTCCCCTCCGCTGGCGGCCGGCCGCGTATGGTGGCCGCTGCCGCTGCTTGCCCGGCCGCCGCGAGCAGCGCCGGCGGCGGTGCCGCTGCCGCCGGCCGAGCCGGAGGCGCCTCGGCGCAGGGAGTTGGGCAGAAACTGGGTGTAGGTGGGGAAGCCCCAGTGGCATAACAGGGTGTAGCCGGCGGCGCGGCCGGCGAGGGAGGAGGGCGCCAGCAGAAGCTCCCGGTCGACGTCTGCGGTTCGATTCGCGGTGGGGGCGGTTTTCAGGTTGGGGGTCACGGTTGCACGACCATGGGCCGAATCCGTGCCGGGGATCGATCAGCTGTTGCCGTACTTGCTGCATGATGTGTGCGTATAGTGTCATGCGCATGCGCGATATGCATAATGGTAAGCTAATGGTACCGAAAACTGAGGCACAACGATGAACGTTGCCATTCTCGTGCGGCACCGTAAGCACAAGCGACGGCATCTGTCATTATCCGCAGCACCCGCACCTGGCTCCCACACAGCGCTGCCGTTGTCCCCCAGCACCACGAGCTTGCAGGCCATGTCGGTGTGGATGGGGAGCTCCGTCTCCGCGATGTGACTGTGGCCCTCGCACCAGGTGAACCGGACCCCTGGCAGCGTGGGGCGTGGAGGGCAGCGTGGAGGGCATGGCGTCCCACCGGCGGCTTTGCAGCGGGATGCAAGGAACCCCGCCGTCCGAATGGCCCGTCCGAGAGTCTGCTGTAACAACCATGGCGACAACTACAACCACAACATCACCAGCAGCAGCAGCCCCGCACGACAGCCGCGGAAAACACGCTTGCACGCGCAGATGGTTACAGACAGTGCAAACGCATGGCCGCTGGTGCCCCCGCCCACGCCCCCGCACCTTTCTTGGGGTCCCAGTTGCCAAGCGCCTCGCAGTTTCCAACCAGCACCAGCTGTTGGCCGTGGGAGGTGGGCCGGTAGGGCACGACCAGCTTAGTGACCACAGTCAGCGCGCCGTCGGAACCCGTGGCCGCCGCTGCCGCGGCGGCAGCGGTGGCGGTGGCAGCGCCGCCGGCATGCGCGGCGGAGGTTGGCAACGCAGCGAGGACTGGCGCCACCGCCAGACATCGGCGAGTGGCCCGGGGCCGCTGCATGGGAGCGAAGGGAGGGGGCCAGGGCGGGGATCAGACGGTTGCGTGGCAAGGACTGGGACTGGGGCTGTTGTTGCGGCGATGACTAGAGCGGCTCTAAGTAAGCCCAGCCGTGGCTGCGACGCTGCGCGTGTGGGCGTGTGGCTTACCGGCGCCGGCGCCGCGGCGAGGGTCGCTGTGCGGCAGCGAGACCCGACGACGGCGTTGCGCTTCGGCGGGTTTCGCGCCCAGGGCTTGGCCTCGCGGACTGGTGGGCGGGGATCACAGAGAGAGGGAGATGGGACATGGAGAGGGAGAGAACGCTCAGCACGGGAAGGGCGTGGCACAGGGAACAGCGGGCAGCGTCCGTAGTTGCGCTGGACGAACCGTCAAGCTAGCGGATGGCGCGAGGATGGTTATTTTGGACTTGTTGGATCTTCTGTGCGCAGAATGAGAGCGAGCGTCCGGCGGCATTGCGAACATTGTCTGTCCGAGCGGTTGCTGTCCAGCTTTGCTCGCGCGCGCCAACTAGACCCGACATCAAGACAGCGCTCCGATATTCGTCTTCTTATTGCAGTACTCGATGCTTGTAACATTTTAGTTAAGGAATCCGCAAGGTGACAGACATCAGGGCGACTGCGACAGCGGCAAGCCAGGGCAGCGGCCTTTCCGAGTTCGAGACCGTCGAGACGGGCGCGAGGCCAGCTTCTGAGCTTCACCTGGAAAGTCGGGGCTTAAGGCCGCAGCTTTAGCCACCACTGTCGGCGAGACGACCTTCTTCTGGCGTCGTGTCAGCGCTGGAGCGCTTGAGGAGCGCAGGACTTTTCGCCTGCCGGGCCACCGTCGCGACGTTTCCAGTTATTAGGGTTCCGCGCTATGGCGCGCGCTAACGTCACGACGACGATGCCGCGGGTTTAAAATGTAAATTAACTTCGAAATTACCGAAATATAGCACCAGGCGTCAAGAGGACAAGACCAGAGACGGTTGCGCAGCGAAAGCACCAACGCATCGCAGCATGGCGCGCGCTCCGCAGCACAGCTACACAGGCACTGCGATCCCAAATGGTCGCTTACCGGTGCATTGAATATGCCATTGCTAGAAGTGGCTGCTTAGCTGGGCGCCGGTGCGTTCCAGAACAGAGCTGGGCGGTCCTCCGTCGCCGGCTGAGCGGGATAGCAGACCCAGAGCCGATGAATCCTCACAGGTAAGAATGTGTTAATACTATTTTTAATAATTCTGATTATCGCCAGAAACGACCTTGTCTGCTCACTCCAAGGCTACGATACGGAGCGACAGCCAGTCCGCAACGGGTGCAAAAAACTACAACAACAGGCGCGCTCTGAACAGACTAGTGTGAGGTAAATTGTCTGAAACACAGTCCGTCGGCAGTTCGTTGTAGAACTTCCAGCATTCGACAGGCCGAGCCGCGCTTACAGCTGCGTGCCCGATGCGGACAGACTCAGAATTCTGACAGAAAACGCTAAATATAAGGCAGGCAATGTTGTCCCAGGTCGTGTAGCCTGCAAGGGTAGTAGAATTCGGTATACGGCAACGGTGATTTGCAACTGTCGTTGGCGATTTGCGCGACAGCGCTCCGAGGAGAAAGCGACACACTATTACATCATGCATACCTGTTATACGAGGATCCCGCTAACAATATCATTCCTCGGCAAGGTGGAAAGCTGTCACGGCCGCTTTCCTACTCCTAAGGACAGGTAAGGACCGAAACCGGTAGTTGCAACACCGAAACCATCGCCATCACCGCCACCACTATCGTTGTCGCCGCGCCGCCCCGCATAACAAGCGAAATGAGATTTGGTTCGCCTGACTGACGTGGCGTGCAGCTCGCCCGCTGCCACTGCTGCCGCTGCTGCTGTAACCTGCTGTAACCCTGGCCCTGGCTCTGGCCCTGCCCAGCACATGCTATTCGAGGACTGACACGTCTGAAAGCGACCCAACCTCGACAATTGTGTGTTCGAGTCGTGTGGGCGCTGCTGCGATGTCACCGGCTGCGACCACACATGGGTCCCGACAACTGCAACGGCTGCAGTGTCTCTGGCAGCAGCCCCTGGCGGCCGGCGACTGGGGGCGCGCATCTCAGAGCTCGCAGGGGTCAGTGTGGCTCAGGCGTCGCCTGAACAGGCATCCGAAACACGTGCACACTTGGCCTGCCACATATGCAGGGCCAGAAGCAGCCCATTCCTCCAGTGGAATCCCTTAGGGCAACTCTGACAATAGTTTTGGCAACCCTCTGGGTCCACTGTCAAGCATTCATTTCAACAACTCAAAAAGATAGCTGCTGCAGTGTGGTGGTGTACCCACACTTTGACACCGTTCATTAGGAGCGTCCGGCCTGCAGTTGACCTACCGTATACAGGAAGTCATGGCTGGGAAGGTTCCGCGCGCTGAGGCACGCAGGTCCTAACCCTGGTCGGTTGGAGAGCTCCCAACAGGGGCGTCCAGCCCCAGACGATGGGCTCGCAGGGCTGGTCGACTGGGCTGGCCGCAGGGCTGGGCTGACCGACCGGGCTGGCCGACTGGGCTAGCTGGCTGGGCAATACCCGCCGCTCGTAGTTGGCTTCCGAGCATGCCTCAGAAGGGCAGAGAGGATACGGCTCCAGTGGCAATGACAGAAACTCCCTCCCGGAGGAGCGGCTGACTGGCTGTTGCGTCAGGGACTGTCGTACATCGGGTGGGTGGCGGGCTGTTTGCGGCAGTCCCTTGCGTGCCGTACCCTCCCGACGATCCGCATCTTGGTTGATCGGGTCAACCGAAGCATCTTTCATCTAACAGATAGGCAAGAACGCGAGATAGACAAGAAGCAGGCAGGATCAGACAGCCCAAAGACGAGCATCGTGGTGGAATGGATCCAACATCGGGGCAGCTGCAGTACAACACAACACTCTACACAGCCGCAGCAACACGCAACCCCGACAAGGTGGGAACGTCAGCACTCCCGCTTCCCCGCGCGACCTGCGCCACCCCCGCCCCCGCCCACTCAATAAAGCAATGCCTCTTCGGCAGCGCCCTTGCCTCTCGGCATTCCCTCCCCCCCCGCCCACCCCGCGAGTTGCGCTTTCCAACCACCACCAACCGCTCAACACGGCCGCCGTACAACCACCAACCGACCCACAACTGCGCATTATCGCCCCGTGTCACGTAAGCACCACGTTAGCACGCTGCGACCCAAAAGAGCAAACACACCAACTGGAACTGGAACTCTGGTAAGTCACAGACGAGGCCAATAGACGCGGCGCACAAAAAACGCGTTCACGAAACAGCCACACGACAAGGGCGCTGTGCCGACGCCACCGCCAGCACGTCAGGCAGTAGCAGCAGCTTCACCGCCCGCCGCCGCCCTTTGCCCCATGGTCGTCTTCGCTGCAGTACACGGCCAGTTGACCTAGTTGGCCCTCTACCCTTACGAGGGTGAGAGGCATGGTGGCCCACTGCAGCGACAGCAGCAAATGCAATAGCTACGCCGCCGGCGCTTCACATGCCCGTGTGTGGCCGCCACAGGCCGCCACAAGCCGCAAACGTCGCCGCCGCCGCATCAACTCAGAACAGCAGACGCCACTCTCTCATCGGTAACAACCCGCAGATTTCCCCAGGGGGACCCACTTGTGTGTCTCGCCACCGTAACACATTATTCCGCTGCTCCCCAAGTCCCCAGGACCTACCTTCCTCCCCTGAATACGAGGAGGACATACGACGGAGTAAAGCGACACCACAGCCACCTTTCGTCACCGGCCGCCTCACCACACCGCCGCCACAGCCTTCTGTTCTGCGTCCCTCAGGCTGACTGACTGGTTTGCGACGCTGCCGCGAGGAACCAAGGGCCCACATACGGTAACGGAAAGGCGGCGCCACCCCTGCCCTCAAAACGGCCCGCAAGGCTGGCCACCAATCAGTGCCGGGGTGCGACTAATCCCCGGCGCCTTCCCAGTTCCCCACACACATACATACATACGCAAACATACACACACACACGCGTGTCGAGCCGCCGACTCCAGCCGCCGACCCCAGGCCGCAGCGGCCGCGGCAAATTAAGAATGACTAACAGGCTGAGGCCGCAGCGCAGAGCTCGCCACACAAGAAGCGGAAAGGGAACGATTTCGATGTCAAAGCGCGGCCTGCTCGAGGGGCGCACAGCACCTGCGGTATCCACACGCGGCAACAGGACTCCCTGCCTGCCTGCCCTGAAACCGGCTCTCCGCCCCCTTCCCCCGCACCGATCTGCAGCCTCATGCGCCCAGACACGAACCGTCTGAACAAGTCGCCGAACAAAGCGCCCTCTCTGCCCGGCCCCGGCCCCGCCCCGCCCCCCAGCGCCGCCTGACACTCGCTCACGGACAACACCGCCCCCGCCGCTACTTCGCTCATTTGAGTTTGACCAGGGACGGCCCCGCCGGCGCCGCTAGCATGTTGCCACCGGGTTCACCTGACCTCTCCTTATCGGGCGCCGCCGCCGCCGCCGTGCTTTTGCAGCCCTCCGTGGGAAACGGCAGGGGCTAGCGGTGCCGTACATATAATACATACACGACTCACACTCACTCCAGCTCCAGGGTCCCAGGCTCCACACCGACCCATGGGTCAGGCCAACTTAAAAGCCCTAAGAATTCAAATATCATTATCCAGATAAACCCAGATCAAGGTCCACAGCAATCCCGCCCGCTCCTGCATTCCAGCGTCGCCTCCCTGCCGGTCATTCCACCGCGCCTCACCCTCTTCCGCCTCCGCGTTCCCCCAAGTCCCGTCTCGCGCCGGCTGCTGCTCTGCTCACAGCACCACCGCGTGTCCCCGCGCCGCTGCGTATCACCGCGTGTTAGCGGCGGTGGTGGCCGGCGCGCCATTGGCTGCGGAGAGCTTGCTGAGCCGCGCCCAGTCGGCGCGCCAGCCGCGGCCGGCCTGCGAGTCGGGCGCGGGCGGCACGTGCACCTGCTGGGCCTGGTCCGCCGCCCGTACGGGCAGCGACACGCCGCGCGTCCCCTGCGGCCACAGAACACAGCAGAGCTTAGCAGTGAGCGGAGCGAAGGGAACGCAGCGGCGGCGGCGGCGGAGGAGGAGGAAAGGTGAAAGACAAGGCACCGCAGCACCGCGGGGCGAAGGACTCCGAGAGGCGACCCAGCCTCTCCCCGGGCCCCCCGGCATCTCGGCGCGTCATCGCGCCTCAATCTCCTTTCCACTCCCCGGGGGGTCTCAAGTCCCAGCACCAGCCCCGAACCCGGCCTCGAACCCCGGCCCCCCTTGGAGCCCCGGCCTCCAAGCCCCAGCCCCCGCCCCAGCCGCTGCCGGCAGCAGCCACCATATCGGTACCTGCAGCTCCTCCAACAGCCGCTGCTGCTCCGCAATCGTGCTCTGCGCGCTGTTGTACTTGGTGATCAGATTCTTGATCTCGGACGACAGACCGTCAATCTGCGAGCGCGCAGGCATGCATGCAAATTACAAAACGAAAGCGGATCGCCGCAGGTACCGTAAGAGGAAGGAGCATCGCCGCGCAGCGTATGGGGTGATCTGTAAAGGGTCAGCTACCGGTCGGTGATCAGCTAGGTGGTCAGGAAGGTGCGGCACGGTCTGCAGCGGGCGTGTCATGTAACGTGCATGCGGCGGCCATCCAGAGGCAACGGGAACATGAAGGCAACCAACTCCTCCTCCTCGCCCCCAGGAATCCCCCCGTCTCGAGGGCCTGCAACCCCGACCACCTGCTGCATGCGAAGCTTCTCGCTGGCCTCGATCTGCTGGGCCTGCTCCTGCAGCTGCTGCCGGGCCGCGATGTACTCGTCCACCAACTGCGAAGCAGAAGCAGACGCGGAGGCAGAAAAGGGCTGAACACAGCGACAAGCCAGAGCAACGGAATGCATCAGAGTAAACGAATGCAGACGGCGGCGCGCGTGACAGGACAGTACGGCACGGGCAGCAGCGCCTGGCAGCAAGCAACCCCAACACCAACACCCGCATTTCATCCACCGACCCAGCCACCCTGCCAGCCACCCAGCGCCAACCTGCGCCAGCTCCGTCCTCAGTCGGGCCACGTCCTTCTGCACAATCTCCCTCAGGCTCTTGACCATCTCCTGCGCCTCCGCCTCCTTGCTCAGACTCGCCTCCAGCTTCTGCTGCAGCGAAGACACCTCGGAGCTGTACTGCGCCTTGACGCCCTGTACAACGTGTACGACATGCACGACATGTACGACATGTTTACGAACGAACGAACGTCGTAAAAGACACCAACAAGCAAGTCCCGCCCCACAAGCAAGCAAGTCCCCTCAACACCCGCCACTGCGTCACGAGCGTCACAGCACACGCAGCAGCCCTCAGCGGAGCACACCGCACCCCCGCACACCGCACACCTCCAGCTGCTGCTTCAGCTCCGCCATGCGGCCCTCGTATCGCTGCGACACGCGCGTCTCCACCTCCGCCACATTGACCGCGGCGGCCTTGGAGGCGGCGGCGGCGGCGGCCTTGGCGGCGGCGGCCTCCGCTACGGCGACCTTGGCCTGGGCCTTGGCCTCCGCCAGCTCTGTCGCCATGGCGCTGTGCTTGGCCTGCAGGGGGGCAGAGGGGGGATTGGCCAGCAGGGGATTGACAGCAGGGCAGAAGGGATTGGCCAGCAGGGCAGATGGGATTGGCCAGCAGGGCAGATGGGATTGGCCAGCAGGGCAGATGGGATTGGCCAGCAGGGCAGATGGGATCGAGCAGCAATCGCTCCTCCTTTGGGTCCACTGCAAGCCGGTTCATTCAAGCCATACGTAACCCGAGGGGTGAGGGGCGCGAGGGAAACCTTTGTAGGTACTTAGGGTACACGGATCGGCGGAGGTGGTGGCGGCAGTGATGGCAGAGGTGGCAGTGGCGGCAGTGGGGCACAAGCCCCGAGCGGTACGGTCTTTTCGTTAAGCCACAGGACACAGTGGGGCCCCAGCCATTCCCGCCAATGCCCGCCACAAAGTTTCGCCGACTGGAGAAACGTGGCTTCCTCCAGCTGCCTGACATCCCCAATGCAACCGCCCAGCTCAACCGCCAACCAGCAACCGCTAACCGCCCAACTACCTGCAGTTCAGCCAGCTGATCGGCGCTATGCCGCGCGGCCCTCTCCGAGTTGGCCAGATCCTGCGGGGCCGGATGAGGGCAACAGCAACAGCAACAGCAAGAAGAAGTTTAACCGCCGCCGAGGTCACCGAGGGGCGGCAGTAGCCTCTGGGGCCGGGTCCCGGGTGGCACTGCCACCGCAACCCTGGCGCTGTGCTGAGCTCCCCAGCCCCCGGCACCCACACCAGTCACATGGGCCACCACCCTGCACCCACCCGGTTGAGCCCGGCACCCCCACCACCCCCACCACCCCCACCACCCCCAGAGCGCTCTCCACGGGCTGCTTTACCCCCATCCCCCCCCGTATCACGCATTTCAGCCTTCTCTACTGCCACCCAGCAACCCAATCGCCCAGTCGCCCAGCCACCCAGCCGCCCCCTTATGGCCGCCCAGTCACCTGCGCCATGCGCTGCAGCTTCTCCTGGCTGGCCGCCGCCGCACTGCGCGCCGTCCGCAGCTCCGCCAGCGCCCTCCCCAACCGCTGCTCCATTACCAGCACCTCACCCGGCACCTCCCGCACCAACACCGACGTCGCCTCGGTGTGACCCCAGTGACACACCACCACGTAGTCATGCGCGATCGCGCCGCCGCCGCGAGACCCTGCCGCCGCCGCCGCCGCGGTGGACTTCTCCGCCGTCGCGACCTTGCCGGCGCGCCCGTTACTGCTGGCGCTGGTGGAGCCGCTGGTGCTGGTGCCGGGGGGCTGCAGCTCGATGCTGCGGTCGTGCCCCGGCTCCCAGGTCATCACCTCCCGGCCGTGCACCAACACCAGCTTAGCCTTGAGCGCCTGCTGCCCCGCGGCCGTCAGCGGCATCGTGAAGGTGGCGGTGTGCATGTGGCCCGCGCACCAGGTCAGTCGCAGCCCCCGCCGCACGTCCCAGCAGCCCAGCGCCTCGGAATCGCCCACCAGCACCAAGTGCTCACCGGGCACTGTGGTGCAGCGGGGAACGACGACGTGCACACGCACCGCCGTGGCGGCGTCCCGCAACGGAATGCCTGAGTCCTCAGATTCCCCGACCAGGCTGAGAAGGTCGCCGGCGCCGGCGGCGGCTCCGCCGCCGTGAGATCGGTGGCCGTTGCCGTTGCTGCCGTTGCTGCCGTTAGCGTGGCCGTTACCGTGGCCGTTGTGGTGGTTGCCGTTGCCGTGTTGGTGCGCTTGCTTCGCGGCGCCGTTGGTGGCGGCGGAGGCTGCGAAGGAGGTGGAGACGGCGGCGGGCGGCGGGAAGAGGGTGCGCGCGGCGGCGGCGGCGGCGGCGGCGGAGGGCGAGGGAGCGAGCTGGGGTGCCCAGGTCGCTCGCCTTAGGGAGGTGCAGATGGAGGAGGAGCAGGACGCCGGCGGCGTCAGCGGGCTCGCCGGCGTCGCGCCGGTCGTGGCGGCCGCGGCCGCGGGGGCTTTGGGGCTGCCGCCGCGCGCCGCCACGGTCGAGCGCTGACTGCTGCGGGGACACGGGGCGAAGGAGGACCGAGTAGGGCGAAGGAGAAGGGGGGCTCGGCATGATTTGGGTTTTTTGGGGGGAACCAGAAATCGGCGGGACCGGTTTTCTGTGAGCTTGGCGGATATGGGTATTGGTGGTGAAGACGAGGGAGGGGCGGGCGCGGTGGGGGATGGGCGAGCTTCCGCGGGGGGGCCAGGCACCCAGGCAGCCGTGGGAGGTGTGCATATGCGCGGGTATAACCAGCGCGCTTCATGGGGCTTCGGGCGGCGGATGTCGGAAGCGATCGTGCACCTTTGGCGCCAGACAACCCATGCCAGCTGTGGTGGTGTCGAAATCCGATATACCGCTCGCACCCTAATACGCAACATGCAAGCGAGAAGAATCCAGACGTAGTGTTCTTTTCGCCGCTTGTAGGGCTGTGCTTACCTGCCAAGGCCTGCTTTCAGCATTTGCGGAACGGTGTGGTGCCTATCGAGCCAAGGCTGGGCCGGGGTGGTATGGGGAAGAAAGCAGAAGGGCGACTGCCAGGGCAGGCGAGGCGTCTCGTGACGTTGACGAGGTTATGAAGGAGATTGGGTCGCAATTCCTGTGCGGTTGCATCGGCGTATTAGGTTAGCGCACGTCCGCACATTCCGTCGCACGCAACGACACGCCAGTGCATTCCGCGGTTCATATTTGTCTTTGGCATTATGACATACGGTTAAAGATATTCACATCAAAGTCATTGCCAACTGCTGCAAACGCAGGCAAGGGACAAGAGTCGAGGGACGACGTCTTGCCTGCGAGGGCCACAGAAGCCCAATCCAGCCGATATCGCAGCTGTAATAGAACAGAGATGACTTCCTGTTTACTGAGCCGTAGCACCAAGGAAAAATTCGCTTCTGTTGCGCGGACCTCGTTGTAGGAGTTGGTTATCCCGATATACGTGCACCCAAGTCAATTGCTGAGTCGCATTGGAACGGTGCCATAGTCTGCTACCTAGGAAACTACATCAAATTGCACAAGGGGGCTGCCTGTGAGGGTGAAAAATCACCAGTTGTACGGTGGTTTCTGTATTGGAGGTTTGTTCCTTGCCGCGCTATGCGGCAATGCAACTTGCTTTCGCGTGGAATAATTTGCCTAACGCTAGTCCAAGCGTACTGCAGTATCTTGTCTCTAGAATCCGGCTATTCCGGACAGGACCACCTCGTTGCAAGCCTTGGTACCTTTGCCCGCCTGAGTGTCTGGACACTTGCAAAAAAGTCAGTGCTTCAGCCTTTCAATTACTGAGACCTTAAAAAAGCGATTGGATCTGGATATCTCTCACCGACGGGTGTTGTGCCGCGCAAGCCATCGGGTCTTCGACGGGTAAATACAGACAGCCCGCGATAATGTGCACCAGCCGGCCCTGCTCACCACATTATACTACCGAGTCCTGATCACCGACAAAGTGCCGGGGCGACGTGCCTGGCGTAGGGGCGCCCAAGGTTGACCCTGTGCTGTTCCAGAGGCGGGCCAAATGCTGCAAAAAGGAATCAGGCAAGTTGACCACGAAATCTTAGGCCTGGTTGACGGTCATAACGTCCTCGAAACTTTTTTCCCCAAATCGAGCCCTCGCTCACGGCACCCGCCCCCTTCCCGGTGCTCGGCAGGCGGCCGCCTTGCGGCAAGGCGCGGCCCTCCCTCCTGCTGAACGCAGCGACACCCCGACCAAGCGCGCCAAGTAGCTGCGCAGCCGGTGAGTGAGCGCCCGAGCTCTACAAGCTCTCCGAGGCCGCCCTCTGACGCGAAATGCCCTATGACGCGAAATGCCGGGCCCGCCAAGTCGGTCGCGGCAGCGACCGCCCTAAAACACAAACTCACATACATCCCTGTGCCCCCCTCTCCCCAATGCACCTCCCACAACCCGCCTCAGTCGCTCTGGCTCCGCAACCATCGTCTCGGCCTCTGCGCCCCGCCTTCGTGACCCAGGTGAGATATGTCGTAAGGTTTCAAAATTGATAATGACGACGACAAAGCCCCCGCGTGATGCGTTGGTAGGGTCGCAATAGGAGGTGGCTGTCTGAAGCTGGCTGGCTGCTGGCGTCAGCTGTCAAGGTCAGCTGTCAAGGTCCCTCTCCCTCACACACACAAGCTCACACGCACACACACACCCCGGAACAACGCCACTGTGCAACCGACTGTGCCACTGTGCGGCGTCCCTGCCACGTGGAATGATGCAGGCCGCGGCCCTCGACTCGGCGGCACCTCCCTCCCCTGAAGCCGAGGAAGCCGTCTCCTCCGGCCCCCGCGTCAGCCCGCTGCGCCTGACCGCGGAGGCGGAGACTGCGGCCGCCGCCCCGATGCTGACCAGCAGGTACTGCCATACACTGCCGTACGCTGCCGTACAACCCACCACTCCACGCACCTTCCTCCTCGCCGCGGCGCGTGTTGCATTTGAATGATGATTACGATTAAATGCCGCCTCACCCCCAACCCTCCCTCCCTCCCTCCATCTCTGCCTCGTCCCCAATCCCCGGACTCTACCGGAAAGGTTCATCGTGCCCCACTTCCCCACCAAGCCCGGACAGCAGCTCTTCCTGCTGGGCTCCACCCCCGAGCTGGGCGAGTGGGATCCCCACCTGGCGGTGCCCCTGGAGTGGCGGGAGGGCCACCAGCACACAGCCACCGTGCGGCTGCCGGCAAGCCGGGTGGTCCAGGTCAAGGTGGGTGGGTGGGCGGGTGGTAAAAGGGGGCGAATTGCCGCGGAGGGTGGGTGGGTGGATGGGTGGTTTGTGCGGGTGGTTGGGTAAGTGGGTGGGTGGTACTGTACTCACTCCAGTGTGTGTTCTTTATCGCCCTCCGCTGATCCGCCCTTCGTTCTCCGCTCTCTGATCTTCGCTTTTCGCTTCCTCGCAGCTGGTTCTCAAGGAGAACGGCAAGCCGGTACTCCCCGAAGAGGGCAGCCCGCGCGATATCATGCTCATGCCGGTCAACATCCTCGACGGCAGCGGCGGTGCCGACGCGGCAGCGGCCACCAGCGGCGCGGACCCCCAGCAGCAGCAGCAGCCGGCAGACGCGACGGCAGCGGCGGCTGCGGCTGCGCAGGAGCCGGCAGCGGCGCCGACCCCCTCGCGACCCGTGGGTCCGCCGGTGGACTACCAGATCATGTGCCACTTCGGCAATCCCGACGCGACCCAGGTTCTGCGGCTGCCGGTGGTACTGCCCGCCAAGGAGTCGGGTGAGGGCAGAGGGGAAGAGGGGAGTGTGGGGAGGGCGGGGGGCCGGCTGGGCCTGGACCCTGGACCTGGGATCTCTGGGGCCTGGACCCTGCACCTGGGACCTGAGACCTGGGATCTCTGGGACCTGCGGATGTGCGTGTGTGTGTGCCTGCCTGCACCCCTGCAACTCTGCCTGCCCCCTGCAACGCTGCCTGCCTGCCTGTCTGCTCAGGGGACCGCCGCGTGCTGTGCAAGTTCGTGGTGATGTTGGATGGCCTCAAGTTGGAGCCGCGGCAGTACCCGATGGTGGTGGGCAGCTGCGAGGAGCTGGGCAGCTGGAAGGCGGAAGCGGGCGTCAAGCTGATGCGGCAGGTGGGGGCAGGGGCGGGGCGGGGCGAGAAGGGGGCGAGAAGGGGGGCGTGAAGGGGGGCGCGGAGGGGGGCGCGGAGGGAGTGAGGCGGGAGAGGCAACGGGAGCAAGCCCCGAGGAGGAGGGGAGACCCGACACCCGAGTGGTGAGGATGGCGGGTCGGGCGGATCCGGTTGAGACACACGTGAAGGCCGGAGGCACGAGGATAAAGGGTACTTTGGATTCGCAGAGTACCGGTGCTTGCAAAATGCCAGGCAGAAGCCAAAGCTGCGGTCGTCATGGTCCCAGCAAGCGGCTGCGAGGAGCAGGGCACACGGTCGGGAGTCCTGGGACTGGGTGAGAGATGAGCGCTCTACGAGACGTTTCGTAGGGCTGCTAATCAATATACCGTATCTGTCCGCACCCGGGTTCGTATCCTGCCTGGCACGAATATTGACTGTCTCCTGCTGCTTCAATCGCTGCCAGGTGGGCGGCTACTGGACCCGGCGGGTGGAGCTGCCCCTCAGTGACGGAGCCATCCAGGCCAAGGTGGGCGGCATTGGGGCTTTGGGGGATCAAAAGCGGGACTAAGGGTGGACCGAGGGATTGGGAGCGGATCGAAGCCGGATTGGGGGCCGGAGGAAAGCCGGATTGAGGGCGGCTGGGGGAGTACCGTAACCGGTCGGCACCTCGGCATGACTCTTTGCGGTCTCAGCCGAACCCCCCGCCTTCACATAACTGGCCGTCGCCGCGACCCGGGGCGCCACTCTCCTCCTCCCCCGGACTCCGTCCCTCCGTTGCGTCATCTCTCAAGATCACCCCCGACTCCGACTCCGCCGCCTACCGTACCTAAACCGCATTCGCAGGTGATCATCTGCAACCCCGACGGCCAGGCGGCTCTGTGGGAGCCGGGCACTGCCAACCGGGTGCTCGTGGCGCGGGGGGCGGCAGCCGGAGGTGGAAGTGGCGGCGGCTCCTTCATGCACATCTTCGTGTGCCGCTGGAGCCAGCCCGACTACACGGCCGTGGTTTCGGTGCCGGTAGAGTACGAGCGCGCTGACAAGGACTTTGTGAAGCAGCTGGATGCGGCGCAGCGGGAGATTGGCATCATGCGGCGGGTGAGCCGGGGAGGGGGAGGGGGACAGGGGGAAGGGAAGGGGGGCAGGGGAGGATGGGAAGAAAGGCGAGCCGAGGCTAGGTAACTCCTGGGGGTGACGATGGCGAATGGACCCAGCAGCACACGTAGGTGTGGGTACCCTATGTGGGTACCTTAAGGTACCTAGATGTTACCCCCTTGCCCAGATGGGCCTGATGAGCTGCAACCCTGCACCAGTGAGAGAGAGTGGCGAAGAGGGAGCGCGGGCGAGAGAACAGAACAGGACAGAACAGCCGCAGCGGAGGGCGGGAGGGGCATGGGCTGCAGTGGAAAATGGTTGATGGCTCGCGCCGGGTGGGTGAAGAATAGGGCTTTGGGACGTGGGAGGGCGTCGGGATCCGACGCCCCTCGCCATGGGGTCCCGCTGCCACCGGTGACCATCACCACCCGATTCGCCTTGCTCCGTCCCAGCCCCTTTCCCGCAACGACCCATGGGACATTAAACTTCCCCCTCTTCCCCCGCAGGCTGTTACGGCCAAGTCTCGGCAGCTGCAGTCGCTGGAGTCGGAGCTGGCTGCCAGCCGGAGGGCGGAGCGGGCGCTGCGAGAGGAGGTCAGCGGGCTGCGGAACGACATCGCCTACATGATGCAGGTGTGTGGGGGCGTGGGTGTGTACCGCACGGGTGTGGGGGTGTGTATGTGTGGGTGAAGGGGTGAACGAGGGGGTGGGTGTGGACGAGGGTGTGGGTATGTGTTTGCCGCGTTGCGGCCATGGGGAGGGGCCAACCGCAGCCAACCCGGCTGGCCTCGCCGGCGCGCTTGCAGGATGTGGAAGTGGCTCAGCGGGGCGAGCTGGAGGCGAGGAATGAGGCGGAGGAGCTGCGGCAGGAGCTGCAGCTGCTGGGGGCCAGCTACGAGCGACAGGTGGGAGCGAGGGAGGGAGGGAGCGAGGGAGGGAGGGAGGGAGGGAGGGAGGGAGGGAGGGAGGGAGGGAGGGAGGGGGGGAGGGAGGGAGGGAGGGAGGGGGCCGTGACACACCGCTTCGGGCATGGCTGAGTTGAACTGGGCGGCGGGCTGGGCTGTGGGTGTGGCGATGGACGGAGCGGACTGGGTACAACCGATTAAACCACCACCACCATCCAACCGAACAATAATGAAACGAGGCGAAACACTAGGCAGACCCTGTGGCTCCGACACACGGCTTGGGTGTGAGCTGAGGTGGGGGGCGGCGGGTGTGGGGCGTAGCACGTAGCGCGTAGGGGCAGGGAGGGGGTTGTCCCAGTGCGGAATACTCGGAAGGGTATTCGAATGTTTGAAACCCCCGCCTGCTCTCCATGTTTGCCCTGTATTCGTAAACCTTACGAATGGGAAATGTCATCGAATGGAAACCCCAAAACCCTTTTGAAACCCCGCCTGCTCTCCGCTTTCGCCCCCTGTGTTCGGAAAATGGAAAATGTCATCGCAGATCTCGTTCCTGGAGTCCAAATTGGATGAGATGGAGTCGGAGATTGTGGGGCTGCAGGAGCAGCTGGCCTCGGCGCCCCACGCCACCACCACCTACGCCACCACCGATGACAACGGCTACTACTCGTCCTCGCCGTCCTCGTCGTCGTCCTTCTTCGAGTCCGCTGCCAGTCACGAGCGAGAAGAGGCGCCGCGCGTCATGACTCGTTCCAATTGGCGCTAAGGAAAACAGGAATGGAGGAGGGTCAGGCGGGCAGGCAGGCGGGCGGCAGGGGGGTTCGCACCCGGACTGGCGCTGAACGAATCCAGGGGCCCGCAAGTGGTTGGTTGGTTGGTTGGTTGGTAATTTGGTTGGTCGGTTTTGTTGAGTAGGTTTTGTTGCGCACGGAGGGCGTGCCGCCGGTAGGCGGGCGGGTGGGGAAATTGTTTGGGCTTACGGCCGGGTGGGCCGGGAGGGCGGGTCGCCGGGCGTGGGCGTTATCGCTGTTGGTGGTGATGGAGGGAATGAGAGAGTGGAGGGAGTGGAGAGGAGGAAAGCGAGGCGGACTTGAGGGGGAGGGGGAGGGTTTGTCTTGATCGTTTGCTGGAAGAGGAGGTGGAGGGGGAGGGCGGAGGGGGAGGGAGAAGCGTGTGCATGCTGCATGGGGGCGAGCGGGATTGAGGTGAAGGCACCTGTCTCTTGCATATGAGGGAACGTGAGAGCGGTGTTCCGTCTTTTGGTTGCGTGCAACAACAAGAGAGAGCCGTATTCGGCGCCCTTTTCGGGAATGAAGCTCGCTACCGTATTTTGCTGCGTCGATTGGGATTTGGGTTTGGTGGGAATGGGCTCGGGGGGCTCCTGTGGGGCCTGTGCGCTGTGTCCCTGATACGCCCGAACACAGCTCAAAGTGCGTGAAGAAGAGGTCTCTGTTGGCTTTTATTACGGGTACTTGGGGCTTGCCGCATTTACGATTGTGGATCTCAGCGGTGGGGGGGGGTTTAAACGTATTTGCAGTTGTGGATGCCAGCATAGCATCGCAGCAACTTGTTGAGATGCCTGCGACGCCCTATCGCCTGATGTTTTGTTGTGGTTATTATTCTGTGCAGGAGGTATTGATGAGTGGAGAAAGGAGAAAGGAAGAATCTCGGGAGGGAGGGAGAGTGGGCACAGGAGCGCTGTCGGGCGTTCGTTGACCGTATTTCGTTGTTACCGTACCGCGGGCTCCAATTTGTCGGGGCGCCGCTCTTGCAATCGGCGTGGGCCAGGGCCTGGGGTGAAAAGGGCGTTTCCTCCTTTTGCCCCGCCGTTGCTCCTGGGTGAAAATGGCTGGCAGGGCTTCCTCTCTGCTTCCTCAGCGGCCGCTTTGGTGGCTGGCTAATCATGGATGGAGGGTTGACCTATGGGCCACCCCTCCGCCCGCCGTGACGTTGACAGGCCGTTCGCGCCTGGCGAACTACCACTGCTCTTGCCGCACCCCCAGTGTATTACAATGGTGGCCTGAGCAGTGCCGCCCGGCAGTTGGGGGCTAGATGGGCCTTACACAGTCGCACTGCATGAGGCTCGGGGCACCCCTGGCTCTGGCGGCGCGGGCCCGCGCTTACCTGGCCAATCGCAACCCGCGTCTGTGCCGTACCCGTGGTACGAGCGTTGGCCTGCGCAGGTTCGGTAACATGCGGCGTTTGTTGTACCGTCGTTGTTTAAGCGAGAAGCGGTTGGGCGGTTGATTTATCAAGCGCTTGCCCCTCCCCGCCGCCTCGCCCCAGGCTCCGGTCGCCAATAAGCGTACACGTGCGGTGCACATCGATGGGTGTCGGGGAGAAATACCTCCTCCCCGCCGTCTTGATCGATGCCGTACTGTTTTCGCAGTCGTGTTTGCCGCACAGCTGACGTCGTTTTGAGGAGGTACCCGGAGCCCTGAGGCGTCTGACAAACAATTGTTCCTGCGCGCTTGCGCCCACTTTCAGGTTGTTGCTGTTTTTGGGATATTGCGATATTGCTCATGTGTTGCTGTAAGATTTCCTTGTTTGGCCTTTTGTTCGTTCGACGTGCGTGGGTGTTAAAAGAGATGTGGGTGGCCAGGCCGCTGACAAACACGTCGGCAAGGGCACCCTCGCCGTCTCCTCATTGCATCCGCAGCAGCCGCTCCTTCATCCCCGTCACGTCGTCACACCACCAGCAGCTGCTGCTGCAGTGGACCCCAACCCATGCATCTGCTGCGGCTCGAGCTATCAAGCCACGATCCTACCCTCCCTCCACACCCTTACCGTTGCGGCAAACAACGGCCGCCAGCAGCCGGCATAATCAGCACCATCACCACTACCATCCCCAACCACCTCGCACCCTCCATCCCATTCGCGCCTGTCACACCACACCACATGACATCCCCGCCACATCACATCACATCACAGCCACGCTTCTACCCCCACCCCACCACAGCGACACGCCGGCCTCGCCGCATCACACCCCACCACACCACACCACGGCCCATCACGTCACAGCGGCTTCTTGTTGGGCGTGCCGGCCTGGCGCGGGAACCGGGCGGGCGTGGGCCCCGCCTTGGCCACCACCAGCGCCGTGCGCTGTCCCTCCGCCGAGTGCGACTCCACGCGCTCCAGCGCCAACTGTCGCCCGCCCAACTGTCGAATGGCGCCCGCGGCCGCACATACCTCCACCTGGACCCACCAAGGGGCGGGGTACCGGAGAGGGTGGGGGAGGTGTGGGAGGTTAGGGTGAGAGTGAGGATGGAGAGGGAGGAGGGGAGAGGAGGGGAGGGGCGGGCACAGGAGGACGAGCTAGTGTGGTGCACACACATACACATGGCCTGACACACACACACACACACACACACACACACACACACGCAAGGCAACGTTGGAGCTGCAGACGCTGCTGCTGCTTCTCCAGAGCCCGTGATTGCGGTGAACAGTCTAACAGCGACCCCCGGGTCTTCCAGCGACCCCCGGGTCTACCAACGACCCCCGGGTCTACCAGCAACCCACGGGTCTACCAGCGACCCACGGGTCTACCAGCGACCCACGGGTCTTCCAGCGACCCACAGGTCTACCAGCGACCCACGGGTCTACCAGCGACCCACGGGTCTACCAGCGACCCACGGGTCTACCAGCGACCCACGGGTCTACCAGCGACCCACGGGTCTACCACCGACCCTCGGGTCTACCACCGACCCTCGGGTTTACCACCGACCCACGGGTCTACCAGCGACCCACGGGTCTACCTGTGACCCACAGTTCTGCTCGACGACCCACGGGTCTACCAGGGACCCCCGGGTCTATCAAGGACCCATGGGTCTGCTCGTCGAACCATGGGTCTACAGCAACCCGTGGGTCTACCAACGACCGACGGGTCAACCAGCAACTCACGGGCCTACCAGCGACCCACGGATCTGCTCGGCGAACCAGGGGCCTGTTTTGGGTCCATACGGGTCGGGCAACTCATGGGTCCGCCAGAGACCGACGGGTCTGTCATCGACCCACGGGTATGTTCATGGCTGCCGCCTCACCTCGGGGTCAGGTCCCTTGGCCGCCACCCACAGTCCGCCCACTCGCACGAAGGGAAGGCACAGCTCCGCCAGCACCCGCGACTCCGCCACGGCGCGGGCCACCGCGAGGTCGTACGCCTGCCGTGGGTACCAGGCGGTTCGCCGAGGAATCGGGAGGGGTGTGTGTTTGCGTGTTGGGGGCCATCGTGGTGAAGAGCGGCGGCAAGGTCAGCACGGAACCGGTTGAGTGGGGTGATGACGTGAAAAGGCCAGCGGAGTGGGATGAAGTTGCGATGTGGGTGGGGTGGGCACCGGCCCTGCACCCTTCGCGCCCCGTGCCGCACTCACGCACGCATTCGCCCACACACTCACTCACTCCCTCACTCACTCACTCACTCACTCGGTCGCTCGCCCACCCACTCGTCCGCCCACGCACCTGTCGCAGCTCGGGTCTGTGGCCGCCGTCCTCCGCGCGGCACCACACCACCTCGACGTTGCTCAGCCCCGCTCGCGCGGCCGCCTCCCGGAGGAAGTCGCAGCGCTTGCGCAGAGAGTCCAGCAGAGTCACCTGCCGATACCCGCATACAGTCGAACACAGTCGCCACCGCACCCGCACCATACCCGCACCCGCAAACAGTCGCAAACAGTTGCACACACAACCGCATGTGAACGCGGCAGCAGCGCAGCACACAACGTCAAGCGCGCTCAGTCGCCGCCGGAGCCGCGCATGCGGACACATGCGCGTGTACCAGCCGGGCTGGCGGGACGGGCGGGAGGGGTGAAGGGCTCGAGGTGGGTAAGAACGGACAGCGGGTATGTCGTACGGTATGTGGGGACAAGAGGTGAGACAAGCAGAGGCAAGAGTGATGCGACACAAGCCGACACCCAAGGCAAACCACCCTGCCGGACCACGGCACCATGGTGCCACCACCCGCAGAACCGGGTGCGCTCCGTGCCGTACTCCGTACCTTCCATTGCGGCCGCGCCACCGCCAGCACCATGCCCGGCAGCCCCGCGCCCGTGCCCACGTCAACCACCCGCAGCGCCCCCCGCCCTCGCCCGCCGCCGCCGCCGTCGCTGCTGCTGCTGCTGCTCGCTCCCTCGCCGCTGCGCGCCCGGAGCTCCTGGCCACGGCTTCCCTCGCCGCCCTGGGCCTCGCCCTCGCTGCCACTCCCGACACCTGTACTGCTGCTGCCGTCGCTGCTGCCGCTGCTAGCCCTGCTTTTGCTGCTGTTGCCGCTACTGCTGTCGCTGCCGCCGATGTGGCGTTCGATGACGGGCAGAAGGGCGAGGCTGTCCACTACGTGACGTTGCCAGGCGTCGCCCTTGTCGCGGACGGCTGGCGGCATTGTTGCGGACGTGGCGGTATTGTTGCGGACGTGGCGGTGTTTCCGGGGGTTTGCGGGGTGGCAGGACGCGGAGGGGGAGGCAAGGTAGCGTAAGACTGCGTCGAGGGCTCTACTACCGTACTGTTTGGGGGCCAGCAGCTGGGATCGCGGGATCAGCAGCGTGGGGTTCCTTGGAGCTGCGGAGAATGCGGCCTTCAGCAGCGGAGGGAGGCGGTAGGGGGTGCCAGCTGCAGCCGCGCGGGCCGGGCGGACATCTACTGGCGCTTCACTCGCCGGTCCCGGCCGGCCCCACTCGACTCGTCGGGGCCCTCACTTCCCAGCGCCCAGCCCAGGAATCCTGCGATTCGCTTGAACTGGACCTGTCACCAGCGCGGCCTTTCCTTCCCTTTCCTTTCCTGCCACAGCCCCCGGGTTCGCGACATGCCTGTGAGGTTCATGCTCTGGTTGACCTCCAACAAATAGTCCAAGTAGATCTCCAGCTGTCGGTGCTGATGCGCGGACAGCTGGTACCGCTGGAGGATCTCGGGGCTGAGGGCGCTGGCGGGAGGGGGGGCCGAGGGTGGTTGGGAAGGCGTGGCAGAGGCGGCGGCGTCGTCGGGGCTGGGAACGACTGTGCCGGTTGCTGACACAGCAGGCGGCGGCGGTGGTGCCTCGGTGGTGGCGGCGGTGGTGGCCGGGTGGGTGGGTGGCTGTTGCGATGGCTGGTGTTGTGGTGGCGCCTTGCGCGGGATGCGGGCCGGGAGGGTGGAGGAGGACGTGGCGGGGGATGTGGTGGGCGCTTTGACGCGCGTGTCTGCGGTGTTGGTTGGGCGCTGGCGGGGGCCGGCGGACGCAGCAGCGGAGGAAGGTTTGGACTGGCGCTGGCGGAGCTTGGGGGTTTGGCCGGCGGCGTCGGGCGACCCGTGGGACGCCGCAGCGCAGGGGCGGTGCATCTGCGAAGGGGTGGCGCGGGGTGGTGGTGGCGGTTGCTGTGTGACTTGACGGTGCGGGCTTCTCGCCGAGGCTCTGCTTGGGCCCGCGCGGAGGTTTGGCAATACCGGAGCATATGGTGGCCCTGTGATCATGTGTATGGGAGCACGCACCGGGTCCTGGGAGCGAAATCCGGCGAGAATTGCACGTCGGGACGCCGCCGTCGCAAAGCCCCGACGACCAGCAAGAACTGCATCACGATGCATTGTAATTTATCACTATTTATATATCGGGTGAAGTTTCAATTGGAACTGTATTGCGCCGGAGTCTTGGGCGAGGGGCGATGCTCTGAGCCGTCGAGTGCTGCAAGTGGATGTTTTAATGCTTCTGTGCTAAGTATCCAAGAGAGCTGTTCGCCATGAACTTTTACAGTGCATTGTGGGGGCAACGGATGCAGATGCAGGTTGAGACCAATGGTTCAGTTAACACCGGGAACCAGAACAAAATGGATTCGGCATTTGGTAATTGAACAAGTGCTTTCACGATTTATAACGTCTCCGATACGAAAGCTCCGAAATGCTTAGTGCAAGCAAAAACCTCCGCACGACAGCGACGGTCCACTTTAATGAATACAGACTTGCGCATTTAAACGCTCAAGAATGACAACACAAAAACATGTGTAGATCGCACGCAGTGAAGATCACCGTCTTGGCAAGGGTTCCCCGGCCGAGGACTTGCGGCAAGTAATGCCCTCACGTAGGAGGTTTCGTACGCTTCACTAAAAAATTATTGAGTCGCTTAGTATTAAATTTCCAATTAGATCTGCTTAGCAACGCTGCGCAACGGCGCATACACCGCTAATATGCTTGCACACCAGTAACGTCTGTGGTTGCCAGGGCCTTGCCTGACATATCCGAACCCGCAACATCTGCACTCGCAACGGTAAACACCATCTACTAACCAGACATGGTCGCATCAACAAGCGGTACCGGCCTCGCGGCGCGGCAGCATACGTCGGCACCACGAGCAATTGTCCCTAACGTCTGTGCACCGCACGCACGACGCCCTAACCGGAGCGCCCGAAGGAAGAAGAGACACGAGGGTAAGCATGCTATCTACCTTCTTACAAGTATGTTAAAAGCTCATCCTGCGATTTGCGAAGGAACTCGACAGGGCGGCATCGCTACTGCCGACAAACCGATGCTCCTCCCGGACACGTGAAACGCGCAGGTTCCACGAACCTGACCGCCACCATCACCCGTGCGACGTATCACCTTTCGGCCAACGCGCAGCATGTGGCTCACAGCCGGGCGCGTCAGGCGGTGGTAAGCGCATCGGCACGGAAGGATTGAATTGCTTCCAGTGGTGGGCCCCGGGGTCCCACGCACAGCGCCGCGTCAGCTGCCGTGCCTCCTAACCGCCTCCGGTGCCCAGAGTGCTCCGAAAACGACTCCCCTCCTTGACCACAGCCTACCCGCTCGGATGCCGAATACCCTTCTACACTGCCTTCTTCGCCCTTACTGCCCCTTTTCTCGTCCTTACTACGCCACTCATACGCATGTGTCAGGTGGCCCACGCCAGCGTGCTTGCCGCGGCGGCGGGCGGCGGCAGCGGCGGCGGCGATGGCGGCAGCGGCGGTTCCGTACAGGTCCAACTGGTGGTGCCCAAAGGGCCCCTGCCCCCGGGTGAGAGAACGGGATGAGAGAGCGGCAGTGGCGGGCGCGGGCCGGCAGTAGCAGTAGCAGCAGAAGCAGAGATAGCAGCGAGCCGATAGCCGTTTCGCTTGTGGGAGCGTGGCTGGGCAGCAGCCGTTTCGCCGGTCCCCCGCCCCGGCCTCATCTCGATCGGTTTTACCCCCGCTACGATCCAATCCTGATCCTAATCCTGATCTGGATCTGGATCTTGAATCTTGGCTGTCCCCGCTACGGCCTCATCTTGTCTTTGTTTCCCTGCTCCTCCCCATGGGCCACTGCAGGCCAGCAGTTGGTGCTGGTGGGCGGTCACCCCCTGCTTGGCGATTGGGAGCCGCAGAGGGGAGCACGACTGAGCCCCAACCCGGCCGGCACCGCCCACCTGGCGGAGCTGGCGTTGCCCCTGGATCGACCCATCGCTGCAAAGGTACGAGCGTGCGGGCGGGTACGGATGGTACGACAGTACGACAGTGCTGTACAAATAGTGTGCGCGGTTCCGACTGTGGTGGTGGTGCGTATGCGCGGCGCCACCTGCCGCGAGAACCAAAGAGGGACAGAGGGACGGAGTGAGCACTGACGGTTGTCGTGTGTGTGTGTGTGCGTGTCAGCCTCCCCTTCCCCTGTCTTTTCCAGCCGCGGCGGCGGTCGTAAGTCGGCCACACGGGACACTCGCTCCCCGAACACACACGCGACACCGGGGGTGCTGCTGCTGCTGCCGCTGTCGTACTTTGTCGTACGCAGCTCGTACTGCTGCAGGACGGCCTGCCGATCCATTGGGAATCGGGCAACGATCGGATGTTGTACATGGCGCCGCCGCCGTCGTCGTCCGCGGCGGGCGCAGGCGCGGCGGGCGGCTCCGGGTATTTGCTGCTGTGCGAGTTTGAGGACACGAACAGGACGCATGCCATGCTGTGGCCGCCAGCGCCCATTCCCAGGCCGCCCGGTGAGTTCGAGCTGGGGCCCGGCTGGGGCGGTTTTGTTGGGACCTTGAACTTTCGAAGATTTCCGTCGTTCGAGGAAAAACCGATGTAAAGGAAACCATCGTCGGTAAATTGGACGAAGGGCCCGTGCCCTGCCCTGACATGCCGTCATCTCCGCGACCTGCCTACCTGGCGAAAAAACGAAAAAACGAAAAAAGAGCTCCTGGGAGAGCGTCACCGCAATCCACAGCCGCCACCACCGCCCCGCCCTACATCGCCAGCGGGGCCCGGCCTCCACCGCAGCACAGCGCGCGGTTCGACGCCTGTACTCGATCCATCAATCGTTCCAGAAACGAACGCAGTTGACAGCAACCCCTGCTCTCCGGCACCTACCGGCACCTGCCGCCGCTCTCTCCTCTGGAGCGCTGCTGAGACTCCTCCCCCGCCACCCGCGCACCCGCCACCTCGCACCTGTTTCCGGCTCTCCCCGACCGGCGGACTACCCGACCCTCCGAAACCAGGCACCGCCGTCGTACACCTGACGGTCCGCGACGACGGCATGCCGCCCACCGCCCTGTCCACCGGCGCCGTGGACGAGCTCGTACCCGTACTGACCGGCTCCTGCCAGGAGTTAGGCGACTGGAACCCCGCGCGCGGCGTGGCGCTGCGGCGCGATCCAGCCGTGCCGGGTGGCCCATGGGTCGCTCGCCTACCGATGCGACTCGATCGGCCCGTGGCGGCGAAGCTTGTGCTGTGCAGCGCGGCGGCGATGGCGGCGGCGGCCGCCAGCGGCTGGAGTTCGGCGGCGGAGGTGGCGGTGTCTTGGGAGCCCGGCGCGGATCGTGCGCTGGGCCCGGCGGCGGCGGACAAGATGCTGCTGTTCGGCTGGGACTGGGGAGTGACGAACCTGGGTGAGTGAGGGGGCGGTGGTGGTGTGATGGGGAGAGGGGAGGCGCTGGGGCATGGTCTGGGGAGGAGAGGTAGACGGGCGGCTGGAGTGTACGACTCTGGATTCGGATTCAGATCAAATTCAAATCGGATGCGTGGTCCACACCGAGGGTCCCAGACGGGGTACGAAAAAGGGCATGGAAAGTTTGACGGGTTGCTGGAGCTGTTATTGGCATTGAGGAGACACTGGTTTTTGCCGTCCTCGCAGGCCCCGTAGAGTTGGACCTGCCGCCGCCGCCGCCACCACCATCGTCGGCGGCGGTGGCGTCGGGCGGCGTCGATGCGCGCGCCGCCAGCCCCGCCCGCGGCGCCCTGCCGCCGCCGCCGGCGGTCCCGCCGCCCACGCCCGCCGCCGCCGCCGCAGCGGCGCTGCAGCAGCAGCAGAGCGACCTCGCCGCCGTACGGAAGATGGTGGAGAAGGCGGCGCAGCGCGGCAGGCCGGTGCCCGCTGCGGTGTTCGAGCCGTCGACATTCGTGCCGCCGCCGCTGCAGCCGGCGGCGGCGGCGGCGCCGCCGCCGCCGTCCGCGCCGCCAGGCGCCGCCGACGCCGTCAGCAAGATCCAGGAGGCGTTCGCCGTGCTGCATGAGCTGCAGGACGAGGCGGCGGAGGCGCAGGAGGCCCGGGCGGTGGAGGCGGCGCGGGCGTTTGAGGAGGCGAAGGAGATGTGGCGGCGGGACAGCTCGCCGTCTCGCGGCGGCGGCGGCGGCGGCGGCGGCGCGGCGGCCGCCTTTACCAGCGGGCTGCCGCTGCCGCTGTCGATGGGGCCGCCGCTCAATGTGGTGGAGGTGCTGGATTCGTTCGACCCGGACGATGAGGAGGTGCAGGTGCGCGGGGGCGGGGGCGTGGGGTGTGTGTGCGGGTGTTGCGTCGCGTCGCTTCGCTTGTCAGGTAGGGTTGCTGCGGGCGTTGTAAGCTGAAGAGCCCCTGTGGCGCCCGTCCTTCAGTCCTAATACTGATTATTTTTTTACATGTAACAGCGAATTACAGAAGTCCTGAAGTCCCGCTTGCAGCCGCTTGCTGTGCCTCTCCCGCCGGGTTCTTCACCCCCCCCCGCCCTCCTCCCCCACATCCCATCGCCCCACCAACCCAGGTGGTCTACACGGGCGGCCGTGTCTCGAGTGCGGCCGACGAGGCGGTCGCTCACGGCAGCAGCAAGGCCACCGGTGCAAACTGGCGCCAAATGCTGGAGGCCCAGGACGAGCAACCGACGGCAGCTGAGAGGGCAGCCGGTGGCGCCGCTCCCGGCCTCCCGCCGTCCCGCTCGCCGTCGCCGTCTCCATCGCGCTCGACGTCGCCGTCGCCGTCACCGTCAGCCTCCCGGGCGCAGTCCCCGGGCCGCGCGCAGGTTTGTAACTCTGTCGTAACATCCGTGTGCAAGTGCGGTTGCGTGTGTGTGTGCGTGGGCGGGGGCAGGGGGGCTGGATCGGATCTGGGAGAGTCAGTGGGAGTCCAGGGCCTTGGGGGAGCTGCGCTCACAGCAGGTGAAGCCGACCCGTGGGTCACGGAGCTGCTCCGAGCCCAGCTCCGCCAAGGCCCGTCGTCCTTTTCCTTTTCCGTCGCGCTTTCTTGGGAGGGGTTTCCTTGGGCCTCGTGCGCGGAAAGACCGTTCCCTGGCGTGTTGAGTGTGGCAGTTCCTGTTTCTCCATCTGCCGCAGGACGCTGCGGCGGCGACGGCGACGGCTGCCGCAGCTGCCGCGGCTGCTGAGGAGGAGCAGCGGGCGCGACTGGCGGCGCTGGAGTCGGAGCACCTGGCTGCGATGGAGGCGACGCGGGCGGCGGCGGCGGAGGCGCAGCGGCAGCTGGAGGCACAACTTGCGGAGCGGGCGGCGGCGGAGGAGCAGCGGGTCACCGAGTACGAGGCGCAGATGGCGGCGCTGCGGCAGCAGGTGTGGAGCTGGGGGATGGGGGATAAACGGATAATAGAAAACGGCCCGGGATGGGGGAGAGGGTTTCGATTGGGCGAGATGGTGGGATTGCGGGTGCAGGTGGGTTGGATGTGCGATGGTGGGTGTCACCGTTGCGGTGTGAGGTGGGGCGCGGTCGAGCGAGAAGCAGTTTCGTTCCTTGCATTCCACTCTTCACCCCGGCCTACCGTATTTGTATATGAAGGAGCTTACCACTCCCTGACCCCGGCCCCACCGCCCCCCGCCCCCCGGCCCCCACGCCCCTGCCTCCCTCCCCCCTGGCAGGTCGAGGCTGCCCAGGCGGAGGTCTCCTCCACGCAGATATCGCTGGGCACTCTGCAGCAGCAACTGGATGCCTCCAAGGGGCGGGAGGCGGAGCTGTCCGGGGAGCTGGCGGACATGCAGGTGGGTGTGGGGGGGGGGGGCGGGGGGTGGGGGGGGGGAGTTTAGTTAACTACCTGGTGTGTGTGTGTGTGTCGGCCCGTAAGCAGATGGGCTATCTGCGCCCTCCCCTCCCCTCCCGGGCCCCGCGGCCACCTTGAGTTGCCCCCCACTTACTTCGTTGCTACCGTTGTTGCGACTGTTGTCGCCATTGTCGTCGCTTGCACGGATCCATCCTCTTGTCCTTCTTCTTCCTCCTCCTCTTGCGTCCTTCCCCGGGACCCCCTCCCCTCCCTGTCCGATCCCTTCCCCCCTCCCCCGCCCCGCTCTCCACACAAAAACGCACATGCACAAACACACACCCCCAGGCGAAGCTTGCTGAGGCGGCTCGCTCCCACAACTCAAACAGCGATGCGGTGAACGCGCTGGAGCAGTCCCTGCAGGTCAGACCGTGTGAACGGGTGTGTGCGGCTGTGTGCGCGGCTGTGTGCGGCTGTGTTGTGGTAGGAGGAGGGGTCATTGGGTGTTACCATTTCGGGATGGATAGTGAACTAAACCTTTCATAAAACCCTAAAAACCAAACCAAACCAAACCCGCACTCCCGCAGGCTGCCCGGCAGCAGTACGAGGCTGCGTTATCTGAGCTACAGCGGGCGGATGCGGCGGGCAGCTACAGCCTTCGCCTGTTGGACCGGCTGGAGTCCGCCTACCACTCGGCGCTGGACCAGTACGAGGCGGTGGAGGCGGAGTTGCAGGCGGCGAGGTGGGCAGCGCGAGCAGGGCTGGATGGCGCCGGGGGGGGGCGGGCGCCGAGGGGCAAGACAGGCACTGCGCACTGGGCGGGCGGTGGGAGCTGGGCGGGCGGTCCGTGGGGGCATGTACAAAAAATCAAGAAGCACGGAAGGGCTTGCGACACGCGGGTCGGAGTTGTGTGGTGCGGTTCTTAAACTGCAGTCCGACGAACGGGAGCGGGGGACCTGGGGCACAAGGTGGGAGCTGGGCGGTCTGGTTTTTTTTTACTCTTTTTGGGGGACTCTGACAGCTGTGGAGAGGGAGAGAGATAGAGATAGAGAGATAGAGAGGTTGTGTGTGTGTCAAAAGGCCAGATGCGGCCCGATGCACCGCCCCACACCCCCACCTTCCTTATGCCTCTCCCACACCGCTGGTTACCCCCCGTTCCCTCCTCCCCCTCCTCCCCCTCCTCGAGGTGGGCGCTAGGCGGTCTGTTTTTTTACTCTTTTTTGGGGACTCTGACAGCTGTTAAGAGGGAGAGAGATAGAGACAGAAAGGGGGGTATGTGTGTGTTTCAGGAGGTGCCGGGTGCGGCCCGATGCACCGCCAGATACAACCCGCACCTTACCTAATGTCTCTCCCACACCGCTGGTTACCCCCCGTTCCCTCCCCCTCCCCCTCCTCCCCCGTCTCCCCCCGGGCTGCTCTCAGGTCCTCCCAGCAGCAATCTGAGGCGATGTTGCAGTCCATGGAGGCGCAGGTGGCGGCAAGCATGCAGCTGGCGGGCAACGTCGAGGTGGGGGTGGGGTGGGGGTGGGGGTAAAAAGAAAAAAATCGCAGCGGAGAAGGAGACGGCGTTAGGAGGGTGGGGGTGGGGTGGGGTCGGGGGAGCCGGGGAATTTGGGAAGTTGGGAATTGGAGGGACGAGCCACGGCAAAAGGTAGCCGATGCGACGTTGGTGAAGGGGCCCAGAGACGGACTTGCGGTGGCGGGGATATATGCGACGGGGGCGGGATTCGAACTGGGGTCCTGGGGAGCAGAGGGCGGAACAGACGTAGTCTCTGAACGACTCTGAAAGGCAGAAACCATCCACCCACCTTCCCACCCTCCCACCCTGTCATCGCGCTAAACACGAACCCTCACGCCCTCTCTCGCCGCAGGCCTACGAGAAGCAGGTCCAGGCGCTGCAAGAGCAGCTGCAGCTGGTGGGTGGAAGAAGGGGCGTTGTTGTTTCTGGGGTGTGTGTGGGGGGAGGGGGTGAGGGCTTAGGATTGGTTGCCGCTCACAGCTTGGACCCGGGTGTCGTCGTCCTCTCGTTCGAAGAAGAGGGATTCGTGGGACCCTCGGAGAGGTGGGAGAGGGGGTTGGAGCGTAAGAACACGAACCGAGGGTGGGGTGGGGCGAGGGGCGGCATAGCAGACCTTTCCGAAAACCCTTACACCCTTACACCCAATGAGCTCTGGGCCCCCCTGGACTCTGACTCTTGACTCTTGACTCTGCCTCTGACTCTGGGCTCCCCTTTGGCCCCCCCCCCGTCTGCTCGTCTTCCCGCATCCGCGTCGTCACCCACCACCTCCCGCATCCTCGTCGTCACCCACCACCTCCCGCATCCTCGGTGGGTCGGTGGGTCGGTGTGTCGGTGTGTTTTGCAGTCCGCGCAAGCGCACGAGGCGGAGCTTTCGGCGCTCCAGGGGCACCTCCGTAATGTGGAGGCGAGGTCGCAACAGACGGAGGACCTGTACGAGAGCATGCTCAAGGAGATGAAGTCGGCCCTGGATGGTGCGCGGGTTTCAGGGTTTTGTCGGGTTTTAAGGGCTGGTTTATTTAGGGTTGGTTGGTTTAGGGCTGGTTTAGGGCGTCGTGGCGACGGGGTGGGACACGATGCGGCACGGGAGGAGGGCCGGGTGCTGAGATGGTTTTAACTGGACTGTGTCTCTCTGTCTCTGCGGGTGGCGCAGAGAGCGCCTCCTCTCCCTTGCCGGACGTCCCTTCCGGCCCTCCTCCCGTAAGCAGTTCGTTTTCGGGAAGCTTGACAGAGATCCAGTCGATCTTCAGACTACGACGTCCGCAGGGCTTCTTGTTTCTTTCTTGCAAATTCTCTTTTCAAACTCCCCATCGCCCCCTCAGACGCGCTGTCCCGTGAGGCCACACTGCACGGCGAGCTGAACAGCATGCAATCCCGCGCGGAGGAGTTCCAGAGGCAGGTGGAGGCGGCGGCGGCGGGGGTGGGTGAGAGCGCGCGGCAGGAGGAGGCGCTGAGGCGGGAGGTGGCGCGACTCAAGAGGGTCATCGAACAGTACAAGGTGGGTGGGTGGGGTGGGGGGGGGGGCGTGGGGGCGCGTGTGTGTGTATACTGCCTGGCGGCGCCCCGCAGCGAGTTTGGGGGGTCGTTAGCCGCGGGGTGCGCCCTCTTGTTGAAGAGGGGGAGCGGGGGGTTTTAGGAAAGAAGATACCGAGGGGGGGCTCTGGGCGGATGGTGCCTGTGTGTCGGATGCGTACGCGCGCATGTACATGTGGGGTCGTAGGCATGTGAGGTGTGGACTGTTCGGTCCCGTGGGGCAACTAGAGGGTAACTTGCAAAAAGGGGGAGTAGCTTTGGGAAAGGGGAGGCATGGTCCGAAGGGCTTCGGCAGGTGCCCGCAACCCTAAAACCCACAACCCGCGAGGCAGTAGTAACCAGTAGGCAGATGATGCAGCGAGCGCCCTCGCGCCCTATCATCCATGTGTTTATGGTAAGCCAGAAGCCTGATGGTCGCGTCGCCTGGACGCGATCATCCTGCTGTACGGCATGTACGGCATCTCGGCCCGGCCCACTTGGTTTTTTTATTGTCTGTTGCTGTACCAACGGCCAACTGCAGGAGTACCTGGAGGAGCACGACGGCGAGCTGAGCCGCTCCCTGGAGCGCGAGGAGGCTCTGGACGAGCAGCTGACCTCACTACAGGTACGGCAACTTGCGCGTCAGTAGTACGGCGTCGTACCGTGTCGTACCGCCGCTAGGCTCGCACACGGTTGTCACCGTCTTCGCTTCGCCCTTTGCTCGGTTCGGTTCTCGATTGTTATTTTCGCTTGCTTTTTACCACCACCTTCCTTGCCGCTTGGCGGGGGATCAGCAGCGCCCCCGGTTCTCGGAGGCCTTTGTTGTCGCCCGCCGGTTCGGGTGTCCTATTCGCTCCGCTTCGCTTCGCTCGGCTTCGATCTGCTGTGCTCTGCTTCGTTTAGCTTGGCTCTGCTTTGCTCGCACTGCGCTCCGTGACCCTGCCTGCGGGCATCCAAAGTAGCGCAAATAGATAGTCGGTAACGCGGGGTCCGCCTTCGATCCCGGCCCTGGCCTGACTCTCTCACTTGCGCTCGCTTGCTTGTGTGACCTTTCGTACCTGCAGGCGGTTGTACGGCAGCAGGAGGAGCAGTTGGCGGCAGCCATGGAGCGCCAGGAGGAGCTGGCGAGGGAGCTGGACGAGCAACGCCGTACGGCGGAGGAGTACCAGGTCGGTACGATGGGAGCAAGGGAGGGGGGTTGTGTGCGGGTGGGGAGGGTGGGGAGGGGCATTGTACAACAGCCCGAGCGGGCGGGCATAGCTGAAAGGCTGGCATACGGAGGAGGGCCGAGGGGGAGGGGGTTGCGTTGCATGCCATTTGCCGCCCAGCCCAATCTAACCCAACCCTCCATATCATACTCATCCCCTCCTCGCTCAGAGCTCTACCTCTTCGGATTCGTATTGTTTCCCCCACTTTCTGTTCCCCCGCCAAAACCTCCACCGCCGCCACCACCACTCCCACCTTCACCACCACCCCACCCAAATACCCCGCCTCCGCGCCCGCAGTCCGAGCTGGCTGATCAGCAGCGGGAGCTGCAGAAGGCGGCCGAGAAGCAAGCGGCCATGTCGGAGAAGGCGGAGGCGATGCAGCGGGAGATGGACCGATTGCAGAACCTCACGGAGAGCTACAAGGTGGGTTTGCGGGAGGGGCGGGGGGTGAAGGGGGGTGGATGGGGGTGAATGAACAACAGGGGGTTGGGCTGGGCAGGGCTGGGGTGGGCCCGTCTAGGGAGTTGTTTTAGGGGTGAGGGTTTCGGGGTTTCGGGGTTTCGGAGAAGAGGCGCGTGTATGAGAGGTGTGCTCTGGACGGATGGACGGACGGACGGACGGAGGGGCGGGGCTGAAGTTGTGCAAATTCTGCGCAAGTTCTGTGCAAGTCTAACCCCAAAGTTTCTAACAAATTCACGAACTCGATTCCAAACAACTCCCTGCTGCCCATGCTGCCATGCTCTGCCCTGCTCTGCAGTCCAAGTTGGAGAGCAGTCGCAGCGAGGCGGAGGCGGCCGCCGCGCGCGAGGCGGAGGCATTGCGCCAGGTGGAGGCGGCGGGCTCCCGGGAGACTGACCTGCTGGGTCGGGTGGAGAAGCTGCAGGCGTCCATCGCCCAATACAAGGTGGGGCGGATGGTGGGGCGGGTGGTGGAGCGGGTGGTGGTGGGGCGGGTGGTGGTGGGGCTGGTGGTGGGGCTGATGGTGGGCGGCTGTATCGAGAAGTTTGTTGCATGCATGGTTGCAGCGCCGCCCTTTTGCCCTGATTACGTTACGTTTCGGTTCTTTTGGCATTCGTGCGGCAGCCTCGTCCTACCTTTCCTTCCCTCCCTCCCTCCCTTCCTGCCTCCCGCCCTCCCCTCCAACCTTGCCTCTGTTCCGTTCCATCGCTGCGGGTCGTGTTCCTCTTATACCCCTCCACCACCGCCCCCACCCCTCCACCCTTCCAAACCCAAACGCCTCCCGTCCCCATCCCCGCGCCCTCCCGCCCCTGTTCTTTCGCTGCGGTCTCTTCTTTCTTACCCCGCCCCCCCTCTTCTTTTTTACCCCGCCCCCTCCCCCCATCCAGTCCCGGCTGGAAGAACAGGAGAGCTCCCTCTCCGTCGCCGCCGCGCGCGAAGGCTCCCTGCAGGCCGCGCTGGCTGAGCAAGAGGGCGAGCGGGCGGTGCTCAAGGCGCAGCTGGAGGACCTGGGGGGACAGTACCGGGCGGCGGTGGAGACGATTGAGGAGCAGCGGGAGATGTTGGAGGCGGGGTCGGGTTCGGCGGAGGAGGTGGCGGCCATGGCGGTGCAGGTGCAGACGTTGCAGGTGAGGGAGGTGTGGGGCTGGGGCTGGGGCTGGGGCTGGGGCTGGGTGTTGGTGTGGTGGGTGTGGGTGGGGACGGGCGGGTGTGGGGGATCCCATCCCCGGGTTTTAAACCCTCACGCCCCCATCTCCCGGGCTCCTCTTCGTCCTTCGTCCTCACGCCTCAGCCTTTTACGCCTCCGCCTTCAACGCCTCCCTGTCCATGACGCATTGACGCTGCAGATCGAGCTCAGTGCGGAGCGCAACCGACACACGGAGGAGATGCAGCAGGTGCAGGAGGCGCTGGAGGCCGCGACCGAGGTGGACCGCAACAGGATGCAGGTACCGCCGCCGTCGCCGGCGCTGCCGTTGCCGTCGCCGTCGCCGCTGCCGTGCGGCCACGGCGACAGCCCCGGCGGAGGCGAGGAACTGCATGGCGCCGCCGCCGCCGCCGATCCCGCACAGGCACGGCGCATAGCCAGTCGGCGGTGGTGGTGGTGTGGGTTGTCAGTGGCTACCTGGTGGTGTATTTTGGCGGCCCCTGGGCCGAGTTTGTTGATTCGGTAGTTGTGTGCTGTTGAGCTTCCCCCTCCGCCAGCCTGTGATCTGCACCCCTATCGCTTTACCTCAGATCTCAATCGCGAAGATTTCAATCGCGAAGATCTCATTTCAAGACCTCGATCGCGAAAATCTCAATTCCGAAGATCTAAATCGCGAAGATCTCAATCGCGAAAATCTTAATCGCGAAAATCTCAATCGCGAAGGTGGTTCTGTGGCCCAAACAGCCACCCGGCACATGCATACT
This sequence comes from Pleodorina starrii, assembly GCA_030267565.1. Lineage (NCBI taxonomy): Eukaryota > Viridiplantae > Chlorophyta > Chlorophyceae > Chlamydomonadales > Volvocaceae > Pleodorina > Pleodorina starrii. Next base: position 1,831,307 of record BRXU01000005.1, on the reverse strand, counting down.
CACCGAGGCCATTGCGTCGCCGCACTCACCATCTCGCCAACCCGCAAATTCCCTCCCTCTCCCTTGCCGTACTTGCCGTACAGGCTGAGTTTGAAATGCAGAAGGCGGTGCTGAAGGCGGAGTACGAGGTGAAGCTGATGGCACTCAAGGAGGTACGGCAGGAGGGCCATGGCGTACGGAAGAGGGGTTTCCGTACTGTACGACTGTAAAACCCTGCGTGGTGCATCCAGGGGCTGCCGTACGGTGATTCTGCGTGGTGCACGACGAGTGGCTACCCTGTAGCATGGGGGAGAGGGGGTCCACACGGGTTTTAGACGGGCTGTGCCTGCGATTCATCCTTGCTTATGTTGTTATATGTATCGACTGCCCGCTTGCGATGCACTGCCAGGAGTGTGGCGCGGTGCCGCCCGGGGTGACGTGCGCACGTGGTCCCTTTCAAACACCCCTCCCTCTGTCCGCCGAACTGCCGTACTGCCGTGATCCAGGCTTTGTCGGTCGTCAAGACGGCCCTCAACCCCAGCAGGCCGCCCGCGAGCCAGCAGCAGCAACAGCAGCAGTCCGTGCCGCTGCCGCGCTCGCCGTCTGTCGGCTTCTCCACACCTACTGCCGCCGCCGCAGCACCAGCACCAGCAGCACCAGCACCGCCACCGTCTGTGGCGCCGTCGGCGCCTCCGCCGCCGCCTCTGCACTTCGAGCTGCCGCCGGTGCAAGCTGCCGCCACCGCCGCTGAAGCGACGCCGTCCCATCGTAGTCCGCAGCAGGAGCAGCAGGGGCAGCAGCAGGGGTTGGAGTCGGCAGCGCATGAGGCGGCCCCGGCACTGCAGCAGGAGCGGGAACCTGCGGTGGCGCAGGAAGCCATCCAAGCCACCGAGGCCGCAGCCAGCAGCAACGGCAACGGCAGCGGCAACGGCAGCGGGCACAACCATCGTCAGGAAGGTGTCGGCAGCAGCAGCAACGGCGCGGCGGCCGCTGCTATGGGAGTCAAGCAGCCGGAAGCCGAGCAACCGGAAGTCTCCGCAGCGGTCGCCTCCTCGTCCTTTACCTCGAAGCTCTCTCGGTGGGCGAGCATGGCTGCGGAGCTGGCTGTCACACGCGGGGAGCAGCCGCAGGAGCAGCAGCAGCAGCAGGAGTCGCGGCAGGAGGAGCAGGAGCACCCCGCGGTGACTGCGGCGGAGGCCAACGGCTCCTCCAACCACCAGTCCAGCCAACGCAACAGCTCTGTCAGCGGCTCGAGCGACGATGGCGACAGCACCGTCGCGGCGGCGGCGGCCGGCAGCGCCGGCAGCAGCCGCAGCAGCAGCAGCAGCAAGTGGAGGACAGCGGAGGAGGTGCAGGAGGAGGAGGTGAAGGAGGAGGAGGGCGGCGAAGCGGTGCTGAGCGGCAGCGGCAGCAGGCAGGGCGGCGGGGATAGCCCGGTGGCATCGCGGCGGCGCACCAGCATCCCCAGCAATTGGCGCGACGCGCTGTGATGGGGAGAGCGGTGACAGCAGCAGTCGTGCGGTACTGGGGCTGAGGCGGAGGCTGTGTTGGGCTGTGTGACGGTGTTGTGTGGTGTGTAGATCGGGTTATGCTCGACGAATGAAGGTGAAGGTGTGGTTGTTCTGCTCGGTTCGGTTCGATTCAGGTCGGTAGTGGTAGGAGTGGTAGGATTCAGGGGGGTATGGTTTCGACGCTGTTTGTGGCGGAAGCCGAAGAGCTGGGGGCCTGGGATGGATCGGCACTTGGCAGGACGAGAGGGGCAGCCGAGAGATAGAGTCAAAGCTCGGGATGAGCTGTTGAGGAAGTTGCGACGCACCCCAAAGGCACTGTTATTGGACGCGCGTGTTGTGAACTTTGTGTTGTTTTCCTCGTCTCTTGGCAGTTGTTGCGGCAAGCTGCCGGCTTCACTCGCTCTGACACCCTATACATGCCCCACCGTGTCTTGGAATCTTTGGTTTGTGGGCCAAGCACCACGAGCCGCCATCGATGGACAACGGCGTTGAGTTTCGAATGGAGGGAATGGTGCCCTGTAGAAGCTTGGGTGGAATACTGCTCGGCATTCTGTTGAGTCGACGATGCTGTACTGGGTACCAAGTAGTTAGTCGTGTACCGTTACGTCGGTTGCAGTCGGTTCCCTGAGAGTACCGTACATCACATGCAACATGTCAACATCATGGCAGCCAACGATTCCATCCCATCATACCTTCTCCGCTTTGTCCGTACATCCTGCGACTACCGCAGCGCGTCGGCACGCACCGTAACATGCAAAAGTCGGCACATGCCCCTGACTTTACCAACTCCCAACTCCAACGAGTCCCCGCCCTAGTCCCTGGAGCTCCGAAGCTATGCCCCGACCGGGTCCCCCTTTTCAGACAGTAGGCGTCAAGATGGATGATCCAGATGCGGAGAACTCGTCCTTTTCTACGTGCAGCGGTGAGCCGCAAGTTGTCGGCACCCGGCAGGCCCCCAGCGCCGCCGCCGTCATCGCCGCCGCCGCCGCCGGCGGGTCGCCGTCGGGTCGCTCGTCCACTCACTCGTCCCACAGGTCCTGCAGCGTGCGGTACGGCCCCGCGGGGTTGATCCAGAAGTTGCCGTCGACCATGCGCTGCTGGTGCGGCAGGTGCGACAGCTTGTCGTACAGATCTGCCGGGATCTCCCAGTCGAACACGTCCAGGTTTGACCTGATCCGCTCGGGTTTGACCGACTTGGGCAGCGCGCTGGTGCCGCGCTGCAGCGCCCAGCGGATGAGGACCTGGCGGGGCACCATGCATCAGGGGGCAGCACAGGCGTGTGTTGTCGTACAGATCGTACAGCCGTCGTACATGTAGTACACAGTGCCAGTGTCAATGTGTTGTAGCGTGAATACTTAGGCATATTTCGATGCCGCGGGCTGCCCAGCTGACTAGTGACCGGAATGCTGGGTTGATGTCGATTGCGTCGCCGCTTCAGAACCCGACCCCGATAGCCAAACCGAAGGCTAACCCGATTCGCGGCGTACGTAGTTGGGCGGACGAGAGTGTGCGCTTTGACCCGAACCTTTTTGCTGAGATTGAGCGGAGCATAGGGCGTCGCTTTTCGCTGGACGCAGCGGCGAGTGATACCGGCAGAAATGCCCTATGTAAGGAATTCGGGTCACTTTCTCGCTCTTTCCTGTCCCTCGACTGCTCAGGTCACACTGTGTGGTTGAATCCACCACAGTCTCGCATTTCGACTTACTTACAGCATTATCGCAGATGCAAAGAACACGAACCGAGCACTTCCGCTTGCGTTGTCGTACCTGCTCGTCCTGGCAAGTTTCGAAGCCTTTTGACTGGCATGCGCTTAATTCGCCGGTTCGAAACGGGTAGCAACATTTATAAGTCCGTTGACAGTGGCTGGGACGCGCCACCAGCTATCTCCGAACCCTTAGAAGTGTGGTATGACCCGCCGATGACCTCCGAACCTCAGATTCCGACTTGTTGCGCACTCAACTCAGATGAACGCCTTGATTTGTTCGCAGCGAAACTGAGTGGAGCCCGAGTGCGGGTGCTGCCTGACTCCGGCGCAACGCACTGCTTTATTGCCGAGTCCCTTGCTCGTAAGCTCGGTTTGGCCATTACGCCAACAGTTTTCGCTCCGGTGCGGTTAGCAGATACCACCTTCTCACCTTTGCGCGGCGAGTGCCGGGCTCGCCTTCGAATGGGTTCTTTCGGAACCGAGGTGCGTCTCCTCGTGTTGCCGAAGTTAACGGCATCGGCCGATCTGGTGCTCGGACAGACTTTTCTGAAAAAACACAGAGCGGTGTTGAAGCCGGCTGAGTGTGCGCTGGAGTTGCCCCAACCCACAGGTCGCGTCCTAACACTTCGTGCAGTCGACGCCCCTGAGCCCTCGCCGCCTTCCCCGTCCCCGCCGAGTGCACTGCTTATGGAGACTCCGCCTGTATCGGCCCAGGTCGTGTCGTCCAAGCGCGCGTTCCGAGACCTGAAGAAGCAAGACGCGCGCGCGCTGCTGGTGCTCGTCAAGGAGAATCCCGTACCGCCACCCACCAGCGCGCCCCCGCAGGCACTGGAGCTCCCTCCTGACGTCGCGGCAAACGCAGACCTCTCTCAGATTTTGAATGAATTCGCAGATGTTTTCGCACCGATTACAGATTTGCCGCCAGATCGAGGTGTGCATCACACCATTCCGTTGGTACCGGATGCGCAACCCGTTTCTCGGCCACAATTCCGCTTATCGCCTTTAGAACGCGAAGAGGTTGAGAAGCAAGTCAAGGACTTGTTACAGAAAGGCTTTATCCAGCCTTCCACGTCGCCTTTTGGCGCGCCGATCCTCTTTGTGGCCAAGAAGACTGGTGAACTGCGCATGTGCATCGATTACCGTGCACTGAATAAAATAACCGTGAAGAATAAATACCCGCTACCTCGGATTGATGACACCCTCGATCGCTTATCAGGAGCATCCCTCTTTACGGCCCTTGACCTGGCTTCGGGTTACCACCAGTTGCGCATCCATCCAGACGACATTCCGAAAACGGCTTTTACGACGCCACTGGGACACTTCGAATGGCTGGTCTTGCCGTTTGGTCTGTCGAACGCCCCTGCGACCTTCCAGGCGACCATGAATCGCATTTTCGCACCGTACTTGAATTCGTTCGTGACGGTGTACCTCGACGATATTCTGATCTTTTCGAAAACCCCCGAAGAGCACGCGCGTCACCTTCGATTGGTGCTCGCCGTACTCCGCAAACATCAGCTTCAGGTGAAGCTTTCAAAGTGCGATTTCTGGCGTCCTGAAGTTAAATACCTCGGGCACATCGTAAGCACAGATGGAATCCGAATGGACCCCAAAAAGGTCGACATCATCCGCAACTGGCCGTTGCCACGTGACATTTCCGAACTCCGATCTTTCGTGGGCCTCGCGAACTACTTTCGCCGCTTTATTGCAGGCTTTAGTTCGCTTGTCGCGCCGCTGACGGACCTGTTCAGTCAGTCGCGGTTGCCAGACACGTGGCCTCCGCAAGCCTTACGTGCCTTTACAGATTTGAAAACTCGACTAGCGAGCGACGTGCTGCTATCCTACCCCGACTTTTCAAAACCGTTTGAGGTGATTTCGGACGCTTCCCTCAACGGTACCGGCGCGGTGTTACTGCAGGACGCGCGCCCGGTCGCTTTTACGAGCAAGAAATTTTCACCGGCAGAACGGAATTACAGTACAGGAGAACAAGAACTTTTGGGGGTAGTGAATGCTCTACGGGAGTGGCGATGTTATCTACAGAGTTCGGTACCGTTTACGCTGGTGACTGATCACCACCCGCTGACGTACCTGAAGACCCAAGCGCAACTGAGTCGCCGGCAAGCGCGATGGGTAGAATTTCTCGAACAGTTCAATTTCGAATGGCTCTACAGGCCAGGCCGTCTGAACGTCGTCGCAGACGCCCTTTCCCGCCACCCGTCCCTTGCAGCTGTCGTGGTGTTGTGCGCGGTCACCACTCGTCGCCAGAATGCGTCGTCGAGCTCTCTGCTCCAACGCATTGCGGATGCAACTGCGCGTGACGCGTGGTTCCAGAATCCCTCGAATACCCGTGGCCTGTTGTCCCACCCTCGTGGGTTCTTTCAACGGGAGGGGGACGAATGCGAGTTTCGCATTGTCGTACCGAACGACCCCGATTTGAAACGAGACATCATCGCAGCGTGCCACTCCGACCGGCTTGCTGGGCATCCTGGTCGTGACCGAACTATCGACCTCGTTGAACGCAAGTTTTGGTGGCCGACTTTACGCGCTGATGTTACCGACTTTGTGGCGATGTGCGATTCGTGCCAGCGGAACAAGGCCGCTGCTGGGAAGCCGGCGGGTCTGTCCCACCCGTTGCCGGTTCCTGCTCGCCCTTGGCAGAGCATCTCCATGGACTTTGTCCTTGGACTGCCGAACACACGAAAAGGGTACAACTCTATCGTGGTGTTTGTCGATCGCTTAACGAAAATGGTACACTTGCGGCCATGCAGAAAGACGATCGATGCAGAAGAGACTGCCGACTTATTTTTCGACGCCGTTGTTCGTCTACACGGTTTACCAGAGACAATCGTATCCGACCGTGACTCCAAGTTTACCGGTGCTTTCCTGCCCGCGCTGTTTAAGCTTGTCGGGGCTCAGCAGAACTTGAGTACGGCTTTTCATCCTCAGACTGACGGACAGACCGAACGGATGAATCGGATACTTGGCGATATGCTTCGCAACTATGTCGATACAGATCAGACCTCGTGGGATAAATACCTCGGTCCGGCTGAGTTCGCGATGAACAATTTGAAGAATCGCTCGACCGGATCCTCGCCTTTCTTTTTGAATTATGGGTTCCATCCGCGGACTCCACTCTGCCTCGATCTTGGAGATGCGGTCCCTGCTGCTAAGAATTACGCCGAAACGTACGCAGAACGTCTTGCTGTTGCCAGGCAGTGCATGCTTGCGGCACAAGATCGATCGAAACAGTACGTTGACAAGAAACGGAGAAACGTTGAGTTTGCAGAAGGCCAAGAAGTTCTTTTGAATACGAAGAACTTGGCTGCTCAACGTGGCGCGCAGAAGAAGCTGATGCCGAAGTGGATTGGTCCTTTCGAAATTGAGAAGATGATCAACCCGGTTGCCGCCCGGTTGAAACTACCCGCCGAATACAGATTCCACAACGTGTTTCACGTGTCGTTGTTGAGACCCTACCGCTCCGATGGTAGTGTACAGCCCCCGAAAGCTGTTGAACTTGACCCCGACACTACGAGGCCCGTTTGGACGGCTGAGAAGATCCTGGACCATGAGACTCGTAAGCTTCGGAAGCGTGTGCTTCACCGATACTTGGTGAAATGGAAGGGTTTTGGTCACGAACACAACACTTGGGTTGATGACTCGAGTTTTGAGGACCGCGCCCTCGTCGAAGCCTATTGGGCTCTGCAGCCAGAACGCCGCGAGGACGCAGGCTCCTAGAGAAGGGAGGCAGATGTTGTAGCGTGAATACTTAGGCATATTTCGATGCCGCGGTATTGCTACGACTTCGACGCGCGAAGGAACGCCGCTTGTAGGCGTACTGGCGGGCGGTCCTAATAGGGACGCGAAAGACTCCCGTCGAGTCTGTAAGGCGCTCCCGGCGCGATCAATAGAAGAAGTTCTACAGAATATAAAGAACCAAATAGCGTGTGAACGCGCTACGCCTGAGACCTCGTTCGTATCGACGAAGGTCGGTCGAAGGGCTACGTAGTAGACTTACGAACTAGACAGACACGAAGGTCCTCGAACGTACGGAATCCCAGAGGTCGTTTCAGCCTTCTTCGCAACAGGGTATAAAAGCCCTGGAAGGGAGCCTGGTTAGCAGAGTAATCTACGCGAGGATTACTGGACCACTGCTGTTGAGACCTGTGCTTGACGGAGCGAAACCGTCCTGAAACTTGGCACGGTTTAGTGCTGCTCCCGCAACACAATGTCAGTGCCGGTGTACGGCACCACACATAGCGCACTTCACCCCAGACCCCAGACCCCAGACCACGTGATGCCACAGGCCACAGACCGCCGGCCGCCACGTACCTGCCCGGCGTCCTTGCCCATCTTGCTCGCCACCTCCGCCACCAGCGCCTCCCTCAGCGGCGTGGGCGTGTCCTCCGCCCTCTTCACGATGGTTGCGCTGTCCGGCGAGCCCAGCGGCGAGTAGGCGGTCAGGTGGATGCCCCGCTCGGCGCACCAACCGCGCAGCGCCTCGTTGCGCCAGTAGGGGTGCGACTCAACCTGCACAACGCACAGCACGGCACGGCACAGCACAGAAATGACGTGGCCGCCGGTTGGTGTAGGGTGTATATAGGGTGGGATTGTACGGCAGCGTGTGCCGTGCCGTGCCGTACCTGCACAACGGCGGGCTTGATCCGGGCGGAGGTCATCAGCCGCTCCAGCTTCTTGATAGAGAAGTTGGAGACGCCGATGGTGCGCACCAGCCCCTTGTCCACCTGCGTATGGACCAGGTCGTGTGTGTGTGTGTGGAAATGTGGATGTCGCCGGCGGCATACCCAGGCACCACCCATTATTGCCCCGTTATTGCCCCGTCATTGCCCCATTATTATCCCGTTTTTGTCCCATTATTGCCCTCATTATTGCCCTCATTTATTGCCCTGTTATCGCCCCATTATTGCACCATTATTGTCCCCATCCGCTGCGGTGCCTCCTGCGCCACCCACCAGTGCCTCCATGGCCGCCCAGGTGTCCGCCAGGGGGGGCAGCACCTCGGGACCCGTGTTGCCGGTGACGGGCCAGTGCATCAGGTACAAGTCAAGGTAGCTGACCTGGTGGGGGACGCAGCGGAGAGCGAGCCGCCGGGGTTGGTATGGTTTCGGAGCCGGCGGTTTGACTGCCCGCCCTTGCGGCCCTTCCCCCTTTCCTGCCGGAGGAAATCAATGGCTCGGACAGCGATGTGGAATGGTGGGCAGAAAAAGGGGGAGACGTGCTCGCTTGGAAAGGCTCGGCTCGCTTCGGCCCCATACAACCGAATCCCGCTCCCTGCCTCCCTGCCTCTCGCGCCTCTTCGCCGGAGAGGCCCCACTCTCACCAGGGCTCCCTTCCCCCACAGCCTCGTCCCATCCAGCCATCACCCATCCATCAACCCGCCCACCCATCCACAAACCATCCCGCCCACCCACGCTCTGCACCACACCACACCACACCCTTCCACCCACCCACTACACCCACCCGCCCAACCCACCCACCCTCAGGTCCTCCATGGACTTCCGACATGCCGCCTCCACTCGCGCCGGCTCGTGGTCCGAATTCCACAACTTGGATGTGACGAACACCTCCTCCCGCCGCACCACCCCCTCAGCCAGCACCGCCGACAGAGCCTCGCCCACCTGGCCCAGGCCAAGGGGGGGGGGGTCGCGATACGCCATGCACAGGTCACGAACAGGTCACGAACGGGTGACGCACAGGTCACGGTGGGGTTTTTCGTTTCAAGTGGGGCGTCTTAAGATGCACCTCCCCATCTCCCCATCTCCCCACCCACCCATCCACCCACCCACCTCGTGTTTGGGGTCCTTTCGCTAACGCCGTCTCCGTCTCCGCTGCGGCATCATTTTTTACCACCCACCTCCCCACCTCCCCACCCACCCACCCACCCACCCACCCACCCACCTCGTGTTCGTTCTGGTACACTCGAGCGCAGTCGATGTGGCGGTAGCCCATCCGCAGAGCCGTCGCGACGGCGGCGCCCACCTCACCCTTGGCGCTCTTCCTGCGGGCCGGGAAGGCGGGAAGGCGGTGTGGGGGGCGGGGGAGGGGAAGCAGGGAGGGCGAGTGGGCGCGGCGCGAGTCGCATAGACCGACGTCTGGGGCAGCAGCGCATTGGATGTAAAGCGGATGTAAGATCAGGTCCGGTTCCCTCCCAAGAGTGGGACGGCTTCCCAACGTTGACTTGTTACGATGTCAGCAGTCCGTTGGGGACAGCAAGGAGTCTGTAAGGTGAACTAAAAAGGTGATTTAGGGGCAGCGCAGTTGCGATGAGCGCTGCGAGGGCCGCAACGGGCTGCAGCCACCGCAGGCGAGCGGTGGTGCATCGGTTGGCCTGACCCAGAACCCAGGCCCGGAAAGCGCCCATACTGCCATGAGATGAGATCTTTATCTGAACGATCATCTTCGGCTTTTGGGTTGCGCTGGCAAGGATTGGTAGCAGCGCGCCTGTGATCGGCGGGTCCAAGGGACAGCGCGACCCCGGCGCTTGGTTGGCAGCTGTGCTGAGAGAGCGCTAGGCGGGACTTTAACCGGAAAGGATTCAAGAGGGCACTTGTTTTACCATGTTCCCAGGCCAACGAGCGGAATGCTGTAGCCACTGAGCAGCTTGGCGCTCGGCTGGTTGTCGATGACGCGATAGCCTGGGCTGCCCGCGGGGGGCTCCACCTGCTCAAGTCTCTTGAGCTCGGCTTTTTGCTCCTCAGAAAGCTGCTTTAGGTGCGTGTAGTCGTGGAGCTGCGGAGACGCTGCGACTTCGTCTGTCCCCGACATTTTGCAACACCAAATAGAAGCCCAATAATGATGGCGTGCTGTGGAATGAAAGCTCGGTAGTGGAATACTATTCTTTATGAACGCAGATTTTATAGACCGCACTTTGTACGCGTGCAGATGATGACGCATCACTGCCTAGTGTCGGTCGCGGTCACGACTGCTCCGAAGATGGCTGATCGCCCCGATGATAAACATGGGTCGCTCACATTTAATTTATATCAGTGTCATTCCGCGCAGAGAGTGATGGAGTCCTGGGCTGGAAATGAGGTTTATCTGTCGGAGAGCCCGTACCCTCTACCCTCTGCCTCTACCCTGCCTGTGACCGCCGCGAGGGCAGGCGAGGGCGGTACCCGTGTGCTTGGCCCACCGTCTGTCCTTTGGCAACATATCTTGCAGATGATGTCACGAAGCTTCGAAGCATTCGGCTTTTCCCTTGCTTGGCAAGTACTTCCCGGGCGCCCTCGGCACAGAACTTCCAAGAGTTTAAAAACCGGGCCGCGCAACAACAATATAATCTGCTATATATTTCGGCGTGATCGGCCTCGAGCGTCACATGACGTGGGAAGACCATGGCGTAGCCCCAGTTTGGCCCCGGTCAGGCCCCGATGTCTGAGCGCAAACCGCATTCATCCGGGGCCACCAGGAAGTGTTATGCCGCAGCGTTGTACTTTGGAGGGTGGTGTTGGTATGAAATGTCTGGGTGTGAGCTGTTACCTGCCGGGAGCCCCGGGAAGCCGGGACGCCAGGCGGCGGTTAGTGATATAGTCGTCCAAACGGTGTGCCAACGGGCGCAACCGGATCCTGTTTCACCGGCAAAGGCGTCCGGGTGCCACCCACAAGCCGTTAACTACTGCACCCTGTAACTACAAGGAGAGGAGTTGCAACTATCTGAAGACTGAAAAATGGTTCCGAGGCAAGCTGTCACTTGATTTGTAGGCAACAGAGGTAGGCAATTCTTATAAATGAAATTGTTAAGGCGTTTTATCATTTAATTTTGCACACATTCTTATAGTTTGGGTAGAGAAAGCTGGTGCCAAGCTGTTGTTGACTGACAAAGATGGGCAGCCCCGGTTCCGAAGACCGGACATATATCCTCAGCATCAGTATTCAGGATGGAAAGGCTTTTGGACCGGAGCTGCAGGCGGTTGCATGCGCGGCAACGTTCGCTGGCGAGACGAAACTCACTCCCTACAGCGTCGGCCGCGAAACGCACGTGTGGAACACCACGCTGCAATGGCGCGTGACCATGGACCAGTTCAGACGTCTCACATCTCTCGGCCAGAAGGACTGCAAAGTCGTGCTGTCAAGCAAGGATGGCACGAAGCTGGGATGGTTTTTGGTCGACGTCCGTGCTGCCAAGCTGCAAGCACAGTACAAGAAGACGGAAGGTAGGGCACGCCAGCTGTATCCCACATTCCACATTGCTCAGCGCGCCTGCCGGCGGGGTGCAACTCCCAGAGCCCGCACGCGCACCCTGCCTCAAGACTCCCTACACATTCCCAACTCCCTGGTGCAGGCACCTGGGTCGGCCTCACAGGCGCCAAAAAAGGAGAGGCACCGCAGGTCTGCATGGTTGCGCTCTTTTACGAGGACAGGCCGGGCGTGTCCTTCTCGCCCGAGCGCAAACAGTCCCCAAGCAAGGCGCGCGCCGCTGCCATCGCCCAGCGCCAGCAGGCCGCCGGCCGCGCCCACAACGCCGCCGCCCTGACAGCCGAAGGACAGGACGACGCAGCCGACCCAGATCACCCGTCCGCACTCCCAGCCGTCGGCGGCCTCCCCGCAGGCGGCGGGCCCGCTGCTGACGCGAGGCGGCACGCTGCGGGCTCGCCGCCGGCCCGGAATCCCACCGCGGGGCTGCCCAACTTTGGCAGCCCGGGCCGCAACCCCGCCGACGAAGGGCCCTTCCGCCGCTTTGCGCTCACGGTGGACGTGCGCAGCTTCCAGAGCAGCAAGCGCCTGCCGCTGAGCAGCGCCAGCGTGTACGTGCAGGCGGTGCTGCCGGCGGAGCTCATAGGTGCGTGGGCCGCATGTGCCGCGGTGAGGAAGGCACCGCGTGGTTGCTCGCGAGCCGAGGTTGCGGGAAGACTGGTCCCGCTTGGGTGCGCGTGGGCCGCCGCGCCGCCGTAAGACGGGCCCCGTTGCGGCGTGCGAAGTCCCATTCGTGGGGTGCGGGCTGCGCCTGGGCGGCCCCGTGGCGGCCTGGGTTCTGTTGCGCGTGGGGCAGGTCCAAGGTGGGTGGGGTAAGAACTGCGAACCGCAGCGATGGGGGGAACTCAAGTCAAGGGCGCTGCCGTGGGATCCCGCGCGTGTCGTTTGGGGCCTTGGCCCGGTGTGCCATCAGGCAAGTTGGTAATGGATGGCACGCACCCAGCGCGGCTCGGAGGGTTTAAGTCCTGTGGTACGGTAAATCGTGGCAAAGTGTCCGCCAGCGACCTCAAACTCAACCCTGCCCCACCTTCCCTCCTCCATCATGCGGCGCTGCTCCCTGCCGATGCCGCGGCCGTGCTCGCTTCGGGACCGTTGCTGCCGCTGTGGTCCATTCGCTACGGTCTCTGGGCGGTGGTGGTGCTGCTGGCGGCTGGTGGCCCCAGAGCTTGTGGTGGGCAGCGGCTTCCGGCTGCCCTCCCGCCTGGCGCCGCTGACCAGCCACCCAGCGGTGGACATACCGCGCGGCGCGGAGGGGGCGCTGCCCAACGGGTGAGCGAGGCACGCGGCACGGGCAGCAACGTGTGGTAACGGGCGGGCGCGGGCGGAGCCTAGGGGACGGCACCGTCGAGCATGGCGGGGCAGAGCGCGCAACGGCGAGAAGGGCGGCCTAGCTGCGCAGAGCCGCGCGCGCGGTGGGGGAGGGTCGGGGTCTTCCCGAGCCAGACCCGCTTCAACGTCGGACTGGCTGTGGCGCAGCGATTTGGGGCTCGCAGCGGTTGGCGCGTGCCGGCGGCCTCCCCTGTCGGTTGGCTCCACTCGGAGCCTTGCGGAGAGGCGGACAGGCAGGCGGAAAGGCAGCCCCACGGACGAATCCCTCCCGGGGTGGTGGATGGGGAGAGGGGAAGGAGAACCCGAGAGTGAAGCGACCAGCACGCGTCAGGCGAGGATCGTCTGGTCCCCACCGAAAAGCGAAAACCCCCCACCCCAAGGACGAAGGGCGGAAAGTATCGTGCGGCAGCCTTACCCCTGGGCTCCATGCGCCTCGTGCTAGCGGCAGCGCCCCCGTGTGTGTCGTACTGGTTGCAGGTACGGCACGCTTGAGTTTTCGGCGGGCGTGGTGCAGCTCGCCCGGGTACTGGCTCGGGAGCCGCGGATCAGCGTGGAGGCCTGGCACAAGGAGAGGTGGGGCGCGGCGGCGGCGGCGGAGGCACCGGCCATTTCGCGGCGGCGGGAAAAGGGAATGGGGCGCACGCCCAAGGCGCCGGCCGTTGCATGCCACCGCAGCCGACAGCGGCTGCGGCGGCGGTATGCCATGTCCGTTGCCCTGGGCGTGCGTTCCTCGCAAGCGCGCTCACTGCTCCTTAAAACTTGCAGCCCTTGCCCTGACCAACTCAGCTCAGCATCCTGCCACTCGCTTTGTCGACTCATGCCGCCCACACGCTGCCGACACTGCCAGCCCCACAGCCCACACTCGCTCCGCGCAGCGCGTCCCTTCGCAACCTTGCGACAACACCGTCCGCCCCGCCTGCCGTGCCTCCTCATTCCTCTCGCCTTGCATCCTCCGTGTCTGCCTGCTCTACATGCATGTGTTTGTCGATGCCATGTCTGTCCGTCTGTCTGTGTGGTTTTCTCCTTGCAACCCGGTCTCTCCACTCCGGGCACCATCGCCACGTGTTTGCACCACCGCGTCCGCGTGCATCCCTGGGCCGGGCAGTCTGCAATGACTCATGTTATATAATGGAGCATACGACTCCCTGACCCCCCTCCGGGCCGGGCACATGCGCGCAGGTTCCGTTCGGACATGCTGCTGGGTGCGGGCTCCGTGCCCCTGACCCCGCTGCTGCAGGGCGCCTGGGTGGACGGCTACGCGCCGCTGTTCGCGCTGGTGGTCGGATCCGGCACGGCCGGCGGGGAGGCGCGGGAGGAGCGAGTGCAGGTAGGGTTTGAGGCTGGGCTGCACGGTCAGTTCCAGGGCGGGGCCGGAAAACCCCGGGGTCGGTGGGCGTGCTGATTGCCCTGCGGAAACGCATCCCTGTTTATCGCACGGCCCCCACTTGTGCCGGCCCCCGCATCGGCGGGGTCCGTCCGTCAACGTCGCCTCTGTTTCGTCGCTGCGCGGTTTCGTCGCGTCTTCTTACCCCGTCGCGTCTTCTTACCCCGTCGCGGCAGATGGGGCTGCTCCGAGTGGTGCTGTCGCTGGAGGATAAGGGGCCCGCCGCACCGCCCGGCGGCGGAGCCCAGCTCGAGCTCGAGCAGCCGCCTGTCGCTGCGCTCGACGCGGCAAGCGCTGCTGCGCCACCGGAGATGCCCCGCCCGCGAGCCGGCCCGTACGACCTTGGCGACAGCGCCCATGGCGCCGCGGCGGCAGCCCCGGGTGGCGGCTCACTCGAGGCTGGCGCAGGGGGCGAGCTGCTGCACATCCGGGAAATGCACCCGGCGATGGGAGCATCTGCGGAGCAGGGCCCAGCCGTCGTGGTTTCGGAGCAGCGGCAGCAGCAGCAGCCGCCTCCGCAGCTGCCGCAGGCGTACAACAGGGCCGCGCCGCCGGCCGTGTCGTTGGGCTCGCCGCCGGCGGCCGCGCGAGGGGCGGCGGCGGGGTTTGGGCGGGGGGGCGCCGCGCGGGCGGTGCTGCCGCCGGGCGTGGCTGGGGCGCCCGAGTTCGAGGCGGCCTGGGAGCTGGAGGTGTGGAAGAAAGGTGCGCGACGGAACCGAACCGAACTGATCTGAACTGGGCGGAATCGGGTCGGTAGAACCTTTAAGGATGGGCTGGCCAGGTACACGTGGGCATGTATGCGTTGAGTCTCTCGAAGCGTGGAAGAACGGTCGGGGTTCTTCCGGCGCGGGGCAGGGGCGGGGCGGCGGGGCTGAAGCGGCGCGAGTCGGGGGCGTGGCCTCCGTCCTCGGCCCAAGTGCCACAGCGCTTCTTACCTGCCACAGCAGTACTGTATGTCAGTCATGGCATCAAGGTTCCAGATGCCTTCCGCACCACACGGCGTTCTCTCTCCCCGCGCGAGAGGGGAGAAGGAATACCCCGTCCAATACCCACATCCCCACCCCACCCCACCGGTGAACAGCCGAGGAGGCCCGCTGGCGTGCGGAGCTTCGTGAGCGCGAGGCTCAGCGGATGCTGGTGCTAGAGAGCGAGTGGCGCCGCCGGGAGCGGGCCCGGGAGGCGGAGATCGCCAGCCTGCGGGCAGAGTACTTGGCGCTGGAAGACAAGGCGCAGCAGGTGGGGGCCGCAGGCGGGGAGCAGGGAAGGGAAGGGCGAGGGTAAGAGTAAGGTGGGCTGCGGTCTCATCCGTGGTCCGCTGCGGTCTCACCTTTACTGACCCCAGCCTCTTCCTCCCTCCTGCTTCCTTCTGCTCCTGTTTCTCGCCCACCAGGCGCTGGCCGCCGCGGAGGGCCGCGAGCGGCGCATCCTCGCGGCTGAGGAGGCGCTGCTGCGGCGGCGCCGGGAGCTGGAGCGCGAGCACGTGGGCCGCATGACGGAGGCGGAGGCGGCGGTGCGGCGGCTGCAGGTCGAGTGCGAGCACCAACTGGATATCGAGAGGGACAGGTAGGGCGGGATTTGGGTTGGGAGGGCGCGCTTTCGCGCCTCGGAGGGGCCGGGCGGAGAGGGGCGGCGGGCGCTATGGAGGACGGGGCTGTAGAAAGTGGCATTTTGGTGGAGGAGCGGGAGGCGTGCGGAGCTGTGCGGCGGGCGCTTGCTTGGCTGTTGGTCCCCACTGCGCTGCTTGACTTTGGGTTTGGGTTAGGGTTTGGGTTCGGGCTTGGGAGCTGACTTGGTTTGCCTGAGAGGGAGGCGCAGTCCCTGTGGCTGGCTGTTGCCGCGGCGGCGGCGGCGGCAACAGCCAGCCCGTTACCCGTTGCTGCTCCTGCTGCTGCAGCACTATTACCTTGCCTTGCGTCCCGCGCTTTTTTCGATGTGTCTTCGTTGTTGCCGCTTTTTCTCCGTCCCCCGATGTTGAACTGATGTGCATGTGCACACACCGTGTCAGGAACACGGAGCTGGTTCGGCGGGTGGCCAGTCTGGAGGAGCGGCTGGCGGCCAGTGAGATGCGCTGCCTGACTGTGGAAAACGAGTTCGCGGGTGGGTCGGGGTCGGGGTCTGGGTCGGGATGGGTGGGTGGGTGCGTGGGTGAGTAGGCAGGGGGCTTGGGTGGGTGGGTGGGTGGGATGATAGGGTGGACGACGGGATCGGGAACGAGAATCCGGCGGTTGCCCCTCTCCATCGCACGGAGATCCACCAACCGGCAGCTGCTGGTTGGCAGCAGCAACAAAACACGCGGAGAGCCAGGCGGAGTGACACGCGCTCGGCGGGAGGTGCTCGGTCCGCCCTCGTCGCATGTGGCGGCTCGCTGCCACGCCCCACGGCGGCGAAGATGTGTGTTCCGGCGAGCCTCGCGATCTCGGTCCAGCCTCTCTCTACCCCCGCCCACCCGCCCGTCCTATCTTGCCCTGCCCCTCCTCCCTCAACCTCTGCCTCTTCATCCTCGTCCCTCTCCGCCTCCGCCTCCCCACCCTCGTCCCCAAAGACTTTCGTGCGGCTGCTCGGTCCACTCCCGAGGCGGAGCTTGCGCGGCAGCTCGCGGAGGCGCGAGAGGCGGTCAAGGCGGCGGAGGCGCGGGCAACCAAGGCGGCCAAGGCGAAGCAGGGGTACAAAGAGCAGGTGCGAGAGGTGATACACAAGATACCGGAGCGATGGGACAGAGGCAACGTCAGCAATCCAGGGCGCCTGGCAATACGGTACTTTGCCGAGGTACCTGGAAAGGGGGGCACGGGACACGGGCGTGCTGGCGCTGCTCCCGGCGATGCGTGGGCCGCTGCATGGGGTTGCGGGGCGTCCGTGGCAGGACGCGTGGTGGTGCGGCACCACCGCCACGTCTTGTGTCGCATGCCGCTGCCTGTGTTACAGAGGGGTAGGCAAGCGTCGCCGGTCGTCCAACGCACCCGGAATGCGGCCTCTCCCTCCCCTTGTGGTATGGTACACATTAGGTTCGCAAGCTGGCGGAACAGATGGCGGCGGTGCAGCGGCGGCAGCACGGGCACAGCCGCGGCGGCGGTGGCGGCGGTGGCGGCGGCGGCGGCGGCAGCGACTTTGACGAGGGGTCGCAGCGGCGGGAGTCGGCGCCCCACGGCACGCTGGCCATCCGCGCTGCGGCGGAAGAGCAAGTCAGGTGAGGAAGCTTGTCAGTCATCCAAGAGACGGCTGCAGCTCTCGGGTCTACATTGCGCATTGTGTGACTGTAATGCATCTGGGTTGATTGCATCTGGATGGATTGCATGTGAACATGTGGGCGGGGGTTTTCACGCCAGGGCGGCTCTGCTGTGCTCCCGCTCCGGCAGTGGCCGCCAGCGCCCCGGCGATACGGTCACGTGCCGGTCACGTGCCTGCCCAATCCTGGCCGGCAGTGTGGCCGGTATGTTATGTCTTTCTTACCGTCTACGCACCTCCTATCCGGTATGTCTGCGCGCCCGGATGCCTCGCTTGGCAACATCTTGCTATACCGGTACCTTGCCATACCTTGGCTGTGCTGTCCGTAGGTACGCCGCCTCGCAGCAGCAGGAGCTGGCGACCATGCGAGCCACGCTGCAAGCCATCAAGGCCGCGGCGCTGGCGCAGCTGTCGCCGCCCAGCTCGCCGAGGGGCCAGGCGGATGCCGCTGCCGGCGCGCGGCCGGCGACGGCGGCGGTGGCGGGAGCGGGCCGGGCGGCGGCGGCGGCGGAGGGCGACGAGGCGGCGGACCTGCGCTCCAGCGACCAACAGCGGCCGGGTGGGTTCCGATTGGGCGTCTGGTGTCACAATGTTACGAGAGGTTGAGACCGTCTGGGGGCGTTGCGTTCGTGCCGCTGACCTGGCCTGACCTGACCTGGCCTGACCTGGCCTGACCTGGCCTGGCCTGACCTGTCTTCATGGGTCCGCGGGTTCGTGTGATGCCGTGCATTAGAGCGGAGGCAGGCTGATGCGGCAGCGGGAGTGGGCGGCTGCCTAGCCTGAAGCGTGCGGTCCCCTGCACGTGTCGCCGCAACACCGCACATTGTCCAGCAGACTCTTCAGCAAACGGCCAGTGTTCGGTACCGGTGCTTTCCATCGGCCGCGGCGCTCCCAAATGCAATCCACCTCATAGTCCAGCTCATAGTCCAGCTCATAGTTCCATCCATCCAACACAGCTGGCCACTATCGGCATCATATCTTCACATGCCTCTCGTTGCTTCCACGCCCGCGCAGTTCGCGCGCAGTGGCGCATCGGCGGAAGCGGCGGAGGCGTGGCCGGGCCCCACTCGCAACAGCAGGCCGAACCCCGCGAGACGCCCCTGGCCCGTCCCGCCGCCGCCGGGGGCCCGCACGCCACCGACGCCCACACCTCCGCAGCGGTCGACAGCAACAGCGCTTCCTCCTCCTCAAGGAGCAGCGCCGCCACCCGCCAAGCGCAGCAGCAGCAGCGCAACGCCGCCGCCACGGCGGCGGCGGCGGCAAGCCGGCTTCAAGACGCCGAAGCTGCAGGTTACAATTACGGCAGCGGCGGCGGTGGTAATGGCGGCGGCGGCGCGGCGCAACGGTGGGCCGAGCCGCGCTCGGCCGCCAGCGCCCCGCCCGCAGGTCCCGGCTTGGTTACGTCGTCGCCGTTGACGGGATTCGAACCGGGGTCGTCAGGGAGGGCGGCGTCGGCGCCGGTGCGCGTCTCCGCGTCGACGTCCATGACCCGGCCGATGGCGGCGGCGGTCGTGGCAGCTGCGCCGCTGCCACAACAGCAGCAGCAGCAGCAGCGGCGCGGCTGGGCGCTTGCGGACCGTCCGCAAGAGGCGGGGATGTGGCAGATGATGGTGCAGCGGGACGACGACAACGGCCCCGCTTACGACGATGGAGGCAGCGACGGCGGGAGGTGGGATGGGGAGAAACGGCTACAGCAGCAGCAGCAGCGGCGGAGGCCCGGCTCGCCAGCGGCCGGCGCCGTCACCATCACCGTCGCGGTCGGCCTCGACGATGGCGACAGCCCGAATCGCAGGAGCCTGGCCGACCACCTTGCCCTGGCGAGCAGCCCCGGCTCCCCCACCGCTAGGTTACGGGAGCTACAGGAACCCGTGCGCGACCCACGGGACCGCGCCGCCGGCAGCCCGCAACGCGCCGTCACCTCGCCGCGCGCCGTCCAGGGCCCTTCTGCCGTGGTCCAGGGCGCAGTCCGCGCCAGCTGGCAGCTGCCACCGCAGCAACACCAGCAACAACACCGGCAGCAGCCGTCGCAGCAGCAGCAGCCGCAGCCGCTGGATGGGGGTGGTAACGCTGACGGCGGCGGCGGCGGCGGCCATGACCACGGCGGAGACCCCGACGGGGACGGCGGCGGTCCTGACGCGGATCTGATCGAGCTGCGGCGGCTGGCGCGGCGGCAGACGGAGCTGCTGCAAGCGGGGTACGACCCGGACGATCCGGTGATAGCGATGTTGGACGAGCGAATCCAGGCGCTCATTGCCGGCAGATGAGGGCTAGAAACACGGGTACCGGTATGCGCTCCGAAAGACCGTCCACGGACGAGTAGCGTAGCGTTACTGGTAGTGAAGGCAACAGCTGGGTAGACTGACACGCCGGGGCGGTCTACACGGGTCTTGGCTGTAGGAGTCTTGAGCCCGACATGCGAGGGCGAGGGCGCGGGCGAGGGCCCCGTCTTGCTTGGTTGTCATTTGAGGTGCCGGTGCCGGCCCCAGTCCCGCGGGTGGAGAAGGCGAACGGCGGGGCGCGGCCCGTCTTGAGTCTGCGGAGGGTCTGCCGCTGCGTGGGGATGCGGAGGGATGGCGGGGACCGGGCCGCCAGGGCGGCGGGCGGCGCGCGGCGCGGGGCGAGACGGCCCCGCAGGAGGGCTGCGAAACGTCGCGCCGACGCCTCTGAGGAGGGGGCTGGCGACGTCGCGGGTGGGATGAGGGGGTACGTCACCTCAGCTCCTGTTGGTCGGCTTTTGGCGAGGGCGGGTGGCCGGTGGCCTCATCAGAGGGTGCGGAGGGAGGCCAGGGGGCGGCCTGCTGCGGCCGTTAAGAGGTCATCTGGCCTGCCTAGCCTGCCCGCGGCATAGGCGTGGCCGTGGGCCTGGCGTTGCCCCGCCTGACTGGATGAGGACTTGAATTGTAAGTCGATTTGTCGTGGGTCTGCCCCCGCACGGTGTAAGTGGCGCCAGCTGCGACGAAGTTGGATTTGGGGGGGCGAGGACAGGCCTGGAAGGGGGGCGACAGTAGTCGTGCCAATTGCCGAGGGAACGCGCAAACGCGCATCCACCGAGCCAAGATGAGGTTCGCGGCGTGCGGTGGGGACGACGTGGGGCTGGTTGGGTTTGAGGGCTTCATATGGGTGTCCTGAGGACGTTTTCGCGTTGGGCTGGATGCGGGTTTCGGTGTACTTAATACAGAGGTTGTGGGGGTGTACAATGGCGGTTTGGTGACTGGCCCAGATCCATGAGCTGGCCCTCCCTGGACATACGCTACTGGCCCCGGTTGATTTTGATGCCTCCTGCTCCTTGCGTTGGTGCGTCGCTGGTGCTGTTGGTGATCAGGGGCAGGCATGTAACATGCATGAACGGGCGAGACCGGCGCTTGCCCTAATTGTGCCGCATCCCGCTGTCTGCGGGTGCTATCGTGCCCTGCACGGTACATGACCGCGCCCGTCGCAGCTGGCGACCCGGCTTGACAACCCCATGTACGTAGTTCCCCCTCAGCTGCGCATGAGCCTGCCGCAAAAGCGTGTGCACCGTCAGGACGTACGGCAAATCGCGCGGCTTTAGGTTGTTGTACGACGACCGCCAGTCTTCTTTTACTCCCTGCGATGTGAATGCTAATTCGGTAGTTAATTACGAAAACAATAAATACGCCTGCTTATTTGGTAACCAGTCGTTTTGTGCTCGAGGGCGAATCCAAACGACATCGTGAATCGTCGGCAACGTGCTCGGCCGCTTTCATTTCTCCCTGCTGATACTGCTTCGTCAATATGTTGATCATGTTTCACAAATCAAAGCTTTTAACGACTTGATGTAGGACACTCGCTGGTCTCGGACGGCGGCATGCTTTCCGGCGATGCTGCCGCCGCGCGGCACTCTCTCGGCTCGGCAGCCGACGAGCCCCGACAGCCCATCGCGGCACCATACCCCTGTAGCCGCAGCCAAAACCAACGGCGACGCAGCAAGTCGCTGACGCACGCCCTCCCTCTCGGTCGACCCAGCGGCGGCAGCAGTCAGCCCCCGCCGCCGGAACCACCCGCCTCCCCAGGTAGCCGCCTCACTCTGAGCCGCTCAAAGCAGCCGCCATATCTTCGCTAGCGCTAAGCCACGACCATGCGGCGCTGCCCCGCCCCGCCCCGCCGTCGCCAGGAACAGAGCCGTAGCCGGAGCGTATGCTTGCGGATACTGCATGTGGTCCCTTGCTCTGAAACGGCTCTGACGACCGGGGGTCGGCGTGACCGCAGTTGGGCGCGCGCTAGGAGCGCTAGCGCGTTGTACCTACGAATTTTATTCTCCATTCCATTCTCCAACTTTCCTTCCTTCCTTCCTGACGTATCTCGTGCTTGGTGCAACCCCGAACCGCCGGGTATCCGCAGGCGTAGACCTGCGGGTGCTCGCCCCACCGCCCGACCGCGGTCTGGCGCCACCGCAGCCGCTCTTCAGGTAAGCCACAACAACAGCAACAACAACAACAACAACAACAACAACAACAGCAATATGGGGGGAAATGAAGTAATAAAGAAAAGGCGAGACCGACTGCGGTGGAACGAAGGCGCCCCACGATTCACCCTCGGCTGATTCAAATTCGGCCCACGTCCGGGCCCGCAGGTTCTGGGTGGATGAGCTGCTGTGGAGCCAGGGCCGTGTGGCGGTGGAGTTGTTGGAGCAAGTGCTCCACGAGGCGGGCGGACTGCGCACCGGCGGGCCCAGCAGGGAGCAGGAGCGAGAGAGGCGGCGGCGGATGCTGGCGGCGGCGGCGGCGGCGACGGCAGCGGGGTGCGTCGCATCTCGCATGTCGTACGCTACGCGAGTTTGGGCTGTCTGGTCTGGGGGGTGGGCGGTGCTGTTGCGGTGGTGGCGCTGACGGGGCAGTGTGCGCGGGTCGTGTCGCATGTCGGGTTCCTTGGGGCGTGTCCTGATCCGATCTTATCGAAGCGATTCCCCAAAGCAACGTCCACGAGACGAGACGGGACGGGACGATGGGACTGACCGAACGCGCGCCCCCGCCCCCGCCTCCGCCTCCGCCCTTCCCTCCGGCGCAGGCCGCGACCTCATCCGGGCCCCTGCCTGGGCTCCCAACACATCGACTGCTGGGAGGTGCTGTGGACCAAATCCACGTACGCCATTCCCGCGGCGCGCGCCATGCGGCCCGGACAGCTGGTGAGTGAGGAGTAAGTAATGCGCCCGGCCGCCGGCGCCCGCCAAGCCCAGCCCTCCCATCGACACGGTGGACTCAAATCCTGATATACCTGTGATTTCATGACGGGCGTGCGAGGGCCAACAGTCTCTCTCCCTCCTTCCCTCTACCGGCGCCGTCGCTGACTGAACCCTTGCCGCTCCGCTCTGTGCTCTGCCGCCCCGGTGCTCTGCCTGCGGGGCCGTCGCTTCCGCCACCGCTTCTGCCCCCTGTGCTCCACCTCCGCCTCCGCCTTCAGGTGAGCGCCATCATCGGGCTCAACAGCCTGACCATGAAGAAGCGCCTGCTGCTGACGCTGCGCGGGGCGCTGGGGCCGGACGCCGCGTTCGGCATCACGCCGCGCAGCTTCGCGCTGCCTGAGGAGCTGGATGCCTGGGAGGAGTGCATACGGCGGCAGCAGCGCGTACAGCAGCAGCAGCAGCAGCAGCAGCAGCGGGAACGGGAACGGAAGCAGCGGCGGGGCGATGGCGGAGCCCCGGCCAAACAAAACGGTGGTTGTGGTGGCGATGGTGGTGGTGGCGATGGTGGTGGTGGTGGCGATGGGCCGCTGGGGGCCTCGTTATGGATCCTCAAGACGGGTCAGGACGCAGGTGGGTAGGTGTGTGTGCGTGCAGCGGGGAAGGATTCGCGGGAAGGGCGCCGTCCGGATGGGCTTGCGGCGGCATGGGGCATGGGGACACGGCAGGGGCCGCGACCCGAGCCTTCCACTTTCTCGCCGCCCCCGACCCCGCTCCCGTGCCATAATCCCCGCCCCGCCCCGCTTGGCTCCGTTTCTCCGCAGGCAAGGGGCTGAGCCTGCTGCCCGCGGACCAGGCCGTGCGTTACGCGCGACAGCACCAGCAGCAGCAGCAGGACCAGGGCGGCGGCGGCAGTGGCGGCGGCAGGCGATTTGAGTTGCAGGTGGCGCAGCAGTACATCGCCGACCCCTTCCTCATCCACGGCCGCAAGTTCCATCTGCGGCTGTGGCTGCTGGTGACCTGCCACAGCCCCCTGCGGGCGTACCTCCACAGGTACTAGGGGGCCTGGGTGGGAGCGGAGCGGTGGTGGTGGTGTAGTACGGTGCGGTGCGGTAGCGTTGGGGTAGCGCAGGTGATGGTGGTGGCGGTGGTGGCGATGGGGGGCGGGAGCGATATGCCCCAACGCCTGCAGTTGCTACGGGGGCTGCCGTTACCGGCCTGACCTCCAAACCCTCGCCGCCCTGCCAAGCTGGCTGCTGCCCCGGCTCTCCCTCCCCTCTCCTTTCTCCCCTCTCCCCCGTCGTCTTCGTCTTCGTGTGGCCCCCTGGCGAGGGCGGGCTCAGGCGAGGGCTGGTGCTCTTCAGCAGCGAACTGTACGACAAAGCCGCCGCCGCAGAGGCCAGCAGCACCGGCGCAACGGCAGCCGGCGGCGGTGCCGCCGGCGGCGGCGCCGCCGCCGAAGGCGGCGCGACGGCGCCGTTCGCGCCGCCTGCCAGCCACGTCACCAACTACGCTCGTAACAATAACACTCTGGTTTGGAGCCTGAGGCAGTTGGAGCAGCATCTGGGGGCGCAGCGCTTCCGCGGCCTGTGGGCGGCGCTTTGCGGCGCCTGCGGCGCCGCCATGGCGGCGGCGGCGCCGTCGCTGGCGGAGGCGCACGCCTGGCTGGCGCCTGCCGTGCAAGAGTACGGCTTCCAGGTGCTGGGCGTTGACTTTCTGTTGGACGAGCGTTTGACGCCGTGGCTGCTGGAGTGCAACAGCGCGCCGTCGATAATGGTGCAGCACGAGTGTGAGGACACGCGGGCGCTTGTGTACGAGCAAAAGCACGGCATGTTGCGGGACACGTGGGCGGTCGTACGGGGGCGGGTGTACGGGCGCGGCGAGGAGCGGGAGAGGGCGGCGGCGGGGCCTGGGGCCACGGCGAGGTGGGAGGCGGCGCATGCGGGCGAGTACGAATCGCTTATGCCGTACATTAAGCGGTGACTGCTCGGAAAGAAATTGGCCTGCCAGCTGCGCCGCCCTTAGCTCACGGGGAAAGCCCGGGCTTACTTTTGACGGTGCTCCCCACCTACGCGCGTTCTTACCGAATCTGAAGTACGAGCACCGGTTGTACGCACAACGTATGGCGCGCGCTGCGTCTTGTGCGCAACCACGTGCCAAACCTTGCAAAGAACAAATGTCCTCGTGACCAAGATGGGTAATCTCCATACAGCTCGCATGAAGGACAAACGTATGTTGGCTTGCATAATGGTTCCGAGTGACGTTACCGCTGTTACTGTGGGCTGCATGTCCTCGTTTGGAGGGTTGTGACAGCCAGCGGACCAAAACTCTGGCCGCGTGTTTCTGTATGTGCGCGTGATGCCAAGTTTTGAGGCCGATGCGTTTGGGCTTGCGCTGGTTGGAGCGAGAGGGCAGCTCGCCGCTGCCGCCGCGCTCTCGACCTGCTCTCGCCCTCTACGGAAAAGCGAAGCGGAGAGCGGAGTAGCCGGCAGGAGGAGGTGTAGAGGAGGGGCAGAAGAAGCCGCTCCCCAGGCGCCGGCGGCGGATTGAGGCCACCGGGGCGTGCGCTGTCCCCCAGTCAGGTCAGGGACACCACTGCCTCGCTGACCTGACCTGACCCGGTAGTCACCCAAGAGAAGTCTCCTCACCCCCTCTCCTGGTCTTCACCAGCCTCAGAGCATATCAGATACCCCGGGTACCGTCAGGCCTGTGATGCCGATGCCTCGCAACGCAACGCAGCCGCACGTCGGCCGCCGCGTCGCCCTTGTGTGTGCCATCATCCGTGCGCCTGTACCCGGTGCCTCTGCGTCTGCGTCTGCGCAGGTGCTGCCTCTCCGTGTTCTCGCATGTGGGAGGCCTCACCTAGAGCTGTACTGCACTGTACTGCACTGTACTGCACTGTCTGTAGTAAGACGTTGTGGGCGCCAGGTCTTGGGGCAGAGGCCAGCCGCCGCCGCCACCCGCCACTGCAGCCACAACCCGCACGGCGTTGCGCACGTTGCTGCTTGCACACCCTCCCTCCCACCCACCCGCCCCGCCCCTCGTCTGGTCTGGTCCGCCGCGCTCTCTCTCGTTCCCGTGCGGTTGGGCAAAGGACCACAGACCCCCAGTCCCCCACACAACCAGCCCCTCAAACCAGAGCCGTCATACACACACATACACACCCGTACACAATACACATACACATACAAAGCCGCGCGGGCCGCCCCCTTGCGGCACCCCCTCCCTCCGGTCGCCCTCCTCAGCAGCCGCCCGCGCCTCCGCCTCCGCCACCGCGCGCCTCCGCCAGGCCCGCCGGCCCGGGGATGGGCGACAGGCCCACCGCCGCCGCCGAGGCCGAGGCCGCCGCCATCTCCTCCTTCTCCAGAGTGGACAGGTCGTAAATCTGTCGCAGCAGGTTGGAGCCCACCAGCCACTCCTTGAAGTAGCCCTGGATGGCGTCGTTGAGCTCCCGCTCCTTGTCCTTGGTCAGACCAGCCTGCGGAGGAGGGGGAGGAGCAGGGGAGCGAGGGAGGCGAGGGAAGGAGTTGGAGGGCGGGAGGGCGGGAGGGACAGGGTCAGGGAGTGATATGCTCCATTATATAACATGAGACACGGCATAGGGCATAGGCATGGCACAGGGCAACAGCCGGGTCGAAACCGCACCCCGCCACCCCCCATCACCCCGCACCCGTCACCCCGCCTCCCCACCCGCCACCACCCACCTGTTTGAACTTGTTGCGCATATCGTGTGTGAGGCTGAGCCGCCGCTGCAGCGCCCGCTCGTAGTCGGGCGGCAGCGGGAAGAGGTACAGCGGCCCCGGGCCTCGCTGCGCGGAGGAGGCGAGGTGGTTCCAACGGCTGGCCAGCGCGGGCGCGGCGCCGGCTGTGTGTGTGGGGGGGGGGGCGTGTGGGTGGGGTGGGGCCGGGGTCAGAGGTGGGGTGGGGCCGGGGTCAGAGGTGGGGTGGGGCCGGGGTCAGATGGCGTGCGTGTGCGTGCTGCGTGGGAAAGGGGGCGGAACGCCCTGACCTCCATCGGGCATCATCCCGCCTGTTCACCTTGGTACCAAGCGAGCTAAAAACGAAACCCCTTACCCCCAAATCACTCACCATCCATCCATCCGTCCGCTGCGGTATCTTCTTTACGACCCACCTCCCAAACCCCCCTGGCCCCGCCCATAGCCCCCCCCTCCGCGATGACCCCCCCCCCCACACACACAGCCCCCTCCCAACGCAACTTCAACGCAACCCCGGTACCCCGCGCGCCGACCGACAGATTACAGGACGTTTCAACCGCGCACCCCCCCCTGTGCGCCCTGTGCTCCCGCCCCCACGCACCCGCGAGCGGCCCGCTGCCCCCCAGGAAGGGCACCACAAAGGGCAGGAACTCGTCCGGGGACTGGAGCGAGAAGCTCGACTTGGCGGCGGCGGCCGCGGCGGACGACGACGACGACGACGAAGTGCCGCCGCCCCCGGCGCCGCCGCCCGGTCGCGGGCTGTTGGAGGTGGACCCCGCCAGGCTCTTGCGGTCCTTGCCTATGTGGACAGGTGTGGGGACAGGTGGCGACGGTCGCGGATCGGGCGCGACGCAGGGGAACCAACCCAACCCATCTGGGTCGCAGTAAAGAACCGGAAGAGGCGGGCATACCCTTTCTAGGGTGCTGGGGTGGCATATGAAGAGGGAGGGGACGGAAGAGGCACGTCACGCATGGCCCAAGGCGGGGCAGGGTAGAGTAGGGTAGGGCAGTGCGAGCGCCGGTGGGACCTTACCCCGGGGGGGCGAGGACGCGAGCGGGGAGAGGGTGTCAGGACAGCGGTCCAAAACGGTGGGGCTGCTCCTACCCCTCTCGCTCCCTCCCCCCGTGCCCCCCTGCTGCCCCTCAGACCCATGGCCGCAGTGGCGCCATGCCTCTCCCTCCCCTCACCCTCCCCTCCCTCAACCCTCCCCTCCCTCACCTACGAGCACCACGGGCGAGTCGAAGCGGTTGGGCAGGTCGCAGCGCAGCCCCACCTCCCGCACGTGCACCGACTGCCGCTCATACCTGTGTGCAGTACACACAGATAGGCACACACACACACATACACACACACGGGCGGCCGCGGCCACCACGACTTCGGGATACACACATAGCAATGCATACTTTGATCGATACGGACATCTACACACACACACACACATGGACACACAGCACGGCGCCGCGGCCCGCGACCCACGACGCCCAGCCCCCCCCCCCTTGCCCCCCACGCCCCCCTTTCCCTTCCCTCACGCCGCACCGCACCGCACCGCGTGTTGAAGGGTCCCAGTCGAAGGAAGCGGTTGTCTCCAATGAGTGCGGGCGGGCGGGGTGTGCCCACATTGAACGAGCACTCGTGGCAGGAGGCGATCAGGAGCCGGTTGGCGGCGGCGATGACCTGGCCGGGAGGGGGGAGGGAGGGGAGGGGAGGGGGAGAGGGGAGGGGGACAGAGAGGTTTTCTTCAAGGAGAAGACAAGAAAGGGAGGGGAGCGGGGGAGGGGCGCGGGTAGGGAGTAGAGAGAACAGTCCAAAGAGGAGAGAAGGTGGGAGGGTAGGAATGTCGCCCTCCGTTCCGCCGCTGCGGTTCGTCGTTATCCCCCGAGGTTGCTCGCAGCAGTCCATGCCTTACCCACCAACCCTTCTACCCACCAACCCGTGCCTCACACCCCAGCCCTGATTACCCCCTCACACCCCTCCTCGCCCCCCTCCTCACCTGCACCTTGTCGCACCTCTCCACCCGCAGTAGTCGCCCCACCGCCCCCACCACAACCGTGCAGTCGCTGCAGCCGCTGATGAACGCGGCCTGGGATCTCGATGGGGTGGGGCGGGGGTTTTGGCGGGTGGGGTGGGGTGGGACAACGGCGTTCGCCGGGGTTCAAAGGGGGTTTGGGATGTAGGGGGGGCGTGGCGGTGGGGCAAAAAGGAAGCTGGGGTTGGGGGCAAAGATATACGAACCACAAGAGAGGGAGGGAGGGAGGGAGGGAGGGAGGGAGGGAGGGAGGGAGGGAGGGAGGGAGGGAGGGAGGGAGGGAGGGAGGGAGGGAGGGAGGGAGGGAGGGAGGGAGGGAGGGAGGGAGGGGAGAGGAGGGAGGGAAGGGAGAGAAGGGAGGGAGGGAGAGGAGGGAGGGAGGGAGAGGAGACGGTGGAAAGACAGGAAGGGAGGCGCTGTCCACCTGACCGCAGAGATCGGTTGGCCCGATGGAGTGCCCCCTCCGGGAACAAGCAAAAAGCCCCCCTCCCCGGGGGGCTCAACTCCTCTCCAGGGGAGGGGGAACTGCACTCCTCTGCCAAAACCAAGGTAAGGTAATGACCACCACCCGGGGCTTCCTCCCCTTCCCCTTCCCTCCCTCCCTCCCTCCCTCCCTCCCTCCCTGCCCCTTACCCCGCCTCATTCTCGCCCCTCCCTCCCCCCCATGTCGCCATGTGGGTCCGCTCGCTGACGCTCCGTCTCCGTCCCTTCACTGTGGCATCTTTTTACCTTGCCCCATCCCCCCCCGCACACACACGCGCCCCCCCCGCCCCCCCCACCTGCAGCGGCGCCAGCAGGTATATGACCGCCTCGTGGCAGTCACTGATACGAACATCCCCGTGGGGCAGGTCGCCCTCCCCGCGGACCACAGTGCCCCGGTACACACCCGAGATGGCGCTGTCGTCAACCTTTGAGGGGCGGGGGGAGATGGGCGGGGCGGGGCGGGGGGAGGGTAAGGGTAAGGAAAAAGACACCGCAGCGAAGAGAGAGGGATGGGGAGGGTGGGGGTAAGAGCTAATAGAGAAGACAGCCCTGGGAGCTGGGCCCCTTCGGATGGGTGGTGGTGGTGGTGGGTCGACCCTACGGGGTGGTCTCAGCAGCCCCCTTAGGCCATCAGTGTCAGGCCCGGTGAGATAGCGCATGTAAAAGATACACACACACGTATGTAAGAGATACACAGACAGACAGACAGACAGACAGGCACACACACACGCACATAAACACACACACACACCGGCGCTCACCTGCCCCGCCGGCGCCACCATCCCCATTGAGCGCTGGAACTTGGGCGAGGGGCTGCTGGCGGAGGAGTTGAGCGAGGTGGTGGAGAAGGCCAGCAGTCGCGGAGAGTCGACGCACTCCTCCTGCCACACCGCCCGCAGCGCCCCCACCGCCGCCTCCACACTCAGCGGCACGTACTGCCCGCCGGGGCCGCCGTGGGTGGCGCCCACCGCTCCGGAGATGGACTCTGTGCGTGTGAGGTGGAGGTGGAGGGAGGGCGGAGGCGGAAGGGGTGAGAGTGAATTGCGTCATTGGATGTGGTTGCAGCGGCAACCAGCCCCCTCCCTGGAGTACCGGCTACTCGAGCTGCCGGCCCCACCTCCCACGCCCCTCCCCTCGCCGCTGCGGACACAGACCTCCACGCCCCTCCCCTCGCCGCTGCGGACACAGACCTCCACGCCCCTCCCCTCGCCGCTGCGGACACAGACCTCCACGCCCCTCCCCTCGCCGCTGCGGACACAGACCTCCACGCCCCTCTCCTCACCGCCTCTGCTCCTCCGCTGCGGTCCCCCATCTCGACTCCCCCCCGCACCCACACACCGGCCCCAGGCCTCCACCTGCCCACACCCACACCCACCTGCTTCCAAGCTCCCCCGGCCACCCGTCGTGGCCCCCAGCACGAACCCCAGCCTGTCCAGCTCCCGCTCCGAAACCAAGGTGCCCGGTGCCGGCGGCCAGGTCTCCAGCACCACCTCGATCGCGGGTTTCAGGTTCCGCCGCAGGTAGTCTCCGAAACCACGCATGGCCATGATCTGCGCGCGCAGGTGCCCCTGGAGCTGCTGACGCAGCAGACTGCGACCTGCGACAGTGGGGGGGACAAGAGAGGGGACACTCACTCGCTCACCCACTCAACTCGCTCGCTCAGCCACTCACTCATTCGCTCGCCCACTCACTCACTCGCTCACCCACTCACTCACTCGCTCGCCCACTCAATCGCTCACTCACTCACTCGCTCGCCCACTCACTCACTCGCTCGCCCACTCACTCACTCGCTCGCCCACTCACTCGCTCGCCCACTCACTCGCTCGCCCACTCACTCGCTCGCTCACTCGCTCGCTCACTCACTCGCTCACTCGCCCCACTCGCTCGCCCGCCCGCCTCACCTCCCGGCTGCGACCTGCGAGTGGGCGACAGCAGCTCCTGCCCCGCTCCGAAACCCGCTCCCCCCACCGCCGCCGCGAAGCCGCTGCTGTTTGGGTCTGGCCAGTACTCCACCGCATCCGCCCGCTGCGCCTCCTTCGAAAACAGCTGCGCCAAAAGGAACAGAGACAGCTCGTGCAGGTAAATCTCCTCCTGGCCCAGCGGCGCCGCCGGTGCGGCGGCGGCAGCGGCGGCGCCGCCGACGGCGGCGGCGTTGGCGAAGGAAAGCGCCGCGAGGACTTCCGTCAGGACATCGACTTGGTTTGTGGTCAGCTCAAGGACTTGCGCCACGTCGGAGGGCGCGACGATGCCTGTGTGGGGTGGTGGTGGTGTGTGTGGGGAGGAGGAGTGGTGGTGGTGAGGCTAGCAAAGATGGTACAGCAGCGGTGGAACGGAAACGACGGTAGAGAACGGGCCAGGGGCAGGGATGGGAAGGAGAGGTGGAGCGGTGTTGGGAGGGATTTTGAGGCACGGGGGTTCATGAGGGATGTGCGCGTGGGGCTGGGGCTGCTGGGGATGGGATTCAGTGCGCGGGGGGAGCGGGAGGGGAGAAGTAAGTGGGGGAAGGGCAGGCGGGCGGGGATGAAGGAGCAGCAGACTGAGAGGGGGCTGGGAGGGCGGAGGCAGATGCTGGACGTCCTAGGTACAGACGGGATAGGGCAGGGGTGAGGCGGCGTGTCTAGGCGAGGGCCCAGGTTGGGGTGCCGAAATATGAAACAAGACCGATGTCCGGCGAGGTGGTGAAAAGCGGAGTCATCGCTGGTCAGGATACCCGTAACTTCCATGCTCCCCACCACTCACGTTGGCCCTGGCGCCCAGCCTTGCTTCGCGCAAAGAGCTTTCCATGGAAGGACAGCAATGTTTGCACGCCATCCAGTTGAGGGCAGAGGGACTGAAGGGGAATTCCCCCATACTCCCAGACCTCTCTTCTCGGCTGCATGTTTTTGTAAATGTCTTCGAAAAGAGAGTACGGGGGGCGCCCCTATGCCGTCAAGGTGCCGCCCAGATTGGATTGAATTCCCGCCCCTGCCGACTACGTCCCAAGTCGTGCCTCCATGGCCACTACTGTTTAGGTTTTTGAATACGACGGATAACGGTCTGCTTTACGAGCCGGCAGCTCCACGGCAACGAGGCTTGTCTATTCCGAAAGAAAGTGCTTTGGTGCTCTCAACTAGCAGATCACCACCTAGAGCATAACCGCCCAAGGTCATAGACAGACAAATGCAGTGGAGCAACACTGGAAACCGATTCAACTATTCAACGGGCGCCGTCGTATTTTCAGCCAAATTCAAGTCATGTCAATTGCCCCCCCTTGCATAGAGCACTGATACCAGCCAAAATACTCACATTGTCATTACCACTGACTTTGACCTTTTTACCAAGTTATACCCCGCTCACGGACCCTTGTCACAAGCGCTAGCAAATCCGAAACCGCTTTTCCTTAGTGAGCGACCCGTTTATAGCTCATATTTCAAACTCACTATGGTCACCGGACTGTGCTGAGGAAAGAGCGGAAGCGGAGTGACTTTATTTCGTGACCGATCAGGTCGGGAGACGCAAGCGCCCCACGTCAGCATGGCGTCGGTCTACGAACGAATAACCAACGCCCTGTCATCGCTTGGCAAGCGTCGGGAGCGGGACAACGGCGGTCAGGATGGCAGCAGCAGCAGCCGCCAGCCGAAGCGCTTCCGCCCCTGGGAGCAGTCCGACCTGCACCAGCGACTGGGGACATTCAAACCGCTGACCTGGTTCGCGAAGCCCGACTCGGTCGGGCCCGTGCCGTGCGCGATGCGGGGCTGGATAAACGACGCCAACGACAGCCTGCGCTGCGAGCACTGCCAAGCAAAGCTCGTCTACCCGCCAAACGTGCCCTACGACCAGCGCCAGGCCGCTGCAGGTGCGACACATCGCCAGCCCCCACCCGCCCTTCCGCTCGCCCCCCACCCCGGGCTCCGGCCTGTACCCCACCACCACCACCACCACCACCGGCTCTTGTCCAGCCCGCTCTGTCCCTGTCTGTACACCGCCACATCACATCCCGCCACGATCGTAACACGACTCCGCGAGTGGCACCCGCCATCACATGAGCCTCGCCTGGCCCCGGCCCTGCACTCACCCTGACCACCACCGCCGCCTCTGCCGCGCTACCCTTCCCCTATCCCGCGATCCGTCGCATTTCTACCCCGCCGCCCCTCACCCTCACCCGCGCCGTTGCTCATTGCCCTTCCGCCCCCTTTTTTTCTTCCCTCCCCCGTCCGTTTCCGCCCACCGCAGACCTCTTCTCGCCCTCCCTGACTACCAAGCACACCGCCACGTGCCCCTGGCGCCAGACCCAGTGCAACGCCTCCCTCCTGGCCTACATCCCCTCCTCCTCCAACGACCAGCTCTACGACCTCTTCCAGGCGCTCCAGGGAAAGCTCCTCAAAGTCGATCTGCTGCCGGACCTCGACGCCATCGCGCTGCAGGTCGTCCGCGACGCGGCGATGCCGTACGGGTCGTACGAGGAGATGGTCCTTGGCGCGACGCCGTCCGCCACGGGCACCCGCAGCGGCGGCGCCGCCGCCGCCGCCGCAACCACGCCGATCATCCGGCGCACGCCGGGCCTGCGAATCGTCGACGTGACGGACGCGGACCCGGCGGCGGAGCCGCCGAGCGGCGTCGAGCCGTCGGGAGCGCTGACGCCGACGGGCGGCGCCGGCGCGCTGACCTACGTCTTGCAGCCGTCCAAGATGACGCCGCAGCAGAAGGCGCGTCTGCTGGCGCTGCTGGGGTGGGACATTGACGTGCTGCAGCCCGAGTCGGCCAGCGGATCCGCCGCGCTGCCGTACACCCAGTCCGCCGGCTACAGCCTGCAGCACCTGGGCGTCAAACCGAGGAGCGCCTCCAAAGCGACGCCGCCGTCGGCGGCGACGGCGACGACGGCGGCGGCTGGAGAGGCCGCGTCAGCGGCGGCAGCGACGACGACGGCGGTGGCGTCGCCGGCGAAGGCGGCGGCGGTCAAGCCCGTCCGGGAGCGGTATCCCATGTCGTCCGTGGTTCTCAAATGTCCGCACTGCAACAGTCGGACCGGGCTGTGGAACTTCGCCGGCCTGCGGCCGGTGCCCACGGGCAGGCTCACGCCCGCGCCGCCGGCCACCGGCGCGGCGGCGCTGCTGACGCCACCGGCGGCGGTGGCTGCTCCCGGCGGCGGGGGCGGCGGCGGCGACCCGCTGAGCGCGACGATTGCCGGCGGGCAGTACGGCCTCCACGGCGTCGGCGGCGCGGCGGCGGCGCGGCCGTTTGGCGCCTCGTCGTCGACGCCGTTCCGCTTTGGCGGCGCCGGCTCGACCGAGCCCGTGTTTGGCATTGCGGCCCTCGACGCCGACGCGCAGAAGCAGACCAGCGCCGCCGCCACCGGCTTCGGCAGCCCTTTCGGCGGCGCCGGGGCTCGCGGCGGCGCCGCGACGCCGGCGTCGGCGGCGGCGGCGCCGCCGCCTCGTCATGGCCTGACCGGCACGAAGCGCAAGGCGGAGGATCAGGGCACGCCGGAACCGATGGCGGTCGACGGGGCGGGCTGGCGGACGCCGAGCGGCGCGGCGGCGGCGGCGGCGGATGGGAAGCGGCCGCGGCTGCAAAGCCAGGCCGGCGGCGCAGGCGCGGGCGCGTCGCCGCTGGGGCGGATGCAGACGCCGGGCGGCTCGGTTGACCCGCAGCAGATCCGGGAGCTGGACCCCGTCGGGCAGCACAAGAGCTGGTGCCCCTGGGTCTACACAGGTGGGTGGGTCGGGACTAAGACCATATGATTGCGTCTGCTGCCTCTGCATCTTATCTCCGAGTCCTGTTGCTGTGTCTCTGGCCGATCTCCGCCTCCGCAGGCACGCGCGAGGAGCCCCAGATGAGCGGCTGGCAGCACATGCTGCGGGCGCTGTCATCCAAGAGGCAGCAGGAGCTGGACGCAGCGGCGGAGGCGGCGATGGCAGCGGCGGAGGCGGGGCCCACGCCCATGGACGCGACGGCGCCACCGCCGACGGCCGTTGACGCCAAGGGGCTGACGGACAGCGCCGTTGACGCCATTCGGTCGCTTTGAGGAAAGCCGGCTCGGACCGCTTGTATGTGATGGACGCTCGGGATTCGGTTTGGTGGATTCGGATTCGGATCTGGTGGAAGCTGTGATGGATTTGGATCCTGCGTCTCTGCCCCCGAGGACGACCGGTACACGACCGCCGACGACGACGAGCCCCCTCGGGGGGCTATTCTCGGCCGCCGCGGGTCATCTCGCGCCTGTCGTGGCGGACTCGGGTCGATAGGTGTTGGTGCTTTTAGACCGAGTGGACGCGCAGTGGAGCCATTGGGGTTCTGGCGGTGTTCCGATCCGCTGGTGGCGGGGCTCCTGGACCCCGCCACGAGCTCCTGTGTCGCCAAGTCGGTGTCTGTAATACTGTAAATGGCGCTTCCGTTTCACGACTCTGGTGTATATAACGATGTATGGTGGGCGTAACGATATGGTTGGCTGGTGGGT
Organism: Pleodorina starrii; assembly: GCA_030267565.1. Lineage (NCBI taxonomy): Eukaryota > Viridiplantae > Chlorophyta > Chlorophyceae > Chlamydomonadales > Volvocaceae > Pleodorina > Pleodorina starrii. The sequence goes on along the minus strand of BRXU01000005.1, from coordinate 1,796,170 downwards.
TGGGATGTTTTCCGGTGCTTTGCCAAGATTCCCCGAGGACGCGGCAGCTGCAACGGGGGAGGGGGTTTGTGCCCAGGCGTTTGGCTGTGATCAAGCAAGCAAGCAAAGGGGGCGGGTCGTGGCCCTCTGTGCGACTTTTGAGCGTGTGGCGTTGATGTGGCGTTGATGTGACGGAGGGGCTGCTGTGACGATGAGGAGGAGGGGGCTCGCCTTTGACGACGGTGGGTCGATCTGTGAGGTGGGTCGAAGGAGAGCTTGTCGAGGTTTAAGGGGACCGAGTCGGGGACAGCGTTGTTGCAACGGCTGAAGGCGCGCTGTGCATGCGGCTGCGGCTCGGCGGCGGCTGGAGAGGGGGAATTACCCCAGGCGGGGAGGCGAGCTCGGCGGCGGCGGTGATTGCGACTGTGCCGCGGCCCTGAGCCAGATTGGGGACTCGGGACTTGGCTGGTACCGGTAACATGGAGGCCTTACTGGTGCGCTAGGTGGCGAGGCCGGCTGGTAGGGCGCTGCCTTGTCGTGTGGGGGTGTGTTGACGCGCCGCGTCTGGCTTGTTGACTTCTTGGCGCAATATACCAAATGCACCCTATACGGTACCATAACCGAGGCATGGGCGGCCAGACAGCAGCGGCAGACTGGACTGGACTACCGTCTGCTTGTTGTCACATTTGCATGTAATGTAATACATACCGGTATTACGACACTGTACTGCTGCATCCACTAGTAGTTGCGTCCACTACACAACCGTGTACGATGTACAAGATTGAAGATGTGAGATTCCACGCCGCCGCCCACCACCCCACGCCTGCCTGGTCTGCAGGCTGCCCCGTCGTCGTCGAATTCTGGGTCTGCATACGACCATACGGCTACTGCCATGTCATCACACAGCCCCTGACCCCGCACTGTGGAGCCCCTCCTGCGGGCTTCACTCCTCAAGGTGACCACACCACACCACCACCAGCCGCAGCAGCCGTCTCTCACCACACCACCACCAGCCGCAGCAGCCGCTCTCACCACACCACACCACCACCAGCCGCAGCAGCCGCTCTCAAGTGAATTTGGGCTTCCCGGGCCCCTCCTCGCCGCCCTCCCCCGAGCCGCTGCCGCTGCCGCCACCGCTGCTGCTGCTGCTGCTGCCCTCCGCCTGCGCCTGCTGCGCCTCCCGCCTCGCCCCCCACAGTTCGTAGATGACGGGTACCACGCTCACCGCCACGATGGCCAGCACCACCAGGGTGAAGTTCTTGCGCACGAAGGGCAGGTTGCCGAAGAAGAAGCCGGCGCCTGCGGCAGGCAGGGGCGGGGTGGGGGAGGAGAGGGCAGGGGGATGGTGAAGATGATACCGCAACGGACGGGGTGGGATGGGGTGGGGTGTGCGGCGGGGCCGCTCAATAAAAAGCGAAGAAGAGCGGGGCCTTGTGCCCTGTCGTCGCTGTCATTACCATCGCCACCCGCGCACACCCGCGCAACCGCGCACGGACTCCCCCACTCCCCCACTCGCCCATTCGCCCACTCCCCCACTCGCCCACTCCCCCACTCCCCCACTCCCCCGCTCGCCCACGCGCCTCCGCGCACTGCCTCACCCACGAAGAGGAAGGTCCACAGCAGCGCTCCACCCACGTTGTACCAGGCGAACCTGCGGCGTTGCGTTGCATTGCGTTGCGTTGCGTTTTGCACCCACCATCGGTCCAGCCAGCCGGCGCCGGCGCCATCGGTCCAGTCGGCAGTTGGCAGTTGGCACGGCATTGCAGCGTTAGTGCTGACAGGGATCGCGGTGGTCAGCGCTCTACGCGTGTGCCAGGACAGTGTACACGACGTAAAACATTTCATGTCGTGAAACGACGACAGCCCTCTACGCGTGTGCCAGGACAATGTGTTGAAACGACGACAGCCCTTGGAGCAGCACCAGCAGCAGCAGCAGCAGCTGCTGCCGGCCCTCCACTGCGGTATCTCCGTCTTCATCACCCCCTCAACACGTCCCCCTGGATCCCCTGAACACGCACCGCACTGCACTGCCCCCCCGCACGTCACCTCAGCACACCCGCGCTGCGACCCGCCCATCCCGCCTCCCGCCCCGAAACTCACTTGCCGTACGGCATACTGCCGATGCCCGCCACGAAGGGCGCAAAAGTGCGCACGATGGGCACGAAGCGCGCCAGTACGACCGTCTTGCCGCCGTACCTGCCGTGTACAAACGTCAGTCGGGTCAAAGGACAGTCTTGTCAAAGGACAGTCGGGTCAAACGTCAGTCGGGTCAAACGTCGATCGGGTTAACCGTCAGTCGGGTCAAACGTCAGTCGGGTCAAACGTCAGTCAAACTCACTTGGCGTAGAACTTCTCCGTCTTGGCGATGTGCTCCCGGCTGACGACGCCGCGAGACACCGCCGCCTGCCCGATCTTGGCACCTGCAGGCGAATGAAGGAGGGGAGGGGAGGGGAGGGAAGGGGCGGGAAGGGGCGGTTGAGGGGTTATTCAGGGATGAGTTGATGTGATGATCCGCCCTCACCACGCGGCGGTTAAGATGGGGGAGGGCGGGGAAGGGGCGGAGGGGGTAATTAGAACGGCCCGGGGCGAGGGGACGCAACGCAGGGGGAGGGGGCGGAGGGGGTGAAACACACGGGTGAACAGTTCCGATAGCCAAACTGACATGAGGCTGACATGAGGGCTGCGATCGCAGAGGGTGAGACGGGAGGGGTCACGATAAGGCACGATGATGAGGGCACGGTAAATAGCACTCACTCCCGCACTGCCCCATTCCCGCACTGCCGCGCTTCCGCACTGGCCCATTCCCGCACTCCCGCACCCACCCACTCCCGCACTGCCCCATTCCCGCACTCCCGCACTCCCGCACTCCCGCATTCCCGCATTCCCGCACTCCCGCACTCCCGCACTCCCGCACTCCCGCACTCCCGCCCTCCCGCCCTCCCGCACTCCCGCACTCCCGCATTCCCGCACTCCCGCACTCCCGCACCCACCCATTCCCGCACCCACGCACTCCCGCACTCCCGCACCCACCCACTCCCGCACCCACGCACTCCCGCACTCCCGCACTCCCGCATTCCCGCACTCCCGCACTCCCGCACTCCCGCACCCACCCACTCCCGCACTCCCGCACCCACCCATTCCCGCACCCCCGCACTCCCGCACCCACCCATTCCCGCACCCACGCACTCCCGCACTCCCGCACTCCCGCACCCACCCATTCCCGCACCCACCCACTCCCGCACTCCCGCACTCCCGCACTCACCCACTGCGTAGTTGACTGCGTCACCGATGATCGCCGCCACAATGAATATGGCGCACAGCAGCCCCACGTCCAACTGGCCCATGCCTGGTGAGGAACGACAGCGGTTTCGGAGCGGCTTTCGAAACGGATTCCGGTGGCCGGTGGCCGTGGCCGTGTTTCCCACCCCACCCGGCGCGGGCGGGGGGTGGGGGCGTGGCGAGAGGGGGAGACGGGACACCCCGCATTGCCAGACCGCGAGGAGGCGGTTTCCTTCCCGCCCCGGGGGGTCCCCGCCCCCCGCGCCCTTACGCAGGTTGTACCCTTTTTGCTTGGGAGGGGTGAGGGAGGGGGGCCGGGGCAGCCAAGCAGAAGACAAAGCCGCTGCAGCCGCTGTGACGAATCCGCGACAGTGCGACAGGGTGCGCACAGGACGGCGCACCGCCGCACAGGACACCGGCCCGGCTTAGAGCGCATGTGAGCCGTGAGAGCTCCGGCCCGGCCTACAGCGCAGGTCCCCCCTTTAGGCCCACCTCCCGCATTGGCGCTCTGAACTGCACACCCCCTCCTTGGCCCTCCCGCCCCGCCTTGGCCCTCCCGGCCTATCCCCTATGAACATCCCCCTCAAACCCCCTCCTCCTCCCCTCGCGGCGCACCCGCGAACGCCCCGGCGGCGAACAGCAGCGAGTCGCCGGGCAGGAAGGGCGTCAGCACCAGACCCGTCTCCGCAAACACAATTGCGAAGAGCAGGCCGTACACCGAGTTTGCGCCATGCTGCGTGATGAGAGCTGCCGGGGTGCCCGGGGTGGGGGTTCAGAGAGTGGGGGGAGGACGGGGTGGGGGGAGGACGGGGTAACAACACGAAGGAGCCCCGGGGGAAGGGGCGGGAGGGGAAAGGGGGAAGGGGTTGGGTCCAGGTTGGGTGGCAGCAGGGTTGGTTTCGGAGCGGCCAGGGCGCGGAAGGAGGAGGGCAGAAGGCCGCGTGCGTTGAGTGACGCGTTGAGTGGGCCCTCCGCCTTTTCCGTGGATACTGCCCCCTCCCCCCCCTTGGTTCCCGCCCCCGGAATCATCTTGATCACGCCCCGGCGGGGTCGGCGGGGTGCCGCGGCAGCGCCCGCCTTGGGGGCTTTGCGTGTGCGTGGCCGGCAGCACGGCCGTGTGCGTGTGCGCAAGTGTGTCAAGTAGCGCCTGTCCATAGCAGCAGCAGCAGCAGCTTGCTGCCTTTGGAGCTTAGAAAGCAACGGCCGCCAAGTGCCAAGCTTCCCAACTCTTTCCCCAACCGCCCGCCCGGGTCAAGCAGGGACTTGCCCGCCAGGTGCTTGTCTAGGTGCAGGATGAAGCTCAGCAAGCCGGCAACTGGGTTTCCGCCGGCAGAGGCGACGTCCCCGGCGAGCGCAGCGCCCGGCAGGACCGCGCCGAGGACTGCGGAGGCTGCCACGATGCACGCTGCGCGAGCCATCGCGCTGGCCACGGCCGCGACCCGCGCCGCGTTGGCTGGAGCAGCTGGAGGAGTCGTAGTAAGCGGAGGTTGGGGCTGTTCACTGACTGATTCGCTGCGTTGCGGGTCCAACTGGCTGCTCTCGACCGCTCTCGATGCGTTGGTTGGGCGCCATGCCGAGAGCACAGTCGGCAGAGTCAATTCATCGCGGTTCTGCGCTAGGTTTCTTGAATAACTACGCGATAATTGAAGCGAGATGCCAGCGAAGATCGGCTCGCGACGCTGGGGCAGGCAAGTCCGATTGCAAGTCTTGGCACGTAAGATGTTCATTTTTGTTAAATCGATTCCCTTGCGAAACCTAACTATTAACTCTGGTAGGAGTCGGGCCCTGGTAGGTTCTCAGTGGGTGGCTGGTTCGAAGCAGTTGGTCGGCTCGGTTGGTGACCGCGCAGCTCTTAGCGGCAATTGACAACAAATCCCAAGGAAGCTTGATGCAACGAGTTATGTTTGCGATGATTATTCCGCTTAGGACTCTGCACATTTGGAGCAATCAGACGTTCAGACCCATGGGGCTCGCGATGCAGGGGCAGGACATGATGCTCAGCCACCCCCATCATCCTTTGCGTGATGCTCCTGCAACGATGCAAATTTATCCACGAAAATTACAGTAAGTTCAAAATCTTGAGACTTGGTACTTGCACTCACCGCCATGCATCGCGCAACTGCCCCGGCAGCTACACCTTTTTGTGATGGTGACCAATGCTTTGGGGGCATTGGGGCTAGCAAGCTATGTCACGGAGCCTTGATAGGCTGGGCCTGCGAAACTGGGAGAGGCCCAGGTTGCAGCCTGCAGGCTGCCAGGCTGCCCGGCTGCGTCCACAAGCTTTCGTTGGGGTCAAACACCATCTTATGCTTGGCTCTTGCGATTGAGGCAGTAGTTGGACGAGCATAAACCTGCCCAAGTTGTGACCACGTTGACAGTTGGAAGCTTGGAACCCGCCGGGACAGGACGGATTTGATACCTCCCCTCCCAAGGCGGGTCCGGGCGAGTTGAACTGGGTTGGTCCGTCCGTGCGCTGAAATGCCGACCTGGGCGGTGAAATGCGCCTCATCGCGCGTGAGCACCTTGACTCAAGGTGCCCCATCATTCTTGCCAGTGCCTCCGCATAAAACCCATGTAATGCCGTGTACGGTGAATCGTGTACGGTGAATAGTGTCGTCATTATCACACCGTCAGCTAGACGTGCTTTGAGTGTAGCTCTGTCTTGATATTTGGCTCATTCGCGTGCTAATAGATTATGGCATCCAGCGCAGGCGCTTACGGGGCGAAGCGATTCCCGTCACGGCGCCAAGAGTTCGTAACATGGTGCTTCTTTGCAGATGGAGCTGTCCCTTGCATAAAGCCAGCCGACAGCACCAAGTGTTTCGTTAGAAATTGCAACTTACAAGGTTCCTGTGCTTCAAGTCTGAGTTTGTAGCGTACAGTACTACGTTTGTTGGTCGGTCGCCAACTGGCAACCAGAACAACAACTGGGCAGACCCATGCCCTTTGCCGCGAACCCAGTTCTCATTCAGTGATTCCCAGCTATTGATTACATCCTCCATGCACACGGTGCCGACAAAGAATACATAGCGCCATACTCCCACGTTAGGAACGAGGAAGGCTCTGTCTAGCGCACGCCAGGACGTAGAATACATCGACTCCATTATCTGTTTGACAATGACCAGCCTGCTGTGAACTTCCGATGTTATTGTCAAGTGCACCCTTAACATGCCGCCATCGCCGCGGGGTTCTTTGAAAAACAACCCATTCGCGTAACAATCTAGGGGTTCAACATAATGGGATGTTGGCGTAGAAGGGTAAGTGCCTGCCTTTAACGAATAGGGACGGATGGTCTAACTTGGTCAACGTCGGCACATGCTTTCTCAACGCACAATCACACCAAGACGACAGATAATGTGATGATAACAATGTGTGCTGTGAATATTGTTGCATAATGTGGCATGGGGACGCCAATGTGTGATGGCGGGCACAGGTCGCGAATCGCCCGCAACCCCAATCCGCAGTGCGCGAGGCACTAGGACCGAATTGCCTAACAGAACGTGTAACACGCGCGGCTTGTTTATATCGCGCATACTTAACCGACAATGTGTGACTTCCAACCGATGTCTGTGCCGTCCAGGATGTCCGCTTCCCACGCAGGCTCGAGGCCCTTACGCCCCCACAGCGGTGATACCTGGGCCGAGATATAGCAGCTAGTGCGCCTTGTTGCGGCTGGGCGCTTGGCTGTACTAAGGCCGAATAAAACCTCCGCTGGATACCTTCTAGTTCGACACTTCAGTGCCTGAACATACAGCCCAGGATGACCTGAACGACTAGCAACTGGCAACAATGGACAGCGACATAACTACCCAGCAAGTACTGCGGTCAGCAGCAGCCGCTGCAGCTGTGGGCATCCCGCGGGTTCAGAGCACGGCAGAAACTACCCCTGTCGCCTCCTCAAGCCACCTGGACACCCCTGGAGCCTTGGTCACATCCAGTGCCGCCACCAACAGCTGCCCATTAGGAGATGCCCCCTCGTCCCCTGCCGCCGTGCACGGCCTCCCATGCGCCGCGGCACACGAGCCGCGCCCAGACGGACTCCGACAGCCCCTCGACTCCCTTCAACAGCCGCCGCCCCGTCGACCGCCGCCCCAGCCACTCGTCTGGTCGTCAACACTACACCTGCCGCCGGATTGGCGGCAGCCGGGGCCGGCGCACGACCGGCGGCAGCCGGGGCCGGCACGCGGCGTCTGCCAGCTGAAGCGGCAGCAGCATCAGCAGCAGGAGCCTGCATCCACCGAAGGCAGCTACTCCAGGGAGGGCCGACGGCGCGAGCCTCAGCCCCAGCGGCAACACGAACAGCAGCAGCAACAGCAACCCTGCAGCTGCAGCGCCGCCCGCAGCTGCGATGACGTCTTCGCCGCCAAGCAGCACCGCCGAGCATCGTCATGCGGCGCTGGCAGCTCCTGCTGCTGCAACAGCAGCGGCAGCAGCACCACGGCCGCCGTTGACGATGCCAGCCGCGGCTACATCAGTAGCAGCTCGCCGGACGAGGACCCGGGCACGGGAGACCGCCGGCGGCAACGGCGGCGGACTCAGGGCGCCGCACGGTGCCCCGGTGGCGCCGGGGTGTTGATGTCGAGCAGAGGTGGCGGCAGCGGCGGACCGGCGGCGGCAACGATGGCGTCACTGCTGCGCGCCGCCACGGCGCTGCTGTTGGCGGCGGCAGCGGCGGTCGCTCAGCCCTTCTACCTGAGCCCGATTTCATCCATGTCCATGTGTCCCACGCTCCAAACCGACGCCTACCTCAATCAGACTTGCTCGATGCAGTACCTGGCGGATGCACCTCCCTGCGCCATCACCGTGTCCTGCCTTGATTGCCAGGGTGGCACCACGCTGTGAGTATTCAGTTCTGAGGCTGTGGGCACCGACCCACGGGTCAGTGAGCTAATGGGCACCGACTCACGGGTCAGTGGGCTAGTGGGCACCGACCCACGAGTCAGTGGGCTAGTGGGCACCGACCCACGGGTCAGTGTGCTAGTGGGCATCGACCCACGGGTCAGTGGGCTAGTGGGCATCGACCCGCGGGTCAGTGGGCTAGTGGGCATCGACCCACGAGTCAGGGGGCTAGTGGGCGCCGGCCCACGGGTCAGGGGGCTAGTGAGCACCGACCCACGGGTCAGGGGGCTAATGGTCACCGACCCACGGGTCAGGGGGCTAGTGAACACCGACCCACGGGTCAGGGGGCTAGTGGGCACCGACCCACGGGTCAGGGGGCTAGTGAGCACCGACCCACGGGTCAGGGGGCTAGTGAACACCGACCCACGAGTCAGGGGGCTAGTGGGCGCCGACCCACGGATCAGGGGGCTAGTGGGCGCCGACCCACGGATCAGGGGGCTAGTGAGCACCGACCCACGGGTCAGGGGGCTAGTGAGCAGCAACGGAATACGGGCTTACGGACAGGACACGGCAACAACGGCAGTTGCACCATCTCCTCACCCACTCTACATCCCCTCCGCTACGGCGCCAGTGTCGCTTTCTCCTCACCTCACTCCTTCGTCCTTGCCCCGGCCCGCACCCGTGCTCCCGTGCGCAGTCCCGCTTGGACCGTGTACGTGCTTCCGGACTCGACCACCAAGGCTTCCAGCACTCAGGTCCTGTGCCCCGGCTTCGCACTGAACGACGCGTACATAGCAGAACTCATTCTCCTGTTCAAGCTCAGCGACACCTGCCCCCCGGACACGAGCACATTAGAGTGCCGCAACGTGCCGTCGCCGCCGCCGCCGTCGTCACCACCGCCGCCGAGGTCGCCGCCGCCGCCGTCGCCGCCGCCGAGGCCGCCGCCGGCGCCCGCGCCCTCGCCGCCGCCGCCCGGGCCACCGCCACTACCGCCGTCGCCCTCGCCGCCACCGCCGTCGCCAGTCCCGTCGCCGCCGTCACCACCGCCGCCGCCGTCACCGGCACCGCCACGGCCGGGTAATCCGCCAGTACCGCCGAGCCCATTCCCCTTGAGCCCGCCACCGCCACTGCCGCCCCCGCCCAGCCCGCCGCCGCCCAGCCCGCCGCCGCCCAGCCCGCCGCCGCCGCCAACCCAAATGCCGCCGCCGCCGCAACCTTCTCCTGCACCGACACCGCCAACGTCCTTTCTTCCGGTGATGACCTTCAGTACACCAATCCTATTGCCACCACCGCCATCGCCACCCAGGCCACCGCCACCGCTGGCGCCGCTTCCGCCACCCAACCGGCCGCCACCCCCGCCGCCGCGGCCACCCCCGCCTTCCCCGTATCCAATGCCGCTTCAACCCCTGACGGGAAAATTGATTATTGCGATACCGCCGTCACCAGCGCCAGTACCTCCTTGGCCGCCGTCGCCGCAGCCGCCGTCGCCGCGCCCGCCGCGGCCCCCCCCGCCCAGCCCGCCGCCGCGGCCCCCGCCACCACGGCCGCCGCCGCCTCCTGCCGTACTGGTTTCGGTGCCTCCTGGCCATCGGGTCTCCAGCTACTACGGGATTCCGACGTTGCCGAGTACGGCACGTCTCAGGGCTGTGTCCAATAACATTGCCGCTCAAATGGGTGTAGAAGCCAGCACGGTGACGACCACAGTCGCCAGCGCCTTCGTCACAACGGTGTATACAGTGTATGGTGTGCCTGGCGGCGGCGCAAGGCGCCTCCACCAGCGGCGGGATCTGCTGCAGGTCGGCACGTCACTGCCGCCGCCGTCACCGCCGCCACGTCCGCCTCCGTCAGCGTCGCCGCCTCCGCCGCGCCCACAGCCGCCGCCCTCACCGCCGCCACGTCCGCAGCCGCCGTCACCACCGCCATTACCGCCTCCACGCCCATTGCCGCCGCCGTCACCGCCGCCACGTCCGCTGCCGCCGCCGTCACCGCCGTCACCGCCGCCTCGCCCGCTGCCGCCGCCGTCATTGTCGACAACGCCACGTCCACCGCCGCCGGTGCCACCGCCACGCCCGCCTCTGCCGCCGCTACCACCACCGTCGCCGCCGCCACGGCCGCTGCCGCCGGTCCCGCCGCCACGGCCGCCTCTGCCGCCGTCGCCGCCACCACGCCCGCAGCCGCCGCCGGTCCCGCCACCGTCGCCGCCGCTGGCCAGCACGTCACGGCCACCGCCGCCAACCAACGCCACCGCACACCCGCCGCCGCCAACCAATGCCACCGCACGCCCGCCGCCGCCAGCCAACACAACCGCACGCCCGCCGCCGCCAACCAACACCACCACGCAACCGCCGCCGCCAACCAACGCCACCGCACACCCGCCGCCGCCAACCAACGCCACCGCGCGCCCGCCGCCGCCAACCAACGCCACCGCACGTCCGCCGCCGCCAACCAACGCCACCGCACGCCCGCCGCCGCCAACCAACGCCACCACGCAACCGCCGCCGCCACAGTTAGCCCCAGCCGGCGTCAACCCGCCCCGGCCCGCCACCCCAAGGCAGCCGCCCCCCTCCACTTCTCCCCGGCCACCCACATTACCACCGATGCCACCCCCCCGGCCGCCGCCGCGGCCGCGCCCGCCGCCCACGCCGCCTTGGACCCCCACTGCGCCGCCGCCGAGCCCGCCGTTGCCACCCTCGCCGCTGACATGCCTGCCTTGCGACCAAGCGCTGCTCCTGACCATGCTTTCCAACATCTGCTCTCAGCTGGAACTGGCGGATTGCAGGTCCGTTTTGACGGATTGCAGCGGGCCGCCTGTTCGCCCTGTTCGCCCCTGCCGCGGCTGTCGCTCGCCGCACTCCGCAAAGCCCCAACTCTGCCCCTGACAGTGCTTGCCGCCCAGACCCACACCCCCGTCCCCCACCGTCTCCGCTGCGGTATCTTCTTTTTACCCCCCTGTGGAGGCCCGCGGGGAGATCTCCTCAGGACGTCCCCCCTCTGTCCCCGCGCGCTCTACACGCACTTTTTTGTTGCGTGGGGACTATCAGCGAAATTGAACTACTTAAGCGACAATACCCGACAAGTGTACCTCACCCCGCAAGCACCGGCACCTCACCCTTATAACCTCACCCGGCAAGTACCGGTACCTCATCAGCTCACCCCCCCCCCCCCGGTACTTGCCTGCAAAGCAGAACCACGGCCCGTTCGACCCCCGACGCTCCGCACCACCGCTGCGCTTCGTGTTTCCCCCCAGGTTCTCACCTTTCCGGCCGACAACTGCCCTCCGCCCGCCCGCCCGCCTGCCCGCCCGCCGCTCCATCGCCATGGGAACATCTTAATAACCCCTCCGCCCGCCTGCCCACCCGCCCGCCCGCCTCCCTTTTCCCCGCCCTTCCCTCCGCACTCCGCAGCACCATCCGGCTCTCCTGCGTGTCTAATACCACCGACATCTCCATGGCCTTCCCCGCCCTTCCCGCCGCCGCCACCGGCCCCGGCGACCGCTGCGCCGCCCGGCTGCTTGCTGTCTTCACCATCACCGACCTCTCCCAACAGGCCGCACTCGCGCTCAAGCTGCTAACCACGCAGGTGCGACACCTGCCTCCACTTCGCAGCCCCGCTGCCGCCCTAGCTCCGCTGCCGCGTGCCGCGCTACGGTAGCTTGGCTGGTTCTGGGCGCCGCAAGGCACCGCGCACGCCCACACCAGCACCCCGCAACCCGTCTCCCACCTAGTTGGCCCATTCCCCATCGCGCATCCAGTCTCCATCGCACAGCCTAAAACCCTAAAACCGAGCCGAAAACCCCGATCACGTGCATTACTACACCAACCCCACAACTCTAAAACCCTAAAACCCACCAGGTGGCGGTCTCCGGCTTCAAGATCGACTCGCCCGACAGTACGACCGAGATGCCCGTCTCGTCCACCCTGCTTGTGCAAGCCCTCAACACGGGGGCCGGCACACTGACGGTGTCGGATCAGATGTTGGCGGTCAGCATGGGAACCACGCTGGCTCTGGGAGGCGATCAGGTGGGCTTCCAGTGCAGTGCAGTGCGCTGCGGGGCTGTGGGGCTACTTGTGCTGCGCTGCACTGAGGGTGTGGGGCGTGGGGCTTATGCATCGCTGTGCTCTCATGCTGTGCTGAGCTGGGCTTGTGTGTTGTGCTGCGCTGCGCTGTGCTTAGCTGTGCTAGGCTAAAGCTACCGCATGCTGTGCTGTGCTGTGCTGCGCTGGGCCGCAGGTGTTTTTGGTAAGCGGGTCCGACGGCTTCACCAACGGCAGCAGCAGCATGGTCGTCACGGCGGTGCCCTCGCCGCCGCCGCCACCCGTCTCGAAGAACTGCGCCGACCCGCGGTTCGGCAGCCTGTGCGGCGCGGAGGCGGTGGGAGCTCTCGCGGGCATCATCGGGGGCGGATTGTTGCTGATCGGGCTGATCATCGCGGTGGTTGTGTGCATGTGCAACCGGGTAAGGCCGGCTCCCACGAGAGGTGATACCGACCAGTGCATGTGTGGTTGCACTGCGCTGCGCTGTGTTGAGCTGCATCCGATGTGGCTTAGGTGTTGATCTGCATCCGATTTGCCATATTTCACGGGGGCCTGCATGCTGCTTGCCTGCTGCTGTGCTGAGCTGTGCTGTGCGCTGCACCCTGCTCCTTTCACAAGCTGCTCATGCGTGTCTGTGGGGAAAAAAACCCTCATACATGCACGCACACGCACAAGCACACACGCGCCCTCGCATCCGGCATTCGCATGGCCACTCGCGCTCCTCTCCGCTCTCCTTGAACTCTACGCTTCCGTGCCCCCGCCCCGATGCGCCGCTCGTACTTTGACGTATTGCGGACTCCGTACACTCCCGTACTCCCCAGCAGGGCCGTCAGCCGGTGCTCCCTCTAGATGACTATGCGTGGGTGCAAAAGTACTCGGAAATCACGCCGGGACTGGCAACCGGCGGCTACGCGCCACCGGCGTACCGTGCAACGCCTTACTCGGTCGACCTCAACCAACCATCGTACTACTACGGAACCGCCGTTATCCGAGAATAATTCATCCTAATTTTATTCTTCTTTGTTTAATTTGAAGGAATTGCTACCAGAATGGAGTGCTGGGATTTCCGCCCGGAAGTCCAGATGTTTTGGATCGTTGGCAGTCAGCAAACGGATCCTAGGGAAACTGGACGGGGCCTGGAAGAGGATCTGAGGGGTGAAGCTTACTTTTGACTGCCTGGTTGGAAGGTTGTTGAGAGGGGTGGTTGGACCTATTGACGTTATGCGATGTCGATTGAACAGAGCGGTGCAATGGTCTTAGGGTGCTGGTGCGGTAACGATAGCACTTGATGCGCTGCGGCTTGTGAGAGGCTGAGAGCCGCGGTGTCCGCCCTGGGCGCCGTGCTTGATTCCGATATTACCATCGCGTGCAGTGGGCGGTGTCAGCGCGGCCCTGTCCTCGTACCAACTCCCGCAAGACCGTTTCTTCCGATTCTTTGTTTGTCGTGCCGTCGCTCGTCTTCCTGCCCTTGCGCGTGTGAGGGCCTTCGCGCTGCCGCCCATGCCCTCCCCGTGCGCCACCCGCGCCGAACGAGGCGCCGATCTGGTGGCAGGTGTGTTTTGTGCCGTACACGATCCGCGCTGCGTGCGTGTTTGCCGTTCTTCTTCTTGTTCTTCCCTTACTTGGTCCCGCATTGTTCCCCCTCTTCGCCGCCAATCTCCGCGCACTTCGCCACTTCAGCATGTGCAAAAGGTTGTTGGACGAGCAAAAAAACAGAGGTGATGCACGCACGGTGGTTGGTGACTGCCGTACAGCGAACCGACGATCCGGGGGCCGGACGCTGGAGGGGGGGATCCGCGCTGGGCAGCGCGGTGGTTGTGACCGTTGTGACCGTTATGGCACCGTTGGACGCGAAATCGCAACCGTCGTTAAGTGTCGCCCCCAGGTGGGATCCGGTAGGCCTCGACCCCTCTCCCACCACCACCACCACCACCTCGAGAACTCCCCAAAGGACTCCCCGCGGTGGAGTCCTGGACGGCGAGTGTGGCCAGTTGTGGCTCTTGGGAGTTGCGGGCGCCACATCTGGGAGTGAACGCACGCACGAGGAGGCTTGCTGGTTTTAGCTCCGGGTGTGCTACAACCGGTATGGGTGCGACAGATGGCGTAAAAACCACCGATCGCGACATGCAGTCGACACGGGCATTTGTGCCGGCCTGTTGTTGGCTGTGGCGGCATAATGGGGGTATGGGGGCCCGTCGACCCGGACCCTGGATCATACGGCATATCGCTTATCGCGGTTCGGATGACCGGTGCGGTGAGCGGCCGTAGCATTGACGGCATTGAGGCGATGGCGGGGTTACGGTATTGGGAACTGACGGACGATTGGGCACTGAATGACGATCTCTGCGTGTGTGAGTGATCTGTACAGATCTGCACGATATGTGAGCGTGTTGTCTGCGCGTGCGTTCTTGTCTTGTCCCGAGGAAATAACCTAGGTGTGTGTATGTGTGTGCACGCGTGTGTGTGGGTATGTTGCGTGCGATCTGCGCGAGCGGCAAAAGTACGGCGTCCGCTCGTCGTACATTGCCCGTACGTACGAACGCGCACACGTCGTGGTCGCGTGTGGCTGTCCGGAACTGATCTGAATACCGGTATTGTCGGGTTGGATAAGGTTCTTATCATATTAGTTGTTTGGTGGGTTGGGGCTTGGGGCTTGGGGGCGCAGGGCAAGAGGACAGGAGGAAGTGGGTCGGGGGCGGCGAACTGGGAGGTGTTGGAAGTTTGGGGCGGACAGGGTGGGTTGAGGTGGGCCCCAACACACAACCTCAACGAACACCCCACCTGACCGCGGCTCCTGTTTCTGCTGTTTTTATAGTGGGCTCCAGAGTTCATATACCCTCGTAGCCTTGTTCAAGGGGAGAGCCAGGCGGCGGGCCAGCCTGCTAAACGACTACTTACTTGAGCCGAACTTGTAAAGCGTTGGGCGTGGTGAGACTCATATGACACTTACAAGGCTGCCCCTCGCTCCACCAGCCGCCACCATCGGCCGCACGTTCACAGGCGCGGTCAGCGGCTCAACACACACAAACACGCAAACACACACATATACACATACCGGTACACGTGACGAGCGACGAGGCCATGCACGCACGAGCAGCAGCACACCCGGCGGAAGCTGCCCCTCGTCAACGACGACAACAGCAGCAACCACGCAACAGTACGACACAGTTCTTATTTGGCACCTCTCTCAGCCTCCCTTGCCGTATGCTCCTCCGTTACACACACAGCGAGCGCTGGGCGGGCCCAAAATTTGCGACCGACCGCGAGTCTCGTGGTCAAGCGAAACGACGGCCCGGGCCCCCCTGCCCTTTGTGTGCGAGTGAGGCGTACAACCGGAATGCCGGCTTGGCGGAAGGAAGCCAGCAAAACCCCTTCCCCGCCCCCCCCCAGCTTCTTCCATCGGGAAACCCTTCAACCCCCCGCCCGCGTGCGCGCGGGCATCACTGCCGCTAAGGACCGGCGTGCAACAGTACGGCAGGCCTGTAAACCCCAAGTACGAACTACTAGTTTTGACCCCGGGGACGACGGGGGCCGATAACCCGGGTGTCGAGAAACACGGTAACAGGCGCTCTAGGGGCACCCCCCGCCCCCATATCCGGCGGCTGAAAATAAAGTCCCCGCCCAGGCGCACAAAATAACAGTACGGTAGGATACGGTATATCAACCTTCAACTGACAACTGCCATCCATTGGTACGGCAAGTCCAATTCAGTCAGTCAGTCAGCCAGTCCAGTCGCCAAATCCGTCAGTCAAGCGAATGCGTCACACGGTGAAGAGTGAAAGTTCAGGCACGGGTCGGGCCCCCCAGCTAGGAGGGGTCTTTCCAAGGGGTCAAAAGTCCAAGCCTCTACCTGGGGAGGGACCAAACCCATCCTCCCGCAATGCACACAACACGCCCAGGATGCCAACCCCTCCCTCCCTCCCTCCTTCCCTCCCTCCCGCCCCAGGGCCCCCACGTCGTCTGTAATCACGGCGCAAGGCGATATCGATACAGTTACCCACGGTCAAATCAGTCGCGCGCATGGTTCGGGGGAGGGGAGGGGCTCGATGCCTCACACACACACAGCCCCGTCGATGGGCACAGCGTCCAAGGGTCGTACATGCCGTATTTCAGTTCCGGATCTAAGCCCACCCACCTTACCCCTCCCCTTCCCTCCTCCCGGTGAGTCTCCGTGTCTGTTAGGTGTGAGGCAGCTCAATGGCCGCAGCACCGCTGGCCCCAAGCCTCCAGCGCCAATCGGGCGCGCACGGGCCGGCAGCCGTTGGGGCGAGGGGCCGCCCGTTGTAGGTTCATCCCTTACTGACTGACCGGGCCTGACGCTGGCCAGGGGGACGTGCTCCGCAACCCCGGAAGGATACACGCCCGCGGCCACATCTCCCACAGAACGCTCCGCCGCAACGGCTACAGGGCTACGTCGAATGCCCCGTTCCCCCGGCTTTCCTTCCGGTCACATCGCTCGCTGGAGGAAGAGGTTAGAGAGCCGCAGACCTCGAGGTGCTGCCGTTGTCGTCGTAGTCGTCGTCGCTGCTGCAGCAGCAGGAGCTGCAGGCGTGGTCTTTGCCGAGACCCTCCGCAAGCGCAAGACACTGCCACACGGGCCGGGGCGGGACTGCAGGTTCCGGAGCTGCAGTAGTTGGGAAGCGCCCGCACCGCTATCATCCTCATCAACATCAGCAGCAGCACCGTCAGCAGTGGGTCGTCGCCGAAGTCTTGGTCGGCAGAATCTGAATCTTCGGCCCAGGGGGGGGGAAGCCCCGTCATAAGCGCCTTCATCGGTAGTCCGTGTTGGCGGCGCCGTACTGGGTAATGTACTGCAGAGTACGGAAGACGGGCGGCAGCACGCGGCGGGCGGCGGAGGGTTCAGATCGCGGCGGGCGGCCCAAGTCGTGAGCTGCGACACGGCAAGCTGAGCACCAGACCTGACATGAATTCACCGTGTTTTTCTGGTGCCTGTACCCTTTACCATGGGTCTCCGCCTGGGGTCTCCTCACTGTATAGCTACTACGCATATACCCGGAAGGAGACAGAGGGAGAGAAAGAGGAGCTTGAAGCCTCCTGTCACATCTTCTTGGGCGGCCGAGGTGGTGGTCAACTGCTCTTCCGCTTGGGGGCACGGCTTACTGGCAAGAGAACAGGTGCAGCATACCCAGCAGAACACCAGCGGACTCGCCCCAGCAGACCCGCGCCGGGTGCTTGGGGGGCTGTCCGTGGACACCCCCAACACTCGCCCCCACCCCCCTCGTCTCTGCCCCACCGCCGCGGTCTCATCTTCGTTACCGGTACCCCCAGTCGGCCCTCGCCCCACTCCGCCCTCTTCTCACCGGCGACGCGATCACGTTGGTCGGCACAATGTGCGCGTACTTGCGCGCCCAGGCGAAATCGTCCATAACCACAACCTTGGTTATCTGCGTTACGGGGGCCGGGGACGTGCGTGTGAGACCGGGCCGGGGCAAGCCACCCAACGGGCCGGGTGTGCGGAGGAGGTGGGGAAGACGGCGGGCACGTGTGGGTTGGCAGCAGCCTCCCGCACCCTTCCATTTGCCCCTGGTCGTCTCCGACACAGTGCACGACCCGCTGGCCCTACCCTTCCCCGGGTCCGGGGCCCATCACAGCAGCAACAACACTGTTACCAACCCAAGCGGAGGAGAGATAAGAGAAGAGAGCGCAGCGGAGGAGACGGAGACGGGGAGGAGGCACGCGCGCTGCCGCGCAACCTACCCTGCCACGGCGCGAGTAGAGGACGCACAGCAGCACCAAACCGATGAGGATCAGGCCGCCCAGGACGATTCCAATGATGGCGCCGACGGCGTCCGCGCCACACAGCACACCCAGATGGGGTTTGGGGCAGCTCTTGGGCGTCGAGGGGATCGACTCCACCACGCCCGGCTTGTCAATAACCACCTGCGCGCCGCCATTAGAGTTTTTTATTCGATATCACGGCAGTTGGATCTGGTCGGTCGTTTTTGGCAAGGCTGGGTTGGTCTGTGAGAGTGGCCGCCGGTTTTGGGGACTCGGGGGCGTCGGGAGGCAAAACACACGCACGCCGCAACGCAGGAAACACAGCGCGACGCGACGCAACGCGCTCACCTGCGTCGCTGCCAGGCCGATCGCGCCGGCGATGCCGCTGGTGAGTCGTAGTTCGGAGACGATAAGGTTGACGTTGGAGGAGGAGGAGGGATTGCGCATCAGCACTTGGACGGAGGCACTCTCTGTGAGGTTGTTGGCAGACGGGTTGGTCACCTGGGGGGGGCCGAGAGGCGGGGAGGGGAGGCGAGGGCGGGAAGGGCGGGGCGGCAGGCGGGGCAGGATGGTGGTGGTGGTGCGGAGAGGGGGCAGCAGGCGGGGCAGCGGGGATGTGGGAGCAAGCGGAAGGAGGGGAGTGAGGGGCGGGGAGATGAGGGGCAGGAGGAAATAGGGAGAGGAAGCGGGATGGCGGCCCGCAAGCCCGGGGGAGTGCAGTTCAAGGGAGGCAGGCGCGGCGAAAGTCACGAGGGAGGCAATTTAACTTTAAACCACTTCTGAGGTCGCAGATGGCTTCTGTTCGTCGGGGGCTTTTTTGGCAGGGCCAGGCTCTCTCTCTCTCTCTCTCTCTCTCTCTCTCTCTCTCTCTCTCTCTCTCTCTCTCTCTCTCTCTCGCGCGCGCGCGCGCGCGCGCGCGCGCGGTCGCTCGTGCGGGTGCCGGTCGTGCACGGGCAGGGTGTCTTTGTGTTTTCGCAGGGGAAAGGTGAGTTGCGCTGGTCTGGCCTGGGGGGGCTGGGACACGTACCGTCCAGCCGCTGAGGACGACCGTCTCCTGGAACAGGGCCAACACGAGTTGGATGTTGTTGGTTTGGTCGTCGATGAGTAAGCGGACCGCCACCTCCACTCCGCCGCCGGGCACAGGCGGGCCGCCGGGCTCGGCATCGTCGGTGGGGTAAAACGGTACGACACGCCCCGGGTAGCTGTCGTACACGCACTCCGTGTCGATGTACGAGCAGTTGGGCAGCGCCAGCTGGGTGCACAGCGTGCTCTTGACGTACACCTCCAGGGCGGTGTCGCACCGTGATTGTACGACAGGTACGAGCACGTACACGGAGGAGATGTATTGCGCAAACAGCGTGACGTCGATGTCGGCGGTCGGGACGTTGAACACCAGCGCGATGGCGGACTTGACGGCGGTCAGTTGGCTGGTGGTTGGAATTAACGGAATGGCGTACCCAATGCGCAGTTGTAAGCCGCGGCCGACGACGTAGGTCTGAGGGGCGGGGCTAGGTGGACGGAAGGGTCGCGGCGGGCTGGGCGGCAGCGGCGAGGGCGGGGAGGGCGGCGGCGACGGCGGCGGTGGAGGCGGCGGCGACGGCGGAGGGGGCGACGGCGGCGGCGGCGACGGCGGCGGTGATGGAGGGGGCGGCGGCGGTGGCGACGGCGGCGGTGGTGGCGAAGCCGTGAAGATGGGCGGGAATGGGGGAATGCGTGGCTGGGGCGGGAAGGGTGGGAAGGGCGGCAGCGGCGGGTTGCGCGGAAAGAGCAGCGGCGGCGGGGGCGGGAAGTTGCTGGGAGGCGGCGGAGGTGGTGGCGGCGGCGTCGGCGGTCTGGGGCTTGGCGGCAGCGGCGGCGCCGGTGAAGGCGGCACCGGTGGAGACGGCGGCAGCGGCGGTGGAGATGGCGGGCTCGGTGGCGTCGGCGGAAGCGGTGGCGGCGACGGGGGGCTTGGCGGCGCCGGAGGTGACGGGGGAGGTCTCGGCGGTGGTGGTGGTGAAGGCGGCGGCGACGGCGGTGGTGATGGCGGCGGCGACGGCGGTGAGGGGGGCCGCGGCGGCGAGGGTCGTGACGGTGGCAACGGCGGCGGCGGTGGCGGGTCAGGCGGCGGTGGGTCAGGCGGTAGCGGAGGCGGGGGCGCTGGCGGCGGCGACGGTGGCTTTGGGGGCGGCGGCGGTGAAGGGGGCGACGGTGGAGATGGCGGCGATGGAGGAGGGCTGGGTGGTGACGGAGGCAGGATTGTGCCTGGGGGAAGCGGCAGCGACGGCGGCAGCAACGGCGGCGGCTGCGGTGACGGAGGGCTCGGAGGGAGAGGAGGAGGTGGCGGCGGCGGCGGTCGCGGCGATGGCGGCTGCGGTGACGGCGGCGGCTGCGATGGCGGGCGCGGCGAAGGCGGATTCGGGGGAGTCGGCGGCGGCGGTGGCGGGGGCCTCGGCGGCCGCGGCGATGGCGGCAGCAACGGCGGCGGCGCCGGTGGCGGAATGATCGCCCCGGGCGCCCAAGGCGCGCGGGGGGGACTCGGCGGCGGTCGCGGCGGCCGTGGCGGCGACGGCGGCGGGTTGGGCGGCATATCCGGCGGGATCGGCGTGAACGGCGGCGACGGCGGGCTCAGCGGCGACGGCGGCGCCGCTGGGCCGGCGGCAATGCACGACGCCACGCCGTCGCAACCGACGTCGACGGTCATCTTGTTTTCGTCGTTGCAGAGGATCATGTCGAGTGAGGTGTACGTCAGTTGCGGCGGTGTCGTACATTTGGGGCACCACGTGTTGAACAGGCACAGCGACAGCTGGTACCGATAGGTGCAATTGGACGACACCCAGGGGCTCAGCCGTGGCGCCGCCGGGCACTGCGCCGCCGCCGGCGGCGCCGCCGCCACCAGCAGTAGCGCCGCCAGCAGCAACCGCCGCCAGCCCCAGCGCCAACCCTCGCCGCGGCTGGGCAAGCACTCCGACGAACCAGCGGCCCTGGACGGCGGCGGCGGCGCCGCCGCCGCTGCCGTCGCGTATTGCGGCCCGGCGGAGGCTTCCTCCAAGGGCCGCGTCCGCCGCTGCAACGCCGGCCCGCTGCCGCTGCTCCCCGCGGCCCTGCGGCCGCCTCGCCGGGCTTCCCCTTCCCCGCTGCCTGTGCAGGGCAGCGACGGGGCGACCGCCCGCCCGCTCGCGCACCCCAACCCAGCACCGCAGCGCGCTATCCGCTCCTGCTCCTGCTGCCGCTCTTCCTGCTCCTGCGGCGGCGGCGCTGGCTCAGACACCCGCCGGCGCTGGTGCCGCTGCTGCTGCTGTTCTTCTTCTTCTTCTCGTTTTTGGTTCGAGTGCCGCTGCAGGGCGCGAGTATGGAGGAGGACGCAGGAGGGAGATGGAGAGGTCGCCGGGCGCGGCGCTACAGTTGCTGCGTTGGCGCCAGCTGATCCTGCATCTCCTGGATCCTGGCTCTGGGCGCGTGGGGTGCCGTTGGCGTTTCTCCCCTGGGGAGCAACGTCCGGCGTCAGCCCTGGCCGGCGGTCAGCATCTGGCGGGTGCGTCGCCGCAGCCGTCCAGCCGGCCGGGGCGATGCCGCTCCTGCTGCCGTTGACGTCCGCTCTGCAGGTGGCCCTAGGCGCACAGCCACAGGGCTGCGACAGCAAGGCAGGTAAAGGCCCGGCCGCGGCCCTGCTTTGCTGCTGCTGCTGCGCTTGCTGCTGCCGCTCTGGCTCGGCGTGGGGCGCTGCGGCGGCGGCGGCGGCGGTGCTGCAGCAGTGGCTGCCGCCCGCCCTTCCGATCCTGCAGTGACTGCTGCAGCGTATTGACCCTTGCGCCTCGGACTGCTGCTCGAGAGGGCGGACCGGCCACCCTGGGGCGAGGACGGGGAAAGCGCCTTCGCCTGCTGTGGCGGTGGTCGCCCCCGGGCGAGTCCCTTGGCCGCCAGCAAGCTGCTCATCGTCTTGGCGCGGCCCAGCACCAACACTGCGTGGTACTTTGGATGGAGGCATCATTTTATCACAGCCCTTTGGGGGCGGGTGCCTCCCCGCCGGCAAGTTTGCCGGCCGGCAGGTGCAGGCGTCCGGCAAGGGCGTCAGCTCCGCAGCGAGCGACCGTGGGCCGGGCGCTGCCGGCCGGCGCTCGCAGTTACACGAAGCTGCTATTTGCAACTTTTTGTTTTATTCGGACGCCTGGCGGAAGTTAGCTGCTCAGGAGGCAGCTGGGGCGGTGCGGAAGTGCCTGCGGTCCATGGCATGCCGACGGCGAGCGAATTCGTTGCGATCAGCAAAAGTCAACGCGAGTTATGTTTGTAATATATGAGA
This sequence comes from Pleodorina starrii, assembly GCA_030267565.1. Taxonomy (NCBI): domain Eukaryota; kingdom Viridiplantae; phylum Chlorophyta; class Chlorophyceae; order Chlamydomonadales; family Volvocaceae; genus Pleodorina; species Pleodorina starrii. The sequence continues at coordinate 1,774,021 of BRXU01000005.1, read as the reverse complement.
AATGATGTGTTTGCCAACATTGAGTGTCGCGCAGGCCTTGCTTTGCGTCGGGAAGCCGTGGTCAACAACACAGGAGTCGGCAACTACGGCATGCGTCTGACTTTAGTAGAAACGCCTCAGAGACCCCGAGCAGGTATTATCCATTTGTTGTAACAACGCGCACTTACCTAATGTGGTAATTGTTGATGAGTTGACTCCGTCATGCTTGCCTTTGGTGAGTAAATACCAGCCCGTCATCTGCTGACACTAAAGGCATTGCACATGTAGACATGCTTCAGTTGCGATGCCGCTGTATTAATTGGCTATGGACTCTTCCGGCGCTCGCACACTGCGTTGACGGTTGTGAACGGCGACCACGTTTTGCTGAGCTTCTAAAGCCCTACTGGCAGTCACCACAGATAAAAGACTTAAATAGATTGTGTAATTGATGCAGCCCTGGAATGTGGGTGAAAGAGAAATGCTCAGAATCGTCTCCCTCGGCAGTGTGTGCGAGAATGCGCCATAAGAGGGCTCTGTATCAGTGAGGTAATAGGTAGAAAACCTATCCAACGAACGTTACAGCACTCTTGCCTTGCGTCAGCAAAGCACGAACGAGGTGCCCAGGTGCAGCAGTCGTACGGTCGCGGCGGGCGGTTTAGTCTCTGACTTGCCCTCACCCGAGTTTAGTTGCATGCCAGCAGCTGGCCAGTACAATCACCTTGTAAGATTACCACTCACTTATATGTTTGATAGAGTGTCGAGCACAGACAGCCCTTCGCGCTTCGGTTTCCGACTCACCCGAGTGAAAGCAAAGCACGCGTGTTCCATGAAGCTCAACAAAATCAAGGAATGCAATTTCGACTGCTTTAAATTGAAAATTAGGTGCAGACGAGCGTAAAAACCAGACATTGACCGCGACTACAGCCGAGCAAGGCACCCTTCCATTGCGCGCCGTATGACGTCTTATGAAAATTGAAGTGGCATCTAGCTAAAATATGTTTATTATTCCATTCCAGAGAATGTTTTGGGCCCAGCTTCGCGCCGCTACGTAGTCGTGGAATAGCCCTCTTCACATGTTCGAATGTCTTAACAATGCAATTGCACATATGCACTTTGCAAGTTAAAATACACACTTTTATCATTTAGCATTCCTCGGTTTATGCGGCTACTCTGCCTCTCTCATTGCTTACGCTCGGTGGGCTCGGAAACAGACCATTGCATGCCTACAGTACAACAATATATAAGCGCCCATAGATAATTTAAATCTTGCAATTTTTTTAGGCAGAGCAACTGCACGAACGAGAACCTTCTCGAAGCCCCACAACTAGGCAAGCCCGAACGGGGGCTGCCTTATTATCGGCCATGCTTCATAACTGGCGTTTACCTAACAACGGTTTGTCGGCGGGGGCAGTCCTGCGCTGGCGGGCACGTGCGGCCCCTCGGGGTCCACACCTTCTGCCGTCGCTGACGTCAAAGGGCGCAACCGAGGCGAGTCCGCATTACACACCCACGCCCCAGCCCTCCTGGATGCTTGCGGGCGCGGCAAGCTGCCGTACTGCCGGGAATGAATCTGAGGAGGGAAAGCAAGCAGTCACACGCACACACACACGGCCTCCCATCGCCACTCCCGAACCCCACGAACCCAAAAAAAAACACACAGGCGGCACCCGCTGAGTCGCGCTCCAAACAGCACGGGCAGCTGGCGCGTGCTGCGAACAGTGTTTCGTCCTCATTCGTATAGCTCAGCCCTTCAACCCCGCCGCGAGAAGCCCGCGCAAGGCCTGCGCGGGCCGGTGCAGCTTCTCGTGCTTTGTTGTGTCAAGTATGCCCGAGAGGTGCACGACCCTCCCTTCGCCTCCCAGCCTGCCTGCGGCAACCCATTCGCACAAATACTACCATGTACGCGCCCCTTTAGCCCGCGACCTGTGCCGCACCCGCGCGCCCAGCCTTGCTTCACCACGTCTCCCCACGCCCCCGCGTTTTAACTCCTAAGGATCCCCGCACCGCTGCCACCGCTGCCGTTGCCTGCAGCGCTCCTCAGCCGCTACCACCGCCAGCGACCCGCCGAGGGAGCTGCCCCCCGTCGACCCAACGGCACCATCCGCCGTCGGCCAGCAGCCGCCAGTCGTCCTCGCGGATGCCCAGCAAGCCGCAGCCGTAGCGGCCGCGGTCACGACTGGTGCTGCTGCACCACCCGCGCTCGCCGCCACCACCGCCACCGGGCCCCGCCACGCCGCCACCGATCCCACCGCCTCCGCCACCGCCTCCGCCTCCTCACTGTCGCCGCCGCTGCTGCCCTCCAACGCCTATCTGCAATCCCTGGAGCCCGGTCCGGCCCCCCGTACCCAGGCGCAGGACGAGCAGGATGCCTCCCGCCTGTTTGGTGTCTGTGTGGGCGTGGCGGGGCTGGCCCTCGCCACAGAGCTGAACAAGGGCTGGATCGGAAGCCACCAGGTGTGTATATACCGTTGTTGCAGTTCTTTAACCGTTACCGTTGTTACCGTTGTTGCTGTTGTTACCGTTGTTGTTATTACCAGATCGGTGTACCGTGTCTGCGAAACGTTACCACCGCTGGCTCGCCGGCACCCCTCCCCGCCTTGCTGCCTCAGTCGTCTAGGTTCCTCCGCCGAACTGCTCGAAGAATATTCTCCCCCCCCCGTTTGTCAGCCTGTCTCAGCCCATAGAGCCCCTTCAGGGTGTCACTACTTGACCCCGCCTGGCGCCTGCCCACGTGCCACCCTCCCCCCCACGCTACCATTCACGGGCTCCGGCCTATACGTGGATAACCCCCCTCCCCAGGAGCTGGCCATGACGGCGGTATTCCTGGCCGGCTACGTGAGCATTATTGCGGAGGAGGTGCTGGGGCTGTCCAAGGCGGGGCTGGCGCTGCTGCTGGCGGCTGCCCTGTGGAGCATCCGAGCCACCGCGGAGGGGCTGCAGGTGGGGGGCAAGGGGCCAGGGCGGTGGCGGCGGCGGTGCGGGGAGCAGGGGCCGGGGCGGGCGGGTGGTAGAGTTGTGACTTTTGAGTGGCGGGGCGGGTGCGTGTGACGGCATGTAGGCCCTGGATCCCCCGATGGATGCGGACTGCGGCGATGGACTAAGGCCCTGCCTTGCTTTTTACAAAGGAGGAACGGGAGGACCTGACCTGACCTTACCTTTACCTGACCCGGCTTGAACCGACCCAAGCACCCAACCCGACCCGACCCAACCCGACCCGACCCAAACCGACCCAACCCGACTGACCCCGACCAAACCTCCTCCGCTCCGTCCGTCCGTCCCCAGTCCCTCGACAGCGAGATGAGCTCCTCGCTGGGCGAGGTGTCGGCGGTGATCTTCTTCCTGCTGGGGGCCATGACGGTGGTGGAGGTGGTGGACTCGCACCAGGGCTTCAAGGTGCGGCGCTGCGGCGGCGCTGCAGTGCCCCGGGCACCGGAATGTCGCCGAAGGAGGGGCCAGACTGTCTCAGGGACCGGCGGTGCAGCCACGCACCCGTTTGGGGGTTGGAGCACACCTCCCGGCCGTGCTCCGGTTCCCCCGTAATGGGGAAGCACACAGCACCGAGGAAGACCAGCGGCAGGCAGCGCAGCCACCACCACCATCACCCGGCCTAGCCTGGCACCCGCCACCGGGCTGCTGCTGCTGCTGCCGGCCTTTCGTCCACCCGTGCACCCTGCCTCCTCCATTCTGCCTCCTCCACCGCCTTGCTTCGCCCGCCCGCCCTGCAGCCACAGCCTTCACCGCCCGCACACACGCGACCACCTCCCCCGGCACACCACCCCCTTTCCCACCGCTCCCCGCCCCCCGGTTCCTGAGCCGCGGCTCGCCTTCTTTTGCGCCCTCTTGGCCGGTCCTCAGGTGATCACGCAGTCTGTTCGCCCCGCCAGCCGGTCGCAGCTGCTGGTCGCGGTATCGAGTCTCACGTTTGTCATGTCCAGCGTGTTGGACAATCTAACCACCACCATCGTCATGGTGGCGCTGCTCAAGAAGCTGTGCCCCGATCCAGGTGAGGTTCGGAGGGGGCTTGAGCCTTTGAGGTGAGGTGAGGTGACGGGAGGTGATGGGAGGTGCAAGAGGGGCGCGGAGGGGGGTCAAATGGAACGATTCCTGCGACCCAGGTGCGCGCTGCCGCCGCCGCGGCATGCTGGCGGCGTCGTGCTGCGTCACGCGGACGGACCCATGGGTCACCACCCTGGAGGGTTGTTGTCGGGCGAGGGCACAGAAACAGGGCGGCATCTGGCATGGCGGCGGCGTGGCATCCGCAGCCCGCCGGCTCCTTTTGCCCGTACTCTCATTCCCATTGTGGCCAACTACCGGTATTCCCACGCCCATCAACATGTACGACGCATCGGCATTTCCGCACGACATGTTCCCTCGAATGTGTTCATCCCTGATGATGAACTGTGGTTCTGTGCCGCCGTCCGCGTCGTCGTCGTCGTCCGGTCGCTGCGCTCCACTTCGACGCGCCCCGGTCCCAACCACCGGCTGCGCGCTGCCTGGCCACCGCAGACACCCGTCGCTTCCTGGGCGCCGCGGTGGTGGTGGCGGCCAACGCAGGCGGTGCCTGGACGCCCATAGGTGAGCGGAGCGCAGCACCCACCCACCCACCCACCCCAAACATCTTTCCTTGTTTTGACGTTCTTCCGGCACAAGCAACCGCCACCGCTGTCCACCACTTTCCCAGTCGAGAGCCGCTCTTTGTGGCGCCTGTGGTCCAACACCGGATGCGAGTGCGTCGGCGCACCTTGTCCACCGTTGCCACGACATTAATGGATGCAGATTGCCGTGCCTGGGGTGCCTCCACCCAACTCCCCCGGGCCGGTTGCTCCTCCACTCTGTGCGCTCCGTTCACCGTTGGCGCGTGTGGAGTGGCACACTGCTGCTTGGACCTGCTGCGTACTGCTGCCTTGCGGTTCGCCGCGCGCTATGCGCTGTCGCGCGCTGTGTGCTGTGTGTGATGATGGGCTGTTGATGGGCTGATGATGGCTGATGATGACTGCGTGTACCGTAATGCGTTGCAATGCAATGCGTGTGCTGTGTGCTGTGCGAACCGCTGTGCTGTCTGCTGTGTGCTGTGCTGTGTGCTGCGCTGTGCGCTCTGCTGTGCTGTGTGCTGTGCTCAGGCGACGTTACGACCAGCATGCTCTGGATCCACGGCCAGATCTCCGCCTGGCCCACAATGAGGGACCTTCTGCTGCCATCCGCTGTGTCGGTGGCGGTGCCGGTGGCGGCATGGGCCTTATCCGCACCTGAGGTGGCGGGCGTGGCAGGCGAAGCGAGCGGCGCCGCCGGCACTAGCAGCAGTAACAGCAGCAGTAACAGCAGCAGTAGCAGCAGTAGCAGTGCAGACCAGGTTGGTGACGAGCGGTTTGCAGACGTGCACTTCCACGCTGCTCTCTCTATCTCCCTCTCTCTCGCTCTCTCCGCGCTGGTGTACTCTACCGCTTTTACGCCGTCTCGCCACTCCGTCGCCTGTTCCAGTGCCTTCGCCGCAACTGATGCTCGCCACTTCCGCGGCTCTCGAAAGACGGCTTGCGGGGCCCCGCTCCCGGCGCCTCCAGCTCCCAGCCTTCCCTCCCTCTTTTTCGCGCTCGCCAGCCACTTGGCTGAGACTGCCCCGCTCCGCCTTCCCTCCCTCCCTTCGGGCCCACCAGCCACTTGGCTAACGCTGCCCGCAAGCCGAGCACCCGCCCGAAAGCCTCCCCCTTCCTTCGCCTCCGTCCCTACGCTCCCTCCTTGGCCCGGGCATCCCCCGTCCAGACGAAGACGTCCGCGCAAGGGCGGGCGCCAGCGGCGGCGGCGGAGGACAGCGATTCTGCCGCCGCCGCCGTCGCGCCGCCTCGCAGCAACCTGGTCCTGTCCGTGGGCGTGGGCAGCCTGCTGATGGTGCCGGTGCTGCGCGCCTGGGCGGGTCTGCCGCCGCACATGGGCATGCTGGCCGGCCTGGGCTTCCTGTGGCTGGTCACTGACGCCATCCATCTGGGAGAGGACCGCAGGTGGGGCGCGGGCGGCGCAGGAGGTGGTGCTGGGGGTTAGTGGGGAAGGAGGCAGAGGCCCGGAGGGGCAGCGGGCCCAGCGCTGGGCCAGCGCCCACCCGCCCACAGCGCCCACTCACCCACCCACCCACTCACCCACCCACCCACCCCCCCCCCCACCCACCCACCCACCAACCCACCCACCCACCCACCCACCCACCCACCCACCCACCCACCCACCCACCCACCCACCCACCCACCCACCCACCCACCCACCCACCCACCCACCCACCCACCCACCCACCCACCTGCACCCGCCTCCTGCAGGCACCTGACCGTGTCTCAGGCGCTCAAGCGGGTGGACAGTGAGGCGGTGCTGTTCTTCACGGGGGTGCTGATGGCGGTGGGGGCACTGGAGAAGGCGGGGCTGCTGAGGGAGCTCGCGGAGGCGCTGGGGGGCCTGGTGACGCAGCAGGAGGTGGGTGGATGGGTGGGGGTGGGGGGTTTGATAGCCGGTTGCTGTTACCATGGATGGTGGTGGTGTGGTGGTGGTTGGCAGGTGTCCTGGGAGAGTTCGGGCGTGAGTCCTGAGGCGGCAGACGGGCATCTGGGCCGCACGGGCGGCTGCACTGGCATTGTGTATGCCATTGGAAAGCTGGATGACATGGCAGGTGTGGCCGACCCGTGGGTCGCTCGGCACGAGTGAGCCGAGCGACGAGCCCCGTCCTTCCGCCCTTTCCCCCGGGGGCTGGCGCGGTCTCCGGCGCCATCTCACGATCCGGTTAGGCCCGGCGGTCCTTGGCCCTGGCCGTGTTCTTCCGTGGACGCGGCCTCCTGTGCCCTGTCGCAAGCCCGCTTAAACCAGGCCTCGCCTCAACATCGACTACGTACTTCTGACCTCCCACGTTGCCGGTCCACTGCTCGCAGCTGGTGGCGGGCATCATCGGCCTGGCAAGCGCCGTCGTGGACAACGTGCCGCTGGTGGCCGCGACCATGGGAATGTACGACATGGCCGTGCACCCGCAGGTACGACGACACAGCGGCGTTGGTTGCGGTTCTGCCTGCGGTCCGGGGGCCACGCCGGTAGTAAATCTACGGTAGTTATGCACCGGTGGTTATGCATCCCACGCTTCGCTTCGCCTCCTCCTCCGCCTCCGCCCCCTCCCTGGAGCGCTGCGCTCTGCGTGTCATGAGGCGCCCGTGATCGCTTGCTTTGGTGCGATGGCTCCTTTGGTGCGCTGATCCCACCTGATGGCCACCGGGCTGCCGTCCTCTACGCCGCGCCTCGCCGCGCCGCGCATGCAGCGCTGCTGACAACCCCTCCCGCCCCTGCCCCCTACCGCCCTCGCCGGCCCCGCCCTCGCAAATTGATCCCGTTCTCCCGCCCCATCCATCCAGCCAGCCAGCCACCCCACACTCTCAGTCCCACACTCCCAGTCCCACACTCTCACACCCCCGCGTCGCCTCTCCCGCTTGCATGCCCTGCGGCATCCTCTCTCCTACCCTCCACCCTCCATTCCCAACCGCCCCACCCCCACACAGGACAGCGGCCTGTGGCAGCTGATCGCCTACTGCGCCGGCACCGGCGGTTCACTGCTCATCATCGGGAGCGCTGCGGGGGTGGCCTTCATGGGTATGGAGCGCTCCGCGTCTTTCGCCTGGTACGCTCGCCGCATCACTCCCTGGGCGGCCGCCGGCTACTTTGCGGGCCTGGGGACGTACCTGCTGCAGCACGGCGACGTGGCGACCGCCGCCGCCGCTGCCACGACCGTCGCGGCCGCGGGCGCTGGCGCATGATGGCCGATACGAACCGCAGAGAAAGAGACCACCACCACCACATACGCACACACCCACATAAGAGGGCGCGGATCACGGGTGGTTGTTGGGTGTCGTGCTGCGGGCCGGGGTGGGACGGGCGCGTGACACCGGCGGCAGCAGCAGCATTACCGGTGGGTATTTGCTTCATTCAGCCATCGTTCATCTGGGTGCCGTCACCCGCCGTGAGATACGGTACCTCACTTTCAGGAGTCGAGAGAGCAATCAAGCGAGAAGGCAAGCGAGCAAGCGAGGGAACGAGTGAGACCCTGACATGGGGCCTCCAAACGGATTGACTCACATTTGATTTAATACTCGTCATCGTCGAAGTGTCGATGTATGACCCCGGGATCATGCCGGGGTCCTCCCGGGGGGGAGGGATGACAACGCACGGACCACGCCCGGCGGCGGCGCTGAGGTTTATTTCGAATGTCGCACGGCGCCTGTACGGCAGCGGATCCATTACGCAGTTATAATAATAATAATACTTGTCCGCGAGTCCGCGAGTTCAGCGTTTGTTCATTCATTCATTCATTTCAAAACACAGTTTTGTACTTGGAAAGTTGGGATGGTACAACAGTTGGTACAACAGACCCTTAGTCCCTCGTCCTCGTGCGCACTGGGCTCCAATCCAAGCACCTACACCCATGCAGCCCTCTGTGACACAAACACAACCAACGAACCAGGCGGTCAGCCGCCCCCGCGCTGGTACACCAGAGGAGCCCGCAATGGCAAAGCCCGCGGCAATGGCGAAGCCCGGGGGCAATGGCACTTGCGCGGCACTTGCCCGTCGGCGTCTCCCGTCTTGGGCTCTTGGCACGCACAAACACACGCACGCGCGAGAAGACGTGCCCCTGGAGTCTTACGTCTTCTCGGTTCTCGAACGCGCGCGACCTCGGGCCCGGGGCTTTGAGTCCGTGGGGCGCGGCCGCATGCGCAGGTTCAGCCCCCGGGCCCCGGGCCCCCCCCTCCGCTGCGGTTTCATCTCCCGGTGTTGGGTTCCCTCGTCAGCGGGGTCCCACCCCCCGGCCCCCCCAGGCGCACTCCGTCTCCCCAGTCCCCACAGCGCCTCAGAAGCAGCAGTCGCAGTCGAAGGGGCACAGGTCCGTGTCTCCGCCCCTCTTGCCCAGCCCCAGCTCGTCCTCAGAGTAAATGGGGAAGCCCTCCTCAGTGCGCTTGCGCCCCTTGGCGGACACCTCGCCGAAGATGTCGTCCTTGCTGCCCTCCACTCGGGGCCGCTTGGCGGCGGGCGCGGCGGCGGCGGCGGCGACGGCGGCCGCGTCCGGCTCCTGCAAGCCGTGACGCGCAGCGGGAGGCTGTGACGTGCGGTGCGTGTGCGTGTGTGTGTGTGTTTGTGTGTGTTTGTGTGTGCAGATTGGGTTGAGGTGGGTTGCGGGGAGGCAGGGGCGAAGCAGCAGAGGGCGAGGGGCTTGGGTGCGGTTGTTGGGTGGGCGTGTGCGGTGTGTTTGCTGCCGCCAAGCAAGATGGCCACACGGGGGCGGGCGCGCTAGGATGTTGGGAGTTGTGGCGTTTGGGCATGTGAAGGAGCCTGGGCGGGTGGGGGTGGGATGCGCCCGTCGCCGGCGTCGGGGGCGTGTGTAGAGGACGTGGAAGGGCGGATGATGCCTGTGTGGACAGGTCGCGACTGCCAGTTGGCTGGAGGCCGTCGTGGGAAGGTACAGCGGCCCCGAAACCAGCTTCCCTCGCCCGTGGAAAAGTAGCGCCACACGCACCTTGCCCGCCGCTTCCCCGGCTGCTCGCTTTCCCTCCGCCGCCTTCTTCTTCCCAGCGCTAAAGATGTCGTCTATCTCAGACTTGAGGGCCTTCTTGGGCGGCTTGACGCCGCCGTCTTTTGACGGGCCGTTCTTCTCCTCTGATTTCCGTTCTAAATTGGCCGGCTCCTTCTTATCTCCTTTCTTTGCTGGGGCTGCTGTCGGCGTGGCGTCGGCTTTCGCCGTTGACGTGCCGGCAGGTTTATTTTTACCCATCTCGCGTGATATCACGGTTTCCAAGCGAAAGTGTTTCTTGCAGGTCCACCTCGCAATTCGTCGGCGCTAACAACACGCTGTAGAATGCGCTGGTCTCCAGGTATCGACACTATTTCTGTGTGAGCAAGCCGCTCAATGTCGCTTCAGATGTCTCAAGTGGGTGATCGACTTTAGACCAGCCGCGGCAGCACGTCTCGGCGTCAATGTTGCAGGCGCTGTCGTACTGATGTACTGCCTGTGCGCTTCGGAACGCCAGGGCACGTAACCTGGGCAGAAGATGCGCGCAGTGCATAACCTAGGTATATGTGCTTTTAGCGACACCGACTGACCTGTCTGGGTGCATCTTGCGAGTGAACGAGCTGCACCAGCAACTTCAGCGCAGCGACTTAGCGCGCGTCAACAGATATGCGGCAGTATCATGTTGTCATAGGCACGGAAACACATAACTATGGAGGACATGCTCCGCGAGGTAACGGCAATACGGTTTCCTGGCATGCCGCGAGCATCATCTCCGCGCAGCCCGTTTCACTCCATATTTTGACGCCAATGGATGTTGCTTAGTATTTGAGTGCAGTACGTGCAAGGCGCTGCTTACAGTTCATGCGTCGCCTGCTCAGAACTGATGTGGAGATGGACCCTTTCGCCTTTTAGGGTTCGCGCGGGAGGCCTGCACAGCCGGCGCTGGGCAGCTGACAAGTTTCAGTACCAGACGCAGTCGCTGTGCAGTTCCACGCTCGCAATCATTGTCGGCGCAAGCAGGCGCGTCGAACGCATCGAGAGCAGCGCCTTCGCCTCAGCCAACCCCACCAAACCTTGAGCGCGCGGGAGACTTGACAGGTATGTGGCAAGTTATAACACTCATACATGGGGATCCAAACGAGTGCTATCGCTTGCGCTCGTCGGGCAGATTCGGACGTACGGCGTTTCTCACGGTGGCTGGCCAAGGATTCGATTTCCTTGTCGAGATGTACGGCGTTTCTCTCGCGGTAGCTGGACAGGGACTCGGTTCTTTCCTCGAGCTGCGCGGCCCGAACCTAACACGTCGTTGCCTTCTACCGGTATACGTCAAACCGCTGCCGCCCGCACGGCTTGGCATCCGGCTTCTCTGGTGCAGTGCCCCGTTTCCCTGCTTCCGTCATTTCCCACACGGCTGCTCCCCCTTATGCATCTACGTATTAATTTTCTGTTCCCACCACTCCGCAGCCCGGCTGTTGCGTGACTACCTCTCGGGCTGGACTCCCCAGGTAGGTGGGCCGGGGCCGGGACCGAGGCTGGAAGGGCAGATCCGCGTATCCGCTTTATCTCGGGCTTGTTTTCGGGGTGCGGAAACCCCGTAGGAACTGGCAATCCGGCCCCCGCCCAGTTTGTGCGTCCGAGATGCGTCTACAGGAAAGGCAGGTGGCGCGCCGACTGGATTGGCTGTGGCGTATTTCAGGCTTGGGCGCTTGGTGAAAGCAGGCTCCCGAGAGCCGCGTTTGTTGGGAGTTATTTTTCCAAACCGCGACGACGCAATTCGACCGGCTGGCTTTGCCTGCGCAGCGGCGGCATCGGCGATCGCTGATCCCCCGTCTCCCACGTTTCATATGTCGCGCGGCGCGCGCCTAGTGGAGTGCCCATCAGGGAACGGCCGCGTCCGTCCGCTCCGAAGCTGCGTGTTGCCGACTTGCCGTGCGCAGCCGCCTGACTGCTCCTGATGACGGCGCCCGGTGGCCGCGCTGCACCTCGCTTTCCCGCCCTTGTGCTGCAGTACACCGAGTACGACTACTACGTGCCTGCCGAAGCCGTACACGGCACGGTGCCGGAGGACATCCGGGGCACGCTGTTCCTCATCGGGCCGGCGTTGACGGAAGCGTACGGCACCTCAGTACGGCACCCTTTCGATGGCGACGGCATGGTGCGTGCTGCGTGGCGTATCCATGCGCACAGCACACAGCACACAGCACGCATCGCCCTCTTCTTTGCGGGTGGCTTCCACGGTCGTTTTCCTTTCGTTTGGGAGGAAAGGGGCCGCGCGTCTCGCGCGCGCGAAACGGCTCCCGCCCGCCGCGGCGCGCTCCCTTTCTGACGGATTGCCCGAGGTACCCTTCTCTGTGCGTCCTGCTGCTGCTGCTGCGCCTGCGCCTGCGCCCCGCCTCGCGGTCATGCACCAGGTGTGCAGCATTGCCTTTGGCGACGGCGGCCAGATCTTCTTCCGCAACCGTTATGTGCGCACGCCCTCGTTCGTGGCGGAGCAGGTGAGCGACCTGACCGGACCTGACGTGACGTGTCCTGGCGTAAGTTGGTAGTTGGCAGTTGATAGTTGATAGTTGGTGAGCTCAAGTGGCGTGGCGCCGCCAGTCGGGCGGTTTGGCGAAGCCGCTAAACAAAGGAAAAACCAATGGATCAAATGGGACCTTTCTTGACCACGCAAAGTTCCCAGGGTGGTTTGGAGGGCCCTATGCGGGGGGAGCTGGGGCTCCTGCGTCCTGCACCCCCCCGGAGGCCATACCCTTGCTGCTGCCACCCAGCACCCACCCCACTCTTACCAGCACGCTACTCCTGCCGCATTGCCCTCTTATAAACCCTAAAACCCTAGAACCCGTCTAACGCCACCTGACCGCCCCAGGCCGTGGGTCGTCGCCTCTCAAGGGGCCTCCACGACCGCGGCGCACCCATCACCATCGGCCAGCCGCAACACCACCTCCACCACCAACAACAACACCAACACAACCAACACCAACACCAACAACATAGCCAGCAGCAGCAACAGAGGTCGCTGCCAGCGGCCGGCTCTTCGGAAGCCGCCCGGCGTAACCAGCAGCAGCAGGGGCAGCAGCAGCAGAAGCTCGCCGGACGGGCCGCGGCGGAACGGACAGAGTTTGACGACGACTTTGTGGAGTCGCGCGATGCGGTCAACAAGAGCCCGGCCGCAATAGCCGCCGCCGCGGCAGCGGCGGCGGCAGCGGCGGCGGCGAACGCCGCGAGCGGCCTCCCCGGTTGGCAGTTCAGGTGAGGAGGAGGTGGGGGCGGCGGAGGCGGCTCGGGAGCCGCGGTCCGTAGGCAGCGCGATGCGGCACCACTCGTGTATCGTGGGAGAAGGCCCTTGGAGGCGACTGCCGTGTCGTGCCGGTATCCTGCGCATGCGAGCAAATGCGTGCCGTCGGGTCTCTCTGGCCGCGTGTATTGTTGTCCTAAGCGCGGATGTTGCGTGCCGGTGGTGCGTGCCTGGGCTGCTCGATGTTGTTGCGTGCTGGCACCTACCTACCTACCTGCCTACCTACCCGCTGTGACCGCCAGCTGGGACGAGCCGAGCTACGCGGGCAGACCCAGGCGGGGCTCTGCCCCGCCCAGGGCCTGTCGCCGCGCCAGTCGCTGCAGACCTGACCTGACCTGACCTGACCTGACACGCCCCGCCCGACACGTATCCCACGCGGACGCTCCGCACCCTCATCTAGCGGGCAAGCGGCGGCAACTCACTGCCGTACCGGTGCGGCTGGCGGCTCACCGCCTGGTCACCGCCCTGCCCACGCACGCCGCCCTCCAAGTGACCCCTCCCTCCCCTGCCACATTCCGCTGCCCCCGGCTGCGGGGTTACCGACCGACCCGTGGGTCTCAGGTTGGACCCGTTGGCGCTGCTGGGCCTGCCGCCGCCGCCGCCCCTCTCCTCACTGTTCAATCCGCTGGATCTCGCCTTCCGGGTACGTCTGGCCGTCCACCACCACCACCACTACCATCACCTGCGGCCGCTGCGCTCCGGGCATTTATATTTGTATATATTAATAAATAATGAATATAATGACAAATACTAAATAATTAATTATATTACGAATTAATTACAAATACTAAATAAATAGATACAGGAAGCTGCCTCGTCCACTGCTGCCGCCGCCACTGCTGCCGCCGCCTCCGTCGCATCCGTGGCACTACATCGCACCGCGCCGCACCTCAGGCGCCGGCCAATGCATCTGTGGTGCACTGGGCGGGGCGGCTGCTGGCGTTCTCGGAGGTGAGCGCTGCACCGGGACCGGGACCTGGACCTGGATGGGGGCTGTAGGTCTGCAGGAGAGCGATGAGGGGCGCCAAGGCGGCGGGATGGGATGGATAAGGTGCAGCGTCCTGTCTCCTGTGAAGCTGAAGTATGCGACTGTGCGACTGTGTGTCCGCTTTGAGCGATGGCTTACCATAATAAGGCACCGTGTCACCGGACCTGGGCGCATGCTCGCGATGTGTGTTGTGCGATGCAACGCATGCGAGTGTTGCTGTTCCTGCGTTGCTGCGAAGCGTTGCGCGGGCGTTCACTCCTCCGGCTGTACGGCCGCGCGCGTGCCCGCAGGGCGGGTCCCTGCCGTACGAGCTGAACAAACTGACCCTGGAGACGGTGGGCGTGTACGACGTGGCGGGCGCCATGACGGATATCGGCCGACTGGTGGGCGGATACAAGATCGCGCCGGCGCCGGCGCCGTCGTCGTCGCCGTCGCTGTCGCCAGGCTCCTCGGGTCAGTGTCTGCTTTACTCGCCACTCGGGGGGCGTCGGAAATCGGGGTCGCTTCTTTCTGTTTGGTGTCTGGCTCGAACGGGGGACGTGGGACGGGGGCTGGCCGCAGGTATCGAAAGTGATGTGCAGATATATGCCGTCCCGCCACCACAATCCAAATCCCTGCTGCCCTTATGCCCATGCATACGGCATACCAGACCCGCGCCCGACCCGCCGGGCGACTGATCCCTTTGTTTGGGTCCATTGTCTAACGCTCCATTCACCAACCCGCTGGCTGGGCGCAGGGGCCAACGGCGTCGGCGCAAACGCTAACACGAGCGCCAGCGCCAGCGCTAACGCCAGCGGCGCCGGCGCCAGCGCTAACGCCAGCGCTAACGTCAGCGCTAACGCCAACGCTAATGCCAGCGGCAACGCGGGCGCCAGTGCGGGCGTGCGGCCCCAGCGGCTGGTGCTGATGGGTGCGGCGCAGAGCGGCCCGGATGCGCTGCTGCGGTGGGTGGAGGTGGGCGAGGACGGCCGACCCGCGGGTCGCCCCACCACCTACCGCATGCCGGGCGCACTGGCGCAGGGCCTGAAGGACTTCTGGGTCACCGACAGGTTCTACGTTGTGGTGCAGGTGGGTGGGCGGGCGGGTGGGTGGATAAAAACGCAGCAGAGCGACCGGGTTGATGGGTGCTGTGTGCGTGTGTGTGTGGGTGGGTGGGTGGGTGTGATGCGTCTGTGTGGGTATGTGCGTGTATGCGTGTGTGCGCGGCAAGAAGCTGCTGTTGTGGTGCGGATGGGCGGGGAGAGGGCGAGCCTGGACCAACAGCACTGAGCGCGAACCCCGCAAGGCCCCCGCAAGGCTCCGAAACCCTCAAGAGCCTGAATCCGCACCTGAGCCTGGAAGCGCCCTCCCTCCTTCGCTCGCTCCCTCCCTCCCCAGCCGCGACTGGATTTCAATCCAGAGCGCTTCGCCACGCAAGCCGTCCTGGGCGCCGCCTCCTTCGCCGAGTGCTTTGACTGGGACGCCAGCCGCCCCGCGCGCATCCACTTGGTGCCGCGGCCGCCCTCCTCCTCTTCACCCTTCCCCCCTTCGCCCTCTGCCACATCCACGTCCCGGACCAGCCCCAGAAGCAGCCCCAGCCGCCCCATCATCGGCAGCAGCGCACCCATCGTGTGGCCGCCAAAAGGTACGATAACGGTACGGTACGGCACACAACTGGTGCATGTCCCCGACCTGTAGGTTACGCTACCCTTTTGGTGTGTTTGTTACAGTGAGGTGCTGCAGACTCTTGAAAAGTAAAGAGCCAAAACAGGCCATCTGGCCAGCTGGCCTTTCTTGCACCGCACTTTGGCGTGCATCTGGCCCCCCGGGAGATGTCGTCCTTCTGTCCCTCTTCACGTCCCCCTTCACGTCCCGCCGCTGCTCTGCCCGCCTCCGCACCGCATCATCGTGTGCGCCCCCCCCCGTGTGCGACGTGTCCCGATTAGGCCCGGAGGCGGTCATTGTGGATGCGCCGCCGCTGCTGCCGATCTCCTGCGTGGGCTGCTACAGCTACAGCTACAGCCCCACGGCAGCGTCGTCGCCGCACGGCGGCCTCCTCGTCCTCGACGCCATTTGCCAGCAGGTGCGCCCGAGCCCTCGGTGCCGTGTCTGATCCGCCTGCATGTCGCTGTGCCGCGCGCTGCGCCGGGGTGTGGTGTGACGTGGAGTGGGCGGTGGGGGAACGAAATCGGTGGGCGCGCCCCACAAGCACTCCGCCCGCCCTTTTCCTCTCCTCTCCTCTCCTCTCCTCCCGGATGTGACCACCCGTGGATGTTACCCATGTTGCCCATGCCCATGCCCATCCGTTGTCGTACCAGGGCTTGCCGGGCACGGGGGGCGGGACGCTCGACACACTCGATCCCCAAGAGCACCGGTGAGTACGAGAGGCTGAACTGCTGCTGCGGCTGCTGAGTTGCTGGGGCCGCTGAAATTCTGCTAGGGCTGCTGAATTGCTGCTGGGGCTGCCGCGCACTGAGGGTAACGTAACGCCCCCATGCTCGCCAGGGGGGTACCCTACGGCACCGCTTGTGTGCCGTGCGTGTGTTTGCCGAGCGCCCTCCATCGCCCGGCGCGCACCCTGGCCAGCCTTCCGTCTACCTTCCCCGCCTTCCCGCCTGCCTGCCTCTACCCGCGCACCTCCTCCCACGCCGTCTCAGTCGACCAACCCAGCCAGACCGCAACCCCATCCCGTCCTTGATCCCTCACGCTCTCCTGTCTTCATCGCCCTGCTGCTGATCTGCATGATCTGTGCTGCCCTCAGGCGACAGCCCAAGCCCGAACTAACGCGCCTGGTGGTGGACCTGCGCACCCGCACCGCCACCGCCCGAGTGATCTCCCAACGCACCGCCTCCGCCGCCACAACCGCCGCCGCGGCTGCCGGCGCCGACGCCGCCACCGCCGCGACCAGCCTGGCGCCGGTGGGCCACGGCGGCAGCTTCGCCGGCGGCTACCACCACCTGTACGTCGCCGCCGCCGCCACGGACGCCGCTGAGGGCTGGGCGCCGTCGCAGGTGCTTCTCAAGCTGGCGCTGCCGCCGGATTATGCTGCACCGTCGGCGTCGGCGTCGGCAGCGTCGGCAGCAGGCTGCGGCCGCAGCGGCATCGCACGGCGGCGGGGGCTGGGCGCGGAGGTGTGGGCACCTGGGGATCGGGTGTTCGTCGGCCCGCCGGTCTTCGTGCCGCGGAAGGCGGGGGCGGCGGCGGAGCCGCCACCGCCGGCGGATGCTGCTGGCGCCAGCGAGGCGCCTGCCGCCGCCGCGGCGCTGCCGCCATTGGAGTCTGAGGTCGTGGCGGCGGCGCGGCGCGCCGCCGCGGCGGCGGCGGCGGCTCGCGCGGAGGACGAGCAGGAGGGCTGGCTGTTGGTGATGGTGCACGACGCGGAGGCGATGACTGCGGAGCTCTGCGTGCTTGACGCGCGGCGAGTGACCCACGGGCCGGTCGCGGTCATCGCGCTGCCGCACCACCTGCCCCATGCTCGTGGCGCGCATTTCACGCGTTCGTACTGCGGTCCCGGCCTGGCGGCGCCGCCGGGCTGGCGGCCGCGGGCCGCTGACAAGCGGGAGCCGTGAAGCCGCCGTCGCCGTCGAAGAAGCGGTGGCGGCGGTGGTGGCTGCCCGTGTAGGGCGCGGCGGCGAGCAACCAGCGCCAAGGCCGTGGCCCCCTGCTCCTGCCCCTGCCCCGGCTCCTGTCCCGGTTCCGGTTCCGGTTCTTGTTTTGAGGCTTCTTTTCGCTCTGCACCTTGCCCGTTGTGGCGCCGCGCCTTTTCAGCGCGCCTGAGGGACTGAGGGAAGCCCTAAGCCCTAATTTTGGTGCGTGGAATGTGTGAATGCGCGAAGTGCGTTTCAGGAAAATGTGAGTGCGCGCGGTGGTGGGGGTGTTGGGGAGTGATGGTGGTGGTGCTGCTGCTGGGGTGGGGTGGTGGTGGTTGTTTGTTGGGCCCACCTATACCGGCAGCGAGGGATGTGTGTGCGTGTGTGTGTTATGTGCGTACGTGGGTTCTCGTGAATGTTTGCGAAACGGAGTGAGCAGGAGGGTGTGCACCACATGTATCCACGGGGTGTTCCATCCCGAAAGTGTTTTGGGCCTTATCTGATGGGTTGCGCCTTCTGTGAGAGCGGAGCGCTGCCCGCGAGCGTTCCTACTGGCAGCAACCTACCGTATGTGAGAGAGAGAGAGACACATCTTGAGCGCGCACCTTGAGACCTGCTTAACGTGCGGCGTGGCCGGGCGCGCAGCTCATTCCTTACAGGTTACAGCCCCCGGGAGCGTTTGCGATGGGACTGGCCACGGCGTCGGGCGCGCGACGCCTCTGTACGGAACCCTGACACACCGTACTGTACTGCGCCGTACAGGAGCCCACTCGGCGGCTCCCAACCATGCATTCATGGTCCAGCGAGCGAGTGCGCTCCGTTGCCGCCAGCAAGCCCCCATCGGGGTCCGCGATCTGAGGAGGAGACTTTTGAGGAGACGGTACTTTCCTTGATAAATTTTGAAAGTCACCGTTGTTGCTTTGTTCGACGTTGGGCCTCCGTGTAGGAAAGGGGGGTACCGGGGGGCCCTTTGGGCCCGGCTGGCCGTGCGATGCCCCGGAGGCGCGGGGGTGCAGCCCGCGTCTGTAGCGACCCAGTCTGGCAGAAGGTATCTATCGAACTGCGGTGCGCGTGTTTCGGCTGTGCGTCTGCGGGCTCGATGAGCCGTC
The DNA here is from genome assembly GCA_030267565.1 of Pleodorina starrii. Taxonomy (NCBI): domain Eukaryota; kingdom Viridiplantae; phylum Chlorophyta; class Chlorophyceae; order Chlamydomonadales; family Volvocaceae; genus Pleodorina; species Pleodorina starrii. The sequence goes on along the minus strand of BRXU01000005.1, from coordinate 1,755,567 downwards.
TCTGTGCTGGTTACGTTTTACGCTTTACGCTTTTTGAGTCCGGCGAAAGACCAAGATGGGACCGCAACGGAGGAAAAAGAGAGTCTCAGGGAATGCGCGAAGCGCAGCAGCTGGCGGCAGCCTCCGTATGGTCGTCGTACCGTTGCTTATGTGCGTCCTTGGGCTGGCCAGGGCTCCGGCGCTGCTAAAGAAGAACCGTTTTACGGGTTGTGTGTGGCGCCTTGCTGCTGCAAGGCGCCCGCGCCCCGCCTCATGCTCCGCATTTGGCTCGTTTGTCTGTCTCGCCCTCCTAACAACGACCCTCCTGAAGACCCTGCTGCGGTGTGTTTTTATCACCCCTCCCCCCAACGAAGGTCTGTGAGCCAACTGTAACGACCATCAGCCACCGGCGGTGGCGACACTGGCTTTTGAGACGGGGGAAAGGGGGGAAATGGAATGACGGCAATGGCGCTGTGCCGCCCGCGGGCTGTGGCGGGTGGCGAGCGCCTGCAGAGGATTTCAGACGGTGCAGACCCGCAGACCCGCCGCTGCAAGCTGGGAAACGAGTGGGAGCCGCACCAGTTTGAACTTTACATACATTACGATTTCGTAACGGCCAACCAACTTGCCACGAGTGCATCGAACGCCTGTCCATTGTCAACGTACTGTACAACCTGGGCACTTGACAACCTGGCTTGCCAAGCTGAGCCAAACCGAGCCCGAAGCAAAGCAAAGCAACCCGATCACCCGGCGCCTACCGTTACATAAACCGAAAGCAACGCCCAGCGAGAGTTACGCGAGAAAGGGACCTCAACCGGGAAAGAAACGCTGTGACCCGGCGCCATGAGATCCGTGTCACGCCTAGGGGTGCAGGAGGCAACAACTTTTAGTAGGAGACAAAACTATTCGCCTGCCTGCACGGCATCGTTCTTTCCCCGATGACAACACGGCCCTCTGGTGGTGCGCGTCGGGCGCAATGTTCGCAACACGGCGTCTATCATCCTGGTTCCATACCCTGGCTCCGTACCCTCCACACGGAAAAAGAAGGGCAAGTTACGGTATATTGTCGCAGGTAGCAGGGCGGCGTACTCATGTCCGACGTGCCCTTCGTTTGGGCGGTCGGCAACAGGTCCAAGAGACACTGCCCAACTCGGTAAACAACGTACCAGATAGCTGCAGATAGCGGCAATTTTGTGCTGCAACCATGTAGGCGTCGGTTCAGGTCTAAAACAAGGTCCACTTCCTATGTCCACACGCGCAACAGCAACTGCAGCAGCAATCGCCGCCTAACTGTAGTAACCCTGCCCGGCTTGGGGCTGGCCCTGCGGCGGCGCGCCGTACATTTGCTGCTGCTGCTGCGGTGCTCCGTACGACTGCTGTGGCGGCGGTTGGGCCGCGGGCCCTGTCGGTGCGGGGCCGCCGGGATAGGACTGCGCCTGTGCGGTTTGCGGCGCCGGCTGCTGCGGGGGTTGGGGGGAGGGGGGCGGAACCATGCATTCGTGAGGCAAAATCGAATGTCAAAGGATGTCACAAGGTCTCTTCCAAACCTCATCAACAAGATGAGCAACAAGGCCTGACTTCCTTAAGCACGTGCCTAAAGCACGTGGGTTTGAATAAAGCGGAACCTTCATGCACTCTTCGCTCGTCAACCAACTCGCTGGCTTGCACAGAATACATGAGGCCCACCAACAAGTCGTGTACTCGCCTGCTGGTAGTAGTTGGAGTATCCGTTGTACGCGCCGTATGAGTACTGCTGCTGCTGCGGCTGCTGCTGATCCGCCGGCGGCGGGTAGGCGTTGGCCGGTGGCTGCTGCTGGTACGGCGCCTGGGGTCCGGAGCCTGAGGCCGCCGACGCACCATATGCCCCGTACTGTTGCTGCTGAGCCGGCGGTGGCTGCTGCTGCTGATACGACGGCGGGGCCCCAGCGCCGTACGCCGCTGGAGCTGCCTGCGCCGGCGCGGCCGCACCCGGTGCTTGCCCGCTCTGCTGCTGCGGGGCGTAAGACGTCTGGTAGGCCGTGTAGGGCGCCCTTCCATCATATGCGTACGGCGCCTGCGCGCTGGCGGGCGCCTTGGCCTGTCCCGCGCCGCCGGGCGGTGACGCAGGGCCCGAGAAGCCGATGCCGCCGTGGTCGTGGCTGCCGGGCGGCTTGGCGCCTGCGCAGAGCACGAGAGCACAACGCACCCGTTACTACCAGCCAGCTAGCCAGCCAGCCAGACGCAGCTGGAAGGGTGACCCCGAGTGCGCAACCTGATTCCATGAGCCGACTGACTACCGCATCCCAAACAGCATGCTGCTTCTGACGACGACTCGTGACGACACGAAGACGCACGAAACGGCGTTGCCGGACGGCGGCAAATCCGTTTCAACGTGTTGCCGTGAAAGCGTCCCCAGCATTGCTTCAGCGGCCGCGCACGCAGGACCACCTGTTGAGCCACCTGCCCCAACTCGCGCGCCATACAGACGTTTTTTCATTAGTGTAATTATTAATTTAATGCGCCCAATGTACCCACCAGCAGCGGGCGGCGCAGTGGAGCCCTCCGGGTGAGCCCCCTGGTGCTGGTGCTGGGGCGCACCCAACTCGCCGCCCTGGTTGCCGCCCTGGTTCACGGTGTGCAGCTCGCCCCCGCGCACAAACGCAGCACTGGGGCGTTGCTGCGGCTGTCCGGGCGGCTGCTGATGCGGCTCCGCCTTCTGCTGCATGTTGGGGTTCGGGTTGAACCGTTCCGACTGGTTGCCTGCGCAAGTCGGGGCACAAGGAACGGTCGGGCCGGCCACCTCGGGGAAGCTGCGGCAGCAGACGCAGCTATGGGAATTTAGGCACTATGGACGGACTGCGGGTGCTTGCTCATGCTATCTTTTCGTTTTGTTAAACATTGCACCCATATACAAGGCAGCTCTAGACGAGGCGGCAGCCAGTGAGCACGCCGAGAGGCGGCGCTCGTGCAGCCTCGAAGGCAGCCACCCATGGTGTTCTCCTATGCGCTCGCTATGCTGAAAACTCGACCGACCGACCACACGACCTACCCGTCATCACACGCTTGTTCGGTGGCGGCACGTGGTGGAACGACTCTCCCGCGTCGCGCTTTATGGCACCATGAATGCCAGCGGGGGCCGGGGGCGGGTAGTTGTACGGCTGCGGCGGGCCCATTGGCGGCGGGCCCATTGGCGGCGGCGGGCCCATGTGGCCGTGCTGGGGCGGCGGCGGCCCCATCGGTGGCCGCGGTGGCGGCGGGTGCATGTATCCCGGCGGCGGAGGCCCGAAGAAGGGATCCGACATCAGCATGTGGGCCAGCCGCGGCGCGTTACCCTGTGTGCACGCAGGGGGAAAGAAGACAGAGACGGTCGAGGGTGAATGCGAGACCGGGAACCAATGGATGAAGAGAGGAAGGACGGTGCTCAGTCTTCGATGTGGCGATTACCGGTACGGTGACACGATTCGGTGTGTCGATTACGGTTACAACACAAGGCGAAGCGCAGTAGCTGGTTCAAACCAGATCAGCGCTCAGAAGCCGGCTAACTCAGCAGCTCTAAGAGACCCAGCAAGTTGTGCTGCAGCGCGCGACGGCCCCGCCACCCAGTCAGCCCCGCAGGCGCCGCAATACACCGCTTGCATCCATGCCGCGACAAGGCGTCACAGATCCAGGGGACAACACCACCACCTCCCCCCTTGACGTGAAATCGCATGATTGGGGCTGCCCTCAGCCGGCCTGCTTGCATCGGGTGTGGTGGCCCCAGCCCTTGACACACCGTAATCATGATTTGGTTCTCCGCCTCCAACAGGCGGGCCTTGAGCAGGCGCCGCAGCTCCTCGTACTCGGCGCGCAGGGCAAGCATGCGGCCACCCTGTTCGCAGGAACCGATGGCAACATGATGTTTGGTCCAGACGGACCGCCAGGAGCTCAGGGCACGCAAGGTACGACCCTGGCCCTTCAGCTGGCAACCACGGCGAGCGCAAACACACCTCCCGGCCGCCTCGGCTTTACACGTGAGCAAGGATTGCTGGCAAGTCCTCGTATTGGAGGTCAGGAACACGCCGCTCAGGTCAGGTCAGGTATTTCCGTCGGGTGAGACAGAAAGCGCAAACGAAGACGACCTCGCAACCGCCGAGCCATGCTTGCTCAGCCACTGCCTTACGATGCGCCGCCGCGAAAGCCCTAAAGCCCCAGCCCCACCTGCATGTCCTCCTTGCTGTGCTGCGGCGGGAAGCGGGCCGCGTTCTCCAGCAGCAGGGGGCCGGGCGGCGGGCCCTTGTGACCCGACCGCACCTCCTCGCTGAAGCCCTCCAGGATCTCCTGCTCACGTCAACGAACACGTCCAAGGATGGTGGTGGCACGGTGGCAGCGGGCGGCATTTGAGCACAGGAACTGACACGGGTAGCGATGCGCAGTGAAGTGCAATCACGTGATGGGAACGGTGTCCAAGCACAACAGCATTGGCTCTTGCCTGTCGGTTCCTATCGCCGGGTCATGCCAGTCGTCGTACAAGCATGGATGGGCACGCACAAGCCAAGGGAGCCAGATCAATGCTGGTATCTGTCTGCACCAATGCTGGTATCGGAAAGCGTTGCAACGACCATCCCCCCAAACAGATCCGTTCCCTATCAGTTCCCACGGCAATGGGCGACTGAATCCGTACCTCGTTGCGCGCCCAGTCAGCGACTACCGGCTTCAGGCCAGCCCCGACAAGGAACGGCCGCTGGCGAACGGCCTGCAAGGAAGCGGCGGAAGCGGCACAGGATCCGTCGGCATGCCTGTTCCAAAACTTGGGTGAGTTTGTGCGCCTGCGCCTAGGAATGCTGAATTCGGTACACCGGTACACATGTTGGGGCGTTCCGCAAAGACAGCAGAGACAGCATCCGGTAGGATACAGCAGACCCGTGGTTGCACCAACTGACCTCGATCGCCTTGACCGCAAAGCGCTTGTTGTCGAACGCCACGAAGCCCCAGCTGCACCACACACGTGTCAAGGCGGGTTTGGGCGGGCGATGAGAAAGTCTGGATGCAGCTCCATGTGAGTACTCCGGGGAGTTCAAGGACACGTCAGTACTTGCAATGGTGGCGTGCGGGGGGCATTGCCTCCCTACACGCGCCTATAAGGGCGTTCTACACGCGCCGCAAGAGGCGCTTCGGGTCGGCCATGGGATATGCATGGCGTGCGGGCTTTGCAGCGCATGTCGGGAGCAAGCGGGGGCTGGCCTGGCATACATGATCAATGCACATGCAAATCGGGGGCCTAGCACGTCGTTGGGGCGGTCCACGCCGGAAGTCCGTGACAACAGGCAGAAACAAGCACCAAATGTGAACACTAGCACATGCCCAACCCGTAGGCCGCGCACACGCATGGGCAAAGCGCACGCTCGGGAAAATCTCACAGGATGAAAACACGCAAGCACTGCCAGACAACTTGAGCAAGGTTACGCCGGGCAATGATGAACAAGCGGGGACGGCAGGCAGGCAGATCACAACATCCCCAAGACCCATCCTAATGGGAACGGTGCACCAACCCTCTGGAGGTGTTGTTGGGGGCATCACAGGCAACAACGGCCTTGCTCACGCCGCCGAACTGAGAGAACGCCGACTGCAGGACCTGGCGGTCGATCGCGGGATGGTGATGATGACGATAATATGTGTACGGCATTCGCGGCGTAAGCATGGCCGTACGCCGCATGAGCGGCAGGCGGGTCGGATGAAAGCGATGGTGGCCGCGGGTGATGGTGGGTGGTGGTGGTGGTGGTGGTGGTGGAGGGCACGGAGGCGGACGTGGTGATGGGGTGGCAGGTGGGAGTTCGACGGGTGCACGGCCGATCCAGGGGCAGGGGCAGAGAACGTTGGGAAGGGGCAGGATGGGGGGCGGTAAGGGCGGTCAATACGAGCGGTAGTACAAAAGGGCGGTCAAAAGGGCGATGCATACTTGCAGGCAGCGGCAAGGTGAAAGGATTGTTGGGGTATCTTCATCGTCACGTATGCAGCAGCATCCTGAACGCGGCAACGAAGGTGAAGCAGGTACTGCCTTTCGTAAACCGCCCAAGGCACAGGACAGGCCGTTCCGGCTAGGGACTTCGGCAAGCCGCGACTTGTGCCAGCAGCACCGCAATGGACCACAACGCAAACGTGTGGCGGTGACGTACCTCGTTCGTCACGCTTTCGTGCAAGTTGGTGACCCACAGCACGCGCTGGTTGTGAGACCTGGGAAATTGCAAAGGAGCCCACATTTGCACATAGACATCCTCGGTCACCACAGGACAATTGAGAATGATGAGATGTGTTGGTAATACTGCATGCGTCATAAGCTTACCACTTCACGCTGATCTGCTTGCCCATCCAGTCATACTTGTTCAGCGCCTTCTTTGCCTTGACAGCGTCAGCGTGATTGCCCATCCTGCAAGTCCAAGCACTCCGCTTGACCAAATTCTATTTGGAAGCGAGTTCTGTTTTCGTAACTTGCCTGACGATGCAGGATTGCGGCGCGTTCGGACCGGACGGTCCCTTCTTGTTAACAATTACTGCCTCCTTGACCGTCCCATGAGTTCCAAACAGGCCACGCAGCTCCGGCTCGGTGACATCGGCGGGCAATCCGGTAACATAAAGCTCTTCACAGCCCCAGAGAGACATTTTTTTTGTAATACTTCAACAGGAAAGAAACACCTTCAAAATTAGCTGGATAGGGCTGCACGATACTACAGAACCCCAGCTTTCGTTGCTGTACGGTCTCGGAGCGCAACCTGGGCACAGGGACCCTGCCGCGTCCCATGGGACGCTTAGCGTTTTCAGTGCGATATCTTTGTGTTCAGCAAAAGCAAAGCAAAACCAAACAGAGAAAGCCAAGATAATGGAAGGCAGGTTTCTCACCGGGCGAGGAAAGCCCTTCGGTCTGCTGCATTGCGACGAACTGGGAGCACCCTGCATATGCTGCCTGTGCGATTCTTGCAGTCATGACCATGGCATATGCTAGGTACGGCTGGATGGAGCCGGTCCAACTGACCAACTATCTCTTCACATGGCGGCCGTGTCTGTGCGGGTCTGCAATAATCCTTGGGGCCTGCAGGGCCTGCAAGGTTCACAGCCGTGAGTCCGCGTGCGGACACGTGACGCAAAACCCATCGGGGTGCAACCCGGTGCTGTAGCAACAACGTGGCACTCCATACCCCATGCCCCATCCGCCATAGCAACCCCGCCGGCAGGAGCGGAAAGCATATGTTTACACAGCTGATGCCGCTGCACGTTGTGCTCCTAAAAGCTCGACCTTTACATGGCTGCGCCTAATCTTACGAGCCGTCACTGGTGCCAGCCACCCACACGCAGTGAACACGCACTGTGAATATAAACAAGCTTGGTATGGAGGCTCAGCCCACCGCTGCTGGTATGCCTTACTGCGGCCCTCCGGGCTGCACGACGGGCTGGGGGTTCTAATTCCGCCTGCACGTTTTGTGGGCCACCGGGTCGACCGCAACCTTGTGGCTCGCACGGCTTGCAGCTACGCGGAGGGGGTGGGGGCGCAGCCGCCGCGCAGAACGCAATAAGAGATAATGGCTGAACACATTATCCTGCACTAGCGCTAAGCGCACAAATGTTTGTCACTTGCTCCACAGTCGAAAAGTCGTGTAGGGGCATCCTTGGCACCTTGGGCCAAGGCTTGACTGTACGGCGTCGCATGTTGGTTTCCCATTTAGTAAGATCTTTACGCAGAGTTGAGTGTATAGCTTATTGCGCATGCGTTTGTACCATTAGCCATTGTACCTACTCGGCGCCTGCACATTTTACGCACTTAATTATCAACGCTGGCAATGTTCAAAGTACTTCAAGCACACGAGGAACGCGAACCGAAGGCTGTACTTAAGACACAAAGCAAGCGTGCTCAAAAGCGCCTGACTCGGCAGGAGGCGCGCCGTGAGGAGGCTGACAGGTTCGCATGGCGTGCGTCGGACTTCTGTTATGTGTTATGTAATAGCGCCCGCCCCCTACTGCGCTCGATAATATGCAATAATTTCGCCTAGCTGTAATTATCACTGGCTCTGCTTCCAGGTGTCGTGTAATGCGCTCCTTGCTTCAAAACCCTTGACACAATAAATCGACTCCCTGCGCTTTCTCTTGATCCCCAAGGCTAAATGCAGCAAGCAACAATGGCAATTCACAGTTTGGCGGCGCGGATACACGACGGCCGTCGAGCTCGCTCTCCGCCGACGATGTCAAGGTGCGCTGACGGGGTCTGGCACGCTGTCTAGCGATGCGCGAGTCCTGGCCATGTACGAGCCGCAGTGCGTGGTGGTTGCTGAGACCCTCGTAAGCCCGCACGGAGCCTGCTAACCCACAAGGCGATGAGGCCGCTTCCCCCCTTGCCACCGCTTGGGTGTGCACGGTCCCTTTGCGGTGCGCAAACCAAGCAGCGCCAGAATATTATCCCACCCGCCCCGCGTTCCCTCCTCATCAGGAACAGCAGCAGATTGCACTGCACATGTATGAAGAATTGTTCAGCCAGGGCGACGTGGACCCGGGCCTCTGTGACGACATAGCGGCGCAGCTGGGCCGAATGCATCTGCCACCTGCCGGCCCCGCAGCCGCCGCCTGCGCCGCAGGCGGCGGCAGCGACTGGGGCAGCGGCCACGAGGAGGCTGCGGCGTCCCTGGCCTCGACCCGAACCGCAGAGCTCGCCAACCTCCGTCGCCGCGTGGACTCGCCGCCCGGGCCCGGCCCGGGCTCCGGATTCGAGTCGCCCTGGCCGGAGCCTAAACCCAACCCCGGCGGCCTAGCGGGCAAGTGGCTCACGAGAAAGGTGCGCAATGCCGCTCTTGTTCGTCTGCGGTTTCCTTTTCGCCGGCTACGCTATGGTTGCCCACTCCGCCCGCGATCCCGCCTGCCTGCCGGTGCGCTGACTCACTCTCCTGCAGGGCTCCGCGCCGCCCCTGTTCTGGCCGGACCCTCCCTCCTCCTCCGGCTCGCCGCGGGCTGCTGGTGCCGCCTCCACCAGCGCCTCCCGCAGCAGGGGCGCTGGCAGCATCCTCCTGCGCTTTGGCTCCGGGGCTAGCTTCGGCGCCGAAGGCGCCGCCGCCGCCAGCTGCGCCGCCGCCGCCGCCGCCGGCGGTGGTGGTGGTGGCCAGCTGGGCGAGTCCCATGGCTCCCCCGCGGCCCCAGCACAGCTGTTCACTAGAGATTCCTTCCAGCAGCTGCGGGGTCGGGCGGCGGGTTCGGAAGCGGAGGTGGAAGAGTTCCCGGAGCTGCAGGCGACCGTATCTGCGGAGCAGCCGCCGCCGCCGCCGCAGGGGAAGCAGCAGCAGCCGCAGCGCCAGCAGGGGCAGCAGGGGCAGCACTTGAGCCACGCGCACCGACGGGGTCCCGGCGGCGGCGGCAGCAGCGGCAGGCATGCGGGGCGGTGCCAAGGCGGCGTCAAGGTTCTGCATAGGTCGTCCAACGGCCGCAGCCAGCCGCTGGTGGGTGGGGTACCGTCATGGGGGCAAGGCGGTGGGGTTAAGAGGCGGAATCCGGCGCGGGGAGTGGGTCGCATGCGACCAAGTCTGCGCCTACGCCTGCGTGCTCTAGGAGGGGCGGCGCCCAGAGACTGCGCTGTGGCGGGGCCGGGGCCGGTGCCGCCGCGAGCAGCAGCACGGGCCGGAGGACGGGTAGGAGGTGCCCCGAGGTCGGAGCGGACGCGGCGGGTGCGGTGTACCGGTCGGCAACGCGTCGCCGCCGCCGCCTCCGCCGCCGTCATTACCTTTACAAGCTTCCGGCGGACCATCTGCCGCCCTTTCCAAGCCGGCGCCGCCACTTGTCCTTTTGCCTCCCATCCGACCTCTTCCTCCCATTCAGAGCGTCCTACGCCCTCCCGCCGCCGCCTTCCCTCTCCTCCTGCCTTACCTGCCTGCCCTGCCTGCCTGCCTAGCTTCCTCCCAAATGCTCCCTCCTAATCTCAGCCCTTCCCGGTGTTCCTCCCTGCGCGCGCTCTTCACTCTGGTCGGGCTCGTCTCCGCCAACCCAGTGCAACGGAGGCAGCAGAGGCGGAGGCGGCGGCGGTGGCGGTGGTGACGACGAATCCGCGACGGGTTTCAGCTTGTCGCTGCTGTGGGATCTGATCCAGGGGGGGCTGTGCCTGCGAGGCGACCCGCTGGCGGCGGAAGGAGGAGACCTGAGGGGGCCGGAGCCGGACGTCGCGGTGGCCATCAAGCGACTCGTCAGGGCGCGCTGCCCCGAGGAGCCGGACGATGCGCCGGTGGGTTACCGGAATGAGTAGAGCAGGCGGGTTACCGACAGACGGCGGGTTACGGAAGCGAGCGAGCGAGCGAGGAGCAGCGAAGAGGAGCGAGGGGATGGTTGGGTGGAGGCTGGTGCACGCTTGCTGCAACCCTTCCGCGGGGTGCCTCGGCCACGGCGTGTTGCTGGGGGAGACCGGGCCGTTAGCCGTTACTGGATCCGGCGCTCTTTTATGCTGGGTGCGGCGCCGTACTAGTTGTACGGCGTTGTGGGTGGCGCCCTGCCCTCCCTGCCGAAGCGACGCACGATCAGCACACCACACCACGAGATGATCCCCTTTCGTCGCTGCAGCGCTAACTGTCCCAACCACCTCAACCGCCCCAACTGCCTAAGCACCAACCGTCCCAACCGCTTCAGGCCCGAGGCGTCAGCCCGGAAGACATGATTGCGATGATGGCCCGAGCGCACAAGCGCCAGTGCAAGAAGGCGCGCGGCGGCGGCGGCGGAGCCGCCGCCGCCCCTGCCGTCCATGGCGGCGGTTGCAGCAGCAGTGACGACGAACCGCACTTGTACCTGAATCGCGATGAGTCCAAGTCGTGGCGGCGGACGGAGAAGTGGATGGAGGAGAACGACTGGGTGCTTGTTAAGGACACGGACGGCAAGCACCGCAAGTACGTGCGTGTGTGCGTGCGTGCAATCGCGTGTGTTTGTATGGGGCCGGTCGTCTCTGCCAGCGGCAACACCACCCGCCGCCTGCATCGGCCCCCGGCATCATCTGAACCGGGAAGACGAGGTGGTCACACGTGTGATACCGTGCGCCGGTGTGCTGCCGGCTGCCGTGGGGCGCCGCGGTTGCCTCCCCGCAGGTATCGCCGCTGGCTACCCAACGGACAGATCCAGACGCAGACCGTGTGCTGCTCCCCTTCGGACGCGATGCGGGGCATCAGGAACCTGCAAGCAGACCTGGCCCGGAAGGTGCGTGGGTGGGTGGGTGGGTGCTGGGGTGTAGAGCTGGAGCGGATGGTTGCGGGCGGAAGGGCGGGCGGGCGGGGCCTGGGGCTTGAGGTGGCTTGAGGTTGGGGAGGCTTGGATGGATCGGGGCGGCGGATGGAGCTCTTGCGGGGCGCCGGGGCCTGTGCTGGTGGGGCGGCGCGCATGCAAGGCAGGGCGGGCTGCTGGGTTGACATTTCAGGCAGGGCTTGCGCGGCTGAGTGACACGGCTGAGTGAGGCGAAACGTGTGCGTGCCCGCTATGTGTTGGTACAGGACGCTCAAGCCAACCCGGTGATCCGCGCGTGGCGGCGGGAGGAGCGGGAGCGGCGGCGGCGGGAGAGCGCGGCGGCGGCTGCGGCGGTGCTGCAGGGGGGGTTGTGAACTGAGCTGCCTCGCCGGCGACTGCGCGCGCATCCTGAACACAAGCAGTTTTTAACGACTTTGCTTGCTGACGTGTGGCGAGGCCTCGATTCGAATAAAGGAGCGCAGCTCGCGAAGGACGCTGCTGGGGCACGGTTTGAATGGTGGCTGAAACAGCGGTGCAGCACAGCAGGCTGACCGCCTACATGCACACCTGGTTTCCGGATGTCGGGATGTCCGGTTGGGACCCGGCTTCGGACGGCCCCGACTGTTGTGGCTCATGGAGCTTTCCAATCCAACGGCTTTTAATGGGAACAGGATTTTCGTCGCCGGCAGCCGCCCTCTGCGTTTGCAGGGTTTTTGGTGCATTTCTGTGCATTCATGCATACGACGCTGACGCGAGCGAACGAGGAAGGGCGGCAGGCTTGGTGGGGTTGGGTGTGTTAAGACGTGTTTGTAGTGGGCACGCGCGCCTGCGCCGCCGGTGGATGCGGATGCGTTCCAACAGCTGGAGGAGGCGGCGGCGGAGGAGGACTGCTGGTACGGGTTACACCCAAAGGCTCAGCGCTGCACGCAGAAATGGTACTGCGGACTATTGGACTATTGGACGGGTGTGACCATTGGGAGGGGCGTCGTGTGCGGCAAGCCTGGGGTGCGCGCGAAGAGCGGCATACCATAACACAAATAAGTCAGCGCGCCCGCCCGCCCGTCTGACCTCTGTTTTTGCCGGCCGGTGTGGCCACTGCCGGTGTGGGCCTTCGCACGGCCAACGCATCGACTCCTTTCGATAAAGGCTTGAAAATACCAGTCTACTTTATAGAAGAATCAGCACGGACCCGCCTTGCTGAATCAGCAAGGTGTGCCTCGGCACCACTGTTGGCGCCAACATCCAACATCCAACAACTCCAGGACTGACGGACGGACAGACACACGGTCTGCGCATCCTGCTCACCGCCGCCGCCCACAACGCCTCCCTCGCGGCACTGGACGACTTCCAGGGCCTCACCACGTGAGCAGGGGGGCGGGGAGCAGAGATCGGAATCGGGAGCGGAATCGGAATCGGGCGCCGGATCGGGATCGGAATTGGGAGCGGGAGCGGTGCACGTTCTTTCTGGTTGAGGCTTTGGCGCCGCGTTGGGTCCATTCGGTCCATTGGGTTCGGTCGGGTCCAGCTCTCATCATGGGACCACCCATCACCACCCCTCCCCCACACGCACACACCGCCTTGCCTCGGTTTCTGTCTCCTTACCCCCACACCCCTCCCCCCCGCCCCCCAGGAGCGCATCGTCACGTTTGGTTTCGGCGCCGACAAGGAGGTATTCGAGCACAGCATATTCCTAGTGCTGTGCAACCGACTGGTCACGTGCGCCATGGCTCTGGGCTACCTGCTGGCTGGCTGGTGGTTGGCGCTTCGTGGGGAGCCCGGGGCGTGATGGGGACCTGCCTCGGATGATTGGGTGATAGAAACCGTGTGGGCATTGGTTGGCTGTCGGGGGCCGATTGCTTGGGACCCGAGATCAACGCACCTTTACGCGCTGTTGGAACTCGGGATCCTGCCTGCATTGGCCCAGGCGTCTCCTGTCGTGACCGCCGACCGACCGAGAGGAGGGAGAGACCAACGATTCTTGTCTGGATCCACTGGACGCTCCGCCACGTCTTGACTGTGTCCGGCGATCGTAAGGCGACGAGAAGTTGATAGCACGGTACGTGCGCAATACCCACGGAGCCGCAACGGCAATGCGGCAAACATGCGGAACGGCGCCACAGCAGTGGCATCCGCCATCCGTCCACCCATCCGTGAAACACGGCCAAATGGAGGTTCTGCCAGTCCCGCCGCGGGACCTCGGGCTGTCACCACTCAAACTTTCAAGCACACATTGTGAAAGCGAAAATGAGCCGACTTAGACGCACACGCCGAACAATTCGCGTCGAGTATTCGGCGCTTCATTAGCGAGGAGATGAAATGGTGTGATACGGGATACTGTATCGCGAGGTGGCGCTTCAGGGCTGATGGCTGCAGGGGATGGATGATGTGTATGTGTGCAACTGTGCATGTAACGCCAGCCAGTAAAGCCGCCAACGGGGGGGGGCGCCACAGATGCGGGTGGTGCACATCAGCGTTCTGCGCAAGCCACCTTGTCGTGTCGCAGTACGGCACACAGTACGGCGATACCCCACTCCGGGCCCCGCAGAACGCACACGCCTCATCACGGCTGCTTTCGGCTGAGCAACCCCGACGGACGCCGCGCAACACATAAAAAGACACGAAGCGACGTGGGCACGCAAATCACGAAGTCCGCACACGCAATCACAGTTAGCGCATCGGCACGAAGAGAAAAGAGGGTACTTCAGTAAAGGGAGCGTCGAGCTTCGGGCGCGCGTTTGCATTCGTTCCCACCACAATTATACGACATTAGAGACATAAATGTACGACAAGGTGGAGACTTCTCATTCCCTGCCCGGGAGCGGCCCCGAAGGCATCGGCGGACCCCGCACCCGCCGCTATGTGCTCAACCCTGCCCGACCCTGGCGGCCCCCCACACCACATCCCACACACCACAGCCTGCACCCCGCGCGCGCCACACCACACCGGTGTCCGCCTCCTCCTTCCGTCACCTGGACAGGGCAGGGCAAGGCAGGCCGCCTCGACCGCAATTTGCAAGCTCGGGGCACCCGGGATGAGGCACAAAGCGCTCCCCCAGGGCTCCCAGCCTCGTCCGGGCCACACGCAAAACACCATCGTACGTAATACGGTAACACGGTACAGGCAGCCGCTGCCGGGGGGTTGGATTACTGAGCCCGCAGTGCCCCTCGTTACGCCACAACCCCCAAAACCCGACACAGGCACCAATCGGCCGCAGGCCGAAGGCCACGGTTCCAATCAGGACATGCCGGAGTTGCCCAGTCGGTAGAAGTTGACGGCGCGGCCGCTTGTGACCACCAACAGGTCTTCCAAACAGGCGATCTGGTGGATGGGCATCGTGGTGTAGACATTGGCCACCTCCCGGGGAGTCAGCAGCTCACGCCAGGGGGAGCCGGCGCCCTGCTGCTGCTGCACAGCCGCCTCGGAGAAGGACGGCGCGAACAGGCCCGGGTGAAGGGACGACGCGAAGGGCGTGCCGGCGGCGGCCGCCGCCACGGCGGCCGCCGCCGCCGCCGACGCGCGGCGGTGCGCCGCCTCCTCCGCCTCCAGCGCGCGCGACACCGCCGCCGGCGACGGCAGGTCCAGCACTTGCAGGTGCATGGCCTGGTTCTTGTAGCCGGAGCGGCAAATTATGATCTGGCGCTCGGCCCGGTCGTCCGGCTGGTCGGGGTCCCGCTCCTCGGCCTGTGGGTCGCAGGTCGCCACCGCGATCCCCTCCAGGCCGCTACCATCCACGTCACCCAGCGGCACAGGACCGGTGACGCTGCCCTCCTTGGCGGCGCAGGCCTGCGGGCGAGTGCCGGCGGGAGTGCGAGCGGGGCAGATGAGGAGCGGGACAGAGCAGCAGATGGTCTCAGCGCCCGTGGTGAGGGCGCCGGGCAACCGTGGTGTGGGAGGGCGTTGTGTTTTTTGGTGTGATCTCGCGGCTGAAGGCCCCATTCGGGATTCTGCGGGTGGGTCTTCGCGCCGGGGGGGGGCCCGACCAGTGTCCATACGTGCAAGTCGCGGCGCGTGCGGTATCCGTACCTTGCCCACGTCGTACACGTCCACTCGCTCGCTGAAGCGGCATGCGGCGACCAGCATCGTGCCGTCCTGCGTGACAGCGTGGGGGCCAGCGGGGAGTGGAGTGGTGAGGAGGAGGAGGAGCTAAGCCCTGCGCTCTTCACGCAATGAATGGACGCAATACCGGTAGACGCAATAAGGTCACCTAGAATACCGTATGATATTTTGAACACGCCAGGAACATGACATGGGGGACATGGCGCCTGCCACCACCACCACCACCACCACCACCACCACCACCACCACCACCACCACCACCACCAGCCTTCCCTTCCTTTGTGTAACAGTGAGCCGCCAAAGGCCTCACGAGATGCCATGCTGGGCGGGAGACCGTTCCAACGCGCTTTGAAGGGCCCACAAGGGCCGCTCACCTCGCGAAACCTACTTCCCTTCCCTTCCCTTCCTGCCCTACTCCCTTCCCTCCCTTGACCCCCTTCCTACACCCCCACCTGCGTGAAGCACAGCGAGGTGGCCATGTCGGGGGCCGAGGGGTGGCACATGCGCGCCACGGGGTTCTGCTGCTCGGGCCGCCAAAGGTACACCTGGGGAGGCACCCGAGCAGCGGGGTGGGGAGGGGGGACGAGCATCGCACATCGCAGATCAAGGTACCGCCTTGGCCTTGGGCTTGACATCGGCCCCGGCCTTGCCGTGAGTTGAAGCGGGCCAATCAAATCCCGTTTGGAGCCGAGCGGGGCCCCGGGAAGGAAGGCGGGAGGGTGGGAGGGAGGAAACGACGACAAAGAGCCGGCGGCAGCCGGTACGAGGCTCTCCGACGCCGCCCGCGGGGGCCCTGCTTCTGTTGCTTCTGTTGCTGTTGATGCTGCTATTGCTACTGCTGCTGCGCTCCGAGGCTACGCTCACCACTGCAGTACAAAATCGGGTTTGCCGCTTTGCCAAGCACGGGCCCACCCACCAATGGAACCGGCACTCGGACCCGGCTGCGCCGATGCTGGCTGGCGGCATTGTTAAGGATTTGCCCCGCTGCTTGCGTTTGGCTTTAAACGGCCACCAAACCGCGCTCCGCGCCTACAGGCGCCTTCCCCGCCGCCCTGTCGCCCACCACACCACACCATTACCCAACCCACCACGTGGTCAAAGCTGGAGGACGCCAGCAAGCTGCCCGTGTCGTTGAATACGGTGCAGCTGATGGCCGACTGGCACTTGAGCATTCGGAAGGGCTTGTTGGAGCGCAGATGTGCCGGCTGCTGCGTCTGCAGCCGGATGGCCTCCACGTCCCACAGCGTCAGGCTGCTGGAGATCTGCGGATTTGAATTTTGACCAAGTTTTGGATTTGAATCTGAATAATTTGAACCATTTTTAATCGGATTTGAATTTTGACCAAGTTTTGGATTTGAATCTGAATAATTTGAACCATTTTTAATCTAAATTAATTGACGCATTTTTGAATTTCTTTGAATTTATGTTTGCGATATCAGGGAGCCATGCGCGGTGGCAGGCCGCTGAAGATCTGCGCATTCGGGTCTGGATCGGCCCGTGATGGGTTGGACCAATGGAAAGAAGACCGATGGAAGTGCAGGAAGTAAGACACACGCACACACAGAGGTCCAAGGATGCAGATGGGTGGTCAGAAGGGGGGCGTGTGTCGCCACAAGGCTGCTCCGAGCCTGCGTGAACCGATGGAGCGATGCGCGTTCCATCGGAGCTTCCATCCCACGAGCAGCCGCACGCATCTCACGCACCGCGCCCGAGCGTGTACCTCCAACAAGCGATACGGTAACCCCAAGCCCACCAACCCACCATGCGGCCCCCGAAAAAGTCGTCGTCGCCGCCGGCCGCTGCGCTGCCGGCGCCGCGACCGCGCGCGCGGCGCGCGGGGCCGCGGCCCGTGTTCCGTGCCTGCCCGCCAGCGCCGAAGCCGCCGCCCGCATACAGCCCGCGGTCCTGCATCTCGCGCGGCTTGGTGCCGCAAGCCAGCAGCAGTTTCCCGGCCGGCGGCGACGAAGCGGCGTCGAAGCTGACTCCCACGCCCGGGCCCACGGGACCAAAGCCCGCGGCCGCGGCCGCGCCGGCGGGGTAACCGCCAGCGCGCGAGGGCGCTGACAAAGCCCCGGCGGGTGTCAGGACATGGTGCGCGAGCGCGAGCGCGCTGACGGCCGCGTCGGGAACCTGCGTCGGGCGGTACAGCAGTACAGTATAGTACGGCGGCACAGCAGGACAGAACCAGAGGTGTTGACTGTGGCAGCGGAGGCTCCCCACGCCGCCCGCGGCACTGGCCAACTGCACGCCCTCGGCCGTTACCCGCGCCTCCCGGCTCCCTCCCCCTCCACACTGCCTCCCGGTCCCCCCTCCGTCCCCGGCTCCTCCTGGATGCATGTCGCTTTACTTGGCCTGCGCTCCGAAACCCCGGCGCCTCCGACCGGGTTCTGTTGTTAAGTACAGGGGTGACAGCTAACTGGCCCCATGCCGAAACCCGAAGGTACCCCTACGCTTCTCCCAAGTCAGTCAGTCAGGTTACCTGTAACGCCAGCTCCAACTTGGCCACCTGGCTCCAACCCTCCCGGACGTTGCCGCCCTCTCCCGACAACGCCACGTCCTTGCACCACACCAGCACCGTCCCGCACACGGATCCGGACGCCAGCACCTCGCCCTCGTCGTCAAATGCCAGCGCACTGACGGGCGAGCCGTGGCCCTACGCGAGAGGGACACGTTGGCACAACACGACATGACAAGACAGGACTGGATAGATCGGCAGGAGATGGAGTGCGGACGAGCGCGGGCTTCCGGCTGCGCCTCCTCCTCCTCCTCCTTTTCCCAGCCGCCCCACGCGTGCCTTCAGCCCTGGCTTCCTTCGTCATCGAGCCAGTGGCCCCACCCACTGCCCCAGCCACCCCGCTACGGTACATGCCCTCCCCAGTGCTCCCCTGCCCACCCCCTTCTCCCCTCCCTCTACCTGCCCCTCCCCTCCCCTCCCCCCCACTCGCCTGCAGCACCATGAGCTGTTGGTTGGACCGGGTGCTCCACAGCCGCAGTGTGTGGTCGTCACTGCCGGAAGCCATCAACTGACCGTCGGGGGCCATCGAAAGGACGGTGATGCTGCCCTGGATGCCCCTGGTCAAGGGAGGGTGGGCAAGGGAGGGAGGCGGGGAGGAAGGCAGGGAGGGAGGGAGAGCGGGAGCGAGGGAGGGAGGGAGGGAAGGCAGGGTGACATGGCAGAGCGGGATGGGTAAGGCGAGGCGGGCAGCGCGGGACCAGGGTAAGTTGGGCAGCCGCGTACCGGTAGTTGCTACGGACAAGATGGCCCTCACTAGCGAGGGCCAGGAGGTGCTGCGGCGGTGTGTTGTGGCGGGGCCCACGTGGGCAGGGGACACTCGGTGCCGGTGCACGACGGCCACCACGCGGGTGGGCAGCGGGGCGAGTCGAGGCGGGGCGAGTCGAGGCGGGGCGAGTCGAGGCGGGGCGAGGCGAGGCGCTGCTTACTTGAAGTCGCGGACTTGCTGAGCGTCGATCAGGCCCGGCGTGCTCGAGGGCAGCAGGTCCCACAGCCGCACCGTCTCGTCCTGTGGGGTGGGTCGGGTCGGGGCAGGGCGTCGAAAGCGGCGGCTTTAGCAGCAGCTGGCGATGACATCCGACTGCGGCAGCAGCTGCTAATGACGATGCCATCTTATCATCATCATCATCATTACGATCATCATCACCACCATCAGCATCGTCATTAGCCCTATAGGGCTAATCATATTTGTCGCCATCGTCCGCATCAGCAACAACAGCAGGCAGCGCCATTCGCTGGCCTTTCCGCCCTCCCCTGCGGTGTGCTGACAGCAGACTGCTGAGACGCTCACCTCGGAGGACGACGCCAGGCGGTTGCCCTTGCCGTTGAACGCCACCGCGTTCACGTGGCCCGCGTGGCCGCGGATCTTGGCCGCCACCTCCCAGCCGTGCTGCCCCGTGGCGGCGGCGGCGGCGCCCCTGTCCGAGAGCCTTTTCACCGCATCCGCATCCGCGCCCTCGCCCTCCGCCGGAGCCCCGGCGGCCTTGCCCAGCTCCCGGTCCAGCTCCCCGTCCTTCTCGCCGATGTGCTTCCACAGCCACACAGTCGAGTCGTTACTTGCGCTTGCGATAACCTGCGGAGGCGGGAAACCGCGGCCGCGGCGAGCGTGCGGTAGCGGGAGACGTGGCATGCACATTGACCCGCGGCACGACGGGATTAACCAGCGGTACACATTCAGCACCTCGATCCTGCTCAGCCCGCGCCAGCGCGCCAGGTCTCCCTACCCGCCCGGCCCTCGGTTCTCCTTCTCCTTCCACCCCCCCCCGACCCACACGGCAGCCTTGGCCGTCCCGGCCGTCCCCCTGCCCGCACCTCCTGTCCGCCGTAGGTGCTGACGGCGACGCTGTTGATGCGGCCCGTGTGGCCCCGCAGCACGGCGAAGCAGGAGGGCTTCGCAGACCCGTGGGCCGGTAGCGACCACAGCCGCACCGTGTGGTCCCTGCGCATGACAGCAGGACAGCAGAGGAGAGGACAGGGCAGGACAGGAGCAGGGCAGGGCAGGGCAGGGCAGGGCAGGGCAGGGCAGGGCAGGGCAGGGCAGGGCAGGGCAGGGCAGGGCAGGGCAGGGCAGGGCAGGGCAGGGCAGGGCAGGGCAGGGCAGGGCAGGGCAGGGCAGGGCAGGGCAGGGCAGGGCAGGGCAGGGCAGGGCAGGGCAGGGCAGGGCAGGGCAGGGCAGGGCAGGGCAGGGCAGGGCAGGGCAGGGCAGGGCAGGGCAGGGCAGGGCAGGGCAGGGCAGGGCAGGGCAGGGCAGGGCAGGGCAGGGCAGGGCAGGGCAGGGCAGGGCAGGGCAGGGCAGGGCAGGGCAGGGCAGGGCAGGGCAGGGCAGGGCAGGGCAGGGCAGGGCAGGGCAGGGCAGGGCAGGGCAGGGCAGGGCAGGGCAGGGCAGGGCAGGGCAGGGCAGGGCAGGGCAGGGCAGGGCAGGGCAGGGCAGGGCAGGGCAGGGCAGGGCAGGGCAGGGCAGGGCAGGGCAGGGCAGGGCAGGGCAGGGCAGGGCAGGGCAGGGCAGGGCAGGGCAGGGCAGGGCAGGGCAGGGCAGGGCAGGGCAGGGCAGGGCAGGGCAGGGCAGGGCAGGGCAGGGCAGGGCAGGGCAGGGCAGGGCAGGGCAGGGCAGGGCAGGGCAGGGCAGGGCAGGGCAGGGCAGGGCAGGGCAGGGCAGGGCAGGGCAGGGCAGGGCAGGGCAGGGCAGGGCAGGGCAGGGCAGGGCAGGGCAGGGCCGGGCAGGGCAGGGCAGGGCAGGGCAGGGCAGGGCAGGGCAGGGCAGGGCAGGGCAGGGCAGGGCAGGGCAGGGCAGGGCAGGGCAGGGCAGGGCAGGGCAGGGCAGGGCAGGGCAGGGCAGGGCAGGGCAGGGCAGGGCAGGGCAGGGCAGGGCAGGGCAGGGCAGGGCAGGGCAGGGCAGGGCAGGGCAGGGCAGGGCAGGGCAGGGCAGGGCAGGGCAGGGCAGGGCAGGGCAGGGCAGGGCAGGGCAGGGCAGGGCAGGGCAGGGCAGGGCAGGGCAGGGCAGGGCAGGGCAGGGCAGGGCAGGGCAGGGCAGGGCAGGGCAGGGCAGGGCAGGGCAGGGCAGGGCAGGGCAGGGCAGGGCAGGGCAGGGCAGGGCAGGGCAGGGCAGGGCAGGGCAGGGCAGGGCAGGGCAGGGCAGGGCAGGGCAGGGCAGGGCAGGGCAGGGCAGGGCAGGGCAGGGCAGGGCAGGGCAGGGCAGGGCAGGGCAGGGCAGGGCAGGGCAGGGCAGGGCAGGGCAGGGCAGGGCAGGGCAGGGCAGGGCAGGGCAGGGCAGGGCAGGGCAGGGCAGGGCAGGGCAGGGCAGGGCAGGGCAGGGCAGGGCAGGGCAGGGCAGGGCAGGGCAGGGCAGGGCAGGGCAGGGCAGGGCAGGGCAGGGCAGGGCAGGGCAGGGCAGGGCAGGGCAGGGCAGGGCAGGGCAGGGCAGGGCAGGGCAGGGCAGGGCAGGGCAGGGCAGGGCAGGGCAGGGCAGAGGAAAGGGCAGAGGAAAAGGTAGGGCAGGGCAGGAGAGGACTTGAGATGCAGTTGCAGATGCAGGCGCATCAGATGCCGACATGGCAATCATGGCGATGCACCAGGCCAGCCCAGCGGTGGATCGGCAGGCGGGCGGAAGCGCGCACGCGAACGCGCACGAACAGAAGCGGCCCGGGAGGTGCCGGTGCGTGTATTGCAGCGCGCCCTGCTTGGACGGTCGTCCAAGCCGTGGCGCGGCGCGGCGCGGGCGGTAGGCCTGCCTCAAATACAATGCGCCTGCGGCTCATCGCCTCCTGTACCCACCATGAGCCGCTGACCAGCAGTTGGCCCATCTCCGCGTTCGCCTTGCGCGGTGAGAAGGCCACGGACAGCACCCAGCTCTCGTGACCCTGCGCAGTTTGTCCCCCGGTTTAAACGAGAGGGAGAATGGCACACCACAGGCGTAAGAAACGTGCTGGAACTCGGGAAACGGCCGTGAGGGAGGGAGGGAGGAAGGGAAGGTGGGGCTTCCGGAGGCACACCACAACACACCGCGTGACACATGGTGCGATGGTGCGCTTCACAGCTGTGAACGTGCCCGATTGCGGCAGGGGCCTCGCATCTGCTCCCAAATGCGTCCTGGGATCCATTTGGGGTATATTGGGGTATGGGACGCCTGATTCGCAGCGCGGCGCGCTCATGAGCCAAGGGCGCTCATGAGCGAGGTGGCAGCGGCTAGGTGGCGACAGTGGCGGCGGCCCCGGGAGATGTCTCCCGCCCTCTCGCGGATGAAGCGGAAGCGCTCACCCGCAGTACCACGCCCGACCCCGGCAGCAGCGGCAGCCAGTCGGGTCGCTCCGTGTCGCTGCCCGTGATCTGTCCCACGTGGTAGAGCCGGATGGTGGAGTCCTCGGCGCTGGACGCCAGGATGAGGCCGTCGGGGCTGAAGGCCAGCGCCCGAATCACGTCCGTGTGGCCCTTGAACAGATCAACCTGGGGAGGACAGGGGGAGGGAGGAGGGAGGGAGGAGGGAAGGAGGGCACAACATACTCAGCGCGGGAGAGAGGGGCAGGGAGAGGAACGGGAGAGCGGGAGAGGAGGGCGGAGAGAGCGGAGGAGGGCGGTGAAGGGCAGGTGACCATGATGGGTGCTGCGGTCACTGCCGTCCCGACGTCCTGCCGGCCGGCGGGCGGGCGGGCGGGCCACGGCGCTGCCCCGCCCCGCCCCGGGAGAGGGTTCAAGCCAGGAGAACCACAGCCGGGTACCCGACCGAGGAGGGCGACCCCCGGGGTACCTTCACAGGGCTGCGTCGCCGCTTACCTGCGATCCTCTCGCCACGTTCCACATTCGGACGGTGTAGTCGTTGCCCGCCGAGGCGATGTAGTTCCACTTGAGGCTCTCCCAAGCCACCGCGCGGACGCTGCCGGTGTGCCCCCGCAGCTCCCGAACGCACTCGGACGTCTCGCAGTCCCACACGCGCACGCTGCAGTCTGGGGGGCGGGGAGGGGGCCGCGAAGGGAAAGCACCCACGGCAAGGTCGCGTCACGAGGGCGAGGTGGGCCGATACCCTATCTTACCCTTCGGGGAGGAGTGCACACGCGCTACCGTATTTCCGGCCCGTGGCAGCGGCAAGACGCAAGACTCGGAACCAGCGATCAAGAAGGGGCACTGCACTGCACTGCACTGCACTGCACAGCAAGCGGGAAGTGACGAGGACCCACCATCGGAGCAGCTGGCGAGCATCAGGTGCGGGTCGCCGTCGGTATCAAATTCCTGCACGTGAGCCGCAGCGGCGGCAGCAGCGGCACCAACAGCGGAAGCAGGGGGCCGCCTCAGCCTCAGCAACAGTGGGGACGCTAAGGAGCAGACGGACTGCATGCAGGCTTGCTATCATCCTTGACGGGGGAATATCTGCGAGCCTGACTGGACGCACTGCGGCACGCATATGCCTGCGGGGCACTCATCCCCCGCGGGGGACTCGGCCGGCTTGTTGGCGTTGGGTTGGCGCTTGTTGGGCCATTCATTGGCCGCTTGACCAAGGAAGGCTGCTAACGGCCGGAGAGCGGCCCGAAGGCAGCGTGCGCTCAGAACCAGGCGACGAATAGGCCCGGCAGGAGGTAGTTAGGTAGGTAGGTAGGGAGGGAGGGAGGCTGCCACTGTCGGGCCGAGCGCCAAGGCCCCGCGGGCGTGGGCCGCAGACCTGTATGAGTGCAGACCTGGCGACGCATGCGCGTATGAGTCCCGTGCGGAGGCGTGTGCGGCGCCAGCGGTCAGTCGGCCGCGGGGCTCACCTGGTAGCCGAAGCAGACGCCCACGATCCAGCTCGTGTGGCCCTGCGGAACGGGAAGCACAGCCAGAGGCGCCTTTCACTTTCTGCAGCACTACCAAGGACAAGCGCCCATCTAAATGAACTAGGGTAACGTCAGCAGTCTCCAGCACTGGGTTGGGGTTATTGGGATAGGTCATATGGGATGGGGCTGCGGGATGGGGCTGCGCAGAATGCCACCCCACCGCTGCCGCCGGGTCCTGGGTCCGCCGTCTCCGTCGCTCTGCTGCGGCATCTTTCGTTATCAAGCACCCCACCCCACCCCACCTCACAACACCCCACCTGCAACACCGCGTTCTGCTTGCCGGTGTTCATGTCCCACAACCGAATGACGTTGTCTGGCGGCCGGGGGGGGGGAAGAGGAGAAAAGCCGGTGGGGCGAAGGTTGTGTAAGGGTAAAAAGGGTGGGAAGAGGAATACGTTTCTGTCCTCCAGCTGCTGCTGCTGCTGCTGCTGCTGCTGCAGGGGACTCCAAGGACGCTGCAAGAAAGGGCAGCTGGACGCACGCTGCCCGCCTGGCCCTTAGCAGCGCGAATATGCGCAAAGCTCCCCGCCTGCCTGCCCGCCTGGAACCCACCCACCATCCCCCCGCTCACCCACCGCCGCCTTTTCCTGCTCACCGTCAGAGCTGCTGGACACGAACTTATCATCCGGCGATACGGCGACGGTCTGGAAGCTGCCCACGTCGCCCTGCGGTACAGACAACACACCGGCAGCAGCAGCACACAAAGAGCAGCTGAGAAGCCAGGGGGGCGCGACATGCTGCCGGGGGTGGCATGTTGTGGTGGCTGCCGGGCTCGCAAGCCCCTCTGGCCCTCCCACTTGCTGCGCTTCCCTGAGCCGTTGCGCGCCTCCCAGCCCTCCCTCCCTGCCGCCAGCGCGTGGCACCCTGCCCGCTGCCCTGCTACCCCGCTGCCCCGCTGCCCTGCTGCCCACCTGCACGCCCGAGATCTGCTGCCCGCGGGTGGCGTCCCACAGCCGGATGGTGGCGTCAGCGGCGCCCGACGCGACGGCGTGGCCCGAGGGCGAGTAGGCCACCGACGCGATCTGGCCGATGTGACCCTGTACGGCAGGTACGACACATTCGCATGGCAAGGAGAGCCCAGCAGGCCGGGCGGGGACGCGGGCGGGTGAGTGGAGACGCAGCTTGCACCAGGGTCATGCACCGACAGAAGCACACAAGAAAAGAAGAGGAGAGAAGCACGTACCTGCACGGCACACACAGGTGCCAAGCGCCAAATGGTGTGGTGTGGTGTCCCCTTCGCCCTCCTGCCCGCGACCCCGCGACCCCGCGTCCGCATGCATTCCATCGCAAGCCCGACACCCCACTCCCCTCCACCCCACCGCACCGCACCCCACCTGCATCATCGCCAGCTGCTGCCCCGTCCGCGCGTTCCACTGCCGCACGCTGTTGTCTGCGCCCCCCGACACCAGCGTCATCGAGTCCGGGGAGAAAGCCACGCTGGTGACACCCGAGGAGTGGCCGTGCAGCACCAGCTGCTGCTCGCCTGCGGAGTGCGGACACACAAATCAAACCCACACCGCACCAAACCCAACAACAGCTTGAGGACCCAACCCGCCATGGCGCGCCCAACCCCGCATTCGGAGGGCCTAAGCTACATACACCCCCGGGCCGCGGCTCAAGGAAGCGTGCGCGGCACCGTATTTCGGCGCCTTTACAGCAAACGAATGCCACCGCGTCATGAGATAAAAGAGCGCCCGCCCAACACAGCCCAAGCTCAACCCCAGGTATCCGGCCAGGTGCCAGGTCTGTCTCAGGCAGCAGGTATTTCGGTGCATCGAGTATTTTTGCAGACACGGCGGATTGTGCGAATTTGTGTATGTGTGTGTGCGTGTGTGTATATATGTGTTTTTATGCGTACCGTTGCTGGAGCTCCAGATCCGCACCGTCTTGTCCTGCGGGAGAGTGAAGTGCAGCCGGGGAAGGGCAGCAGGGCGGCGGCATGTCGGGGGACGGCGATGCCGGAGGGCTGCAAAGACCACCGCTGCCGCCACCCCCGTTCTGTCCATCTCCTTACCCTGCTTTGCTAGCGCCCTCTCTTAAACATCGTTCCTTGCAGTGGCCCATTGCCGTGCGAGCCCTCAAGTCGACCAGGCCTTCACACTAGGCCTGCTGGCCAACCCACCGACCCACCGGGCCCACAGACCCACAGACCCACGGACTCGCCCACCCACCAACCCACCGACCTACCAGCGATGCGGTGGCAATGCGCTGGCCGTGGCTGCTGAATGCGCAGCAAATGACCCAGGAGTCGTGTCCCCTGAGTTCGCAGTGCAGTCGGCTGGTTCCCTGGCCCGCGGGCGCCACGTGCCACAGCCTCACGGTGCGGTCCTCACTGGCGGAAGCCATCAGGCGGGAGGAGGCCACCGGGCTGAAGGCAACGCAGCGGATCACGTCGGTGTGGCCCTGAGGGGCGGGGAGGCGGGGAGGAGGCGGCGGCGGTGGAGGAGCAGGGGTAAAATTAGATACCGCAGCGAAGGGATCGAGACAGTGTTAGCGAACGGACCCGCAGGGGCAGGTGCAGGAGCTGGAGCAGGAGGAGCAGGATCGAGAGAATGACGGCCGCGAAAGAGGAGGATCAGAAGGGTGATGAGGGTCATGAGGGTCATGAGGGTCATGAGGGTCATGAGGGTCATGAGGGTCATGAGGGTCATGAGGGTCATGAGGGTCATGAGGGTCATGAGGGTCATGAGGGTCATGAGGGTCATGAGGATCAGAAGGGTCATGAGGGTCATGAGGGTCATGAGGGTCATGAGGGTCATGAGGGTCATGAGGGTCATGAGGGTCATGAGGGTCATGAGGGTCATGAGGGTCATGAGGGTCATGAGGGTCATGAGGGTCATGAGGGTCATGAGGGTCATGAGGGTCATGAGGGTCATGAGGGTCATGAGGGTCATGAGGGTCATGAGGGTCATGAGGGTCATGAGGGTCATGAGGGTCATGAGGGTCATGAGGGTCATGAGGGTCATGAGGGTCATGAGGGTCATGAGGGTCATGAGGGTCATGAGGGTCATGAGGGTCATGAGGGTCATGAGGGTCATGAGGGTCATGAGGATCAAGGGACAGGACGAAGAGGCGGTGGTGGAGAGGCCCCGGGCAGGCACGCCAGCGGGCTTGTGCGGAAGCGCACGGAGCGGAGACGGTGCCGTACTCACCGAGAGGACCAGGAAGGGCGAGATGGGCTCATCCATGACCTTCGACGGCACCGCCCACAGCCGCACGGTGCGGTCGTTGCCGCCCGTCGCCAGCAGCGTCCCGTCGCCGCTGAAGTCGATGGCGCGCACGCTGCAATGTGTGCATGCACACATCATGCATCGCACACACACACGGCGGCCAGCAGGTGACGTGTGCACATGTAGGTTTTGTTGCCACGCGTCAGCGTCAACAGGTCAATGCCGGTGCGGTTGCAGTGTCAGGTGTCAACATCAACATCAGCATCAACATCAGCATCAGCGGGGGAACGCGCGCACGCTGCCCTCGGCCCAGTGGCCGCCACTCGCCGCACTCCGTTCCCTGCCATCTCTCAGCCTCCGTTGACGATAGCTACCGAAGCCCTGAACACACGCTGGCCCCCGTGTCCTTGGCCCCCACGCTCTTCGGGACCCCGCACGACCCGCGGGTCGGCAGCCCACCGCCTGCAGCCCTACCTGCCGTCGTGGCCTTGTACCACACTCAGCAGCTCCACCATCACTCCGGCGCCGCCGTCCGCGCTGCCCGCCTGAACGACCGCCCGTAGGGCCGGGCCGGGCCGGGTAGGGCAGGTCAGGGCAGTGCAAGGGCAGGGCAGGGCAGGTTCGAGCCAACGGGCAGGGCGGGTGGCTCTTGTGTCGAACCCTGAGGCAAACGCTTTGCGCGCGTGGCCCTCGCGGCTGCTGGGCGCGCATGCTCCGACCATGTCATCACACTAGTCACCCAGGCCCAAACGCCCTCCCAGCTCCCACCCGCGGCGATGGGCCGTCGTCCATGCACGTGTCATCACTTTCACATACCGGCACCGCAAAGCAGCGCGAGCAGCGCCGCCCCCCACAGGCCCGACGCCGCCCGAGAGTCACCCTGCCGCTTTTGGCTTGACGCTCCTTTGCCCAACCCCCAAAACCCGTCGAGCTCCGCATACCCCGTCGGAACGCCCCCGCCGCCGCGCGCCACTCGCCCGCCCGCGCATCAACTCGCCCACGCACGCACACACGCGCTCCGCCCCCACCCACCCGCTCCGTCTCCATCTCCTGCGACTCGCCCACGTGCAGCTTTCCCTTGCGGCGGAGGATGTTGGTGACGATGGCGATGGCCTTGGCCTGGTCGTCCGTGAGGGCCTTGCTCTCCTGCACACATGCGCGTGCAACAGCGGCGCCACACACGGCCACACAGCAACAGGCTCTCACGGTCTCGTCGCCGTGACCGCATACGACCCCTACGTCCTCCTACGCTTGCCCGACCCACCCACTCACCCACCGGCCCGCCCGCCGCAAAACCAATCAGGAGTCAGTCAGCGATCTGCATGGCGCGCGCACAGCCCAGCCAGCCGTCCAACCAGCCAACCAGGAGCGCAGCGCGCGCGTGCAGTACGGTACGACAAGGGGTACGGGTACGGGTACGGCACGGATCGTGTGCCGGTAAATGCGGTGTTAACACGACGGGGCTTAGCGCGCGGCGCAGCCTTTACCTGCACCAGCCACAGGCGGATGGTCTTGTCCGCTGAGGCGGTTGCCAGCAGGTGCGTGCCGCTGTCGTGGCGCATGCCGCCGCCGTCCTCGTCCGCGGGGCTGAAGGCCAGCGCGATGATGCTGCCGCTGTGGCCCTGCGTGCCGCTGTCGTCGCGCGGGACCGCCTTGCACTGCGGGTGGTGTCGCGGAGGCGGACATTGGGGAGTACGACACCGTAATGAAGGTGGGAGCGCGGCATTGGGGAAAGTGTACCGGTAGGTGACGGGCGGTGGAGGTGGCATTGGGGCAGGAGGGCCTGGTGGGCGGATCGGCGTCGAGGCGGCCCGGCCCGGCCCGCCTGCGGCTTCCCAGAGGAAATGATGGAGGACGTGGAGGAGGACCACGGCATCATCGCGTGTTAAAGTCAAGGTGGAAAACCCCATGTGTGGCCAAGGTTCCTGCGCACCCTCCGGCGCGGCGCACGGCAGCCCACGTGCGGCGCGGGCTTCTACGCACGGCAACGCCCCTACATACGCCACGCCTTCTCCCTGCGCCGCCGCACCGCGGTCCCGCGTACCTTTGTCCACTTGCTGTCTCCGTTGTCCTTCCACACCACCAGCCCGCCATCGTCGCTGCCCGACGCCAGGTACTGCGGGGCGCCAGGGGGCGAGGGAAAGAAAGGAGTTCCGCGGTGGAGTGATCTTCGCCCAAGTGGTGTAGGCGAAAGGCGCGGCCCACCCGCGGCGGGGAGGGGGCCAGGGCGCTCAGGCTGGGGGGCAGGCGGGCGGGCACGCCGCCGGTCCCCGCCGCGCCGCCGGCAAATCCCCCGCGGTAACCAGCCGCACCCTACCACCCCTTCGCTGCAATGCTCTTCGACCCCACGACAACACACGGTAAACCCCCAAGTACCGTTTGCGCCCCAAACACAACCCCAAACCCAAACCCTAGTCCGTGTCAACCGCGGGGGGTGGGCCCGGGTGACCCACCTTGCCGTCCGTGGTAAAGGAGATGGTGTTGACGCCGCTGTTGTGTCCGTGCATCACCGTCACCTGGGTAAGCAGTCGGAAGGGCAGCAGTTGGAAGGGCGGCAGCGCCGAATTGCCATTGGCGCGGGGAACGACCACCCCGCAGCGGCGGCTCCCGCAGCGGGCGCCCGCCATGACCATTGCATGCGCGTGGGAAGCCTGGGCTACGGCACAATGTCAAAAACCAAATGCACCGTTGTCCTTTCCTACCGCTTCGCTATCACCGAAGGACAGCCCCCGCGGTGCACGCACTGCACCCCCACCCCCCAACCCAACCCCCATCCCAACCTGTGGGTAGTTGTTGGTGTCCCACAGCCGGATCTCGGTATCGGAGCAGGAGGCCAGCACCATGCCGTCCGGGTCGAACGCAATGTCCACCACCGCCGCGTTGTGTCCGTGGAACACCGCCAGCTGCTGGCGCGAGGCCACGCTCCACAGCCGCACGGTGCGGTCCTCGCCCGCGGAGGCCATCTTGACGCCGTCAGGACTGAACGCCACCGCGCGGACCGTCGCGGAGTGGCCCTGACCGACCGGGGCAGCGGCGGCGGCGGAGGGCGCCCCAGCCCCGAAAACACAGCGACGGAGCAGGCAGGCAACAGAGGTTCGCGTCAGCAGGGCGTCAGGGCAAACGGAGTCAGGCAGTCAGCACAGCGTGCTTGATGGCTTCCAGCCCGTTGTGCCAATGCCCCGGCCCCCGGGGCGCGTTACGGCAGGTACCTGTACGAACATTGTACCGTAGATTGTACGGCGTGTTTCCGAGCGTCCAACGAGGCCGCTGCATGGCGCAGCCGGGCGCGTCGGTAGTCGACACGAATACGAATGAGAGAAACCAGTTTCAGACCCAGGCGATGCCTACCTTGACACTCAGGCCCCAGGCACACACACCTACAACACCTCAAAAATTTCACACCGTAACCCCGTAAGAGACCTTTTGCCCGTTGGCAAGAGGGCCGCGGCCCCACCTGCAGCGTCTGGTTGGGCAGCGCCCAGTGTCCGTCGCTCAGGCTAGCCTGGAGCTCGTCCAGCGTCTTCAGAGACGGAGGCCGGGTGACCCACAACCGGATCGTGCTGGGGGTCGACAGAGGGGTGGGGTGGGGTGATGGGCCGAGCGGAAAGAGAAGTTCGAGAAAACGAGCCGCAGCGGAAGGGAAAGGGGGAAGGGGGAAGGGGCGGTGGAGAGGGGCCACAGCGAATCGGCAAGCGGGGCCCACGTCAGGGCGCGCATGAGGCGGAAAACACAAAAGACGACGACACAAGCCCCCGTCGTCGGCGTGGCGTGGCGTGTGTATTTATACACACGCGTGCCGCTGCTCCCTCCCTCCCTCCCTCTGACTCCCTCCCCTCCCTCCCTTCCGCAGCACTCACCGGTCCGCGGATCCGGAGGCCAGCAGGTGCTGCGGCGCGGGCCCCCGCGCCGACTGCCCCTCGCTGGTCGCCACGGGGCGCAGTGAGAAGGCGACGCACTTGACGGGGCCGATGTGGCCGCGCAGCACCGCACGCACTTGGAAGCCCGCCGTCTCCCACAGGCACAGCGCCACGGCATTGGTGCTGGCATCGTCGTCAGAGCCGGTGGCGAACTGCGCCAGGGGGGAGGCGGGAGGGGTGTTCGGTTTTTTCGCTCAACTCAGGAAAGGGGGGAGGTTCAAGAGGAGCGCTCAGTGAGCACAATGCGGCGCTGCGGCTCGGTGGGTTTACGGGAAGGGCGGAGCGGCATGAGGGCCCTGCACGGCCCCACCGGCCCTCCAGCGCGCCCTCGCCCCCTTTCCCGGCAACAACACCCGCCCCTCCCCACATACACACACACTACCGGTACCACTGACACTGACGCTGACTCACCAGCGACCCATCGGCGCTGAATGCGATGCAGCGGATGACCTTCTTGTGCGGCTTGTCCTGTGGGAGGGAGGAGAAGTACGCACATGCAGGGGCACAGCGGCACACTCACATTCATACGGTAGGGGTATACATAGGTAGATACATAGGTACACAAAAGGCTGTGCGGTTCAACCGAAAGCGCGGCTTTTGAGTATTGCAGTGCTGTAACACACGACATGAGTGCCTTGCCGCGTGTGCGGTAAAGCGCAAACCCCGAAGCACGAGTGTACAACCCCACAACAAGGTGCGGTAACCTTGCTTGCCGCCACAGGCGCCGGCACCGGTCGCCTGAAAGGCCCCGCGACCCCGGGCATCCCAAGTGTGTGTGTGTGTGGGGGGGGGTCGCGACGCATTTGACCCCTTTCCAGATCAGGCATCGTCAGCGCACAAGCCAACGGTCTCGCCACATCAAACACGCAGCGCGGACAGCAGTAGTCAACAGTAGTCAACATCAGTCAAAACAGCGGACAGCAACAGACAGTAATAGACAGCAGCGGACAGCAGCGGACAGCAACAGGGGGCATACGCGAGGCAGCAGCAGCAGCAGCAGCAGCTGCACGGACCTGCAGGCTGGTCGCCGTGGCGGACGCCCAGAGCTTGGCCGGGTCGGGCTCGGCCGCCTCCACCGCCAGGCCCTCCCCCCCCCCCTGGCTGGCCTGCACCTCCTGGCCGGACCTCCTGCGCCACAAATACACAACACGGGTCACAAGAGTCACATGTTACAACTTGGAACTTGATGCTTTGCGTAACGTGCAGGAACGGATGCAGCGGCAAGTCGAATACGGTAGAGCGCAGGCAGGGCAACGAGCCGAGCCGCCATCCTTCCGATCCTCCCTCCCCTGCCCCGGCCTGCCAGCTGCTCCGTGCCCCCACGCGCACTGCTGCTTGGCTCGCCATGCTCGTGTGCCAGCACCCCAATGCACAGCATCCCACTCTCCCCACACACGCGCATCACCAGCGCCGCATTCCTATCCAAGCACTTAGGGTACACGGCCAGCGCGCTAACGCGCTGCCTGCCTCAGCGACCCCCCGGTGCCTCAGCGACTCACCCGGGCGTCCACGCGCGCAGCGCCAGGTCATCTCCGGCCGACAGGATCAATCGGCCGTCTGGCGACATGGCCAGCGCCCGCACCGTATCTGTGATCATGGCGTTGCTCTTGCCCAGCTCCGCAAACTGCTGGCCCGTCTTCAGGTTCCACAGCCGCACTGCGGGAGGCGGCGGCAACAACGGGCCGGGCCGGGCAGGGCAGCAACGCGCGGGAGTGGAGTTGCATATCCGGGCGTGCGCGTCGCGCGCGCACGCGCGCGGGGGCGGGAGCGGCTCGGGTGTTTTCAGGCCAGCCTTCACCGGGGGGCATCACCAGCGCATCGCTTCCCTCTCAAGCCACCGGCGTTGGGGCCGGGCTCGCAGCCCACGACGGCCGCCCATGCCGGGCTCCACACGGGGGACCACCGCCGGCTGCGCCGCGCCCGGCTGCCTCCGCTGCGGTGTCTCCTTACTCACTTACGGTAGCCACCCTCCCGACCCCATGCCCAACCGGGTGCAACCCGCCATCCAAGTCTCTCACCTGCCAGGTCCTTGCCCGCGCTGGAGATCTGCGTGCTGCCGTCCGGCATTGAAGCCACCGCGATGCACTTGACGGCCGGCAGGGTGCCCGAGTATGCCTGCGGGGGCGGGGTGCGGGATGCGGTGCGTGGTGCGCGGTGCGGTGCGGGGCGGGGCGGATCGCGCAAGCCACCGAACAGCGCACCAGACGGAGTGGCGGAGGCGGAGGGCGGAGGCGAAACACCAACGTTCCTCGTCAGTTCTTACCTGCGCCGGCGGCTGCATCGCGAACAGCAGGTCGCCCGAGCGCATGTCCCACACGCGCACCACGCCGTCGTCCGCGCCCGTCACCAGCCGCAGGCTGCTGCCGCTGCCGCTGTCCTTCAGCAGGAAAGCCTGCGCGGAGACCAAGGGGAGACCAACGCCGGCGGGCGCATGGCGGCGTGTGGCACAGCGGACAGGCGCTTCGTCGTGTCGTGTCGTCATTCGGGATTCCGTGGACGCGCGGGCATCGGCACCCTGGCCAGGCATGACCCACCCGGACAGCGACCGGGCGGGTGGCGGGCGCCTGGCCGGCGCCTGCAAACCTGCCCGCAACACGATACCCGCACTGCCTTCCGCCAATGCCTCTGTCGACAGGGCTTTTCTTCCCGGCCCAGACAGACCGTTGCAGTCGGCAGCCACAGCCACATGGATCACAAAACGTTTCGGCGCCGCGAGATCAAGAGGAGGCGAAGCCTGGCAGCACGGCGTGCGAAGTACAACTACAGGTGGCGCGGGACGTCGTGCTGCCGATGGCGCGGCGCGGGGCGGGGCGCATTATGCGCCACCCGGTCCCACCAGTGAGTTGACGCGGTAGTCCGAGTTCTCCAGCGTCATCAGGTTGGATGGCCAGCCGGCGTCCTTATTTATGAGGAAGGCGGCCGGGCGGCGGTGGTAGTTGAGCGCCGCCTTGGAAACCAGGCTGTTGACCGGCGTGTCGCTGGCGAGCTGGAGCACGGCCTGCGCGCGTGTGTGAGTGGGTGGGTGGGTGGATGGGTGGGTGTGTCCGTTTGTAGGATTGCAAAGGGGGTGGTGCAAGATCTACCATCCCTCCTAGACACGCCTGCGCTAGTGGGTCTTCTCACGTCGGGGTACTGCTTGAGCATGATGCCGTCGCGCTGCAGCCAGCGGATGACGTGGGAGACGACGGTGGAGGAGGCCGCCACCACGTCCGCCACCACGTTCGTGTCCTGACACAATAAAGGGAGAAAGGGAGGGCGCCAGATGGTTTGGCAGGTAGGTGCGCCAGGCATAGCCGGAAGAGTGCGCGCGAAAACAAGTAGACAAAAGCTGCAGGAATTGAACCCCCGAAGTTCCTGACGCCCGCCCGTTTGTCAGCCGCGAATTCAAGCGGCGCAACAGCAACCGGCGGGGATTGAACACCCGAGGAGGAGTGAGTGAACTCCAGGGACTGTCTGAACGTGCCCAGACCCGTGCATACACAAGGTGCGCAATCAGGGAAACTGCACGAGCACCTGGGTGTCCTTGTGTGCTGTGTAACCTGCACCCGGGTGGCCTTGTGTGCTGTGCCACGTCACGTAACCTGCACCCCGTACCTTTGGCAGCTCCCATCCGCGGATGTGGATCAGGTCGCTCAGCACCTCCAGACCAAGGCCTGAATGTATGTGCATGTGTGTGTGCGTGTGCGGTGGGGGGTCAGTCACAGAAAGCAAGCGAAAGCGAGGGAGCAGAAGCATGATTTGGTCGTGGGACAGGCGGTGCCCCGCGCACCAAACCTCTTCGTCATGCACGGGAGGTGCCGCAAAGCGACCTTGTACTACCAACTGCGCCGTAACCATAACAACAACAACAAAATAACCAACAACGCGGCCCTGCTCTCGCCCCTTCCCATACCGGTAGTCCGGTACCCTTTCCCTTGCATGTCCGCATGCCGTCAAGCCGCCGTGGGGCGCTGCAGCTCGTGTACGGCAGTAAACGGCCCAGACCCAGGTCCACGACCCACCTTTCTCGAAGATGGTCTCCCAGAAGTCGAAATTGAGCAGCAGCTGGCTCAGCTCCTCCAGCATATCCGCCAGCGCCAGGTGCGTCACGGCGTAGCGCAGCGTGTACTGACTCACCGCACTGCAGGGCAGGGCAGGGCGGGGCAGGGGGTGCGAGAGGGGCCAAAAGGGAAAGCGAGTGAATGGGGAGAGGCCAGGGGCAGCACGCAAACCGCCGCCAGTAAACGGCTATAACGGCAAGCCCTGGGCCCACACGCACGCGTCCATGACGCACATGCGCCCGATTCGCCGCGCCTCCTCTGAGCCGCGCCTCCTCCCTCGGTCGTGACTTGAGAGCTCTCGTCCCTTCCGGACCATTCTCACGGTCGTACCCTACCGTATTAGCACACCCGAATCCACACCAAAAGCTACCGTAACGCGACAACCGAGCCCCGAGGGCCGCATCGCGCGCTGTTCCCTCCGGCACTGACCTCGCCGCCAGCGGGTCCAGCCCCTCCCCCGCCGCGCCGTTGATGGCGGCGCTGCTAGGGGCCGACCCCGCCGTGGGCGCCATCATGATCTCCTTGAACAGCTGCGTCGCGATGAGCTTGTGGCCGCGCTGCGCATCCACGAAGAAGGGCCCCGCCTCCTTCCTGTTCGCGAGGAACTCGAACAGGGACTTGTGCATGTGGAAGACCTGCGGCACGGGCGCGGGCGCGGGCGAGGATGCGGGGTGAAGGGCCTCAAGGGCTTGAAGCGCAGCCAAGCGGATGCGCAGTGCGGCCGCGGCCTGGGGCGGGGCGCGGCGGAGAATGCGGCATCGCAGCACCCACCATGTACTCCCGCTCGAAAAAGAGCACGCCCCAGCCCGGAAGGTTGCGCAGGTCCTTGGCACTCGACACGAGCTGCAGCTTCTGCAGCTGGTTGCGCGTTAGCGGCTCGCGCGCGGCGATCAGCACCTGCAGCGGCGACGGCGACGGCAGCGGGGCCGAGGGCGACGGCGGCAGCGTCAGTGGCGCGGAAGGGTGGCGGCGACGGCAGCGGGACCGAAGGCAGCGGCGGCGGCGTCAGTGGCGCGGAAGGGTGGCGGCAACGGCAGCGGTGCCGTAGGCGGCGGCGGCGGCGGCAGCAGCCAAGCAGCGCGGAAGCCACCCGTGAGCAGCGCGATGCCCTACGCGTTCCTCGCCCGCTTGCGCGTTGCGCCCCATGAAATGAAATGCGCAGAACTGCGATGAGCCGCAGCGGGCGGTCGCAGCCCCTTGGTCCCCCCCCAGCAAGTCCCCGAGCAGGACCCGGTGTCTTGCCTGGAGGAGCTTCATGACCTGCGCGTGTGACTGCGGCGCGAGCTTCTGGAAGGCGCCGATGAAGATCTGCAATTCGCGAGTGGGAGGGGGCAGGCAGGCAGGCGGGTAAAAGAGTCTGACAGTCCCAAGAGACAAGCGGAGTAGCGGACCCGGGCTGACACACGGAGTGCACAACACGAGGCTTGGCGCGGCGGGCGGACGTAGAAGACCAGCTGGAGGGAGAGCAGGGCAGGGCAGGGCAGGGCAGCCCGCAGGGTCGGCAGTCCACGCGCGCGCGCGCGACCGATGTGTGGGTCGGCCAGAGAGCAAACGCCCGCAGATGCCCCGGCAGAGCAGAGCAGAGCAGCCTCCTCGCCGCATCACGCCGCGACACTGGTCCCACTGGTCGTCGTTTCGTGCAGTGCACGAAAAGCCAGCCGGCCCGGCGGGCGCTGCCCTTCCCCGGGTCTTGAGTCCCCTGTCATCACCACCACCACCACCACCATCACCACATCAAAGCAACACACTACACCGCGGATGGGCACCGGCCATCTCACCTGCCGATACGCTGCGTTGAGGCCGTTGGGCAGGTTCTTGATGTCCTGCCAGTTCCAACGGAAGTTGTCTTCCTCCTCCGCCAGCGCCATCGCGGTTGCCGCCGCCACGCCGCTCTGGCTGCTGCGACCCGCGCCCGGCCTGCGGGTAACGAGCCGGGCGACGCATGCAGGGGGGCACCGCGGACCGGTCGGTAGGGTTTGCACTTGGCAGGGGCGGCCGGCAAACACTCACACACACACAGGCGCGCGAGGGGCCGGCCGGCAGATCGGCCAGCAGATCGGCAGTGACGTCGGGCCCGGAGCCCCGGACGCAGAGCTTCTACGACGCAGGTTACTTGAGACGCAGGTTAATAAGGACGCAGGTTCTCACGGGCGCGGTTGCCAGACGCGCTTGTGTGCCGCACACCCACCCGCGCGAGAGCGCTGCGAGGCTGCGGCCTAGGCTGCGCCTCGAGGTCAGGTTGGCTTTCCTGCACGGCAACATCAGCAGCAGCAGCAGCAGCAGCAGAATCAGCAGGACGCAAGGGACGAACAGGGAAGCCGTCAGGTTGACTGAGCGCTGGGCGCTGCGGCGGTGTCGGAGGAAACGGGTAACGCTGTAACCTGTAAGCAGAGCGCCGGCCCCTCCCAAGCAGCCGCAGTAGCAACGGTAGCCGCAACAGCAGCGGTAACAGCAGCAACAGCAGCACAGTCACCACCACCATTATGACCAGCCAAAACTCGTGAGGTCCCGGAGCGCGGTCCAGAACTCTCACCATGCAGCCGAAGACGCCGCCGGGTTCTGCGGGTCCTGCGGGCGCGACAACATAGGAGTGCGAAAGCGAAGCGGAGGGGAAGCCCGTCTCGTTACTCAGCTGCGCATGTGCGCGCTGACGGTGGCGCAGCAGGTGGCGTCGCGGCACGGAACAGCAGGCAGGCAGGCCGCCTTCCGTGTGGCAGCAGCCCGTCACGCCGCCACACGCCGTCGCGCCGTCAGGCAGGCGCAAGCGCCTAGGTGGTGGGTAGGTGGCGCGCGTATGCGGTCGGGCATGGCGCGCCCGCACAACCCCCCACGCGCTCAACACGGAAGCGTGACCCCTTGGCGCCGGCGCCCCCCATCCCGCATTCGTTTTCCCGCCTCCCCCCGCACGTGCGCGTCGCGAGCACCGGCACGATGCCGGCCTCCCATACAGGCCACGCAGGCCTCCCACGATGCAGGACTCGCCAACCCAGCTTGGCTACCGCTACTCCCCAGGCAGCCAGCATTGCGCCCGGGGCCGTGCGCACCACCTCGCACCCCAAACGTGGGTTCAGCCACCCGGCCAGCCACCAGTACCTGCGCGGCTGCGTCCGGGGCCTGGAAGCGGCCCCGGATGAGCTCCTGCACCTCCCGCTCCAATTTGGAAAGGGCGCCCGTGTCCCCCGATGCAATCTCCCTGCATGGCGGGTAAGAAAACCGGGCGAGGCGTGCAGGAGTGTTGCTTGTGCCGTAACACCGGTACCAGTGACCGACCTGCGGTGGTGCTCGCATGTATGTGAGCCTGGGCGACGGCTCAGGCGTGTGAGGTCGCCGCGCCCGTGTACGCACACCAAAAAGAAAGGGTAAAGCACCTCATCGGAGGCGGTATGGCCGATCTAGGATTCGAACGGGGGGTCGGGCGGGAAAGGCACCTCATCGGAGACGGTATGGCCGATCTAGGATTCGAACGGGGGTCGGGCGGGAAAGGCACCTCATCGAAGGGGCGGTATGGCCGATCTAGGATTCGAACGGGGGTCGGGCGGGAAAGGCACCTCATCGAAGGCGGTATGGCCGATCTAGGATTCGAACGGGGGTCGGGCGCCGCCCCTGTGGCGTGGCAAAGCGGCGAACAAACCGCCCTCAGTCCCGCCCTCCCCTCCCCTCCCCTCCCCTGTCCCCAACCAACGAAAGACAAGGGGGGACTCACATCATGCGGGAGGCGACGAGCGCCTTGATGTTTGCGCCCAGGGCCGCTGCCGTCGCGTCCACATCCGCCGGCGTGTGCGCCGAGCTGCTGTTACCCCTGTGTGCGGACGAGGGCACAAACGGCATTGCCCACGCCACCTTACGCTACATTATACGTTATACGTTACGGCCGCCGTCGCGCACCAGCGCGAGGGCGTCGGGCGTCCTGGCGCGCGACACGCAGGCAAGCACTCGCGCCGGCAGCTCGCCAGCAGCAGCTTGTCGGTCACCACCGGCGGCGCGCGCTGGGCTGCCCATGACTGGAGGGAGGCTCGCGGGCCCTGGGCGGCCGTGCCTGGCTCGGCATCCCTTACCCCTGCCCCGCACCGCCATTCTCCGCCATGCCCCGCGTGTTTGCCCGTGCACACTGCAGCGCCCGATGTCTTCCGTTTGTAGCACCCAAGTGTGTGTGAATGTGTGTGTATGTGTGTGAATGCGTGTGTGTGTGTGTGTGTTTGGATGGCCACTTACGAGCGGAGGGAGCCGGAGCCAGAGCCGGCCGGCAGCAGGCGGCTGGCCTGCTGCTGCTGCTGCTGCTGGGAAGCCCCCCCGCCGCTGAGGCGCATGGGCAGGCCCCCACCCCGCTGGTGGCCGCCCCCGCCCGCGTCGGCCATGCCGCTCATCTTGGCGTTCAGATCGGAGACCTTCTTGATGGTGTCCAGCACCTCCCTCTCCTCGCGCTGCCGCCGGACTTGCTCCTGCGCGCGTCGTTGCGGGGCGGGGACGCGCGGGCGCAGCGGCCGTTGGTGCATTTGGGGGCCGGGGGGGCGGAGGGCATTAAGGGTGGGTGCAGACCTTGACACGCCTCCCGGCAGGGCGGGGCAAGGTGCTACAGCGCCAAGGATAGGAGCAGCGCGGCAACGGAAGCGTAAGGATCACGCACGCAGGCTGCGCCAGGCTGTGCCCGTCCGCCATGGGGGCGCCATCGGGTCGCCGCGCCCTACAAGGGCAGCCGCCGCTCCCTGCGCTGCGGTGCCCTAGCGCGCCGCCCGCTTCGATGCTGGGCTGCGCTACACGTGTGTGTGTTCGACTGTGCGTGTGCGGAAGACGCTTGGGGCCCTGGAGTGGGTTGCTCAAACTTCCCTCAGTCACTTTCCGTTACCTTTAGGAGCTGGGACATATGCTCCAGAACCACCTTGATGTAGACCATGCTGTCGTGGCTCTTGTCGTTCACCATGTTCACCGCGGCCTTGAGCGTGTTCTGTGGGTGCGACCAGGCGGAAGGCCAGCTTCAGCTTCATTGGCCAAGGGACCGACCACGATCGCGTCCACTGGCAAACGCACGCACTGGCATGCCGGCTGGCCGGCTTCACGATCGCTCCGACCCCGACTGGCTGACCCGACACCCCTGGACATGCGCTAGCCCCCTCCCGCGCGCATCGCCCCTCCCGGCCTATACGTGGATAACCCCCTCACACACACAGATCCTCGCACGCATGTGTTTCTCTGCGGTTCATTATCCCTAGAGCTACCGTATGTGCCCAACCCTCCTCACTCGCTGCCTCCGTTCCACTCAGCCGACCACGTCTTCATAACCGTATTATCTGTGTATATCCGCTCGCTCACCAGGTCGTGCATGGAGCACTGGCTGGGGTCCAGTCGGCAGTTGGACGGGTGCAAGTTCAGCTCCAGCAGCTTGCGCACGTGCTCGTTCTGCCGGAGCTCGCTCGCCGCGTCGTACACTGTCGTACGCGCCTTGTCGTACCGGCCCTGCGGGGGCAGGTACAAAGGTTTGAAACACGGGCGAGCTCAACACTGTGACGTCAGCTGGCGACGGCAAGTAGCGCGGCGCGGTGGCCACGGACTGCAGCCAAGCAGCGAAATGCCGGGGCAAGGGGTAGCACGTAGCAGCTGTTCGCGTCGCAGGTGCGCGTGTGTGCCCCGGACCCCAGCCTCCGCCTCCGCCGTCCGCCCCGCTCGCGGTCCGTAACCCCAGTCCCGCCTGCGCCATACATCCGTACATCCGTACATCCGTGCACACCTTGAGTCCGGCCAGCGGGTCGTCTCCCTTGAACGAACTGCGGCAGGACACGACGATGTGTACGGCGGGGTGCATCTTTGGGAAGTGCTCCCGCAGCAGGCGCAGCACGTTGTTGTCCAGGGAGCCCGCGCGGCCGTCCGCCTCGTCCACTCCGTCAATGAGCAGCACCAGCTGCTTCGACCGACCCCTGGGTCGGTCACGTGGGTCGGTCCGGGTCGGTTAGGTCGGGTCGATTGGTCGGACAGGTCGGGTCGCGTGTCAGTTTTTAGTCCGGGAGTCGTCAGCAGTCCGCCAAACGCTCACGTGTGCACTAAGCATGGACACGCGTGCGCTCGTGGATGGGACGACTCGCACTCGCACTCGACTGAATTCGACGCACCGGGTAGATTCGCGGGCCTTATGAGTCTCCTGGCGGGCGCCGCCAGGCAGCTGACTTCCCTCCAGGTAATCCTGCGCAGCCGGAACAGGGACAGGGACAGAGGCAAGGACAGGGTCATGGACAGGGGCAGGGACACGCGCAGCGAGCGTGCGGGTGCATTGCAAATGGGCGGGAGACGCGACGCGACGCGTGCGTTCGTCCAAGGCTGCAACGCAGCTGGCACGTCTGGACCGGGCCGCCCCGCCCCGCACCGCACCGCACCGCAGCTCGGGGCGCTGCGGTGGCGGTACCGGCCCTGCAGGGTCAAGAGCGCAAGGCGCCGTTGGTGCTGGTTGCAGCAACCAGCCTCCAAGGGATACGCGGATACCTCCCCAGAGGTAATGAAACGGGGGAAAAGGTTCTCACGCGGAGGCGGCCGTGCGCAGGGCCGAAAGCGCGCACGCATGCACACACGCGGGCGCGGCGCCTTGCCTGTATGGGTCTCTGCAGCAGCTCCAGGAAGGCCTCCTCCAGTCGGGATATCTTGGAGACCGAGTCGGAGGGCATGGACGTGTAGATGGGGCGCATCTCCGGAACATTGGTGGCCAGCTGGTAGGCCAGCGACTTGAGCATGCGCAGAGGGTCTGAAAGGGCCGGGAGGCGGGGAGGCAGCGGGGCGAGGCGGGGTGGGTTTGGGCGGAGGTCGCTGTGGCCAGGCTAGGCTCGGGACAACACAGGAACAGGGAGCGCATCCCAATGGGAAATGGGTTGAGCCGGCAGCGCGCGGATGGCACAGGGATGGGGCGGTTAGCGATAAGGAACATGCGTTAAAAAGCTGGGGCCAAATGACTCCGCGTGTCGAGCGCCGCGGTAATGCGCGCCGCCGCCTTGCCTGGAGCCGCGCCACCTGCCCCCCGGACGCCCCGCTCGCAACGCAGCCGTCAAATGCACCAGTAACGCAGCGGCGATGCACCGGTAATGCAGACAACCCGCCAACGACCCATGGGCGCTTCGCGCTGGGGCCCCGCCCAAAAACGCGCCCAGGCAGCCCACCTGTGCGCCGGCGGTCGCTCTGCTTGCAATAGTGCATTGCGTCGATTTGGACCTGCGACGGAGGAAGCGAGGGGACCGATGAAGATGAAGCCGCGGCGAGGGCGGTTGGGGCGGCGAAGCGCGTGTCGGGTCGGCCAATCGACAGTTCGATACGCGTTGGGGGAGCGCTCCTTGCACTGACTTGCCAGCGGTGGTGCGGCGGAGACACACATACACACGCACACATGTGCACGCGTACACGCGTCCAAACGCGCGCGCGCACAGAGGCACACACAGGCCTCCTCTCTACCATGCCCACGCAGTTTATCCCTCCCTCCCTCCCCACGCCCTAAACCCAAACCCGGCCACGGAACGCCAGGCTGCGGAAGCCGCGGGCAGGACTCCTGACCAAACGTAAGGCCCCGGAGGCGTTGCTGCTTCGGCTTGCAAGCGCACTGCCGTGCAGCCCGACAACCCAATCGCTCGTCCACGGATGGCAGCTGCCGTACTCACGTCCGGAAGATCCACGGCTGACAGCGGGTCGTCCGTCGGTGAGATGCCCGCCTGTGGCCCACGACGGCGGCAGCAGCGGCGGGCAGCAGCGGCGGCGCACGGCAGGGGGCGGCGGGGCGACCACGTTCAGGGCCGTAATCGACAGCAAGCAAGCAGGCAAGTAGGCAAGTAGGCAAGTAGGCAAGTGGGCAAGCAAGCAGGACTAGTGCGCCAACTTTCCAGCCAGGGCAAAGAGCGGAGCCTCTGGCGCAGGTATGGAGAGCATGCGCGCCAACGCTTGGTCCGCGTGGACCCCGCCCCGCCCTGCCCCGCCCCGCCCTTACCAGCCGCCGTATCTCCCGCTCCCGCCGCTCCTGCGCGATGCGCGCCAGCGATGCCGAGAAGGTGGATTTGCCGCTGCCCACCACGCCGTACACGATCATCAGGCTGGGGCCCGACACGGCTCGCCCGACGCCGCCGCGGCTGTGGAAGGGCGCCAGGGCAGGAGGGTGGAAGGGGACCTCGGCCGTCAGGCTGGCGATATGCACGTGCCCGCCGCTGCTCTCCCCGCCTGCCCTTGCCATCCCCACGGCGGTTCCCTTTTGTACCCTCCTGTCTGTCCCACCCAAAACCCAAAACCCGAGATGCCTGCCTCACACCGTCACACGCCTCCCTCCCTCCCCCACGCGGCGCCTCCGTTAGGCCGCTGCAGCAGCATCCTCCATTCATTGTTTCTTTCCGTTTCTTTCCCTCCTGCGTCTTGCCCTCGCGCGCCGGCGCCTGCTCTCACCCCTCCTTCTGGAACGATGTTGGGTCCATGCTTCGGATGCGCTCCACAATCATTGGCACGCGCCACGCGTCGCGCGCCGCCGCCACCTGCGCCGCCGCCGCCGCCAGGGCCGCCTGCACGGCCGCCGCCGACTTGAGCGGATCCACGCGGCTGCTTCCGCCGCCGCCGCCGCCTCCGTTGTCCTCTGAGATGCGGCGGAGGAGGCTCGGGGAGCGGCCGGCCGCGAGCGGCGCATTGGAGGCGTGGCCGTAGGTTATGCTGTTAGGGGCGCGGGAGAGGGAAGACGAAAACGCAGCCATGTGAGAAAGGGGTGTCACTGCCGGTTACGGTAGTATACAGTATAGAGATCTCGCAACTCGAAGGCGAGGGTGCTGCCTCCATCGACCTCCCGGGTCCCGGCCCCGTTGACCCCTCCCCACCTGCGCAGCATCTCCTTCATGTCGGACGAGTAGTCCAGAGGGTCCTGAAAGTACGAAAGTACGAGGGGGTCGTACAAGGGTCGCCAGGCAAGCAAGCCCGACGGAGAGAATGAACGGGTGTGATCGCGAGCAGCCCGGCACGGTAACGCGGCATGGCCCAGGCACGCCCAACGGCGTGCCTGGGCCCACGTGCGGGGCGCATGCGAGGCAGCGACCCAGCGACGACTCGCATGACAATGACAACGACGCCAACGACGATGTCTTTGATTCCAACGACAAGGAATGCGTTTCCAAAGACGACGACTCCCATGGTCTCCGCTGCTCTTAGCTACGGTGACGGCAGTTGCGGCCATGGCGAATGGCGAATGGTGGCAGCGACGGATGGAGCATGACGGATGCGAGCCTGCGGGTAGGGCGGGTGGAGGTGCGCGCATGCGGGCTTTGCTGCCGTACCAGCAGGAACAGCAGCTTGAGCATGTCGTTGAACTCGTCCAACGACTCGTACGAGCGCTCGATGTATTTGAGGATGCGCTGGCGGTCGTCCTCGTTGGTGGCGCGCGCCGTCTTGACGTCAATGGCCTGGGAAAGGTGGCAACGCAGGGGCAACAAGGCGGTGGTATGGCACCAGTACGGCACCAGTCCAGGTCCGGACGCAGTTGCTGGAGATCTACAGAAAGACGTGACAGAAGGACCTTGGCCGCACCCCACCTCAGGCGCAGGCTGAGATCGTTACCGACTTACCGTGGACCCCAAACGGGTCGAGTGCGTCAGCACGACACAGT
The DNA here is from genome assembly GCA_030267565.1 of Pleodorina starrii. Classification (NCBI taxonomy): domain Eukaryota; kingdom Viridiplantae; phylum Chlorophyta; class Chlorophyceae; order Chlamydomonadales; family Volvocaceae; genus Pleodorina; species Pleodorina starrii. The sequence goes on along the minus strand of BRXU01000005.1, from coordinate 1,711,316 downwards.
GAGGCTCCTATAGCACAGCACTGAGCGTCCAGCTAGTCGGGCCAGGGCGAACTACCGTCACGGGACAGACCCACATGATCTCTCCACGCAAGAGGACGGGAAACGGGAGGTCCCGTTCCGGACCTCGGCCCCCGGACCTTGGGGCCGGCCAAGGAAAACGGAAACGGCTCGATGTGGAGGCAAGCAGCATCACCCTCGGCATGAGCAGACCGGGGGGCCGCGCGCATGTCACCTCCGGCGCGGCGCCCATTGTGACCCGCGGGTCGCACCCGCCCGGCCGCCACCGCTGGCCCGCAGCCCCCACCCGCCCCCTACCTCACCTGGAAGCAATCGCGTATGTCGTTGTTGGTGAAGCCGTAGGTGAGCAGATGCAGCGAGCCCAGTCCCTTCTCCCGCACAGTGATCCAGATCTCAAACAGACACCACACGCGGCCCAGGGGTCCCGCCTGGTGGTCCAGCACCACCAGCGTGCCTGAAGACGAAGGTTTGTGAATGAGGTGGTTAACCAATAAAATGACTCATGTGCGTTTTTCGCCATAATTACCGCGCCAAATCCGAGCGTCGTGATCAGGCAAGAGGTGCGCACGACAGCGCCGCGGGATGCGGGCGGGCAGACAGACGGCCGGGGACGCTCGCCTGGCCGTGGCGCCGTGGCGCGGCGGTCGGTGGTGAGGAGGTGGTCGGGCAAATGAAAACGGAAGCGCCGCGTCTGCCTGCACGACACACCCCGGGACCCCGTGGGGTCGGCGAGGGCGGCCCACTACCACCACCATCACGTCATGCACGACATCCCCCCGGGTGCACACCGCAGGTTCCCTCGTCCCGGGCCGTTTTCTATTACCCCCCAGGTGCGCACGTGCTCCCGACAGCCGACACGCACCGCCGCTAGCGTTGACGATGGCGTTGCTTAGCTGCGCCAGATCGTCATCCTGCTCCTTGCCCGGGTGCTGCGAGCGAGGAGGGAAGGAAAGGAAAGGCGCGCGCCGAAGGCGAGTGTCAGCTTGCAGGCTCAGGGTTTCAGCTCGCTGCACGAGCGCCGCTGGTGGCAAGGTAGGTAGGGAGCAGGTCTGAGGTCTCAGCTCTCTGCGCGGGCACTGCACTGCACCGCACCGCAGCTCCTTCTCCTCCGCCCCTCTTTGCCAGGGCGGTGCGCGCGGGAGCGGGAGGGGATCGTAGGCGCGCCGGCTAGCGCAAGCCCGGGCGAACGGAGCGGGACAATGGGGGCCGGCACACGCGCAGGGGCCGGGCCAGCGAGCAGCACGGCAGCAACGCGCGTCAGCGCCAATCAGCCTCCACCAGCAGGGGGTGTCGTACGGGAGCCAGTGGCAGGTACCGGCATCCCCGGCCGCAGCCCCAGGCGGCCTCGGCCTCGCTCCGCCGCGGTCCCAGTTCCATTGCCCCGCCCCGCCCCTCCCCCGCTCCGCCCGCTGTCCGCTGTCCGCCCACCTGGTTGACCGCGAATATGTCGAGCCACACGTAGACCTCCCCCGGCACTGCGCCGCTGAGGTAGTCCCTCACGGATCGCACCATGTAGTGGAAGGGGCTGTCCCACTTGTGGCTGATGAAGTAGTCGGGGCGCTTCACGTGCCTGAACAAGACACACAACACAACACATGTACACAACACAGCACACAACAGGGGGGGAGGGGGCGCAGGCGGAGAGGCGCGGTGCGTCGTTGGTACTGGCTACAGCAAGCAGCCCATAGGAATGGCCAAGACCAAATTATGCAGAGTCCCGACGCCGAAGCCCCGAAGCCTATTCCACTCCCCATGTCTCAACCCAGGGCCCCTGCGGTCCTTTTTCTTCCTTCCTTACGCCCCGTCCACGGCCGCACGAGCCACCACGCCGTGCCGTGCCGCCGCCGCTTCGCGGCTGCGTGGGGTTGGGCCCTGCGGCAGTTCCCTGAAGCGCAAGGCCTGAAGCCCCGAAGGCAAGAGCTCCGGCCGTTGGGCGAAATGCCACGAAGCGCCCCAGCTGCCCCACGCCGGACTCCCCATCCTTGGAGGTAGGGTGGCGTACACCCACCGTACCTGCCCGGCACCAGGTCCGTGAAGCGGCTTTGCCGCTCCGCGGTGAAGCCCTTGACAAGCTCCTGAACGACCTGCCCCGTGCGCCAGTCGTCGGGGATCTGCGCGCTCGCGGGGAGGACGGGGACAGGATGGGGTGGGATGGGATGGGATGGGTTGGGGGGTAAACACACGAACCACAGGGGAGCCGGGCGGTCGGTTCCCCAACCACCATTTCTCACTGCCCCCTGCGGCGCGTCCCACCCGCCCGGGAGCTGGCCCACTCGCTGCCCGCGTCGCGTCCCATGCGTGCGCCGAATCCGCACGTGTCATCTGTCGTACCACGCTGCGAACCGCCGTGCGGGGCCGGCGCACACCGGGGTGGATACACACATCCCAACCCGGCATCTTGCGCGTCCGCCTACCCTGGGTACCCTTCCCAACTGCTGCGCTTCGTACCCTTGTTTCCCCGCCCGTGTACCCACTCCGACCCACATCATCCATCATCCATTGCGATCTCGACCGCCCCACATCCATGCGGTACGATTCCCCCTATGCGTGCGTGTCCCCCTGCCTTCCCCACGGCCACGCTCACCCCCGCCCGTCCCAGCAGAGGCCCCGGCCCAACACCAACCCACAGCTGAACAGCCGACGCCCCTGTTCGCCGCGACGCCAGACGTACCAGGCGCGACTCCTTCACCTCCCAGCACCCCAAACGGCTCACCTCCCAGCACCCCACATCGCCACACGGCTCGCCCCCCAGCACCCGCCCCCGCACGGCTCACACGCATGGCTCACCTCACGGGCAAACTCCAGCAGGAATTCCAGCGACACCGCGCTATCGCTGACCTGCTTGCGCGAGTTGGCCACCAGATCATCCTCCACAGAGGACGAGTCCCCGCCGCCGCTGGCGCCCGGCGCCGAGGAGGCGGCTGCGGCGGGGACGCCGCCCGCGCCGGAGCGTCGCACCAGATGGCTAGCGGCGCGCGCGCCAGAGCCGGCGGCGGGTGATGTGGGCACGGAGGCGTTTCCGTCGTCCGCCACGGCCGCCGCCAGGCGCCGCAGCAGCTTTGTCACGTTCCATTGACGCAGCTGATCCTCAGTGAAGTGGTCTTCCAGAGAGCGGCCGCCCGCGAGGGACAGAGGGCTGGGGCCGCTGGTCGCGGGGGCGCTGATGGCTTTGGTTGGGGTGGCGAACCCCAAGGCGCCGCTGGCGGATTGTGGCGCCTCCGGCGTCGCTGGCGCCAGCGCCAGCGCGGTGCCATTCCTCACATCCTCCTGTATGGACCCGGGACGATCACGAGGATTTAAGGGAGGCTTCGGACGAGGCCGAGTCAAACTCCCGTGGCTATGCGGCAGGTCGGGACGGCAGGCAAGCCCGCCTGTTGCTCAGGGCGTGGGAGCCGTTGGCTGCGGGAGGCGGAGGTGCGCGCCCAGAAGGGCACAGAACTTATCAACCAAACCATTTAGGCGCAAACACAGCCTTTCCCCGGGAGGGCGCTACCTTGTCCGGAGTGGACTTCTCCGCGACCGCCAGCGTGGTGTCGCCATTCCTTGGAGACTCGGCTGATACTTGCCGCTCTTGAGGAGTGGTCGCAGTATTGCGTGACACACCACAACCCTATGTCGTGAGGTATGGGAATGTTCAGACAAGGACACTTGGAAGGTCGCGATGACATGTCCTGACGTCCGCGCAAACTCCACCACACGTACCATATGTAAGCCGCCCCGCCGATGGTCAGGACCAATATATTCTACTGTATGGACTGAAGCACTTGGACTCTCCCCCAGTTCCTCGCCAGGCGGGCGGTCAAGGCAGGCATTCTGCGCTATACACCTTCAGATAATTTTTCTTTGATATTATACCGGCATAACAACTAACGAAATATCATTTCATGCAATTTGACATTGTCCATTTTTGGAGCGCGCGATGACAAAAACTCGTAGCACGATAGGCTATAGTTGGATGAAACCCATCATTAATTTGTAAGCTGTATTCCAGTGATACTGACGATGTGAGGAAGTCGAACGAATTGCTGCTCGTCCTAACTGATCCGTACCGGCCGCGGATCGACTGCCGGGCAGGGCGGGTTTGGGGACAGACTACCGGCCTCGCAGCTGTCCCAGGTTAGGACGGTCATCAATACCAAGTTTTCTAGAACAAATCAACACAAGGATCTACACTCTTGAAACACTATGCATGCTGGCTGCTGTGCAGCGGTTATCGTCACCAAGCAATGCGTTGCCACAGCTGCCCCAATGAACTCACGAAACCGAAGGCCTCAAAACATGGTATTGCCGCGAAGCCCTTAAAAGCAGGTTCCCGGACAGCGCGAACCTCTCGCACGGCAGCTTGTCCTGGTCTTTCACCGAGTGGCTGCACAGCGGATTGCGATACGCAGCCACCCCAGACCCCACTCGCCGCGCCAACCTTCCCCTCCACCTGGCAGGCCCTCCAACAGTCCCCCCAGCCCTCCTTTGCCCCCCGCTCCCGCCCTTCCCCGCCCGCCAGCTGCATCGGCACCCCCTCCCAGGCACAACATCTCCGGCACGGGGGCATGAAGCTTCAAAATCCGGATCCAGCTCCCGGCACGACTCCGGCGGCGCGTCTGGGTGCTCCGCTTTGACTCGCAGTATCTCCCAGTGTCGTTCCAAAGGCGACCATCCCCATCCTCCCCGAACAGGCCCCCCACGAACCTGCTGTACGCCTGTACGCATGTGCTGTGTGTTCGTGTGCCTGCTTCTAATCCTTATGCCACCTGACCAAAGCTCAATGATAAGATTGGGACGTTGCAAAGCATATTAAATAGTAGTGATTATATGAATGGTGCTTGATGCGACGGTTGGGGCCTGATGTGTCGTACCGGTCTGCAAAGCCGCTGAATTACAGTAGGGACGTGTTCTTCTTAGGGCAAACAAATGGCTCGTTTCACGTCTTCCGGGTCTCTCACCGCCGCAACGCTCCATACCGCTGCGCTGACCCATACCGTGCGGTGACCAGGCGGCTGGCGCGACGGCAGCCGTCGGCAGCCGGGGCGCCACCGGCTGGACTGTGGGAGGGAAGCTGCAACCGCGCTGGTGGTGGTGCTTGTGGTGGTGGTGACGGCTAGCTCTAATCGTAATCAGCGTGCATCTAGTCTCGTAGCAGAACCGTTTGGGGCCGCTTGCACAAGTATCCACCCCAATCCGGAAGAATGCGGTTATCTACAATCAAAATGACACGAATTTTCTCATGAACCTAGGGCGATTACGAATGTAGTATGCAGGAGCTACTGCTGCTCGCAAAAGGAAACCGCCGAGTTGACCTGTTGACGTACACCTTTGGTCAACCAACCGTCCAACCGTCCATCATCCATCGAAGGGGCGTTGTTCTTATCTTCTTAACATCGAAGCGTCGACACCATGGTTTCGTCTCGGAACTGGTACTTGCAATGTCGTGTGCCAATTTAGCTCTTTTGGGGCGCAAGTAAGCCATGACTGCGTCGATATCAGCACTCTACGAAAAATGTGGAGCCCACAGAATGTCGAGGCAGGGCTCCAGGCGGCGTCACTCGTTCGCCTGGGGATGGCTCTGCTTGGGCCGGCGCTGCAGGGTCAGAGAGGTGATTCAGAGTCGGGCGCACGTCTACGGAGCGCCACCTACAGCGGCCCTCATTTGGCATTTGTATAGCATCAGCTGATATTGTTCATGATGCAAACAGGATCGGGGGCACCGATGCATTTATTCGGCCTGGCGATGCTAGCTTTCTTGGCTTCAATTTTGGATAGGAGCGGAGTTTCATGGTTTCAAGGTAAATATCGGACAGTGCAAAACACGTTTGTTTTGCCGAAGGGTGCACCTTTCGTACACATGCGCCCTGCTGTCCCGCGCAGGTCATCCCCTCTATGTCTTCAGGGCCTGCGGTCAAGCAGGGCTTGGCCAGGGCCTCCTTGCACTTCCAAGCCTGGCGACTGCCATATTTATCGCGACCCGTTCATGTAAGCGCGGCGGCGAGTTTCGACCAGGGGGCCACGGCTTGGCCGCGGGGTCTGGCCGGGGTCGTTAATGCCCGTGCCTTCCAAACCGTCATCGTGTTTCGGGTCCAATACCCAACATGTTCTCTTCTGGTTCCGCTCCAATCCTCACCCATGCCACCTGCCCGTGTCTTCTTTTGCTCCCGACGCTCTCCGGATTCCAGGGTGGTGGCAGCACGCGGCGCGTCTGTTCCTTGCCTCGTCCTTCCAGGTACTCCTGTGGTACGCCTGGACCGCAGCAGCAGCAGGAGCAGCAGCCAGCAAACCCGGCAGCAGACGGGGCGGCGACCCTGATGCCTCACGCCCACCCAACACCTCCGCCAGCACTCTCCACGCCGTAGGTGTGGCTGCAGCCCCCATACAGGCGGCCAGCCTACCCAACGGAGCCCCTGAAAGGCAGGACGCCGCGCCACAGCACCCCGCCGACGACGATCGCACTCCCGTGCGGCGCCGCCGCCGCACCATCTTCCTCGCCGCCGCCGCGGCCGGCTGCCTCCTCACCGCCGCCAACGCGCTGCTCCATATCGTCCAGCCGCTGGCGCCCTTCGGTCCGCAGCAGCTGCTGCCCGGCAGCGTCTTCGAGCTGCCACGCGACATCACCGCCTCCGCCTGGGCCCTCCAGTCGGCTCTTCTGCTTTCGACCGCCCCCGTGCTGGACCACCTGGCCCTCGCCATGCCGCGCAGCTTCACGCCCGGCGAGGCCGCCATCCTGGCGCAGGCGTTGCTGGCGCTGGGCGCCGGTTCCGGAGCCTACTTGGCGGGCGCCGCCCGGCAGGGCCTCGCGCACGTGCTGTGGTCGCCCCACGTGGTGCAGCCCGACCCGGGCATGCACGTGCCGGCGTTCTGCATGCTGGTGTTGTTCTGGGTACTGCTGTCGGCGGCCTGTTCCGCGGTGGCGCTGGCGCCGCCGCCGCCAGCGGCGGCTCCGCCGCCGCTGCCGCCGCTGGCGGCGGCCGCCGCAACTTCTGCAGCCGTCAGGCGGCGGCGGACGGCCACCGGCCCGGAACCACGTGCGAAGGATCCGCCCGCTGGGTCGGCATGCGCTAGTGCAGCGCCGCAGGGGCAGTCGCGGTCGCGACGTCCGGGCGGGGACCTGGACCAGCGCATGGCGGCAGCGGTGCGTGTGGGCGCGGGCGCCGCTGCTGTCCTGTCGTTAGGCATGCTGGTGGACCTGGCCCTGTGGGTGCTGGGCCGCTTCGTGGCGGCATCGTCGCAGCCGCGACTCGCGACGCTGGCCTACTGGTTCGCCTGCCTGGCGGTGGCGGTGCCGTTCATGTACGCGGTGTCTCGCGCCAGTGCCGCGCGGGCGCGGGAACAGCAGCAGCAAGAACGGGCGAAACAGAAAACGAGCCCGGAGCGGGGCGAGGAGGAGGAGGAGGAGCCGGGGTGCGGCAGGGACGGGATGGAACCGGCCGCGAAGTGCGGGGATCGGAGGGCGGCAAGCGGGGGGAACGGCAGCACGTGCGCGGGCAACGCCCATCGTCCGAGCGACGACCTCGCGAGCACAAAGACACAGGAGGCGGCAGCCAGCGACAGCGGCGGCGGCACCTGTGCCTCCAAGCCTGCACCGGCAGGAATGAACACAGTTCCGCCCGCGACCCCGCAGCCGTGGCGGCAGCGCTCAGCGGGCATGGCGCAGGCGGCGGCGGTGTTCCGGCGGCTGGGCGTGCCCCACATCGTGATGCGCAAGGGCTACCACTTGCTGGCCATCGTGCTCTTCCTGCCGGCATTTGGCTGGGACGTGCGCATGCTGCAGGCGTCGCTGGCGGTCGCGGGCGGGGTGCTAGTGGCGGTGGAGGCGGCGCGCTGCCTGGCGCCCTGGCCGGCGCTGCGGTCCGCCATCGGCGACTTCATGCGCGACTTTGCCGACGCGCGCGACTCGGGTCCCATCTACGTGACCCACTTCACGTTGCTGCTGGGGATTGCGGTGCCGGTCTGGCTGGGCGACTCGGTCTGCGGCGCCGCCGCCGGCGCGATGATGGCGGGGCTGTACGGCAAAGAGGCGGCGGAGCCGCTGCCGCCGCCGCCTCAGGCGGCGGCGGCCGCGACGGCGGCTCCGCCGCTGTCCGCTGCGGCGGCGCGGCTGCTGCCGAGCTGCCAAACTATCTTGGGGCTGAGTGGGCTGGTGTCGTTGGGCAGCGGCGATACGGCGGCCGCGTGCGTGGGGTTTTTGTTGGGCAGGCGGCGACTGTTCGCGCGCGGGACGAAGAAGACGTGGGAAGGGACGCTGAGCGGCGCGGTGGCGATGCTGTGCAGTTGGGTGGTTGTGGTGTGGTGGATGGACGTGGGCTGGGCGCTGTCGGCGGGGACGTGGGGCGCCTTGGCGGGTGCGACGGCGGGTGTGGCGATGCTGGAGGCGGTCACTCAGCAACTGGACAATGTGGTGGTTCCGCTCTACTACTTGACGCACTTGGTGCTGGCCATGACGGGGAATTGAAGAAGACATCCATTTTGAATTGGGCTGCCACAGGTCCAGCTTTCGGAGCGGAGTGCTTGAGTTTGGCCTACGTCGTCTCTCAATGTAATTGCTTGGTTTGGCAGGCGCAACATGCCAGTATAGGAAAATGAGCTGACTCGTACAGCTCAAAGACAGCTGCCGCGCTTACGGAGGCGATACGGTGCGTGCGGTAATGCAGCATTTATATTCGCAAGGGTTCTGAGACTGCGAAAGATCGGTAACTGCATTTAGAGGGTTCCGACCCCTGATTGCAGTGAAAGCTTTGCACCAGTGCAGCGACTGACAGCGACGTGTAAATTCTTTCCATAGCTTTCCAGGTATCCACCATGCTGTTCCAACATTTCCCCCTAACATAGATAGGTTGGTGCCAATGTTTCAATGGGTCAGCCCACCGGACTCGAGGATGGGGTTCCACCGCCCGCCCGAGTCCGCGGGGCGGTGCAGTCTGGTGCAGTCCGCCCGCCTGTCTGCCTGATGCTGCCAGTCCTGGCCAGTCCGTCTCCGAGTTCCGTACTTACACCGCCAAACACGCCGACGGCGTTGACAGGCGACGCATCTCTGGCAAAGAATATGAGTAGGAGAGATGACACGGTTTCATGTCGCTTTCGTGTGTCGCCGCGCGATATAAGCGCACCCTTGGACTTGTGAGGTGCCCACGGTCGCCTCAGATACGATTGCATCATGCAATCATCATGGCATGCTGCGTGTCCATAACTTGCACGCAATGCAGCGGCACTGGGACAGGGCTGGGCTTAAGGCTGGCTCGTCGAGGCTGTGTCGACGACACAAGTTCGGAAAACGTTAACGCGTATCGTCACGTGCCCGTGACTGCAGCTGCATGATAAAATAACACAAATGTTCCACACCTCGATGGCTGCATTTGGGCGAATGAGGGCATTAGGCATGGTACGAGATTCCGTCGCCAAGCTTCCACGTGGTCTACGCGCGTCGCCATTTCCGCAGTAAGGCTTGCCTTTTCATTCGCAGACTTCAGAATTTTTCGATACTTCAAAATAATTACCCATCTCCATCGCCGTAACTTTATCCGTGGACCCTGGCACCCAGGCATTCGAGACGTGCAGCAATATTTTACGGACATGTGACATATATAATCATATCAACTTCTGTAAATAGGCAATGGGAATATAAGGAGTTATAAGCCAAACGTCAGGCGGGAGAAAGTGTGTCGACCTGACTGGGCCAGGGGCTCCCGCAGAGAGCACATCATACGCTGAGAAGCTAGCAATACTCTTAACGGCCAGCATGGAGGACGTCGACATTGGAAACTTTCGGGCCATTGCGGCGCTGGTCATCTTCTGTCTGGCCATCGTGTTAACGATATTCCTGGTCTTCAAAGCTGTTGTGCTACGAATTCCTGTGCCGGGGCGGCAGCCTTTCACCCTTTCCGTGAAGTACTACATCGCTCCGGTGGCCGCCGTACTGGCTATGCTCGCTTGCACGAGCATGTCGATCGCCGACGTGGGGCGGGGCCTGCTCGGCAACAGCCAAATCCAGCCGTATGGCATTCTCATCCTCTTCATGAGCATGGCATACATCGCAGCCAGCCTGGACGCCACAGGGGTCAGTGTCGTACGAATCTCCCTCCCCCAAACCACCCCCCGCCTGGCCCAAACGCACAGTGGCAGCTCCGTGACCCAACATCCGAAACTCTGCCCCGCAGGTATTTGCATGGTTGGCCCTCAAGTTCACCGTAATGTCCGGCGGCAGAGGCCGCGTGCTGTTCCTCTTCTACTTCTTGCTCTCAAGCTTCATCACCACCTTCACGTCCAACGACGTCTGCATGTAAGCGTCCCGCAGCCGCAAGTTGCAGCGGGGTATAAATTAAAAAAAATCGCAGCGGAGAAGGAGACGGCGTTAGCGAACGGACCCAGAACCCAGCAATACTTGCAGCGGGGGGAGGCGCGGTGCTGCGTGCACCGAAGCGAGGGCCCCGGCTCCGCGGTCCCGGCGCCTCTGCGGCCCGCCGGCAGCTCAACCGAGCTGTGGTACCCTGGACCCCGCCAACACGTCGCGCAATACGCAGCGCCTGCGATGTCCCAACCAACCATCAGCCACCAGCCCACATCTTACCCACATCTTACGGTACATTGACGCCCGCCCGCCCGCCGCCCATCCATCCGCCCGCCCGCCGCGTCACCCCGCCGCAGCCTGACCCTCACCCCCATCGTGTGCTACTTCGCCAAGGCGTCCAACGTGGACCCCATGCCCTTCCTCTTTGCCGAGTACGCCGCCGCCAACACCTTTGGCGCGCTGCTCTACACGGGTAACCCCACCAACATCATCGTCGCAGACGCCTACAACATGACCTTCCTGGGCTTCAGCAAATACATGACGCTGCCCACCTTCGGTAGGTCCCCGCCGCGTGCGCCTCCATGCCTCCGCCGTTCAGCCTCTGTAACGTATGGCAAAGCAGCCCGGCCAGGCCAGGCGGCAGTGTAAGCCGGGTGGCTCATACGGATGGACGTTGCCCGCGTTCGGTGGGTCCCTGCGCCCGCGCGAAACGAGCAATGGCAGCAACAGCCGCAACCACGTCTGTCAGCCTGTCAGCCCAGCAACTCCCAGTCGCCACTCCTGACTGCCACACTCTACCCTTCCTCCCGCCCTCCCTCCCTCCACGCCACTCCCAACCGTGCCTCTCCCCCCGCCTCCCGCCCCCTCGCCTCCCGCCCCCACCTCCGCTTTGCAAATCGATTCCCGGTCGCCCATGCCCTCCCGCCGCGTCGTCGCCTCGCCCTTGCCGCCCCCCCCTCCAACCTCCTTGCCGGGCGCCAGCCGCTGGCCTGGCCTGCTTCGCCATGCTGCTGCTGGAGTTCCACCGCCACATCCCCGTCTCCATCCCGCTGCCCTCCGTGGACGCATCGCACATGGTGCGCGACAAGCTGGGCGCGCTGGTCGGCTCTGTCAACATGCTCACCTGCCTGGGGCTGCTGGCGGCGGCGCCGTCGCTGGGCTGGGCCATGTGGGCTATAACGCTGGTGTGCGCCGGCGTCCAATGCGTCTTCAACGTCTGGGCCTACCGCTCGAGCTTGCTGCATGTGCCGCTGGGCGAATGCTGGACCTGCGGCTGTGCGGAGGAGGACCAGGGCTCCGGCGCGGCGGCGGCGGAGGCGGAGGGCGGGAGCAGCGCCGCAGAGCGCGGGGGCGCAGGCGCGGAGCTCGATGGCGGCAAGGCGGAGCGCCTGGCGTCGGGGGCGTCGGCGACGGGGCTGAAGGTGGGCTTCAGCATGGAGGCGGTTGCCGCGGGTGCGGGCAAGGCGGGTGCGGAGAAGGTAAGTGGGGGAGTGGTGGTGGTGGCGCCGGAAGAGGGTTACCGCTCGTAGCTTGGTGCCCTGTCTGCGCCCCCTGTGCGCAACAGACCGAGTGCGCCTCCGGGAGGCCCAGCTCCCAGCGAAGGCCACCCCTCACCCCGCCAATGGCACGCCCCAGTCAACGTCGCTCCTGCACGTTCCCGCTCGACATGACGGCTCGTGTAGCCGCTGCGGTCGGGTTCCAACTTCCAAGTCAGTGATTGCGGGCTTGCGCGACCCAGCCGGTGCCCATATGTACATATCATTCATTAGAGGTATGCGGAATTGCGGATACATGTAACTGTGTGGGTGTATCCCGGTACCGCATGTCCTCAAATCCGCAGGCAGGCGTACGGCAGGGAGCGGGGCTGCCGACCATGTGCCGACAGGACACCGATGCCGCCCTTTCACCGGAGGCGGCGCGGGCCAGCAGGGACAGCGGCAGCGGGGGCAGCCCCACCGCGCCGTCGGAAGGCGGCCGCAGCGGCAGCGGGGGCTGCAGCGAGGGCTGCGGGGCCTGCTCCGGGCGCGCCGCCGCCGCCGGCGCCGCAGCGGCTGCACCGCCGGGCGCCGCCACCGCCTGCCGACGAGGCTGCTGCGGCTCAGCGCGGGGCTGCGGTGCCGGTGCGACGGCGCCGGGGTGCTGCCGCACGCCGGCGGGGCCACTGGCGGAGGCTGTGCAGGACTCAGCGGGGCAGCTGCCGGTTATGTCAGTGGTGCTGTCGGCTGCGGAGCAGCCGCCGCCGCCGCCCGGGGGCCCCACTGGCGCCGGCGACGCCGCCGACGCGCCGGCGGTGATGACGGTGGACTCCCTGCGCGGCAAGGCGCCCACTTTCTGGTCGCTGTTCTTCGACCTGCCGTGGGAGGTGGTGCCGTTTGCGTTGGGCATGTTCGTCCTAGTGGAAGGACTGTACGTGCAGGTGCGATTAGCCATCCGCACCGACCTGGGCGGGGCGGGGCGGGGCGGGACGGGGCGGGGCGGGGCGGGGCGGGGCGGGGCGAAGGAATGATGACAACCTGGCCTTGCTTAGGGGCTGTGGCTGAGGTTACCAGCCGTGTTACCGCAGTACCGGCGGTGCCGGCGCACGGCGCATGCATGCATGCATGCATGCATGCGCCGCTGCAGCGGTCCGCGCCCCCGCCTTGGCAGTGTCAGTACGGCGTTCAGTACCGCCCATCACGACGGGGTCCACGACCGCCCACACGACCGACCGGGCGGCTAGGTACAGCAATGCGGCATGTGGTCCCTGGACGGGCGTCGGGTTGCGCGTTAACTTACGGCACGCCGTGCCCCCCTGTCCGCTGACGCCAACCGGACGCTCCGGGCCCGCCGCGTGTTTGCCTGCCGATATCGTATACCGTAACTGGCGCATGGCGTGGTGCCGCAGGGCTGGCTGAACGTGTTTGGCAACGGCCTGGGCCGCGCGAGCACCAAGTTGCCGGCCGCCATCTTCATTATGGGCTTCCTGTCGGTGGCGCTCGCCAACACCATCAACAACCAGCCCATGACGATCCTGCTGACGCGCATCGCGCTGGATGTCAGGTACACAGCGCACGTGGGCCACGGCAACACACACAAGGCGGCGCTGTTCGCGTTGGTCTTGGCCAGGTGAGCGTGGGCGACGGGGGCGTTCCAACGACGGTGTTTTTCTGGCGGGGGGCGCACACCTGGCGGCGCTTCATGCCGGGCCCGCCTCGTATGCCAGAGGCCGTCTCGTTTCCAGGTATCCTCCACACTGGTTCGCTGCGATGGGATGCGTGTTTTTGCAATACTATGGGCACCCACAGGGTGTCTTGCGATGGTGGGTTGCCGCTTCAGGCCGCAACGCCTGCGAACCTTTCACGTGGGACCTGTAGCCACCCCGCTGCGCAAGCCGCCGCGTGAGGCGTGACCCTCCCCTGGCCTCGCCCTTGCCCGCGGTGCCTTCCCCGCGGCTCTTCTTTTTCTTTCTTAGCCCCACGCCCCCACCTCGTCCTTGCCACGTCTTGACCGCTCCGCCTCGGCCCCCGCCCCCGCTTGCACGTCCCTGCAGCAACATCGGCGCGGTGTTCACGTTGATCGGTGCGCTCGCGGGCATCCTCTGGTCCAACATCATGGGCATCCACGGCCTCAAAGTCAGCTACACGCACTTTGCCAGGGTCTGCTGCCCCGTGGGCTTTGTGAGCCTCGTTGCGGCGCTGCTGGTCATCTGGTTTGAGTTTGCTGTGTTTCCGCACACCGACTGAGGCGCAGCCCCCGTCGAGTCGCTCCCTAGGTGGTGGAAGTGCACCGTGATGAGTCGCATGTTACGCGGTGCGCGATGCACCGCCAAGTGTTTACAATGATAGCACGTCGCTCGTGTCGTCTCGCCTTGCTTGTTTGTTGTTTGTTTGTCTGTTTGTTTGTATACCGCTTCGAGGGGTGCCCCCTTGGTGTAGCCTCGATGTTGTTTTCCCAATATATATACGACAGTATACGACAAATGTTACACGCCATGGCGGCATTGTTTACTGGACGTCAGCAGTATATTCTGGACGGGGATGTGCATGGCGTTGGAGAAGCGCAAAGGAATCAACTTTACTGGTGGAATGCATTTTTTTGGCACAACGGCAGGCAGGCGACAGATCGCTGCCGGCGGGTTGCGTGCGCGCGAGGTGTCAGCGAGGTCCGTTGGCCCGCAGGGACGTGCAAGCGGAGATTTGAGTAATGACGACTAAAAATCATTCGTACTGTAGCGGCGCATACTGGGCGCACTGGGCTGCAAGGCTTTCATCGTTATCCGTAACTTTTGGCTGGCAATGACGGCTAGAAGCGTCACAGCTTCAAGCTGCCATTGCCAGCTTGTGATTCGGCAGACGCACGATACGGTAATGTGCAGACTAGGGCAAGGGAGGGGCGGTGGATGACGGGGGCTTGGTGGGGAGTAGTGTCGGAAGGATACTACTGTAGCTGGATCCGGCGGAATTTCGAGAGGTCGTTCGCACCCTCTTGGGAGGGTTGCTGTGCGGGTTGTGAACACGGATGCCGCGTCGGTTGCGGGCTGGGCGTTGGCGCAGAGGGTGCTCTTATTGCGGTGGCCTGAGGCGGCTTTCGAGGTGTGCTTCGGGTTGGGCACTTGTGGCCGCAGCCACGAAATTCTGTGTGTGGAGGTGCACGCTAATGTGGGTGATTTCATTGGTTGCGGTGTGCGATGTGAAGTATCGACAAATTGACGCGCTTGCATTTGCTCAGCCTGGAAGTGCCTGAATTTGCACCAGCCTCGTGAAGGCCTTCACATCGTTGGCCTCGGATTGCGCATGCCAGGCCTGTGGAACTCGATGAGAGAACGTTTGTGTAAGATTGGACGGAGTTGGGCGCGTCACGTTGGCGTCACGCGCCTCTCCTGCAGCCTGCGATGCAAATTAACCCTTCGTAAAGAATGGTTTGCTAGCACCTGTAAGGTTCCAGCGCCGAGCAGGGAGCAACAACGACCGGCTGTTGACCTCGCTTCGACCTGCTTCGACTCAGTGCCCGGATTCGAAGCAGGCAGCAGTGCTGGCTTTGGGGGTCAGTAATGACTGGTAATGATCTCAATTTGGTGGACCACAAACTGTTTTTCTTCGGATTAGGCCATTCAAGATGAAGGGTTCAATGCAACAGTTGCCAGCATGGAGGCAAATACGTACTATGCGTAATCAACCGCTGCCGCAACCCGCCTGGTCTGCCATGGAGTCTGCCGTACATCGAGTGTGGGAGGCCGACAGGCAGCCCTTAAGGCAGCTTACCCAGCCGTCGCTGCAGGGTTAGGTAGGTAGCGACTACTTACAAGACATGATGCTGCAACAGCGGCAGATGATACATATTTTCGAAGGCTGCTCCGACCACAGGCACAGCAATCCCAACCATGGCTGATTACATAGGAAAAAAGTGTGAATAACATGACATGGATACCTTGAAGCTACATACGCTTTGAGCGGACTCGCTGCAGTGGCTGGCTTAGCTCGTCGGCGGGCTGGGCGTGCGCGATAAGGTTACTGGACATCTTTTAACTCTGCACCATGGTATGTTCACTCTGGGTTTGGTGACGGGTTTCCGGCGACAGCCGTGTAGATATCTGACTCGCCATGACGGTCATGGTAACGCTTGTACGCGCATTACCATACAGGGATGCGGAACATCACGTGCAGGGGCTCAGAGCCTGATTCCTGCACTAGGGGACGCTCAGGCGTCGGGTGCTCAACCCAAGGCGGTTGCCGAGAAGGATGCAGCGTACGCGAAGGTAGGGCATGCAGTCCGAACGCGTACAAGGGAATCATTTCGTGGTCGATAACCCGCACGGTTACACTTGACGCCAACCCCCATGGCGCATACCACACAGTCTGAGTCGCAGACAAGCGCGTATTGTGTCCGGAAAGGTGCGCATCGTGGCATCGAACAGTGTACTATCGTTACCGACGCGATGCCTGTAAGGCACCGCCACACGGCCCCCAGTCTCAAGCACGCATCTTTGACCCAAACTCACCCTTGACTCAATAACCGTCAAGACCCAAATCGTTGCGCACTTGAAAACCCACTCTCAAAACTCAAAACCCCTGATGTCGTACTCGGCCACCCCAAACCGTACAGGGCTCCCTGGACGCATCCTCATCAGACGCGGAGCAGGACGCGGCGGCAGCCGCATCTTCAGTCACACAGCAGCCGCCGCAGCCGCCTCCCAAAGAGGCCGCCGGCTCACCTGCCAACAGCGCGGCGGCCAAGTCAGCAGACCGCCGGGCCGCCGCTGGCGGCGTCAACCTAGAGGAGCACTTTACGGACGAGCAGCTGCGCTTGTGGAACATCACAAAGCTGCTGCAGCGCCTGGCGGCGGCCGCGGCGGAGGAGGATCCTTGCGCCGCGCTGCCGCGCTGCCCCGCCGCCGGCTCTGGCGCGCGCGCCGCGAGCCACCTGGTGCGACGCTCCGGCGCGGGCGGCACGGCGGCGGGCGAGGGCGGCGGCGGCGGGGGCGGGGAGGGCGCCGCTGCCGTCAACTCGCGGCGGGAGGTGTGCGATTGCGCGGTATCGCTGGAATTCCTGCTGGAGTTTGCCCGGGAGGTGAGCGGTGTCCGATTTTGGGTGCTGGGAGGTGAGCCATTTAGGGTGCTGGGAGGTGAGCCATTTTGGGTGCTGGGAGGTGAGCCATTTGGGTGCTGGGAGGTGAGCCATTTAGGGTGCTGGGAGGTGAGCCATTTGGGTGCTGGGAGGTGAGCCATTTAGGGTGCTGGGAGGTGAGCCATTTGGGTGCTGGGAGGTGAGCCATTTTGGGTGCTGGGAGGTGAGCCATTTGGGTGCTGGGAGGTGAGCCATTTTGGGTGCTGGGAGGTGAGCCATTTTGGGTGCTGGGAGGTGAGCCATTTGGGTGCTGGGAGGTGAGCCATTTAGGGTGCTGGGAGGTGAGCCATTTAGGGTGCTGGGAGGTGAGCCATTTAGGGTGCTGGGAGGTGAGCCATTTAGGGTGCTGGGAGGTGAGCCATTTAGGGTGCTGGGAGGTGAGCCATTTAGGGTGCTGGGAGGTGAGCCATTTAGGGTGCTGGGAGGTGAGCCATTTAGGGTGCTGGGAGGTGAGCCAATGTGGGTGCTGGGAGGTGAGCCATTTTGGGTGCTGGGAGGAGGTGGAGCGGCCCATGGCATGTCTGGCGTCGGCGCATAAAAGGCGCGTCGGCGTGCTGCGGGCGGTTGCTGAGCTATGATGGCTAGGCTGGGGGCATGGGTAAAGAGGGCCGCGGGGCTGTCGAGGCGCCCTGGCGGGTGCGGGGTCCAGGTAGGCTGGGCCCGTGTGTGTGTACCGTATTTGTGTGTGCATATGTGCGTGTGTTGACGGTGGATTGCTGCATGGACTGGACACTGGAGCCTTCGCCGGGACGCCCATGCGGTTATGTCCCAGACTCCTGGCGCCCTGCACGTCTCCTGGCGGTTCGTCCGCATCCACCGCAAGCGTCAGGCCAGGTGTGTGAGCCGAGCTGAGTTGCGGCGCAGCTCAGCGCGGGCTCCCCAGCCATTCCAGCGGGAGCCGACAGTATTTTTCGTCAGTATTTCCCTCTCGCTTCGCGTGAACTGCTGCACGGTCCAGGTGGACCTAAAGAATCGACGCCGATGCATGCCGCACCAGACACTGTGGAATGTTGGCCCAATGCTGCCGTTGTCCGTGACACGACACGCCGGGCGGGGGGCGACTCGTACATGCGATGGCCTGGCACACATGCACCCACGCACCCGGGCCCGCAGGTTCCGGAGGGCTGGTACACGGGGCGCGTGGTTCAGGAGCTGGTCAAGGGCTTCACACAGGCGCACCAGTGCCGCTTCACGGACCTGATGCCGATGAGGTGCGAATGCGGCGGGGTGCGCTGCGCGGTGCGGTGTATGTGGTGGGATGTCGGGTCTCGAATCTTCGAAAGCCGGGATCAGGCCCGGGAAAGGGCGCCGGAGTGACTTATCGGCGGCTGCGGTGACATGGCCATGCCGCGGAGCTTGTGCATCGCCGTTGGTTCGAAACACATACAGCGTTGTTGTTTCGCCGTGGCCCTGGTCCTGCTCCTGGGTCTTATCCCTCCGTCTGCGCCCCCCCTCCCCCTGTTGTGTTGTGTTGTGTTGTGTTGTGTACATGTGTTGTGTGTTGTGCGTTGTGTGTCTTGTTCAGGCACGTGAAGCGCCCCGACTACTTCATCAGCCACAAGTGGGACAGCTCCTTCCACTACATGGTGCGATCCGTGAGGGACTACCTCAGCGGCGCGGTACCGGGGGAGGTCTACGTGTGGCTCGACATATTCGCGGTCAACCAGGTGGGTGGGCGGGCGGGACAGCGGACAGCGGACAGCGGGCCGGGGAGGGACGGGGCGGGGAGGGGCGGGCCGGGGCGGGGCGGGACGGGGCGGGGTGGAAACATGGGATGGAATGGTGAGGCGCACCCGATGCATCTTGGCGCGCATGTAAATGCGACCTGAGTCTGCTGCGCATCCTTTCCTCCCCTCACCGCCCCTCACCGCCCCCTGACTTCTCTGCGGCCTTTTGTTTTTACACCACCACCACCACCACCACCACCACCACCCCTTGCAGCACCCGGGCGCGGGGCACGACAGCGACCTTGCGCAGCTTAACAGAGCCATCGTCAGTGCCAGCGGAGGTGAGCGGCTGGGCGGTGGACGCCGCTGCCTGGCTTTTGGACGGGGCTTTTGGACGGGGCGGAAAAAGGCTTCATTCAGATTTGGCCTACGTCGCTGCCTGGCTGCGGCGCGGCGCGGCGTGTGCTCGCGGGGGGGCTTCCGTTCGATGGGAAGGCACACGGCAGCGGCAGTCGCGGGCTAGGCTCAGGGGCGTCCGGAACTAACGCCTGCTCCTCTCACCCGCGCTTGTCGTGTCACGGAAGCGGGCGTATATCGGTATATGTCGTACATGATTAGCGCTTCTGCCCTGCCTTACCTTGCCTTGTCAATGCCCGCATGGGCCTTTCAACACTGGCGCGCAGGCACGCTGGTGGTGCTGGACAACCAGGCGGGCCCGCTCGCGCGCGTGTGGTGCCTGTTTGAGATCTGGATTACTGTGCGGGAGAAGGGGCTGGGCTCGCTGCACCTGCTGACATATGGCTTTACCAACAACGACATACGCGACTGCTTCCAGGTGGGGGTGGGAAAAACGGGCGGGGGGCCCGGTGGGACCGGGGCCGGGAGGCGTGCGTGGGGGCTGGCGGTGCCGCGGGCAACGCAACCCCGGGTACTTATATCAGACAACAACAAATGCGGTGATGGTGGTGGTGCTGCTGCATGGCTCTTATGTGCCGTTTTTCGTCTTTCAGGCTATCGACGTGAACACCGCCCGGGCGACCAATGAGGAAGACCGCCAGCGCATCCTCAAATACATCGAGCTGTCGTACAAATCGTTGGACGAGTTCAACGAGACGCTCAAGCTGCTGTTCCTGCTGGTACGATGCGGCCAGGAGGGAAAAGGGCCGGTCAAAAAACGCAGAGAAGCACCGGTCAAAGAGCGCGGAGTCGGGGTTGTGCGGGGACGCCGCAGGCGCGCGCCGTGGTTTTGCCTTGGCTAGGGCGACGAGGGGGAGGGGCAGGGACGTGGGATACCGGTACAAAGCCGGCCGCCCCCTGGTCCTTTCGCAAACGTCGCCTCCCGTCGATCGCACCGCTTCGTGATCCTTCGCCCCCCATTGCAGCTGCTGTGTTATAAATTTATAATACGTTATCTGTTGGTATCTTAATGCCACGCAATGCACAGGACCCGTTGGACTACTCATCGGATGTGCGGGAGATGCTGCGAGGGTGAGCGAGCGAGCGAGTGCACGAGTGCGCGTGCGTCCGTGCTCTCTCGCTGCGACGGACGTGGTGGCGCGGCGCGGCGCACGCCCGCACGCACGCGCTCGCGCTCGCGTCCGGAAAGGGATTGATCGGCTTGCACCGCATGGCATGACCCATCGCACTGCACGGACAGACGCTCGGCCTGGGGCCCATGCCCAGTACAGAGCTGGCAGAGCCGGTAGGGCCCGGTCAGGCGCGAAGCCTAAGGATCTGGGCAACCTTTCCAAGCCCTCATCTGCCCCTCTCTCCCACCCACCCCCGCCACTTGCCTGCTTTGCAAACCCTTCTTCCCGCTGCGCAGCATTTCCTACTCCTCCGCTGCCGCCGCCGCCGGCCGCCACGCGGCCACCGAGTCGGGCCGGTCCCGCCGGCACTTGAACACCCGGCTCATGGACCCCTCGCTGGATGCAAGCGAGACGGACCCGCTCAAGTCGGCGGCCGCCGCGCATGCGGCCGCGGAGGCGGCAGCGGCGCAGGTACAGGCCGCGCGCGACGCGTGGCACATGGATCTGGTCGTGGGCGACATGCGGAGGATGGACCCAGCCACCGCGGCGCCGTCCAAAGAAAGGTCCGTCGGTCCGTTGGGACGCTGCCGCTTTGCGTCGGGGAGCGATTAGGGTTTTGGGGTTACCGTAGAAGTAAGGAATGGGTGGGTTTGCGAGTGGTAAGGAGGAGGGAGGTGCGAGCCGCGGCCCGCTGCTCGCCTTTGCCCTTACGGTGCAATGCAGTGCGGTACTGTGTCCGCCTCGCTGCGTCTCGCCCATAGCACTGCCCCGAGCACTGCAATGCGGTGCCAGTCCAACCTATCTGGTGGCGCTCGCTCTCCCTTGCTGTCCCTGCTGCTGCTGCCTGCTCGCCACAGCCGGGTGGGCGCGGCCCGCGGCCTGACCAGCCCCAGCCTGATGATCGTGTACGGCGTGGTGGGCAGCGGCAAATCCACCTTCTCGGCGTCGCTGGCGCGCATCGCGCAGGAGCGGCGGGAGCGGGTGACACGGCGGCTGGTAGGGGCGGGACGGGGCGGGGCGGGGCGGGGCGCGCAGCGGGTTCACAGTCCGGAGTGCTGTTTGGAAATGGTGTCAGAATCGCAAATTCACCAGGCCGGTAGAATCCGGTAGAATACGGCACAGGCGTATTGCACGTCTGCCACAAAGGCCTGGATCTTGGATTTATTGTTCGGGGTGCAGAGCCACGCCTGTGAATCGCTGTTGGTTCCGGAGCGGTGGCCCGGCTCGAACCGCTGCCCGCTTGGTGATGGCAACCCGCGCACCGTCTTTTTGCGCACACCTGAATCCCGCAGGCGCACTCCGTCAAGGCCAGCGACCCGGTGGCTCTGCTGGACCTACCCGAGGTGAGGGTTGGGACTTGCGAGGTGAGGGCGCCTGCGCCCACTGCCGTCCGGTGCTAGGGAGATGTAGTGTGTGCATGGAGCCCTGACAGCAGGGGGTGCAACCTTGCGCTGGCGGGTGCAACCTGAGAACCATGTCGCTCCTCTAGCAGGACTTAGGTACCTCCAAACCAATCACTAACGTGTGTCCGGGGGGCGGTATCTGGCTTTTCATGTGCGATGTCCGTCGCCCTGACGACGGTGATGATGACTGCGGTTTTACCTGTCCGCACAACCATGACTTTGCCGGCAGGGCCCTCCACCTGGGCCCTCCTGGGGCCTCCTGGGGCCTCCTGGGGCCGTGCACCTCCCCAGTCCCGAGTGACGCGTCTGGAGACGACGCGACGCGACACACACGCACGTAGTAGGTTACCACCTTCTCTGTCGTCGCAGGTGCAAGTCGATGCGCTGCATTTCTGCAAGCAGAGCGACCGGCGGAGGACCGGTGAGGCGGGAGGGAGAGGCAGAGGGGGTGGAAGCAGGAGGTGGGTGGGTGGGAGGGGGCGCTGACGGCCTGCGCCTGGCCTGGCGGGTGTGGCAGGCCTGGCGGGGTCCGCCGACGGAGCCGCGTGTTGGTGTGGTGTGCGGGTTTGGGTGCGGTGGAAGGCGGGTTGGGTGGGTGGGGGTGCTGCGGAACGCCGCTGGGTCAGGACGCGTGGGCCCGGTCTGGGCCGGTCTGGGCCGGACCGGACCGGGCTGAGGCGAGGCGAGGCGAGGCAGGATGGAGGGACTGTGCCTGTATTCGTAGCTGATGGACATGACTTGACAGGCTGGGGCCTGACCAAGGGGACAACAGCCGATGCAGAAGCCAACAGCACCTCGCCCCGCTGCCTCCCCGCCCCCACACCTCCGCCCCCCTTCAGACCCTCTGCGCATGCTCAAGTCGCTGGCCTACCAGCTAGCCACCAATGTTCCGGAGATGCGCCCCATCTACACGTCCATGCCCTCCGACTCGGTCTCCAAGATATCACGACTGGAGGAGGCATTCCTGGAGCTGCTGCTGCAGCCTATCCAGGTGGGACCGACATGTGGGAAACGTGCAGGCTGGCCCCGGCTGGCTCATCACTCGCCCCATCCAGGCCGGCCCGATATAAAGCTCCGAAACACCCCGTGGGCCATACGCGCGCGCGCCAGCCACGAAGAGCGATTTGTCGTTATTTTTTCTTCATCCTACGCATTAAGCCCCTCTACGCACGCATCCGGAGCGTTACACCCTGGACTCTAAAGCCCCGTTGGCCATGCATGCGCAGTGGGGGGTACACGGGTACACGGGTAAGGCGCGCGTGCGGGCGCGTGCGATATGCCCCCCGCAAAGCAAGGCGCAGCAGCCAGCCGCCGCGCACGCATGCCCAGCCGTCGCCGCCGCCGCCGCAACCCGCTAGGCAGCAGCGTTTCTGACCCATCGCGCGCGCGTCTCAAGAGCCTGAACCCCACTGGCCCCGGCCTGACCGCAGGAGTACTTGGAAGGGAGCCAGGCGCCCAACGGGCCCGGTGACAGTCGGTCGGACCCTCTAAAGGCGCGAGACGTGCGGTGAGGCGGCCGGTGCTTCGGTGCTTCGATCTCGGATGCACGCGGGGGCGCGTGCCGCTGCGCGGGGGCCGCTGCCGGGGTTCCGGTTGAGGGTGGCGCCGGGCGTGCCTCGCTCGCTGCGGTCTGGCCTGGGCCGGGGTGTCGTCTTGCTTGCGCTCTTGGGCCCGTGCCTAGCCGACGGCACGGTGCATTTTTTCTACTGCGCACGTGCATATCCTATGAGCCGTTGGATGGTTTTCTTGGGAGGGAGCAGTGCCCTGGGAGCATGCGCCACGGGAGCTCACGCCTGCAATGCAGCGGCTCGCACGTGTGCGGCTGTTGCACTTACCGTATATCCCACGTGATGTAAGTTGGCAGGGTCCTTTCGCGTTCTGGCGGTGTCAGGGGCGCGACATACCGATCCATCTGGCAACAGAGTCAAGCCTTGGTCGCTTTGTTGGTGCTGTGCTGACCCGACCGACCTGTCCAACCAACCGACCCGACCTAACCGACCCGGACCGACCCACGTGACTGACCCAGGGGTCGGTCGAAGCAGCTGGTGCTGCTCATTGACGGCGTGGACGAGGCGGACGGCCGCGCCGGCTCCCTGGACAACAACATTCTCCGGCTGTTGCGGGAGCACTTCCCAAAGCTTCACCCGTCGGTCCACATCATCGTGTCTTGCCGCCACGCGAACAAGCGGGACGACCCGTTGGCCAGCCTCAGGGTATGTACGGATGTACGGATGTACGGCACTTGGGCACACGGCACTATGCCCTGCCCAGCCTTGCCTACCTTGTCGACCCGCTTGAGCGTGTGCGCCTCGTTATGGCCGGCCCCGCGCGCGCAGACCCGGTACGACAAGACTCGGGTGGTGGTGTACGACTCCGCGGGCGACCTGCGCCAGGACGAGCATGTACGGAAACTGCTCAAGGTCAAGCTGCACCCGCCCAACTGCCGACTTGACCCCAGCCAGTGCTCCATGCACGACCCGGTGAGAGGGAACGGGTATACAGATAATAGCTGGGAGGAGCCACAATCTTCTTTGTTTCATCATTGCGGGTTCCCGGCACCTGCAAACACAGCAGGGCACCGATAAGGGATTACCGGTAGACACGCACGTGGGTGCGCGTGGATGGGCCGGCAGTGCGCCCCACCTCTTGCTGTTGCAGAGCACAGGGCAGCCGCCCGAACGTGCAATAACACTCCTTGCGCGCCGTGCCCCAGCGCTGCCTTGCGGCTGAGTCTTGATGCTGCGCTGCGCTGCCCGCCCTGCCGCGGCGCGCCGTCTCCTGTCTACCGGTAATCTGTTCCCTCGCTCTGTGCCGCGCCGCCGCGCCGCCGCGCCGCAGGAGACGCTGGACATGGCGGTGCGCATGGTGAACGACAAGAGCCACGACAGCATGGTGTACATCAAGGTGGTTCTGGAGCACATGGCGGCCGTGGTCAAGGTGCGTGCCCGCTGCCCAGGGGGAAGGGCC
This sequence comes from Pleodorina starrii, assembly GCA_030267565.1. Lineage (NCBI taxonomy): Eukaryota > Viridiplantae > Chlorophyta > Chlorophyceae > Chlamydomonadales > Volvocaceae > Pleodorina > Pleodorina starrii. The sequence continues at coordinate 1,686,856 of BRXU01000005.1, read as the reverse complement.
AACGCCTGGGGGGCGAACCGCAGCGAGGGAAGCGAGGCGACGTTGCCGTGCAGGGGCGCCGGGTTCAAGGTCGAGAGGAAATGGGGGTCGGTGGCAAGCGTGGAGGGGCGGCCGCGGGCGATACCGCATGCAGCCAAATGTGACAAGGCCATGCAAGCAGAGGTCTGATGCTGGTCTGATGCTGCCCGGTGCGCGCCCTTGGATGGTGCGCCTCCACCTGCGCCTGCGGTTTATTTCAGGCCACCTGATGCTCAACATCAAGCAACGTCCATTACCGCGTTAGGGCCGTGTGGCTCCTCAGCGCTTACCGCCCCTGCTCTGATAGTCTGATTACAATACCGGTATGGGTTGCTTCTGGGCGACGGACCGCAGGAGCAACTGAGGCGTCAGCGCGAGGAGAAGGAGGTCCTGGATCTGATCAAGGCCGGACAGAGCGCCAAGACGCTGATCAAGGGCGGCGCCAGCCGGCTGCAGCTGCGGGCCTCGAGGAGGCCGCTGCAGGAGGGGGAGTCCTTGTGAGTGGCGTGCTCGCATCGCTTGAATCGGTCGAGCCTGATCCGATCGGTCGGTCGGTCGATCTGTAGATCCGTCGTTCGTTTTCGGTGCACAGCCACACGTCCTCGGGAATGCCTGCCTACCGTGGGCGACACTAGGCTTGTCGGGGTTGGTCCTGCGCCACCGCCGCCACCCGGGGGGGCCGCGCGTCGCGGTGCGTCACCTCACCAACTAAATAACTACTGGAGCGCGCGACGGTGGACCTACTTGTTGGACGGATTTTACACTCGTTCCGTCCTCGCCTCCCTCCCACCCGCCCGGATGGCTGCCGGACGGATGGCGCTCTGTCGCACCATATCTCGCGCGTGCAGGGCCTCGACGATGGGCTCGCAGCAGCTCGCCAGCCCGCTCGGGTCTGAGGTCAACGTGGCGGAGCTGGGTGCCACCATTAAGGCCCTGCTGGTGGCACGCATGGGGTGAGGGGCTGGGAGCTGGGGTGTGATGGGACTGGTCGGCACGAGAGTGAGATGCGAGGCGAGAGGCGAGAGGCCGAGACCCGAGAGAGGCAGAGCGCGTGGTGGCATTTGCGCGCGCGCGGCAGCAAGTTGTGTGATGGCATTTCTCAGCAGTAAATGGCAAGCTCACGGGCGCCTGATCGTGTTACCGTATGATGTGTGTATGGCACGGCCGTATGCATCTGCTGCCGACAGGGAGCTGGCATCCGGCTCGCCGGAGGCACTCGCCAAGCTGGACCAGGATGTGCAGCAGCTCGTGCGGGGTCGCTTGCAGAGCCCGTCACCGCAGGTGTGCGTGTGTGTGTTTGCGTGCGTGCATGTGTGTGTGTGTTTGCATGTGTGTGCGTGCAGCCCATGTTGGTCCTGTCTATTGAACCGCACCCATTTGAGCCCTTGTTGTCCAGTGCCTGTGCGTTTGTGTTCGGGGTTTCCAAAAGAAATGCTGATCTATCTGCCGTAGCAACTTTGTGGCGTGCGTGCATGTGATCGCATTACGGTACACCGGTTAGGCATTGGCGCTGCGTGCGTGGCGGGGCCCCCCTCTCGCAATGTAACCCACAATAAACGTTGTCTGACCTCGGTAACTCACACGGTCGATGCCGTGCGGCGCGCTTGTGCCTATATCCCCGCGACGCGACGCGACGCGGCCGCAGGAGATCGAGCGCTCTGTGAACAACATGGCGGCTGGCGGGTGCGTGGCACGCGGCACGCGTACCTACCTGCGCAGTTGCTTTGGCGGGCTGATAGTTGCACGATAGGGCACGCCCGGGAAGGGACTCGGATTCACATAGATGGAGACAGAGGAGGGTGGGCATTCGCTTACCTTCCGGTCGGCTGTCTTGCACGGAGCATGCGGCACACGCAGTCACGCAGTCCCGTGGACCCTCGCTTATGGCTGGTTGGCCCGGGCGCTTGCCATCGTGCCGTTGTGATACGGTACCTTAGCGACATGGACATCGTTTTTTCGTTCGTTCGTCATTGCGTGTTTGATGTTGCGCACGGGGCGTCATGGCGATCGGCCGCCCTGCTGCCCTGGCCGCCCGGCCGCCAGCCGGTGTAGCCCCGTCTTGACGGTTGGGTTTCACGGCCGTGCGTGCAGGGACAGCAGAGGCGCCGGCGGACGGCGCGCGACACTGGGCCGTGGCCCCGGCGCCCGCACTCGCCTTGGGTGAGTGGGTGGCGCAGGCCTTTGTTTCGTGGGCTGCCAGCCTCGACCGACCGGGCGCGCTCCCTTGATCCGGGTGCCAAATGCATTATCGCCTCTTCGTCTGTCAGGTCCAGGCCGCCAGGGCCTAGGCCGTGCCTCAGTCACGGCACGGCATTCGTGCCGTGGCCTGACAGCATGTCGAGAGCGCATGGTCAGGGGCTGGCATTCCAGGCACGTGATCGGTCGCGGGCGCGAAGCGCCGCATTGCCTCCAGGAGAGAGGAGCGGCGCTGCCGTAGCTCTGGGCGTAGCGCGGCCCACGGGGACATGGCAGGAAGCCCTTCGTGGGGGCGCGACTCGGCACACCTTAAGCGCGACTCGCCGCACCCCCACCTTGACCTTGACTGCCCTCTCACCGCTCGCGTCGCCCCTGCGCAGGCCCAGCATGTTGGCGGCCATGGGCACCTCGCACGCCCACAGCCGCGGCGGCTCCGGCGGCTCAGGCTCGGGCGCGACCGCCTTCGACGACGACAACTTCCGTTGGAACTGGCAGGACATCAAGAACCTGCCCAACGGCCTCAACGCAGCGTATCAGCAGGTGGGAGGAGCGGTGCCCATCCGCGGCCTCCTTCGTTGTTTTGCACGTGTGAAGCCCTGTGACTTCGAAGTGGTTGGTAACTGCCTTGCGTGTGTGCATGCGTGCGTGCGTGTGCGCGTCCGGAGCATGCGGCAGGTGCGTGTGATGCAAACGGTAGGGGGGCTGCCTCCCAGTTACGAGAGTCCCACACCCAAAACCCTATGAGAGCCCTACGGTATCTATCTTCCCCGCTCGCAGATCTTCATCGGTTGCTTCCAGAAACTGGCACCGCAGTCGCACGCGCGCGTTATGAAGCTCCTTCAGGTGCGTGCGTGTTGCCAAATCAAGCACGTGCCGTCGTTTACTGGGCTCGCCTGCTTTGCGGCCGCGTCGCTGCAGTTCCTAGATCCTATTTGACGTATTGACGCATTCTTGCGCAGCGGGTGCTTTCGCCTCTTGGCGCTGTCACTGCGCTGTGCCTTGCCTCTGCCGCCGACCACCTTGCCCACGCTAACAACAACAACCACCACCTTGCACGTGTGCGCTGCGCTGCGCTGCGCTGCGCTGCGCACGGTGGTTCCTGCGGATGTGCGGATGTCCGCCGGTGCGACGGTGCCCCCGCCGCCGCAGGTCCTGTTGGCGGCGCGCGAGCCGCTAACACGTAACCAGCTGCAGAATCTGCAGCTCGTGTCGAGCGTGGAGGACCTGCGCAACCTGCCGGGCTGGGGCGTGCTCTTCTTCGAGCGGGACTACATGGTGGGTGCGTTCAGTGCGGTGCCTGGGCTTGCCAGTTGCCACAAGCCGCGCGCGTAGTACGTGAGAGGCATACCAAAATGGTCCTTGCGTGCTACTGCACGGGCGCTTCCTGTGCAGCGAGGGCGTTCCAACCGTGTGTCAATGGGCGGCGAGGGGGTGCCAAACTTGCGTGTGCTCAACTGCTCCCGCCTTCCGAGCTGCGGTTCGATGTGTTGACACTTCGTCCGCATGCTCATAATGGTCATAATCCGCTTAGTTAGTTGCCGCTTTCGTGTTTCGTCCCCCGGCGCGGTCGTGACGCAGGTCCTCCACATGCACAAGTCGCTCTTTGACTTTCTGGCGAACAAGGCCGAGGCGGGGCCCTTTTACGTGGACGCGCAGCGCGGCCACAAGCTCATCGCGACGCAGCTGTTCAAGGAGATTATGATGGTGCCCGCGGGCATGGCGGCGGGAGGCCACGCGGGGGCAGGCGGCGCGCCGGGCGCGATGGGCAGGTGCGTCGCCCGCGTAGCCGGCTCCACACCGCCTGGCTGTGTCCTTGGTAGTCTGCTGCCCCGTGCTACGCTCCCCTGGCCATAAATGCATGCTCCTGGTTGTTGGTCCCTCGGCCCCCCTGCCCTCTTTGCTCTTAAATATTCAAACCCCCCTGCCCCGCCCTGCCCTGCAGTGCGGTGAGTCAGTACACGCTGCGCTACGCCGTGACGCACCTGGCGCTGGCGGATATGCTGGAGGAGCTGAGCCAGCTGCTGCTCAATTTCGATTACTGGGAGAGCATCTTTGAGAAAGGTGGGTCGTGGGTCGTGGACCTGGGCCTGGACCTGTGCCTGAGCAAACGGGCGAGGAAAACGCACGATCGATGGGGTGGTCGCCTTTTGCTTGGGTTGCTGTTTTGGTGCGACCGGCGGGCAGGGCCGGTAGCGAGGCGGCCCAGCGCACAGAGGAGAAGTAGCTGCGCCGATTGAACTACTGGACTGGACTGCTCTTGCGCGCGGCTGTGCGCCGTGCAATGGCGCCATGCATGCACCTGCTTTTGAGTCCGTGAAGGCGCTGTGCTGCGCTGCGCTGAGCTGCGCTTCGCTGCCCACGTAGTGGTGTGGACATGTTTGTGTGCGACGCTTTCGCTTTCGCTTTCGCTGAACCCAGTACCCACCGCACACTTACCTTCAGGCCTTGGTCTGGAGGTGCTGAGCGACCTGATCCACATCCGCGGATGGGAGCTGCCAAAGGTGCGCACGGGTGCAGGTGACGTGACGTGGCACACAAGCAAGGCCACCCGGGTGCACGTCGCGAGCCAACCTGTCGGCCGCACGCTCCGACGCAAAGGAGCGCGTCGGCCGCATGGCGGGCCTGCCGTCTGCCGCTAGCCTCTGCCCCAGGGCCAGAGCATAGGGTGAAGAGCACCACCGCGCTCTGCACACCTACACTACACTACCGCAAGCAACGCGTTCCGCTGCACCGCCGGGTTTGCCGCCTTCCAGCACCGCCTCCTGTTTTAGCAGGTTCTGTATTACAGCGACGACAACTTCCTTTGCGCAAGTGCAGCCAGTAGACCGAAACCGGAATACTGGTGGCGCCCAAGTGCTGCAGGCTTGCAGGCGCGCTGCGCTTGAAGTATTCATTCCGTTTCGTGCCCTGATTGGAAAATGTGTCAGGACACGACCGTGGTGGCGGACGTGGTGGCGGCCTCCTCCACCGTGGTGTCCCACGTCATCCGCTGGCTGCAGCGCGATGGGCCCATGCTCAAGCAGTACCCCAAGGTAACGCGCAGCGTGTCGTGCGCGTGTCGCAGAATCGTCGGAAACGCCGGTATGCGTTAAGGCGTGTGCGCGGTGAGGGCGCGGCTGCCGGTGCTGTGCTCGGTCAGTTTGCGACCCGACCTGCCGGGTGGCATGCACCCGCTTTTCCCAGCTGAGCATTGTGCCGAGCCAAAGCGCGGATCAAGTAAGCCTTACGCTCTGTCGTTTTGTCACCAGCCGAGCCACGCCACACGCATTCCTCGTAATGACACAACTTCAAAAAAGCACAAACAAACAAACATCGACAAAACGCCAACACGGTTTCGCTGCGGGGCTCCTCGCGCAACGCAGGCCGTGCTCCAGCTCGCCAGCGACACGCCGGTCAACAGCCTGGTGTCCCGGGCGGCACTCAACTACCACCGCCACCCCCACGCGCTGCTGATCAACAAGGACGCCGGCTGGCCATCCAACCTGATGACGCTGGAGAACTCCTCCTACGCCACCAATGCCGTGGTGCGTCGTTCAGTCAGCAGGGCAGGGCAGGGCACGGGAAAGCGGCCTTGCTGCCCTCTACCTTACGTGCTCCGGCTCTAGCTAGCTGGGCCTCTGCCCCCCGTCCGCGTGTTTCTTTTCTGTTACCGTATCACTTTGTGACAGACAGCGGAAGTTACTCACTTGCGGGGATCCCCGTGCTGCTAACGGCACGGCGCTGCTCACGTGGTGGGTGGTGGCCCCTTCGTTTTCGCCTTCGCCCCTCCTGCGGCCTTCGCCCACTGCACGCACGCAGGCTTTCCTGCCAAAGGACCCCAACAGCGGCAGCAGCCTGCGGCTGGTGACGGGCGCGGACGACGGCGTGGTGCGCGTGTGGGACATGCGCTCGGGCGACCTGCTGTTCGCGATGCAGCCGCCGATGCAGGCGTACCAGGGCGGCAGCCCCGTCGTCAAGTCCATTGCGGTGGCGACGCTGCCGGACGGAAGCACCATCGTGGCCAGCGCCGGAAAAGACTCGGCCGGTGGGTGGTTGCTCCAGTCTTGCTGGCAGCCCGGGTTCATATTTTTGCGGGACGTCTTTTTGCTGTCGATCGTTGGTCAGCGAGACAAGAGACCTGGTCGGTGGTGGGTTGCGCCTCTCGCCGTGCGGTTTGCAGCCCGGGGGGCGTCTCGTGCTCTCGTCTCGCTGTCGTCGTCGTCATCATCGTGCTGCGTGCATGTGTGCGTGCGCCTCGTGTGGCCCCGCCCTGGCGCTGCTCGCCTCCCGCAGTGCGGCTGTGGAACGTCAAGACGGGACAGCAGTTTGCGGAGCTGGGCAAATCGGTCAGCACCATCTCGGGCACGGTGAGCGAGAGAGCGACCCCTCCCCCCGCTGCTTGCGCCTCCACGTAACCCAACGGGGGGAGAACAAAGACGATATCGCAGCAGAGGGACTGAGACGGCGGGGACCGGGGGAAGGGCGGCGCGGTTTGCCTTAGTCCCGGCGCGTGGTTCGGAAGGGCAGCAGGCGTTCGAGCAGGGGGCGTGGATACCACGGCAGGGTTGGACCGCGGGCGCGGCCGAATCCGCAGTTAGGGCACGGCCGTCGGGAAGAGGCGGGGCGGTGATGCAATCGTTGCAGCAACAATGTTGCAAGACAGCCGTAGTCGACGCGTGGGTCGTCTCGCAAGCTTGTAGGCCCTCGCTGGTTCTCGGTATGCGCCTGATGAGTCGATTGCGAAGTGCTCTGTGCTCTGTGCTCCTTCCCTCACCCTTCAACCTCCGACCTCTCCACACTCTTCACCTCTCCAAACCCCGACCTCTCCACTCTCTGACCTCTCCAAACCCCGACCTCTCCACACTCTGACCTCTCCAAACTCCGACCTCTCCAAACTCCGACCTCCCCTCAGGTTCGTGCACTGGCAGTATCACCGGATGGCAAGGTCATCCTCTCGGCCGGCGACGGCCCGGCGCTGCGCGTCTGGACGCCCGGCGGGTAAGCGGTAGGCGTGCGCGCGAGAGAGAGCGAGAACGGGAGGGCTTCATATGGGAGACGAAGTGCTGCTGCCTGCACTCAGCCAGGCGTCTGCTGTATGTTGGAATGGCCAACGGACAGCCGGCGCCTGAACTGGCTGAGCAGTAGCACCTCGTCTCCAGGGGTATTTGGGAAGGCGGCCCCCGCGTCAGGTCCGCGGCACAGGCCGCCGCATTTCCGGTGTGTTTGTGCGTGTGTGTGCTTGTTACACTGGGCTCCAGACTCGTGAAGGGTAGAGCCAACGAGCGAGCTCCGGTGTCCATCACTACAACCCGAGCTCCTCCCCTTTACACGCCCCGGTCCCCGAACCCATACACATACACAGGCCCGGCGCTGCCGCCGGGCAGGCGGAGCCGGCCCCAGCCGCGGCACCGGCACCAGCACCGGCACCGGCACCGGTGCAGGCCACAAGTAATGGCGACACGGCGCTTGCGGCCCTGATGGAAGCCGTCATGGCGCCGACGGCAGAGCCCGGTGCGACGGCGGCCTCCGCCGCCGACACCGCGGCCGCCGCGACCACTGCTGCCACGTTTGTGGATGCGGCCATCACGGACGGGGCGGGGCCCGGGGCTCAGCAGTGCGACCTGGCGCAGCTCTGGTCCACTGCCAAGCTCATGCAGCCGCTGGTAGGGGGCCGGTACCGGTACTGTGCCCGTGGCCGTAGTGCCATGGCCGTCTCGCGCACGCTGTTTTTTTGTGTGTGTGTGCGTGCTCGTGTGCACGTTGCAGGCATGCGCGCGTGTGGGCGTGCGGACCCGGGCGCGCGAGTGGGCGTGAGCCCTCTGGGCGGGCGGGCCTGCCGCCGCCACGGGAGTACCGGTAGCAGTGCTGCTGCTGCGACCTGCGCTTGCAGGGCACCTCCGGCACCACCAGGGCGTAAAACTCACGCAGTCAGCCGCCGTGTCTTCAGTCTATCGCACGCGTGTCGTGCGTGCCGTCCAACTTCCGGTCCTCGCCTGGCCTGGCCTGACATGCCGCCCAACATGTCGCCCGCAGTCTTGATTCGCCTTGCGCTGCGCGAAATTCCACTCGGGCAGTTGCCTGTTTTGTGAGTGTGATCTGTGAGAGTGTGATCTGTGATGACTCCGTCTGGCGCAGGAGAAGCCGCACACCAAGACCATCCGATGCGTGGTCTTCTCTCCGGATGGCGCACTGGTGAGTCGCGCGATCCGTCCCGTCCGTCCTCGCGATCCTTTTACGAGGATGCGTCGGGCCGCACTGCGCTGCCTAGCCGTGGGGTCTAAGCGCTCAGCCACATACGTCAGGGTTGCCCCATCCGCGCGCATCGTCAATCTGCGCCGCGTGGGTCCTTTCCCTCGCCCCGCCCCGCCCCGCCCCGCATCACCCCTCCCCGCCTCGCCTCGACCCCGCGGTTGCGCTGCGGTTCTTATTTACTGTACCATTGCCCCCCCGCTCCTTCTCCACAGTTTGCGACCGCTTCCGACGACGACCCGAGCAACGCCGCAGCGCTGTGCCTGTGGGAAACTAAGGGCTTCCGCAAGGCGGCCACCCTGCGCGGCCACATCAGCAGCGTCAAGTGCGTCGCCTTCTCCACGCAGCCCATCAGACTGCTTGGAGGCGGTGGCGGCGGCGGCGGCGGCGGCTCGACGGCGACGGCCAAGGGCGGCGGCCCGCCGGCGCAGTATCTGCTGGCCTCGGGGTCCGCCGACAGGTGTGTGTTGGGACAGCCGGTGCGAACGAACCGCAGTGGACGAAAGGAACTGGGCGGACGCCCACCGGCTAATCACGCCGTCTCCTTCTCCGCTGCGATATTTTCTTTTTACCCACCTCCACCCGGGCGACAATTGGGTGGCCCGTCCTCTCCGCCAGCAGGGGCTGGGCCCCTGAGGGAGACTGTCCCTGCGGAACCTCGGCCATAACACTGGTTACACTGCACAGCGCGGTGTACGGTCTTTGTCCCGTTGTCCCGTCCTTGCGCTGGAAAGTGGATTCCAAATCGGCAGAGGCGGGTAACACGACACGCACACGCACACACGCACACGCACAAGCACCCACAAGCACATGCTCCGGAAGCGCCGGTTCTCTAACGACACACAGCGGCACAGCGCGTTCCTTGCATCTGGGAAGTGCATGTGTCCCATGTGCCACCTGCGATGTGCCCCGCAGGACCGTGCGGCTCTGGTTCACCAGCCCGGTCAGGCAGGACGTCGGCGGGCACGTGAAGGAGGTGTGGGATGTGCCCAACCCGACGCTGCAGGTGAGGAAAAGAGCCAGCTGGCCGGCTGGGACACATTTAGCAGGCTGGCTGGCTGGCTGGCTGGCCCGTGCCGATGGCTGATTGATTGCACTACGCTCTTCGCGCCAACTGGTGCACGCCGCGAGCTGACGCGCTGCATTTGCATTTGATAGCAACCGCGCAAAGGGAATAGGATTAAAAGATGACCGAAAGGCCGCAGTAGGAGCATGACTTGGGAGGCAGTGGAGGGGGCTCGTGGGGATTGCGGGAGCACAGGCGGGCGCAGACCTTCGGTGCCGGTGCATGGTGTGAACGCCTTGGTGTGAGGGAGCAACGTCTTGCACCCCACCCGCTCTGTCAGGGCCACTCCGCGACGGTCCGCGCGGTTGCGTTCAGTCCTGACGGCGTCAAGATGGCCTCCGCGGGCGAGGACCGCACCGTGCGGCTGTGGAGCGTGGCCTCGCGCCAGCAGCTGGCGGTGTTCCACGGACACAACGCGGCGGTGGTGGGCCTGTCCTTTGATGCGCCCGGTGGCATGGTGCTGGCCTCCTGCTCGGGCACGGAGGTCCGGCTGTGGGACACCAACAACTTCCCACAGGTGGGGACGGATGCACTACCGTTTACGGTATGCTGTCGGTGCGTCGTGCGTGCTTTGCGGTGCGGGTTGGTTGGGCGCTTGGGCCCCTGCTGTATCATTATCATGCCGGCCTCAATACCGGTACGCTGGCGGCCCCCATACCGGTATTGTATTACGTCGTTGTAGGGGTGGGTCGGCTCCCGTCTGTGCCCTGTGCGCACGATGACTGCTTTTGGCGCTCCGCGGTACGACAGTACGGCATTTCATGCGCACCGTCGCCCCCGCTGCGTCGTGCAGGTGACGGTGATGCACGGCCACGAGAGCGGCGTCAACACCATCGCATTCACCTCAGACGCCAAGGTACGTGCCGTGCTTCGCTAACACACGGGAGGCAACACACGGACACCACGGTGGCAACAACAGGGATGGCCCACAGCCCTTCTCCTGTACCCCGCCTTGACCTCCTGATTGGTTCCCCTGACTTGGTCCGCGGACGGCGTCCGCTGCTGGCGTGGGTTGCATCCTAAACGAGGCCGTCACGCGGTTTCACGCCCGTCTGGTTTGGGTGCCACAAGCTCGTAACTTACACATCCTTCGGCGTGTCGCATTGTGTCGTTTTGTGCTTTGCGTGTGTTTTTCTGCTGGTGGTGGTGGCGGCGGTGGTGGTGTTGGTGCCGCAGTACCTTGCATCGGGCAGCGATGACGGCACTCTGGTGGTGTGGACCGACCACAACGACAACAACTGGGTCAAGGTGAGACAGCCCGGGACTCCTGTGGGCATGTACGGTAGCCCTGCCTCTCTTGTAACCGGATGGATTTTTTAGGGTTGCAAGCGGGTTTCAGGACTGTTGGGGGTGCTCTTCGTCACGGTACACGCGATTGAGGGTTCGTGCTTTAGATTAGGAAGCGAACGAGCGCGTGCTTCAACCCGCCGGTGACCACTCCCGCCCCGCTGCCCCGCACGTGAGGCGACCGCCTTACCCTGCCATTTAACGCTGCCCCGTGCTCCGCTCGCGACGGATACCGCTGCGGAAGCGCACCTCTTGCGCCGCCTTGCTGCTTGATTTGTGCAGCAGTCACACAATGCCCTGGGGTTGGTGTTGCGTAAAGGCGCCTAATGGGCCCGGGTAGTATTCACGTGGTTGGTTACGATGTAGTGCTTTGCTTGCGCTGCTCACCTGCTCTGCGATGACGCTGGCGAACGCAGGCGAAGACCATCCCGCGCGACGACAGCGGCACGCAGGGCCACAGCGGCAGCATCATCGCGCTGGCCTTCAGCCCCGCGGACGAGGACGCCACCGCCACTTGCCCCAAGGCCGGCAGCGGCGTGCGCATGCTGGCCACCGCGTCCGCCGACAAGACCATCCGCCTGTGGGCGGTTCGGGTGCGTGGCGGGCAAGGGGGTGCGTGATGGCAAGGAGGGGCGCGTGGCGGCTGTGCACCTGCATCCACGCACACGCCCCTCGTGCCGCCTCCACCACCATTGTGCCGCCCTGCCTTGCGTGTCTCCAGGCGGAGCGCCCCCAAACCGCATAATTCACGAAACGCACTCTACCTTGCACACACACGCTCATGCACACGCACAGGCGCACACGCACAGGCGCACACGCACGCACACGCGCGCACCCACCCAGATGGCCCTCTGCAGCTTTGCGCGGCAAGCGTTTGTGTCCGCGGCAGCAGAGGATTGCGCGATCCCAGCATGCACTGTATGCGGACCTTGGCTCCGGTGTCTGCGCGGTGTTTTGGCGCCTCAATTCGCGGGTTTGAAGAGCCATCGGTCCACCGCACTTGGGCGCCGCCTCCTACCTAAGCCGAGACCGTGCCGAGACAGGGGCCGGGTCACAAACTGCGCTTGCTTGTTGCCTCCCCAACCGGGAACGCAGGAGGCCAAGCGGCTGAGCAGGACCATGGCTCGTGCCTTGACGCTGATGCGCCACGCCCACAAGGCCGCCCCGTCATCGGAGGAAGGAGAGAAGCACGAGGTGGGTGAGGCGCGGCTCGACGGTTTGTGTGGGCCAGGAATGCGATGGGGTTCGGGATCTACCAGTCCGTGGGTCTGGAACCCACCCACTGTGACAACAGCAACGAGAGTGATGGGAGTCGGCGTGGGCCCGGGGGCAAGGCAGCATTGTCGCCGAACCCCACAGGACAACAACACATGCGCACGTTTCCTGTAAGGGTCGTCTTGCGTCGCCGATGCCCAGATTGGCCGCGATACAGCCCGTGTAGGTATCAACACGACGGAGCACTCGGTGAATGCAGGGGGATGCGGACGATACGATTCTGGTGGAGCAGCTGAGCGTGACGCAGGGACACGACGGCAGGTACGGCACTGTACGAGCACGGCCGCCGGCATGGAAGCGCGGGTGGCGCCCGGCCTTGCTGCTCCAGCTCAAGCCGGCTGGGGTTTAGATATTAGATCTGCCGGGCAGCCGGGCGCGGCTGGAACACAGCCAATGATAATAAGAATGCGGCCATGCGCAGCCGGACAGTGATACCTGTGCCCGCTAGCAGCCGCATGGCCACGTATTGGCAGCTTCTCCTTTTCCTCTTGCGCGCGATGATGATGATGATGATGATTGCTGCATCCATTGCCCTCATGCCTAACAAGTGCCCCTGTGACCGCTTGGCCGCTGCGGTGTTTCCCCCTCCGCACCCGCGCTTGCAGCGTCCGCGCCATCAGCTTCAGCGCCGACGGGACGCTGCTGGCGACGGGCAGCAACGACCGCACCGTGCGGCTGTGGTACCTGGTCTCCTCGCCGGACGGCACCCACGAGTGCATCGCCCCGTTCGTTGTGTTGTCGGTGAGACAATGGCACGAGCGCCACCCACTGCGGCCCAGTCCAAATAAGGGGTACTTAATGTTATGAGGGACTCTTGACTGTATGTCACGTGCCGGATGGGCGGTTTTAGGTGCGGTAATGAGGTGCAATGTTGTGAGAGCCCGATTGCGCTTTTTTCTCGCCACGTTGGCGGTACCGTTTGTGCAAGTGGTCTGGGGATCGAGCCCTGCGTGGGGCGCCTTCTGGAGGCACCATTTTCGCCCTTTCGTCGCCATTGCTGTGATCGTTTTCCCCCTCCTGATGGCTTCACCGCCTCCCCGCCCCTCAGGGCCACACCGATGTGATCCGCTGCGTGTCCTTCAGCCCCGTGGCCTCCTCCCGCCTGATGGCTTCCGCCAGTGAGGACCGCACCGTGCGGCTGTGGCACGTGGCGCCCGCGGGCCAGGGAACCAGCCGCCTGCACTGCGAACTCAGGGGACACGACTCCTGGGTCATTTGCTGCGCATTCAGCAGCAATGGCAAGCGCATTGCCACAGCGTCGCTGGTGGGTCGGTGGGTCGGCCGGCCCGGCGGGTCGGTGGGTCGGTGGGTCACTGGTGCGTGCAGCCGCCTCGGGTGAGCCGTGTCTTAATGTGCCTGTATATGCGCGCCAGTTCCCGCGAGGGTAAGGGCTGATGGCGTTGGGAGTCTGATTTGCAAGTGGCTCGAATCGATCGTGCAAAATGCCCAGCGGCTGATGACTGCCGCCATGTGTTGCTCCTCGACTGCACCTGCAGGACAAGACAGTCCGCATCTGGAACACTATAAACGGTGGGTGTTGCGGTTGGTGTGAGTGCGCCGTCAAGCCCCATAGCACCGGTGCACCGGTACAGGGTTCCCATCATGACGGCAAATTAGTTGTCTTAAACCGGCTAGTTGCGCCGCGAGTGCGACAAACAGCGGCTGTGCTGTGCCTCCCGATGCATGCGGCGCATAACGGCTATGTGAAGGCAGCCTGCTAGGTAGGGTACGACCTGCGGTGCGTCCTCTGAATGCGGCGTTGGGCGCGTTATGAAGGGCTGGGACCTCAAAATATGGTGTTGGGTTTGTTGCGGTGTGGGTTTAATTTGTGCGTCCGCACTCCGCAGGCGAGCAGCAGCTGGTGCTCCGCGGTCACTCCTCGGGCGTCACCAGTGTAGCTTTCTCCCCGGACTCGATGACGCTGGTGTCGGGGGGCGCTGACAACAGCGTGCGGCAGTGGAACGCGCGGACGGGGCAGCAGCTGGCGATGATGCAGGTGGGGTGCGGTGCGGTGGAGGGGAGTGGGGGCCGGGGCTTGCGAAGGAATGCATGCGGACGCGGGGTCGCGGGGCGCGGGCAAGGGGCACCACACCACACCGTTTGGCGCTTAGCGCCTGTGTGTGCCGTGCTGATACGTGCTCCTCTCCGCCTCTTCTTCTTGTGTGCTTCTCTCGGTGTGTCGCCCTGGTGCAAACTGCGTCTCCACTCACCCGCCCGCGTCCCCGCTCGACCTGCTGGGCTCTCCTTGCCATGCGAATGTGTCGTACCTGCCGTACAGGGTCACATCGGCCAGATCGCGTCGGTGGCGTACTCGCCCTCGGGCCACGCCGTCGCGTCGGGCGCCGCTGACGCCACCATCCGGCTGTGGGACGCCACCCGCGGGCAGCAGATATCGGGCGTGCAGGTGGGCAGAGGGGCAGCGAGCCATGGACGGACGGCACGCAGCACGCGGCTGGCGCCAGGGAGGGAGGGAGCGCTGGGAGGCTGCGCGCAACGGCTCAGGGAAGCGCAGCAAGTGGGAGGGCCAGAGGGGCTGGCGAGCCCGGCAGCCACCACAACATCCCACTCCCGGCAGCATGTCGCACCCCCCTGGCTTCTCAGCTGAAGTCTTTGTGTGCTGCTGCTGCTGCCGCTGTGTTGTCTCCTTGCTGCCTCAGGGCGATGTGGGCAGCTTCCAGACCGTCGCTGTATCGCCGGATGATAAGTTCGTGTCCAGCAGCTCTGACGGTGAGCAGGAAAAGGGGGGCGGTGGGTGGACGGGGGATGGTGGGTTCCGCGGATCCAGTCGCTGCACCTCGCTTCTGCTGGCAACTCTCCTGCGTTGGGCCCTTACGGTTTCCGTAACCGCCCAAGGATTCGAGAGAGAACGCAAACGTAGATGGCTCGCCTCCAGGCTGAGCCTTATAGATACGGTACCATAACCGTACCTCATCTCCGCCCTGCCTTCTCGCCGCTGCAGACAATGTGATCCGCCTGTGGGACATGAACTCTGGCGAGCAGCGGGCCGTACTGCAGGTGAGTGAGGGAGGGAGTGAGGGAGTGAGCGGATGGGGTCGGGCTGTCCCGCACCAACTAGGAAGGGCGGATTGCGTTTCCAGGATGTCGCAGCCTACGTTTCTTCATTGGCGCGTTAACCTGCCTTTCCCTTTCCGAATGATGATCCCCGTTCCGCAGGGCCACACGAGCTGGATCGTGGGCGTCTGCTTCGGCTACCAGGTGAGCCCCGCGACCGACTGACCGCTGGCGCCGCACACGCCTCCGCACGGGACTCATACACGCCTGCGTCGCCAGCCACTCACAAAGTCGCCCGCAAGGACCCTTCACCCGCAAGGACCCTTCACCACACGCACCAAGGCCATCACGGGTGTTCTTAGGCATTCCTCCTGTGTGCGCGCCGACACTCGAAGACGCCCTCCTATATGTGCGCGCTCGCAGGAGGACCACGACGGCGACCCGCACCTGATGCTCGCCAGCTGCTCCGATGGTGGGTCCTCGTAGAGTCCCGCTTGCTGTGCAGTGCAGTGCAGTGCAGTGCAGTGCAGTGCCCCTTCTTGACCGCTGGTTCCGAGTCTTGCGTCTTGCCGCTGCCACGGGCCGGAAATACGGTAGCGCGTGTGCACCCCTCTACGAGGGGTTACGACAGTGGATCGGCCCACCTCGCCCTCCTGACGCGACCTCCCCGTGGGTTCTTGCTCTTCGCCCCCCCCTCCCCCCCCCCAGACTGCAGCGTGCGCGTGTGGGACTGCGAGACGTCCGAGTGCGTTCGGGAGCTGCGAGGCCACACCGGCAGCGTCCGCGCGGTGGCTTGGGAGAGCCTCAAGTGGAACTACATCGCCTCGGCGGGCAACGACTACACCGTACGAATGTGGAACGTGGCGAGAGGCTCGCAGGTAAGCGGGGTCGCAGCCCTGTGAAGGTACCCCGGGGGTTGTCGCCGGCCAGCATGGCGGCAGAGCTGCAGTGACTGCAACATCCATCCGGGTCACCCCGCTGCCCATCCGCTGGTGCCCCTTAAGCCGCCCTCCTCCGCTCTCCCGTTCCTCTCCCTGCCCCTCTCTCCCGCGCTGAGTATGCCCTCCTCCGCTCTCCCGTTCCTCTCCCTGCCCCTCTCCCGCCCTCCTCCCGCCTCCCTCCCTCCTCGCCCTGTCCTTCCCAGGTTGATCTGTTCAAGGGCCACACGGACGTGATTCGGGCGCTGGCCTTCAGCCCCGACGGCCTCATCCTGGCGTCCAGCGCCGAGGACTCGACCATCCGGCTCTACCACGTGGGACAGATCACGGGCAGCGACACGGAGCGACCCGACTGGCTGCCGCTGCTGCCGGGGTCGGGCGTCGAGCTCCGGGTACGCATACCGGTACCTGCTTACGCTCACTTGCTAGGCAGACGGTGCAGCGGGGGGTTGGCTGGTACGCTAGGCTTGTCTCGCAGATGGTGGTCACCTTCAAATAAGGCTTGCGGTTGAACTTGCGATTAAATCGCTGCGCCGCGATCCTCCCGCCGCGCCCCCGTCCACCGCCGCGGCGGCCGGAACCCGCAGGGCCACACCAGCTGGGTGCTTGCGGTGGCGTTCGGGACGCGGAGGGAGGTCAAGGCGGGGCAGCTGCTGGTCAGCGGGTCGTGGTGAGTCGTGGAGGGCTGGCCGTCTGGCTGGCTGCCTTTCCGCTGCACACCCTGAACTTCTTCCGGTGCGCTTTCCTGTTGTTCGCCGTAAAAGCCCATGCCCTCTCCCCTCTCCCCTTGCAACCAACGGGCTCGCCCCGCACCCCCGCACCCCACCCCCGCGGGCTGCGGCCGGGGTCGTTGCGTTGCTCTCCCCCGGTTACCTTCGTTTTATTACAAATTACCTCACCTCCCCCGGTTGTGCACACACACGCAGGGACCAGACCGTCCGGCTGTGGCACCTGCCTGCGGAAGGACGGGAGAAGCCCTCCTGCTTCGCCACCCTGAGTGGCCACAGCGGCCGCATCAACGGCATCTCCGTCAGCACCTTTGTCAGCTCGGGCCTGGAGGTGAGGGTCTGCGGCCTGAGGTCTGAGGTCCGCGCTCTGCGGAGAGTCCCCCTTGGTAGTGCCCCTCAGTATTCCCGACACACGCTCACTGCTTGTTGCCGCCTCACATGTTGCCGCCGCCTCACTTGTTGACGACGGGCCGGTATCAGGCCTGGCTGCCAGCCGTGCGTTAGCACCTTGCGCGCTGCGCTGGGACGTGTGTGGTACCACGTGCTTTGGTAAGGGCCTTTACGTGTGAGGTACCTCGGTGGTGCTTTGGTCCAAAGGGCCCTGTCCGCACGAGGCCGGCGCGGCGCAGCTCACCGGGACGCGGTCTGCCCCGCCCTACCCTGCCCTACCCTGCCCCGCCCTACCCCGCCCTACCCCGCCCTGCCCTTTCCCGGCACTGCTGTGGTGCAGATCATCGCCAGTGCCTCCAACGACTCCACCATTTGGCTCTGGAGCCACACCGACCGCCCGGAGGTGCCGCCGGAGCAGCACGGCTGGGAGGTGGTGGCCAAGATCCGCGGCCACGCGGGCCACGTGAACGCGGTGGCGTTCAACGGCAAGGGCAACCGCCTGGCGTCGGCGTCGGAGGTGAGGCGTCCGCCATGGAAGGGTAATGGAGGTGGGACGAAGACGCGGAGGGACGGAGGCGATGTCCGGAATGGGCACCGCACTCGCTTTGGCCTCCCTCCCTTGCCGCCGCACGCCCACAGCGCTACCCTACATCCCACCGGCCCACCATTAGAAGTGCGAACCGCGCCCCAGCGTGCCGTGCTGGATTGCGCACTTCACTTCGCTTCGCTGATGGTCTGTGTGTGGGGCTTGCGGGCGTGTAGCCAGGCGCCTCCAACGCCAAGACGCGACCGCGGGCGCCCAATTGGCTTGGGTGCATAATCGTGTGGCGTGTCGCGTGTGTGGCGTGTGTGGCGTCTGTGGGGGTGGCGGGGATGCTGAACCGACCGCTGCCTTGCGCTTGGTGCTGTTGCCTTGCGCAGGATGAGACCGTCCGCCTGTGGGACTTGATGCCCAAGGCCTCCCTGGACCGCATCTCCGTCACACAGGCCCGGGACTTCAAGTAAGCGCGGGCTCAGTCGTCCGCCGCCGCCGCCGTCGCCGCCGCAGCTGCCGGCTGGTTCCGCTCCATGTGCTGCGCGGCTGATGAGACCCACAACCCCGCTTGCCTCACGGCTGCTGCGCCCACAAAGGGACGGCGTTTGTCGCCCGCGACCAACTCCGTTTGCCAAGCAGCCCCGCGTCTGCCTCGAAGCCTCTGTCCCGCCCTGCCCGCCTCGCCTCACCCGTCCCGCTCGTGTGCTCACCCTCCCTCCCGCTCTCCCTCCCGCTCTCCTTCCCGCTCTCCCTCCCTCCCCGCCTCCCTCCTCGCTTCCCTTATCCTTTTCCCATCGTCCGATGTCCACCAGGGGCATCCAGGGCAGCATCACCGTCCTTTCGATGGCCCCCGACGGTCAGCTGATGGCTTCCGGCAGTGACGACCACACACTGCGGCTGTGGAGCACCCGGTCCAACCAACAACTCATGGTGCTGCAGGCGAGTGGGGGGGAGGGGAGGGGAGGGGGGCGGGGGGAGGGAGGGGAAGGGGGAGGGCATATACCGTAGCGGGGTGGCTGGGGCAGTGGGTGGGGCCAATGGCTGGATGACGAAGGAAGGAAGGGCTGAAGGCACGCGTGGGGCGGATGGAAAAAGGAGCGGGAGGAGGAGGAGGCGCAGCCGGAAGCCCGAGCTCGCCAGCGCTCCATCTCCTGCCGCTCTATCCAGTCCTGTCTTGTCTTGTCGTGTCGCGCCGCGTGTCCCTCCCGCGCAGGGCCACGGCTCGCCCGTCAGTGCGCTGGCCTTCGACGACGAAGCTGCGGTGCTGGCGTCCGGCTCCGTGTGCGGGACGGTGCTGGTGTGGTGCAAGGACGTGGCGGGCGGCAACCGGGAGGGCTGGAGCCAGGTGGCCAAGTTGGAGTTGGCGCTACAGGTAACCTAACTGACTTGGGGCGCAGGAACTCGACCTAGGTTGGCAAGCGGTGACTCCTTCCCACCCCAACCACCACAACCACCTCAACTACCACAACCGCCGCAGCGGCATCGGCAGCACCACCACCAGCGGCCGCAGTCGCAGTCACAGCCATGCTGCGGCGGTACGTGCCGTGTACTGGTACCCTCCTTGTGCTTAGCGCACCGAGCGAATCCCGGCACGCGGCTTGACCTGTCCTGGTTCCAGGCCCTGCAAGACGCCCTCCACAACGCCCCCGCGCTCCCATGCCCCCATTCTCAACCTCCGTTCTGTTTCCTACCTCCGGTCCGCTTCCTACCTCCGTTCCGTTTCCGAACTCCGTCCCTTCTGGCGCAGGTGCCCGACGCGGCCGTCAGCGCGCTCGCCCTCACGCACCACCTGACCCCCATGACGGCCAGCGCCGGCAGCATGCGCAACATGCTCGCCGCACCTTCCAGCGCCTCGCTCGGCTCCGGCCCAGCTGGTGCGGCGGCCGTGGCCCCTGCGCTGCCGGGCGGCGGCGGCGGCGGCGGCGGCGCCAGGCTGCTGCTAGCCTGCGGCACCAAGCCGCGCGATATGGCGCTGGGCACGTATGGCGCCCTGGCGGGGTTGACATCCGGCAGGGGCGGCTCCGGAGCGCGCAAGATTGGCGGGCGCGGCAAGGCCGGCGGCGCGGGTGCGGCCGCCGCCGGCGACGACGACTTTTTTGGCGGGCGCCTGGTGGGTTACCGAGGGCTACGCCACCAGGAGGCGGCTGCACCAGGAGGCGGTGTTAGGGCTGCCGCTCAGTCTTCTGTCGCGGGTTGTGTGTATGTGCGTGTATGTGTTTGCGCGCATGCGTGCGGAGCACAGCCGGAGGGAAGCAATGCGTCCAAGTAGCCGTGCGCTGCCCGCAGCGGTCGCACCGCACCTGCGTTCCTCGCAATGCCGCGGATCCAAACTGGGTCCCATTTTCAAAATTCAAATCCGCAGATCTCCAGCAGCCTGACGCTGTGGGACGTGGAGGCCATCCGGCTTCAGACGCAGCAGCCGGCGCATCTGCGCTCCAACAAGCCCTTCCGAATGCTCAAGTGCCAGTCGGCAATCAGCTGCACCGTTTTCAACGACACGGGCGAGCTGCTCGCATCCTCCTCCTTCGACAATGTGGTACGCACGTTACCGCGGCGGAACCACTGCCTCTGGGTGTTGGGCCGGGGGGCGGAGGGAAAGGAGGTACTGGAGATGTGATCGGTGTCGGGCCGGGGGGAAGGGGCGGTCCCGGGAGGAGGTCGAGATGGGGCTATCTGGCAGAGGAGCGCGTCGCCACGCCGTGGGTGGTCGTGTGTGTGTGTGTGTGTGTGTGTGTGTGTGTATGTGTATGTGTATGTGTGTGTGTGCTGAAGACGGCACGTATGCCAGCGAACCTCGGAACTCTTTTCGGATGGGCGCCTTGCCTGCGGTGCGGGTGATAGGAGTTGTTGTTGTTTTGCGCACGTGGCGGCAGCGGAAGGCACGAGCCTAGCGAGTCTCCGCTGAGGTGTTACGGGCCGGCCAGCAATCCGCGGAAACCCCCTTGTAGCGTTGACACTCGCGCCCCGACGGACGGGTGCCTGCCCGGTGTCCTCTGCTGTGGTGCGGTGCCTCCCCAGGTGTACCTTTGGCGCCCCGAGCAGCAGAACCCCGTGGCGCGCATGTGCCACCCCTCGGCCCCCGACATGGCCACCTCGCTGTGCTTCACGCAGGTGGGTGTTGGGGGGAGGGTTAAGGGAGGGAAGGGAATAGAAGGGTGGTGGTGGGGTGCCGGGGGCTGGGGGTTGGGCTGCGTGGGGGATGGGGAGGGGCTGTTTTTGAGGGCTAGGATGTGCGAGCAGGCCTGGGGCTGGGGTGTGGTTGTGGGGCGGATGTGTGAACAGAGCGCACCCGGGTGAGGTGGGGAATGGCCCCCCGGCAGCTTGGTGCTTGGTGTGTGTTGATGCGTGTGTATGTATGTGTGTATGTGTGTATGTGTGTCATGGATGCCAACACCGAATGCATTCGAACCTCGGACCCACTTCATGGATGCCTTTATGCGAGCAGGATGGCACGATGCTGGTCGCAGCCTGCCGCTACAGCCAGAGAGTGGACGTGTACGACGTGGGGAAGGTACGGACGCCGCACATTCGCCCAAACTAGCGAACGATTTTAGCGCGTTCCTGTGTCGCGCCTTAATCTGGACAGCGATGCGGTACCCGGAGCCTTTGAACCGCTTTGACGTTCCGACGCTGACCATCGACCGCGCATGGCGGCTTGCGTGCGTGCGTTTTGCTCGTCTTGTCGTCTTTACCGGGGCAAGTCCCCTCACCGGCAGGCTCCCATCGCACTGCCCCGTGCCCCGTGCCCCCGTGTATGATGCATTACAGCGCAGCAACACGGCCTTCGGGCCTCGGTCCAGCCCTGAAGAAGCCACGAGCCCTCGGCGCCCATGCCACGGCCATTTGCAACTCCCTCGGTCCGTGTCCCCAACTGCCCCGGCCCCCCCTCCCAAACTGGTGCCTCATCTCCAAGAGCCTCTCACGTCCCAACTGCCGCCGTCCCCTGACGGTACATTATATTATCCGGTACACTCTGTTGTCGCACTGTCCTTTCCTCTCCGCTTCCCACATCAAGGTCTCACCATCTCCATTACGTCACCCTCCCTCACCGCAGGCCCGCTCCGCCAAGGAGGGCAGCGTCACCGGCCCCGTGCCGCTGGGCGATGTGGACGACAGCGGTCTGGACGGGATCGCGGTTGCGCCCTGCAACCCGCAGGCGGACGACCGGGCCGAGCGCCAGATCATCATTTGCCGCTCCGGCTACAAGAACCAGGCCATGCACCTGCAAGTGCTGGACCTGCCGTCGCCGGCGGCGGTGTCGCGCGCGCTGGAGGCGGAGGAGGCGGCGCACCGCGCCGCGTCAGCGGCGGCGACGGAAGCTGCTGCTGCTGCTGCGGCGGTGCTGACTCCCCGTGAGGTGGCCAACGTCTACACCACGATGCCCATCCACCAGATCGCCTGTTTGGAGGACCTGTTGGTGGTCACAAGCGGCCGCGCCGTCAATTTCTACCGACTTGGCAACTCCGAGCAGTAACTGACTTCGAGCACTGCCATCGGTTACTGGCGGATGGACGAACCGGTGATCTGCGCTGCGACCACCCTGTCCCAAGCAGCCCGGGCGCCTTCAGTTGAGCTTGCTACGCACGCCCTGTTGCGCCGCTGCAACGGGGGTTTGTCGGAGTACCGGTAATGGAACGCGCAAAAAGGTTCACAGCAAGGGTGGGATGACACGCCATGTGATAGCGCATGTTGCGTGCATGTGTGTGTGCGCGCGTGCACGATGCTATCGCTGCAATGTATGTTCTCGTTCTCGCAATTTGGGGGACTGCGCTCGCGTACTTCGCATTTTTGGGGTAGAAAATGATACCGCAGCGGAGACGAAGACGGCGTTAGCCGATGTGAGCTTTGCTGGCGTGGGACTGCTGGGTGGTTCTGGACCGGACCGGACCGGACCGGAGGGGGCTCGATCACTGAATGGCGAAAGGACGGCGCGTGTCGCGAGCACACAAGCGCGCTGCTTTTGCCTTGCCAGGGCTTTTGTCTCGCCCAAACACCCGCAGCTGCGGACACTACCAGGAATTGAGCTTGATGTTCCCAGGCGAAATAGCTTGGGTTCTCAAGGGTTGCACTTGTGGTTCCCAGGCGTTGTGCTTTGGGTTGAAGCGGTAATGCGCGGGGGAGCATGTGACCACGGGGGGAGCGTTGACCGGCACGAGACCGGAGGCGGCGCGCGGTCCAACGACCCAATGACCCAATGACCCAATGACCCATTTCATGCACGCAGCGCAATGACATCGATACAAACAAAGCATGTGACACAAGGAGCGGGTATTTGGGGACGGCACTCGTTGCGGCATACGGAAGGCACTGCGAGGGACGGCAAATCGTTGCGGGGAGGGGTCCATCACCGATGCCGCGATGCGGGACGTTGAAAACGGAGGAGGGGGGGTTACATGGCTGCCGCCGACGGGGCGCTGGTTTGGCGCAGCCGTCGCGCGGGCGGCTGGCGCGTGGGACCGTGTGCCAGTGTGTTCACGTGATGCGGTGTGGTGTGGTGTGGTGTGGTGTCGTGCTCATCGCTGGTTTTTTTGCCGCACGTAACGCCTGCTCGAATGAATGAGAGGGACTGAATTGTTGGACTGGGTCGCTGCGCCGGGAAGGCCGTTTTGCTTCCTGGAAAGGGAGAAGCTGTTTGGCTGCCGGCATGCGGTCGTACCTGTTGGGCAAGTGGGCAACCATGGTGGGCTCAGTCGGAGATGCAGGCGGCACCCGCCAGACTGCACACCCAGGCGCGGAACCTGGTTAGAGGCTGGTCGTAAGCGCATTGCACAATGCCAACGGTGGTACGATAATGGGTACGACAAGAGGAAGTACGAATATGGGGTACGGCCAAGGAGGTACGATTATCGATGTGTGCACGATGTGGGTGTGCGATCATGGACTTGGAAGGTCACGTTGGCCGAGGGAGGAGGACCGCCGGTGTGGCGGAGTTTGGGGTCTTGCTGACCCGTGGGTCGATACACAGCTGGTGCAGGCCGAAGGCGCAATGGCTGGGGCGGGTGACGTAATGCGTGGTTATCAAAGTTCTGGGGCTTTCCTTGCAACTGTGTGGAGGAGGTTGGGACAAGGGGGCTCTTGCCTAAGGAACACGTGTGTCTCGCATGGGGTTGCGGTGTGGACTGTGGACTGTGGAGTCGTCTGGTGGATGGATTCCTGGCTTGCGGTTTGTTCGGGCTGAGGAAGCCCCACATCGCCTCAAGCCTTTGGGGACCGGCGGCGCTGGGAGGCGTGGCCCAACCCATACACATGTGACTCGTCATGTGGGGCGCATGTCGTTGTGATCGAACCTCCAGGCGATAAAGGGAAGTGGGTCATTGCCGACGTGGCTGTCCCCCATCCTGTTCGGGAGGGCAAAGGGCTCGCAGGAAGGCGCTAGGTGCCATAAGACCGTTGCGATGATCATCGCCCGGGACGGCGGGACGGCGGGAGCATCACTGCTGGCGGCTGCTGAAGGCGGAGTTTTTCGGAAACGCTGCCGCCTACTGCGCGTTGCTGCAGCGTCGCCTTTGATATAGCACTGCTCTTGTTCTAATGGGGCTCCTGACCCTCTGAATGGTCGTTCAATGCGATGGTTGTTCGGCGCACCGGCCGGGGCGCCACACGCCCAAACCTCATGGCAGACCTACCGTACTTGGTCCGTCCGCTGATTTGTCTACTACAAGAATTGCTATGCGCGGCACAGGCGTGCCCGCTTTACCTCCCCTTTTACTGCGAGCCCTCTGTCTCTTCCCTGGTCGGTGCGCTCTTCGGAGGAGCACACCAGACACCTGCCAGCGGCGGGCGACTTCAGGCTGTGCCGGCGGTGCGTTACTTTGCGTAATACTGGCGCAGCCTGGGTTGTTGTAGCGTGTTGCCCAGTCGTGGGGATGTTGTAGCGTGTTGAGAGCGAGGAACGCGGACATGGACCGCCGGACTTTCTATGTGCATTTGCTTTCGCCAAGTCGAAAAGCGCTGATGTTTATTTTGGCCCCTTGTGTCCACTTGAGTTGCCACTTATCGGCTGCTGGGCTTACCTGGACTAACCGTATATGGCTGTTGGTCGCCTGTCTGGCTCTGGGCCGTCGCCAAGATGGCAAGTGCCTCCTGTATTATGTCTGTGTACCGTTCATTCACTTTTGCGCGGCGTGTACAGTGATGTGTGGCTCTGTACGGTACATATGCCGAATGCCTCTGACGGAAGAATCACGGGATCAACTGCACCGGACGACGGGTTCAAGAACCCCTCAGCAGCTCTCAGGAGCATGGGGTGCCTCGCCCTGCCTTTCATGCGGGCGGCTTGTCCATTACGGCAGGACGGGGACCAGGGCAGGCTTGCGGGCATCCCCCTCTCCCGCAGTGTGGGATGGGGACCCTCTGTTAAGTTTGGTCAAGTGAGGATGTGCCACCAGGCAGCCTTTGATCAAGGGAAATCATGAGCTGTCCAGGGATCTTGCAATGAGCAAACGGCGCCGCTGCCCTTCGAGCCTGGGCCCATGGGTCGAGGCTGGGCCCATGGGTCATGACTGGGCCCATGGGTCGAGGCTGAGCCCATGGGTCAAGGCTGGGCCCATGGGTCGAGCCTGGGCCCATGGGTCGAGCCTGGGCCCATGGGTCGAGCCTGGGCCCATGGGTCGAGCCTGGGCCCATGGGTCGAGGCTGGGCCCATGGGTCGAGGCTGGGCCCATGGGTCGAGGCTGGGCCCATGGGTCGAGGCTGGGCCCATGGGTCGAGGCTGGGCCCATGGGTCGAGGCTGGGCCCATGGGTCGAGGCTGAGCCCATGGGTCGAGGCTGGGCCCATGGGTCGAGGCTGGGCCCATGGGTCGAGGCTGGGCCCATGGGTCGAGCCTGGGCCCATGGGTCGAGGCTGGGCCCATGGGTCGAGGCTGGGCCCATGGGTCGAGGCTGGGCCCATGGGTCGAGGCTGGGCCCATGGGTCGAGCCTGGGCCCATGGGGCGAGCCTGGGCCCATGGGTCGAGGCTGGGCCCATGGGTCGAGGCTGGGCCCATGGGTCGAGCCTGGGCCCATGGGTCGAGCCTGGGCCCATGGGTCGAGGCTGGGCCCATGGGTCGAGGCTGGGCCCATGGGTCGAGGCTGGGCCCATGGGTCGAGGCTGGGCCCATGGGTCGAGGCTGGGCCCATGGGTCGAGGCTGGGCCCATGGGTCGAGGCTGGGCCCATGGGTCGAGGCTGGGCCCACGGGTCGAGCTTGAGCCCATGGTTCGAGCCTGGGCCCATGGGTCGAGGCTGGGCCCATGGGTCGAGGCTGGGCCCATGGGTCGAGCCTGGGCCCATGGGTCGAGCCTGGGCCCATGGGTCGAGGCTGGGCCCATGGGTCGAGGCTGGGCCCATGGGTCGAGGCTGGGCCCATGGGTCGAGCCTGGGCCCATGGGTCGAGCCTGGGCCCATGGGTCGAGGCTGGGCCCATGGGTCGAGGCTGGGCCCATGGGTCGAGGCTGGGCCCATGGGTCGAGGCTGGGCCCATGGGTCGAGGCTGGGCCCATGGGTCGAGGCTGGGCCCACGGGTCGAGCCTGGGCCCATGGGTCGAGGCTGGGCCCATGGGTCGAGGCTGGGCCCATGGGTCGAGGCTGGGCCCATGGGTCGAGGCTGGGCCCATGGGTCGAGGCTGGGCCCATGGGTCGAGCCTGGGCCCATGGGTCGAGCTGGGCCCATGGGTCGAGGCTGGGCCCATGGGTCGAGGCTGGGCCCATGGGTCGAGGCTGGGCCCATGGGTCGAGGCTGGGCCCATGGGTCGAGGCTGGGCCCATGGGTCGAGGCTGGGCCCATGGGTCGAGGCTGGGCCCATGGGTCGAGGCTGGGCCCATGGGTCGAGGCTGGGCCCATGGGTCGAGGCTGGGCCCATGGGTCGAGGCTGGGCCCATGGGTCGAGCCTGGGCCCATGGGTCGAGGCTGGGCCCATGGGTCGAGGCTGGGCCCATGGGTCGAGGCTGGGCCCATGGGTCGAGGCTGGGCCCATGGGTCGAGGCTGGGCCCATGGGTCGAGCCTGGGCCCATGGGTCGAGCCTGGGCCCATGGGTCGAGCCTGGGCCCATGGGTCGAGGCTGGGCCCATGGGTCGAGGCTGGGCCCATGGGTCGAGGCTGGGCCCATGGGTCGAGGCTGGGCCCATGGGTCGAGGCTGGGCCCATGGGTCGAGGCTGGGCCCATGGGTCGAGGCTGGGCCCATGGGTCGAGCCTGGGCCCATGGGTCGAGCCTGGGCCCATGGGTCGAGGCTGGGCCCATGGGTCGAGGCTGGGCCCATGGGTCGAGGCTGGGCCCATGGGTCGAGCCTGGGCCCATGGGTCGAGGCTGGGCCCATGGGTCGAGGCTGGGCCCATGGGTCGAGCCTGGGCCCATGGGTCGAGGCTGGGCCCATGGGTCGAGGCTGGGCCCATGGGTCGAGGCTGGGCCCATGGGTCGAGGCTGGGCCCATGGGTCGAGGCTGGGCCCATGGGTCGAGGCTGGGCCCATGGGTCGAGGCTGGGCCCATGGGTCGAGGCTGGGCCCATGGGTCGAGGCTGGGCCCATGGGTCGAGGCTGGGCCCATGGGTCGAGGCTGGGCCCATGGGTCGAGGCTGGGCCCATGGGTCGAGGCTGGGCCCATGGGTCGAGCCTGGGCCCATGGGTCGAGCCTGGGCCCATGGGTCGAGCCTGGGCCCATGGGTCGAGCCTGGGCCCATGGGTCGAGCTTGAGCCCATGGGTCGAGGCTGAGCCCATGGGTCGAGGCTGGGCCCATGGGTCGAGCCTGGGCCCATGGGTCGAGCCTGGGCCCATGGGTCGAGCCTGGGCCCATGGGTCGAGCCTGGGCCCATGGGTCGAGGCTGGGCCCCTGGGTCGAGCCTGGGCCCATGGGTCGAGGCTGGGCCCATGGCTATGGGTCGAGCCTGGGCCCGTGGGTTGAGCCTGGGCCCATGGGTCGAGGCTGGGCCCATGGGTCGAGGCTGGGCCCATGGGTCGAAGTTGGGCCCATGGGTCGAGCCTGGGCCCATGGGTCGAGGCTGGGCTCATGGGTCGAGGCTGGGCCCACAGGTCGAGGCTTGGCCCATGGGTCGAGGCTGGGCCCATGGGTCGAGCCTGGGCCCATGGGTCGAGCCTGGGCCCATGGGTCGAGGCTGGGCCCATGGGTCGAGGCTGGGCCCATGGGTCGAGGCTGAGCCCATGGGTCGAGGCTGAGCCCATGGGTCGAGCCTGGGCCCGTGGGTTGAGCCTGGGCCCATGGGTCGAGGCTGGGCCCATGGGTCGAGGCTTGGCCCATGGGTCGAGGCTGAGCCCATGGGTCGAGGCTGGGCCCACGGGTCGAGCTTGCGCCCATGGGTCGAGGCTGGGCCCATGGGTCGAGGCTGGGCCCATGGGTCGAGGCTGAGCCCATGGTTCGAGCCTGGGCCCACGGGTCGAGCCTGGGCCCATGGGTCGAGGCTGGGCCCATGGGTCGAGGCTGGGCCCATGGGTCGAGCCTGGGCCCATGGGTCGAGGCTGGGCCCATGGGTCGAGGCTGGGCCCATGGGTCGAGGCTGGGCCCATGAGTCGCGGCTGGGCCCATGGGTCGAGGCTGGGCCCATGGGTCGAGGCTGGACCCATGGGTCGAGGCTGGGCCCATGGGTCGAGGCTGGGCCCATGGGTCGAGGCTGGGCCCACGGGTCGAGGCTGGGCCCATGGGTCGAGGCTGGGCCCATGGGTCGAGGCTGGGCCCATGGGTCGAGCCTGGGCCCATGGGTCGAGCCTGGGCCCATGGGTCGAGGCTGAGCCCATGGGTCGAGGCTGAGCCCATGGGTCGAGCCTGGGCCCATGGGTCGAGGCTGAGCCCATGGGTCGAGGCGGGGCCCATGGGTCGAGGCTGGGCCCATGGGTCGAGGCTGAGCCCATGGGTCGAGGCTGAGCCCATGGGTCGAGCCTGGGCCCGTGGGTTGAGCCTGGGCCCATGGGTCGAGGCTGGGCCCATGGGTCGAGGCTGGGCCCATGGGACGAGGCTGAGCCCATGGGTTGAGGCTGGGCCCACAGGTCGAGCTTGAGCCCATGGGTCGAGGCTGGGCCCATGGGTCGAGGCTGGGCTCATGGGTCGAGGCTGAGCGCATGGTTCGAGCCTGGGCCCACGGGTCGAGCCTGGGCCCATGGGTCGAGCCTGGGCCCATGGCTCGAGGCTGGGCCCATGGGTCGAGCCTGGGCCCATGGGTCGAGGCTGGGCCCATGGGTCGAGGCCGGGCCCATGGGTCGAGGCTGGGCCCATGAGTCGAGCCTGGGCCCATGGGTCGAGCCTGGGCCCATGGGTCGAGCCTGGGCCCGTGGGTTGAGCCTGGGCCCATGGGTCGAGGCTGGGCCCATGGGTCGAGGCTGGGCCCATGGGTCGAAGTTGGGCCCATGGGTCGAGCCTGGGCCCATAGGTCGAGGCTGGGCTCATGGGTCGAGGCTGGGCCCATGAGTCGAGGCTGGGCCCATGGGTCGAGGCTGAGCCCATGGGTCGAGGCTGAGCCCATGGGTCGAGCCTGGGCCCGTGGGTTGAGCCTGGGCCCATGGGTCGAGGCTGGGCCCAAGGGTCGAGGCTGGGCCCATGGGTCGAGCTTGAGCCCATGGGTCGAGGCTGAGCCCATGGGTCGAGGCTGGGCCCATGGGTCGAGCCTGGGCCCATGGGTCGAGCCTGGGCCCATGGGTCGAGCCTGGGCCCATGGGTCGAGGCTGGGCCCATGGGTCGAGGCTGAGCCCATGGGTCGAGGCTGGGCCCCTGGGTCGAGCCTGGGCCCATGGGTCGAGGCTGGGCCCATGGCTATGGGTCGAGGCTGGGCCCATGGGGCGAGGCTGGGCCCATGGGGCGAGGCTGAGCCCATGGGTCGAGCCTGGGCCCATGGGTCGAGCCTGGGCCCATGGGTCGAGCCTGGGCCCATGGGTCGAAGCTGGGCCCCTGGGTCGAGCCTGGGCCCATGGGTCGAGGCTGGGCCCATGGCTATGGGTCGAGGCTGGGCCCACAGGTCGAGTCTGGGCCCATGGGTCGAGGCTGGGCCCATGGGGCGAGGCTGGGCCCATGGGGCGAGGCTGAGCCCATGGGTCGAGGCTGGGCCCATGGGTCGAGCCTGGGCCCATGGGTCGAGCCTGGGCCCATGGGTCGAGGCTGGGCCCATGGGTCTAGGCTGGGCCCATGGGTCGAGGCTGGGCCCACGGGTCGAGCCTGGGCCCATGGGTCGAGGCTGGGCCCATGGGTCGAGGCTGGGCCCATGGGTCGAGCCTGGGCCCATGGGTCGAGGCTGGGCCCATGGGTCGAGGCTGGGCCCATGGGTCGAGCCTGGGCCCATGGGTCGAGGCTGAGCCCATGGGTCGAGGCGGGGCCCATGGGTCGAGGCTGGGCCCATGGGTCGAGGCTGAGCCCATGGGTCGAGGCTGAGCCCATGGGTCGAGCCTGGGCCCGTGGGTTGAGCCTGGGCCCATGGGTCGAGGCTGGGCCCATGGGTCGAGGCTGGGCCCATGGGACGAGGCTGAGCCCATGGGTCGAGGCTGGGCCCACAGGTCGAGCTTGAGCCCATGGGTCGAGGCTGGGCCCATGGGTCGAGGCTGGGCTCATGGGTCGAGGCTGAGCCCATGGTTTGAGCCTGGGCCCACGGGTCGAGCCTGGGCCCATGGGTCGAGCCTGGGCCCATGGGTCGAGGCTGGGCCCATGGGTCGAGCCTGGGCCCACGGGTCGAGCCTGGGCCCATGGGTCGAGGCTGGGCCCATGGGTCGAGCCTGGGCCCATGGGTCGAGGCTGGGCCCATGGGTCTAGGCTGGGCCCATGGGTCGAGGCTGGGCCCACGGGTCGAGCCTGGGCCCATGGGTCGAGGCTGGGCCCATGGGTCGAGGCTGGGCCCATGGGTCGAGCCTGGGCCCATGGGTCGAGGCTGGGCCCATGGGTCGAGGCTGGGCCCATGGGTCGAGGCTGGGCCCATGAGTCGCGGCTGGGCCCATGGGTCGAGGCTGGGCCCATGGGTCGAGGCTGGACCCATGGGTCGAGGCTGGGCCCATGGGTCGAGGCTGGGCCCATGGGTCGAGGCTGGGCCCACGGGTCGAGGCTGGGCCCATGGGTCGAGGCTGGGCCCATGGGTCGAGGCTGGGCCCATGGGTCGAGCCTGGGCCCATGGGTCGAGCCTGGGCCCATGGGTCGAGGCTGAGCCCATGGGTCGAGGCTGAGCCCATGGGTCGAGCCTGGGCCCATGGGTCGAGGCTGAGCCCATGGGTCGAGGCGGGGCCCATGGGTCGAGGCTGGGCCCATGGGTCGAGGCTGAGCCCATGGGTCGAGGCTGAGCCCATGGGTCGAGCCTGGGCCCGTGGGTTGAGCCTGGGCCCATGGGTCGAGGCTGGGCCCATGGGTCGAGGCTGGGCCCATGGGACGAGGCTGAGCCCATGGGTTGAGGCTGGGCCCACAGGTCGAGCTTGAGCCCATGGGTCGAGGCTGGGCCCATGGGTCGAGGCTGGGCTCATGGGTCGAGGCTGAGCGCATGGTTCGAGCCTGGGCCCACGGGTCGAGCCTGGGCCCCTGGGTCGAGCCTGGGCCCCTGGGTCGAGGCTGGGCCCATGGGTCGAGCCTGGGCCCATGGGTCGAGGCTGGGCCCATGGGTCGAGGCCGGGCCCATGGGTCGAGGCTGGGCCCATGAGTCGAGCCTGGGCCCATGGGTCGAGCCTGGGCCCATGGGTCAAGCCTGGGCCCGTGGGTTGAGCCTGGGCCCATGGGTCGAGGCTGGGCCCATGGGTCGAGGCTGGGCCCATGGGTCGAAGTTGGGCCCATGGGTCGAGCCTGGGCCCATAGGTCGAGGCTGGGCTCATGGGTCGAGGCTGGGCCCATGGGTCGAGGCTGGGCCCATGGGTCGAGGCTGAGCCCATGGGTCGAGGCTGAGCCCATGGGTCGAGCCTGGGCCCGTGGGTTGAGCCTGGGCCCATGGGTCGAGGCTGGGCCCAAGGGTCGAGGCTGGGCCCATGGGTCGAGCTTGAGCCCATGGGTCGAGGCTGAGCCCATGGGTCGTGGCTGGGCCCATGGGTCGAGCCTGGGCCCATGGGTCGAGCCTGGGCCCATGGGTCGAGCCTGGGCCCATGGGTCGAGGCTGGGCCCATGGGTCGAGGCTGAGCCCATGGGTCGAGGCTGGGCCCATGGGGCGAGGCTGAGCCCATGGGTCGAGCCTGGGCCCATGGGTCGAGCCTGGGCCCATGGGTCGAGCCTGGGCTCATGGGTCGAGGCTGGGCCCATGGCTATGGGTCGAGGCTGGGCCCACAGGTCGAGTCTGGGCCCATGGGTCGAGGCTGGGCCCATGGGGCGAGGCTGGGCCCATGGGGCGAGGCTGAGCCCATGGGTCGAGGCTGGGCCCATGGGTCGAGCCTGGGCCCATGGGTCGAGCCTGGGCCCATGGGTCGAGGCTGGGCCCATGGGTCTAGGCTGGGCCCATGGGTCGAGGCTGGGCCCATGGGTCGAGCCTGGGCCCATGGTTCGAGCCTGGGCCCGTGGGTTGAGCCTGGGCCCATGGGTCGAGGCTGGGCCCATGGGTCGAGGCTGAGCCCATGGGTCGAGCCTGGGCCCGTGGGTTGAGCCTGGGCCCATGGGTCGAGGCTGGGCCCATGGGTCGAGGCTGGGCCCATGGGTCGAGGCTGAGCCCATGGGTCGAGGCTGGGCCCACGGGTCGAGCTTGAGCCCATGGGTCGAGGCTGGGCCCATGGGTCGAGGCTGGGCCCATGGGTCGAGGCTGAGCCCATGGTTCGAGCCTGGGCCCACGGGTCGAGCCTGGGCCCATGGGTCGAGCCTGGGCCCATGGGTCGAGGCTGGGCCCATGGGTCGAGCCTGGGCCCATGGGTCGAGGCTGGGCCCATGGGTCGAGGCTGGGCCCATGGGTCGAGGCTGGGCCCATGAGTCGAGGCTGGGCCCATGGGTCGAGCCTGGGCCCATGGGTCAAGCCTGGGCCCGTGGGTTGAGCCTGGGCCCATGGGTCGAGGCTGGGCCCATGGGTCGAGGCTGGGCCCATGGGTCGAGGCTGGGCCCATGGGTCGAGGCTGGGCCCATGAGTCGCGGCTGGGCCCATGGGTCGAGGCTGGGCCCATGGGTCAAGCCTGGGCCCGTGGGTTGAGCCTGGGCCCATGGTTCGAGCCTGGGCCCACGGGTCGAGCCTGGGCCCATGGGTCGAGCCTGGGCCCATGGGTCGAGGCTGGGCCCATGGGTCGAGGCTGGGCCCATGGGTCGAGCCTGGGCCCATGGGTCGAGGCTGGGCCCATGGGTCGAGGCCGGGCCCATGGGTCGAGGCTGGGCCCATGGGTCGAGGCTGAGCCCATGGTTCGAGCCTGGGCCCACGGGTCGAGCCTGGGCCCATGGGTCGAGCCTGGGCCCATGGGTCGAGGCTGGGCCCATGGGTCGAGCCTGGGCCCATGGGTCGAGGCTGGGCCCATGGGTCGAGGCTGGGCCCATGGGTCGAGGCTGGGCCCATGAGTCGCGGCTGGGCCCATGGGTCGAGGCTGGGCCCATGGGTCAAGCCTGGGCCCGTGGGTTGAGCCTGGGCCCATGGGTCGAGGCTGGGCCCATGGGTCGAGGCTGGGCCCATGGGTCGAGGCTGGGCCCATGGGTCGAGGCTGAGCCCATGGGTCGAGGCTGGGCCCATGGGTCGAGGCTGGGCCCACGGGTCGAGGCTGGGCCCATGGGTCGAGGCTGGGCCCATGGGTCGAGGCTGGGCCCATGGGTCGAGCCTGGGCCCATGGGTCGAGCCTGGGCCCATGGGTCGAGGCTGAGCCCATGGGTCGAGGCTGAGCCCATGGGTCGAGCCTGGGCCCATGGGTCGAGGCTGAGCCCATGGGTCGAGGCGGGGCCCATGGGTCGAGGCTGGGCCCATGGGTCGAGGCTGAGCCCATGGGTCGAGGCTGAGCCCATGGGTCGAGCCTGGGCCCGTGGGTTGAGCCTGGGCCCATGGGTCGAGGCTGGGCCCATGGGTCGAGGCTGGGCCCATGGGTCGAGGCTGAGCCCATGGGTCGAGGCTGGGCCCACAGGTCGAGCTTGAGCCCATGGGTCGAGGCTGGGCCCATGGGTCGAGGCTGGGCTCATGGGTCGAGGCTGAGCCCATGGTTTGAGCCTGGGCCCACGGGTCGAGCCTGGGCCCATGGGTCGAGCCTGGGCCCATGGGTCGAGGCTGGGCCCATGGGTCGAGCCTGGGCCCATGGGTCGAGGCTGGGCCCATGGGTCGAGGCCGGGCCCATGGGTCGAGGCTGGGCCCATGAGTCGAGCCTGGGCCCATGGGTCGAGCCTGGGCCCATGGGTCAAGCCTGGGCCCGTGGGTTGAGCCTGGGCCCATGGGTCGAGGCTGGGCCCATGGGTCGAGGCTGGGCCCATGGGTCGAAGTTGGGCCCATGGGTCGAGCCTGGGCCCATAGGTCGAGGCTGGGCTCATGGGTCGAGGCTGGGCCCATGGGATGAGGCTGGGCCCATGGGTCGAGGCTGAGCCCATGGGTCGAGCCTGGGCCCGTGGGTCGAGCCTGGGCCCGTGGGTTGAGCCTGGGCCCAAGGGTCGAGGCTGGGCCCAAGGG
Organism: Pleodorina starrii; assembly: GCA_030267565.1. Taxonomy (NCBI): domain Eukaryota; kingdom Viridiplantae; phylum Chlorophyta; class Chlorophyceae; order Chlamydomonadales; family Volvocaceae; genus Pleodorina; species Pleodorina starrii. The sequence continues at coordinate 1,652,696 of BRXU01000005.1, read as the reverse complement.
TCGAGGCTGGGCCCATGGGTCGAGGCTGGACCCATGGGTCGAGGCTGAGCCCATGGGTCGAGGCTGGGCCCATGGGTCGAGGCTGGGCCCACGGGTCGAGGCTGGGCCCATGGGTCGAGGCTGGGCCCATGGGTCGTGGCTGGACCCATGGGTCGAGGCTGGACCCATGGGTCGAGGCTGAGCCCATGGGTCGAGGCTGGGCCCATGGGTCGAGGCTGAGCCCATGGGTCGAGGCTGAGCCCATGGGTCGAGCCTGGGCCCGTGGGTTGAGCCTGGGCCCATGGGTCGAGGCTGGGCCCACGGGTCGAGGCTGGGCCCATGGGTCGAGGCTGGGCCCATGAGTCGAGGCTGGGCCCATGGGTCGAGCCTGGGCCCATGGGTCAAGCCTGGGCCCGTGGGTTGAGCCTGGGCCCATGGGTCGAGGCTGGGCCCATGGGTCGAGGCGGGGCCCATGGGTCGAGGCTGGACCCATGGGTGGAGGCTGAGCCCATGGGTCGAGGCTGGGCCCATGGGTCGAGCTGGGCCCACGGGTCGAGGCTGGGCCCATGGGTCGAGGCTGGGCCCATGGGTCGAGGCTGGGCCCACGGGTCGAGGCTGGGCCCATGGGTCGAGGCTGGGCCCATGGGTCGAGGCTGGGCCCATGGGTCGAGCCTGGGCCCATGGGTCGAGCCTGGGCCCATGGGTCGAGGCTGAGCCCATGGGTCGAGGCTGAACCCATGGGTCGAGCCTGGGCCCATGGGTCGAGGCTGAGCCCATGGGTCGAGGCGGGGCCCATGGGTCGAGGCTGGGCCCATGGGTCGAGGCTGAGCCCATGGGTCGAGGCTGAGCCCATGGGTCGAGCCTGGGCCCGTGGGTTGAGCCTGGGCCCATGGGTCGAGGCTGGGCCCATGGGTCGAGGCTGGGCCCATGGGTCGAGGCTGAGCCCATGGGTCGAGGCTGGGCCCACGGGTCGAGCTTGAGCCCATGGGTCGAGGCTGGGCCCATGGGTCGAGGCTGGGCTCATGGGTCGAGGCTGAGCCCATGGTTCGAGCCTGGGCCCACGGGTCGAGCCTGGGCCCCTGGGTCGAGCCTGGGCCCCTGGGTCGAGGCTGGGCCCATGGGTCGAGCCTGGGCCCATGGGTCGAGGCTGGGCCCATGAGTCGAGCCTGGGCCCATGGGTCGAGCCTGGGCCCATGGGTCGAGGCTGAGCCCATGGGTCGAGGCTGGGCCCATGGGTCGAAGTTGGGCCCATGGGTCGAGCCTGGGCCCATAGGTCGAGGCTGGGCTCATGGGTCGAGGCTGGGCCCATGGGTCGAGGCTGGGCCCATGGGTCGAGGCTGAGCCCATGGGTCGAGGCTGAGCCCATGGGTCGAGCCTGGGCCCGTGGGTTGAGCCTGGGCCCATGGGTCGAGGCTGGGCCCACGGGTCGAGGCTGGGCCCATGGGTCGAGGCTGGACCCATGGGTCGAGGCTGAGCCCATGGGTCGAGCCTGGGCCCATGGGTCGAGGCTGGGCCCACGGGTCGAGGCTGGGCCCATGGGTCGAGGCTGGGCCCATGGGTCGAGCCTGGGCCCATAGATCGAGCCTGGGCCCATGGGTCGAGCCTGTGCCCATGGGTCGAGGCTGGGCCCCTGTCGAGGCTGGGCCCCTGGGTCGAGGCTGAGCCCATGGGTCGAGCCTGGGCCCATGGGTCGAGCCTGGGCCCATGGGTCGAGTCTGGGCCCATGGGTCGAGGCTGGGCCCATGGGTCAAGGCTGGGCCCATGGGTCGAGGCTGAGCCCATGGGTCGAGGCTGAGCCCATGGGTCGAGCCTGGGCCCGTGGGTTGAGCCTGGGCCCATGGGTCGAGGCTGGGCCCACGGGTCGAGGCTGGGCCCATGGGTCGAGGCTGGGCCCATGGGTCGAGCCTGGACCCATGGGTCGAGGCTGAGCCCATGGGTCGAGGCTGGGCCCATGGGTCGAGGCTGGGCCCATGGGTCGAGCCTTTGATTGTTGAGCCTGTCTTGTGCCACCAGGCAGCCATTGATCACTATCAAGAGCTGTCCGGGGGCCTGGCGATGAGCAAGCGGCGCCCCTGCCCTCCCCACGCATCTCATCTTGTGAGCGTTCGATATGGTTGAACGCCTGAGTCGGGAGTCTGCTTGATAGCACTTGGCCTTTGAGCTGCGGGCGGTACACTCCAGCGGGGTCTGTCGGGACCCAGGGCGCACACTCACCATGGGAATGCTGGCCATCCAGTACCGGTATTCCGGCTCCGCTTTTCAACACCGGGAACGAGACACGACACAACAGGGTAGACCAAATCGCTTGGGGCAAAAACCACCCCCGAATCCAACATTGTCCCCGCCCAACGTCGCCTCGCCCCATCCGCTCCAGGCGCCTTGCATTGCAGCACGGCGTGGCAATCACCCCCGCGCAACCCCGCGGTTGCCGCCGAGCCCCTCCTCCCGTCTCTCCGCTGCGGTATCGTCTAAGTTCCAACTGCCTCCCCACCCAGCTGTCCATCCGAGAGAGGGCAAGCCCTCCACATTCAGAACCCATATCTGAATAGAAGCCACACAAGGAACGGCCCCGACAATTGCCCCCTCCACAGCCCCCGCGCCTTCTCGTGAGTTAATTCAATCTACGCGGCAACCTAAGAAGGGGCCCACGTTTCAACGGCGCGGCACTTCTGTCGGCTCTCGATGGGCGCCACCAAATTGGCAGCACACAGCGCCGTGAAGGCGGGAAGGCGCCTCAGTGCCGTACTACATGAGCGCTGTTTGCGCTCCTATGGTGCCATCTTCATCGTAACTAGCAGCGCCCTGATGCCTCCAACGGCCATTCATTCCATGGTGTGCAGCACGTGTGCAGCACGGGCCCGTCCGTTGGGTCCGGGCGCTAGCCCTGCATCGGCCCCCTCCCCGGCACGATCGCGGCGCCCTCCGCCTTCGCCGCCTCCGCCTCGCCCTGCCGCAGCGACTTGAGCATGTGCGCCGTCAGCTCGTCCATGCTGCCGCCCACGTGACCCTCCAACTCGTCCCCGTGGCACACCAGCACGCCCTGAGGGGGAGCGTCACGGGGCAGCGCGCGGTGTAAATACGCACACACAGAGACGCCTACGTCGTCACTGCCACACGCGGCAGAAGCGGGGAACCCGGCGCAGCCACACCGCACGCTCGGCAGCCCGGCATGCCGCCTACCCTCGGCGGCAGGTGGCGGGACGTCACCCAAGCAGGCAAGGATGGACCCCGCGCACCCACCTGCAAGCGGCAAGCCGCCACGTCCTTGGGGCCCGCCAGCCGAACCTTGGACGCCGGCCGCTTGGAGCCCAAGCTAGCGACGGCCCGACCGGCACTGTCCGCGCGCTCCACGGCCGCGCCAGCCGGCGCCTCGCCGCCAGCGCGGCCGCTGGCCGCCGACGCCGACGCCGCTCCGCGCGCCGCGACTGCGGCCGCCAGGAGCTCCGCTGAGACGCCCTCCGGTGTGGTGATGTCGATGCTGGCAGCCGGGATAAGGCCCGACTGCGTCAACTCGAACCGAGAGTTGCGCGGGATGATGGTCTTGGCCTCGTTCACCTGTGCAGTACGGTAACAGAGCAGTACGGCGCAGCACAGTACGGGTTTATGCAGTACAGTACAGTACAGTACAGTGCCGCATGGGCGCGGGACGGCTTGGCAAGTCTACATGGCACTGCGACGGAGCCTTAGGCAGTGGCGGTGCTCCCCGTCGCACGAACTGCCCCACTTCGCCTGGGGTAGCCCATAATACATCAAACCACCCCGGACCCAGAGGATGCTTTGTCATGTTTGGGCTGACCCCAACGCCCCGATGCGCACCTCCACCTCCACCCTGACCCGCTCCATCATGGGTGTGGCAGACAACACAGAGCCCATCGCCACGCCCTTCATCCGAAGCGGCGTGCCCAGCTGCACGCCGGTGGCCTGGAGACGGTGCCCCGCCGCCGCCGCCGCCGCCGCGCCATACGTGCGACCGTTTGGCAAACAAGCGCCGGGGCAGCGTGACGGTCAGACCAGAAGGGATGGGAGGGGTAAGAACGAAGATACCGCAGCGAACGAAGGAGTGGAGACGGCGTTATCCAACGGACCCGGAACACGGGAATGCTGAGGGTTTTAGGTGTCGCGGAGCAGGGACCGGGCGGTGACGGGACGAGCGTGGCAGGGATGTGGTGCATCGGTGTGTTACCGAGTGGTGCCAGGGACGCCAGGGTCGCATCGCCCCAGCCCCCAGCCCAGACCCCCCGCCCCAGCCACCTCGGGCATCCAGAGGCTGAAGGTGTAGGGGTTGAAGCGCCGCAGCGGTGTGCCCACAGTCCAGTAGGCCAGCGCGCCGCAGATGGCGGACCCCACCACCACGAACAGAAACTCGCCCAGGTAGGCCCGTCTGGAGGCAGGTGGGGGTTGAAAGGGGTGGTTGTTTTGGGGGAGGGGCGGCAGGCGGGGTTTTACGCGTGGAGGACTGAGTACCATGGGGTCCAGACGGGGCGGGGCGGGGCGTGGGAAGGTCCTTCGCCCACCACCTCCCCCCCTCCGGACCCCAAGATTTAATCCACGCAGTGTTAACAGACCTAGAGCCCCGGCAGAGAGCTCTGCGTCCTCCCGTTGTGCTCACTTTAGAACGCTTCGGATGCTCGACCTGGCGCTGTGGCTGACGGGGACGGAGCTGTTGCCGCCATTGCCGCTGGCGCCGCTGCTGCCGCCGGCTTTACTCTCGGCCGCGATCGAGGCGGCGAACACGGCATCAGATGGCGCCCCGTTTGTCTCGGCGATTCCTACGCTGCCGCCCAAAGGCCCCGAAGCCGCGCCGGCGCCTGGGCTTGAGCCTCCCGGCTGAGCTGGCACCGGGGATGCGGGCCGCAGAGGGGGTGCGCGCCGGAGCAACGACAGCCGCCAAGCTGGCACCGTCCTGGGCTCTTGGAGCGGGATGCTGTGCTGGCATTTACGTGCCGCTAGACATTGACCTGGCTTTTGTAGCGGGCGAGCGCCCGCGCAAGACATTGACACGAACAGCTCCCCAGCGTCGCTCTGTCCTGCTGCTGGCTTGCTAATAGAAAGACGGCTTTACAAAAATGTGTTCTGCGGAAACCAATCAACAGAGCTCTGTGTCCTGTGTGCGCTGTCGGTGGTCTAGTCTCGTACTCATGCGCTGAGGTTTATGATACAGATACAGTATGTTAATTTGCTCCAGCAGTTATAAAATGAAGACAAGCGGGCTCCGACAAGGATGAAAGTTCATCTACGTGGCAACACCGATATGTACGCCGTTTGGTGTGTTCATCAATGCATCTCGTTGAATCAATGGTTTTGGTGGACATAGACCAAAGTCATTCAGGCCTTACGAAAAGCCGGCAGCTTGCGAATTGTTGCGGTTGGTTCGCTGGTTTCGGAACCGCTCGTCGATGCTTTACGCGATTACGCCGCGTTTGCAATGGGGCTTGTATTTATCGCAAGGCTTATGCAAAAGCTAATTTTCGCGCAAGCTCTTGTAGTGCACGACGCGTCCGTAACATACACCTGCTAGGCATTCCGCTATCCTTGTCCGTCACCCTGTGCCAACCTCGGCGTTCATTGTACTTTCTCACTTCACCGCAGCGGATGATCGCCGAAAATCAAGATATGTATGCACAATTGTTACTTATATACAACCACAAAAGCATGCCTCGATGCCTGCCTGTCGCCGTATCGGCCCGTCCGCTGAAAGCGCAGGCGACAGCTCCGTACTGCGTGAAGTGCGACACGCGACGGCAACGGCCGGAGTACCTGCTCGACGTGCGTTAACGTACCCCGGACCATGGAAAGGAGAACCCCCTATATTAAATTTTCTCAAGATGCCAACTGCATTGGCAAGAAAGTAACCAAGAAGAGTTAAGGCCCCGTAGTGTCCCCCAGCCTTCGTGATTCACCTGCAAGTCCCCTTGTGACCTCCCTGGGACCGCAGCCCGCGACTCTACCCCGAAACACCTGGAAGCACAGCTCCCCTCAGAAGGCACGTGACACCCAGCTAACTTCTTTTGTTGTCAGCTCGGAGTGATACCGTCACCTTCATACATCTATTGACCGCATAAGTCATCCACGCAGCTTGTCACAAGCAAATCCCGTCTGCCGGATCGCACGGGCCACACCCGAGAATCTCCTCAGCCATGGCGCGCCGCTCGCATCTCTTCGCACTGCTGGTCCCCGTGATGCTGCTGGTCCTGTGCCAGCCGGTGTCAGCACAGCTGGTGAGCCCCTGCCAGCCAGCCAAGCCGCGAGTCGTTTCAGCGTGTTCGTTGGCTGAGAACCAAAGGGCCGCCAGTGCATATTGCACCTGACACTGCGACGGCCTCGCCTCCGGCTACCCTTTGCCGCTGCCCCTGCTGCTGACAAGCCCCCCTTACCTGGCTCACTTTCTGCCACTCGCCCCTTACCTGGCGCACCCATTACCCCCTGGCTCACCGCCGAACGCCACGTCACCTCGCCGCACGCTGGTCAGCCGTTCATCGACCTTGCGACCCTGAACGGCGCCGGCGGAGGCCTCGGCTCCAATCTCGGTTCAACCATCCCGGGCGTGGGCGTTCTGGACAGTCTGGGCACCGGCGAGACCATCAGCACCGTGCTCGACACGCTGGGGGTCAACCCGGGCGTCATCGACACCATCGTCGCGCCCATTGCAAACTCCCGGGAGGGTATGTCTTACGTCCCAAGTACACTCAACTCCCCGGGGTCAACTCCCGGGATGGTGTGGCCGCCATCGAAAATGAAACAGAAACGCGGTCACGGTACAGTACGATGCCGTACTTGACTCCGTACTTTAGCGTTCCATACTTTGTTCCGTGACACAGTGTTCGTGCCGTAGTAAGCTTGAGACGGTGTTTGCTGTGCGTGTCCAGCCGGTCGGAACTGGAAGGCTTAAGCCCATGCCCTCCCGATAGCTTTCCGGCCGGCGTGTGTCTAGCTGTCTACACGACCGCTGCTCGCGGCTGGAGGCACCGAGTGGATAGCGGCCCAATGAGCCGCCGATGGACTCATTCAACAAGCCCAAAGCATCTCCCGGGTCTTCTGTTACTCTAAAAAAGATTCGTTCAAACCATGACCCGGCCTTCCGTACACGTGCACATGCCAAGCATGGATTCGCCCTATTTTGCGCCCCCGCCGCATCGCGCAGCCGCCACCACCGTTCGCGACATGGTGATGAGTAACGCAGCCACCCGGCGCGAGGCCCTCTCGAGCACCTTCATGGCGCAGATTGCATCGCCGGGACAGGCAATTTTTGCCTTCAACAACCTGGTATGTACGAAACCTGGTATGTACGACGGTGCTTGGGCTTTGGAGTTTGGACTGAAGCCAAATAACGAACGCATAAAGTACCGGTAATCTAAGTGAGGGAAGTGGCAGTCACAATCACATATTCCGTCACCGCTAATCCGCTATTATTGGAGCCGCCTTCATCTGTCTGGATCCTGCCAGCCATCAAGCTTGAGATAACCCGTCGGCGGCCCCCCTTTCCCCCTATGCCCCATGTTCTTCCACTGCAGATGAACAGCGCATTCCGCGACGCGGGTGAGCAGCTAGCGAGCAGCATGTTCATCCGGGGGCGGCGGCGCACCACCGCCGGCCGCTTCCATTCTGGCAACGACGGCAACGCCGACGGTGACGACACCGGCGCGGGCGCATCGTTCCGCCGCTCGCAGGACTCCGTCCCGGTCGGCTTCGGTCTCCCGGTTGACCCCTCCGGTGCGTTACGTTACTACAGTTGAATGATGTCCATAATGTCGATGTTGACAGTGCGTCTACGCAGTTTTTGTGTTCATCGCCCTGGAAGGAAGGGCTCACACTCACAGCAGCAGAGCCTTCAGATGGTGGAGCGACGGCGTCCTGTCCTCGCCTCGCTCGCCCTTCGTCCGGTTCGCGAACCGGATTGATCCACCGTAATCATCCAACGAATGCACCGCACTAGGGGCACACCGAGCCGCGCTTAAGTCACCGACCTCGCACCCACCCGCCCCGCGAAATGCGCTCCCGCCCGCCCGCCGGATACGCCTCCTGGACGAATGTCGTACCCCGCCCGCCGCAGTCCTTGCGATCAACTTCACGGCAGGGACCGGGCTGCCCCCAGTCTCGAACGCCACGCCCGCCGATTTCGCCACCTTCCGCTCGCAGCTGTACGGTGCGTGCGCGGCGAACTAGAGCGCGAAATGAATGCGAGGGCTTGGCGGCGTAGGGTTACAGTGCGTGTCGCACATACCCGAATACAACTCCTCCAGGTGCTTGCTTGCCCTGTGTCTCGCCCTCCGTGTGGCCCGTGTGTTTTCGTCGTGATTGATTGCTGCCTGATTGCCGGATTGCCCGATTGCCCGTGAACCTACTGCGCCTTCTTTAATTATTCTGTCATCAGCAATACTGAGCGTACAGATATGATTAGTCTTCCTTGAAATCGGAACTGTCAGTGCCAACTGCTAACTGTGCCAAACACTACCCACCAACGATACGTCGATGACACGCAGGGGACATCGGCAAGCAGTACAACGCCGTCGCCGAGTTCCAGAAGGACGCGGCGAACAAGCGAAAGGCCGAGAGGCAGATACAGGAGGCCTGTGTGCAGTACGCGCTGAGCGAGTAGGTTGCTGGAGGGCTAGCCAACTGGCTAATGGATAACCCTTTTTAGAATGCAAGGATTACAAGGGGAACCGATGTTCATATCGGTTGCTAGCCGTACATGCTAGACGGACTGTTCATCCTACCCCAGGGGCACCCACGGAGGGGTGCCGAAAGCCAAGCCTCCAAGGCCCACCAGCACCAAGCCCGCACATCACTCAGAATGGGAAAAAGCAAAAAAGAGAGCCCCAGAAGCACAGGGCCCGCAAGAGGTCCAGACGCACGAAGAACGAAACCAGACAAACAAGAGAATGCAAGGATTACAAGGGGAACCGATGTTCATATCGGTTGCTAGCCGTACATGCTAGACGGACTGTTCATCCCCCCAGGGGCACCCACGGAGGGGTGCCGAAAGCCAAGCCTCCAAGGCCCACCAAGAGAATGCAAGGATTACAAGGGGTATAACGATTTGACACATAGAAGCGACCCCGCATGAATACAATTACTGAAACTTATAGAGAATTTAAAACTGAGTTGTGCCTGAAAAACTATTCTGCATACGACGCATCGTATTCAGTAACGCCAACATCCAACGACAACATCTACCAATCACACCGACCCACATTACGGGCACCAGGGGCTAAGTTTGTACCCTAGTCTAAGTATCTATCGGGGTTGCGGGGGCCGGACATGTCCCAGGTCCTAAATCTTAGGCCCCAGGCTCAAGTCCTTCATAGCAAAGTCCTGACAGCCAAAAATATGACGGTCAGTCCCGCGAAACTAAACGTACGGCACAAGCGTGCACAAGAGCAATACCCTACCCCACACGCACTCACGCACACGTCGGTCGTCGGCCGGAAAGGAGCGTTGGCCCTTCCTCGACCCGCCCTGCGTGCTGCCGCACAGGTTCCTCCGCACCTTCGCATCGACGCTGCTCAGCCTGTCTCAGCCCGCCGGTGCCATCTTCTCCGTCCTTGGCGAGTTCGCAGGCATGGGCTACGGCGGGTAAGCACCCTGCGTCTGACGCTGGTTGCGCGGGTTACTGTCTTGTCTGCGACCTTCACACTCGCTCCCTCGCTCCCTCGCGTGCGGTACCTGGAGGTGCGTGCGTGCGCAACGCTGCAGCCTGCTGCCACAACGATCTCTGCCGCACTGTTGCAGTCCGTTGCTTCTGCTTGTAACGTACCTCAAAACGGTATCCCGATTGGATGGATGCCGTATAGCCGAGTCGGGTTTCAGTAAACCCAGAGGATCCATGTCCCTCTTGCACCCTCCACGCACCCGCCCTCCCTCCTGCACCCTCCACGCACCCGCCCTCCCTCCTGCACCCTCCATGCACCCGCCCTCCCTCCCTGTGCACCGCGCATCCAGCCTCTCGGAGCAGGGCAATGCCTACCTAAACGCCTACTGCTGCAACATGGCCCGCAAGGCGGGTGACAACCTCGGCCTCGACCTCTCAAACCTGAGCTCCGGCAACCTCAACGTTGGCGGCGTCAACTTGAACCTGAACGCCCTGGCGGGCCTCCCGGCGGCCGTCGCTGGCGCCGTCGCCGGCGGCCCCAACGCCGCCAACGTCCTCGGCGCCGCCGCCACCAGAACCGGCGCCGGCGGCGCCGTCGGTGCCGTGGCGGAGGACACGGTGACCGGCGCTGAGCAGGGCGGGCCGTCCACGTGCACCGTTCTGGACTGGATGGCTTACGCGCTGCAGAACGACAGGGGGCTGGCCAGGCGATTCAACGATTTGCTGCTGAGCACACTGGTGCGTCCGTATTCAGGCGTCCGTCTCTGTCCCATTTAAGTCAGTAGTGAACCGCAGATAGACGCTGAAGACCACAAAGCGAGCTGGTAGTTCGTTGATGGGGACGCGCGGCCCTAGCAAAGCAAAGGGAGACTACGGTAGGACGACAGCAATTGATAGAAAGCACGGAAAAGACATCCGTGCACCTTCTCCCTCAACTCCCTCCAGTTCTAACCACCTCCCTCCTCGGTCCATGCGTGTGTCCACCAATCCCTGAAGCAACTGGACGCTACTTTGTTCGGCACCGTTCTCGGCGGGGCCAACCGCGCCGGCCGCAACACCGCCAATATCGTCAACCGAGCAGCAAGTGCCCCCGGCGCCGCGTCGGCAATCGCCGGGAATGGGGACCTTGGGGCCCTGTTCGATGTGCTGGGGTGAGCGCAGTAGCAACACACGGAGCATCAGTGACCGCAGAGGCGCAGCACGCAGGAATGATAAAGTGACTCGTATTGTGGAAATGGCGGCTTAGGGCTGGCGGGCTGGCTGAGACGCCTCTTAATTGTGCCCAGTACAGAAGTGCAACCTACCATTCCTGAGCTCCTCTGGGGAATGGCTGACCGTCGCCATCGTGTGATGGTTCATTCGTCATTAGGTGTGGAATGGATCACCCGTCTTTATCCGGGGGGGCGTGGCGTAGTGTTCGTGCTGCGGCAGCGAGCACTGGGCGTGTGAGGGAGGGCTTGCAAGTAGAGCGGTGTGCAGTCGCATTAAGCAAATGAGTGTTGTGTGTGCTTGGTGGGCAGGCAGGCAGGTTAGTAACCCGCTGCTAGCGCTGTGCAGCAGCAGATGGGGAGTGGACGGAAATGCTGGCAGGGTCAACCCCAGATTACTACAGCAGCATACGGTATACGGTAGCTGTTGGAAGGAGTACAGCTCGGGACGCGTTGGTTAGTTTGACTGCGAAAGTAAAACAGTACGATGTAAAAGCGCCCATCATATGGTGTGACAGCGGGGTGAAAGAAAGGGCTGGACCGCTGGGTATTCGCTGCCTCAGCGAGAACGTAGTGGGGCTACGGTCATGCCCGGGAAGTGGGCCCCGTGAACAGAGTGGCCGTCTGTCTCGTTGGGATGTAGCGGAAAGACGGCGCGGAATGTGCGTCCGGCTGAACAAGTTGGCTCCTGCCCACTCAATATCGGTATTCACACCCCGCATCCTAGGGACTTGGGGGTGTTAGGTAGGCGTGCTAGTCGGAAGAAACGAAATTACAGGTCCCGCCGTCTTACTTTTCCTTTCTACTTGCGAGGGAGACCCAAATGGGCACTAAGGCAAGAGCCACGGATCGTGGCTCCTTGCTAGCAACGAGAAATGACACGGTTCCTTGGCTCCTTGCTAGCAAGCTCAAGTAGCGACAACGCGTGGTCTATTTGGCATCCTAATAATGGCAATTAATATAACTTATTCAAACAATCCTTATGCACGACATTTTGCGACCAGAACTCCACGGGAATGGACGATAGATGCTTGCTGGCATGGAGCCATGGTTCGCGGTTCCCGCTCAATGTAAGGAAATTCTGTCATTGAAAAATTTAGTTTATATACTATATTTATTTTTAGATGTATGCGCGCCATTGCGGCAGTGCAAAATATATTTCCTGGGTGCCCCACGGATCCCGGCTCCTTGCTAGCAACGACTCGTTGCTAGCAAGGAGCCACGATCCACGGTCCGCGTTCAAATAGGCGCGGCCACGCTACGCGGCAATGCTGTCACCCTTACAGATGCAGCTAAACAACTGCAATTATCTTAATATGTATGCGCAGTGCGTAGTGCGGCAGCGCATAATATATTTCCTGGGGTGCCCCACGGATCCCGGCTCCTTGCTAGCAACGAGTCGTTGCTAGCAAGGAGCCACAATCCACGGTCCGCGTTCAAATAGGCGCGGCCACGCTACGCGGCAATGCTGTCACCCTTACAGATGCAGCTAAACAACTGCAATTATCTTAATATGTATGCGCAGTGCGTAGTGCGGCAGCGCATAATATATTTCCTGGGGTGCCCCACGGATCCCGGCTCCTTGCTAGCAACGAGTCGTTGCTAGCAAGGAGCCACAATCCACGGTCCGCGTTCAAATAGGCGCGGCCACGCTACGCGGCAATGCTGTCACCCTTACAGATGCAGCTAAACAACTGCAATTATCTTAATATGTTTGCGCAGTGCGTAGTGCGGCAGCGCATAATATATTTCCTGGGGTGCCCCACGGATCCCGGCTCCTTGCTAGCAACGAGTCGTTGCTAGCAAGGAGCCACGATCCACGGTCCGCGTTCAAATAGGCGCGGCCACGCTACGCGGCAATGCTGTCACCCTTACAGATGCAGCTAAACAACTGCAATTATCTTAATATGTTTGCGCGGTGCGTAGTGCGGCAGCGCATAATATATTTCCTGGGGTACCCCACGAATCCCGGCTCCTTGCTAGCAACGACTCGTTGCTAGCAAGGAGCCACGATCCACGGTCTGTGTTCAATTTCGCGCGCGCAGCAGCCACGCCGAAAGGCTGTCACCTTGAAACCCTATTCACATACCCTGTTCCTGCAAATATTGGATAAAGATCAGTATAGATCATGATAAGGTTTAAGTCAGAGGAATATGTTGCGCAGGCCAGCCCTTCTGTGTACGGCACACTGTTCCACTGTCGCTACTTGAGCTTGCTAGCAAGGAGCCAAGGAACCGTGTCATTTCTCGTTGCTAGCAAGGAGCCACGATCCGTGGCCATAACCTTGCTCCAAATGGGGGCAACAGCTCTTCAGCAGCTCTTGACAGCAGATCTCGACAGCCATAACTTAGATGTATCCCTGGTGGAACCCGTCCGGTCCAGCCTTCCCAGTCCCAACCCCGCCGCGTGCCATCATTAGGTTTACATCAGATCCGACGCGAAGTCACGCATCCAGAACTTTTGACGTAATATGACTAAAATACATAGCGAACATCCATTTCTATTTCTGCTTGCCGATTTGACTTGTTGGGCGGCCCGCAGAAGACCGCATCGTGTGTGCATTTGCGGCTTGGCGTCCAATAACAATCAGTTTGCCCTTCATAGTTTATCCCTTGCAACTTTTGTTATTCTTTGTAACATTAATATGCATCGTGACGTTGGGACCGGCTAGCAGAGGTGTGATCGCGGCGGGAACAATGGATTGTTCGCTATGTAGGTATATAGTTGGACGTCGAATGAAATGAAGCGACGCCGTCATGTTAACTTTCATATATAAAAATTGCGGTATAATTTGGAATGAATAGAGTTCTGGTTGGAGCGAGCGCGGCCTCGGACCATGCATGGGCTTACTAACATCTTTTAATACTGATTCCTGCCCTATTATGGTCTTAAATTTTAATAAAAAAATTAAAAGGAATAATTTTGTTTATTCACATAATATTGAGCGAATAGAGTGGGTCGTCACGCAGCCATCCAGCCAGGCAGCCAGGCAACCTTACGGGGGGACAAGGCCCCCCCGGACGCTTCGCGCTGGGGCCCCACCCCGCCCAAAAAGAAAGTCTTTGCTGGGCCGTAATACCTAGCGTGTATTAAGGGAGAAGACTGATGCCTCTTCGACAGGTACAGATCACTACCGCGGTCACGGCATTTTTGACTTCGATGGGTTGCTTTTCCCACCCCTCCGTGTCTGTGCTGGGAACCAAGCGTGCTGGGTGTACCAGTGCAGGGAACAGGGACATGTCTAAGAGACATGGACATGGGCAATACTACAGGTCGAGGCCCGCAAAATATGTTACAGCAAGCAAGCAACTGAGTATCATCCTGTATCATGCAGGCTTGGGGCACCGTGGCAGCCCGCCGCGCGACACGTTACCACCCAATCAACTGCTTGTCAACTAGCAGTAATGCCCGAGCAAAGAGCGCAGGCTCACATTCCTCAATGCCACCAGTGATGACCCTGTGCGTGCGTGCGTGCCTGGATGGGGCGTGCGCAATCCGTACAAGCCGCACGGGACGTGCACCCGCAGGAGCAGCAAGCAGGGGGTCCACGCTGCTATCGCTAGCTTGATTGGCCGCCCTAATTTCCTCCACCACAGCCATCTGCCATGCTCCAGCAGACTATCGATATCAGTCGAATCAGTGACCCGCGGCGTCGATCACGGCCGCCAGGGCGGGATCATTAGCTACGGCGTTCATGCCCACATCGCTCCTGCCCAGCCGGTTGATCATGTTGGTGGCTCGGTTGGAGGCCTGGTTGGCTCCGTCGACCGCTCTCCTGACAAGCCGAGCATCAAGGCTCTGTGTGCGCATGGGGGTGCGGTGGCAGCTGTTATTTGCCACACGTAATGATGACTGATGCCAAGCGCTTGTGAGCGTACATACACCGGGCGCGTGCCGAGGACCGCAGCAAGTGAACGGATCAAGCAGCAAGGCAATAGATAGCGGGCAGCAAGGCAGGCAGCGAACAGCGCGTGCGTGGTGGCTTCCCCAGGGTTTGCGTTGCCAAGGTTGCAGCGGCCGTCCTGGCAGGCGCAGGCGCACTCTCCTCCTTCCCCGCCATCGCTCGTCTGGATTGAGCCCCTCGCTGCTCAGCTAGGCCGAGCAGTTACTTCTAATACCTCTTCCCGAAGATCCTCCGCCCTGGCTGGTAGCAGCCTACTTGCGGCCTAACATGCTCACCATAGCAGCCCTCATCAGGCGGTTGAATTGGTTCTGGAGCCGCGCGTCTCCCTGCAGCGCAAACGCCATCCAGTCCAGGACGCCGCACATGGGCGTGCCGGATACGGCACCCGCCACGGCGTTGATGGTATCGGCGGCGACGGTGGCAGCGTTGGAGGTGGTGCCGGCGCGGGTGGCGGCGGAGGGGATGCCCGCCAGGGTGCCTCCGAGGTTGGTGGCGGCGGTGGCGATGGTGGCGGCGGCGGTCCCTGCGGGTGTTCCCGCGAGGCCCGGGATGGCGCCCAGCAGGGAGGCGAGGTCGATGCTGACGCCGCCAACAGTAACGCTGCCGCCGCCGGCGCTGGTTAGTAAGGGGTTAATCCCCGAGCTGCGCACGATGTCGCAGCAGTAGGCATCTAGGTAGGCGGTGCCCTGGGGAGTGAGGCTGGTCACCGAGGGCGGATGGAGAGGGCAGACGCAGAGTGAACGGAGCGGGGTGGTGGTGAGACGGGCTTTAGGAAGGCGGTCAGCGAGTAGCGCGGGCAGGAAGCATACAGGGCGCAATGGGCTTGAGGGCAGCTGCGAAAGATAGGTTGCACGATGATCCCATGGGTTCGCCGGAGCTTACCCGCTGTACCCCAGGCCGGTCAGCTGGCTCAGCACGCCCAGCACGTCGGCGGAAGGGATGTTGAGGCCAAGCACCAGGTTTGCTAGGGCACCCAGGAACCTGCGCGGCGGGACACAATTGCACCCCAGGATGCATGTATGCGCACCAACATCGTCCCAACACGATCTGACACGAAACCAATCACGGTCTTGCCTAAAATTCCCTCCAGCGCCAGCTAGCCACGCAGGGCCAAGTCCCGGACCGCACTGGCTGTAGCAGGATTAAGACCGCCGAACACTCTTCCAGAGACACGCACCTCGGCTTTCCTCGCCCGGCGCGATAGACATTTTATCACGTCATGAAATACAACACCGACCGTCGTACTTACTGGCTCGTCGCGTACTGCAGGCACGCCTGCGTGAGCGCCCTTTCCACTTGGCCCCTCTGTTGGGCGGACTTCTGGAACGTGTCAACCTGCTTTGCAAAGCTCTGGCGCTGGTTCCCCAGGTCGGCTGGCCGTGGTACGCACGTGGTGGCGCAGGGGATGCGTGTATTGCGTATGCAGTCGAGTGCCATGTGTGTGACGAGGGCCAATGGGAAGCGGGATAGATGAGCGAAGGGGCCAGTAAAATATCGGTCCGAACGGGATGGGATGGGATAGGATAGGTGGGATAGGATGGGATGGCCAAGGGTGGGAACCGAGAAGAATGAGGGATAGCGGGATGTGAAGTTACGGGGGTGGTTGCCAGCCACGCACCACCTGAGCGAAAATTCTCTTCCGCCGGAAGACATGCGGAGAGATGTGCGTCTTCCATGTATGCGCCGTGGCATCATGTGTGCGACCAAGATAGACCTCACCAATCAACTGCGTCTCGAAGATGGCAAAGTCGTTTGGAGTGGCGAGGCCCACCGGCGGAAGGCCAGTGCCCGCCCTGAAGCCGCCGCTGTACACTGCGGGGAGGCAGCCGCGGGGCCATGAGCGGAGAGAAGGCGAGGCGTCAGGCGTGGCAGGGTGAGCAGGCCAGGACGTACATACGGGGGTGAGTATGGCTGGGCTGCACAGCTATGCGACATGCTGCACCCGGGCACACGCAAAGGCCTCAGACACGAAATAAAGCTGATTGGTGCATAAGATACCAGAAACCAAAACGGTTTCGTTTTTTGGTGTGCTGGGCAACGATATCAAACAGCCACGATATCCGCCGAAGGGCGCCGCATGTATTTGACATGCACGCGGTGACACACAACGCATCCCATGGTGCATTTCTTTGGGGTGGCTCCACCTATATCTCATACGCACTCGCGCCAGATGGGCCACACACGAATGAACGCACCGGCTGCATCAAGAGGCGCACCGAAACCCGCAAACAGTGGGGAGCCGCCGGAGCCGGAAACTGTCGTGCCGAACATTCTGCGGGTCAGCGCCTCAGACGCGTTACGGAAGGCGCTGTTCACCTGGGGCGGCGGCCGCGGTATGGGCGGGGGCACAGAGGTGCGAACAGATGTGGCTGGCGTCATCACATATTGGGGCAACGACATTGGAGAAAGGCGACATCGGCGGCGCCGAAGGCCTCCGAAAACCTTCTGATCAACACGCACCAAGCAAGGGCGAGGCTGGATATCTGTATTACCAGGCGGCATTCGTCCAGGGCGCAACATGGGCAGGGCGGCATTGACCAGCAGCAGCAGACGAGGACACGCAGCAGCAGGTCATCCAGGTGGTCATCCTGGGCTGCCGCATTCTTATTGATGATGTCTAACCTCAGTGACCTTGCTTCTATTTGTGTCAAGGTTGGGAGATGCGGGAGTGCGCGCGTGGGGCCTCATCTCATCAGGGGCAGCGCGGAGACCTCAAGACAGACCGGAACCCAGCAACCCACCACATCGTTGAATGCGACAGCGGCCTGCGCCCCCGTGCGCAGCGGCTGCCGCGTGCCCGAGGCGGCGGACCCGACCGGGACCAACAAATCGCGCAGGGCGACGTCTGTGGGCACCACCGTATGTGGGCAGCGGGTGCACAAGCAAGGGCATTACGTGATGGATACAGGAGGTCAACGGTGCCAATACATACCTTCGCTACGGTGTACAGCACGCCACTGCTGCTGCACATCAGTAGTGTAGCGTCCGGTGACGCGGTTATGCATCCGTCCCGCCTTAGCCCGCCCTTCCCTCAATTTCATTTGATTAAATGTATGTCTGTCATAGTACTTTTTAACCAAGCGCGGTTCTCTTTATATAGCCGGCGGACATACACGCTCCCGTCTTCCGTGAGGGGCAGCTGTGGGCGCATCAAGCGGCTCATGGCCGGGGCGTGGTAAATGCCGCCTGGTCATCCCCAGGTGCACCTGCTGCTGCGTGATAAGCCCACAACTCCCTGTGTAGATGTGGGGTAACAGAGCGACCCTACCGACGGATTGGCCTGTTAAGTCTTGACTTAACCCGCGGGTGATGCATTTTGTGCAAAAGTTAAGCACTTGCTCAGCATGTCAACATTTTGACTTAACGGTGGCTTACGGGTGACTTAATGACTTAAGGAAGTTGACTTAAGTGCTGTGATCGCGCGCAATCCTGGCATGCTTAACGGATGCTTAAAACAGGGAGGCACCCTCGAGCGCCTGTGTAGGATAGAACGCGCATGTCGGCATGTGCTTACTGTCGTCGGGGAGCGCTGCAGCGATGCTCTGGATGGCCCGCGGGTCGGTGCCGATGCTGCGCAGCGAGCCCACGATCGCGTCCCTTGCACTGCCCGTCGAGCGTGCTGACGGGTTGCTGCCGCCGCCAGCACCGCCACCGCTGCTGCTGCGGACGGCGCCGCCAGCGTTGCCAACGCCAACGGCACCGACGCTGTTCATCATCTTATTGGCTTCAATTATGGGGGTCAGATCGATAACGTCCTGCCGGATGGATGGGCTGTCACTCGTTGTCAGCAGCACGCACAGCAGGGACATGAGTCATGACGTATGTTTGTACAACTGTGAAAGATTACATACAGCTGTGGGCACGCATGCGAGGGAACTTGAGTCCGAGTTTTGCACCTTTCCTCCGTGTATTCGTAGCAAATAGGGCCGTTGCTTAGCACATAATGCGCATGATGCTCCCCCCGTGCCGATACATACACTTTCTGTGTAGCGAGAAATGCCCTACAGAAGATCCCACCCTGCCTGACCCATTCGAGCTGCCAAGCGAGGCCCGTGGGCGATCAAATAAGCCCGGTTCTGCATTCTTTTTGCACCTAAGTCAAGCTCACCGCCCCCTGGGCTTGGACCGGCTGGCACATGACCAAGAGCACCAGCACGGCACACGAGACCGCGAGAGTCGCGGAGGAGCATCTCATCTTGCTGCTTCGCCTGTGAAATATGTAGACGACAGATTGTCGCGCCGCGAAGGTCCAAATCACTGCAGGCTCGCTCTCGCTGTCACGATGGGTGGATGGTTCGCCTTAATGAATTGGGTGCGTGCTGAAATAAGTTTCGTATGATTGGGATAGCAATACAGCCTTCGACGTGCGGAACACCGACGATTGTGGAGATTCGACTGTTAGGTTCAAATGCAATTTGAAGTTGCCTGCCAGCCCTAGGAGGTCACCGGGCCGCAGATGGATCACAGGACAAATTTAGCAACGTAAGCCGATCAGCTCCTACAGACTACGGCTCCTCCATCCAACATACTGTAAATTTTAATGTGTTACTATGTCACTGGGCACTGTAAGCAGAAGGGGGCCTTGTGCAGCTTGAAGTACGGCAGAAAGGCGGTCGTTGAAGTAACGACCGCCCGCCCGTCAACGGCGCCGCGCGACCCGTCGAGATGCCGGCGGCGAGCGGTGGCAATCAGACGCACCCACGCAATATGTACGCAATCGTATTATGCCATATATATTCATTCTTTCGCATTGTCTTGGACACTCTTGAAAGGCTGCTTGCTATGTTTCCGATGTTTCAGAAGCCGATTTGGAGCGTGATGTGGAGCGTGATGTGGAGCGTGATGTGGAGCGTGATGTGGAGCGTGATGGGGCGGACTCGAGCGGAAGGATTAGTTTCTGCCGCAATCCTCAGGCAGCAGGTCGATTTTATGATAATTAATTTGTGTGCTTGTAAATCATCAAGAACGAAGCCCCCTGAGACTGAAGCTTCCCCCACGCTTTCCATCGGTTCGGCATCGACATACAAACCCTGCCTTACTTCCTATATCGTGCTGTTAAGAGCGCAGCATGCCAGGCCCGAAAGTTTGCTCGCGCAAAATTAAAGATAGAGCACCGCAACCCCGCCAATCAGTAATCCGCCGTCGCGACAATCTCAAAAGTAATGTAAATATGCATTGAGACCGCGCGCACTCGATCGCAACTACTGATTATATTTATGATGATATGTACGCTGCTGATATATCAGGCCAGAGAGGGCCAGGCAAGCCATCTTCATTAGCTTTCACAAACTGCAACGGAACGACGATATATGTACGCAGGTGTACGCCAAGCGCACGCACCTCGGAAGCGTAAGGGATTCGCGCAGGCATGTACATATGAACCAACCTCACCATGTGTGCGCCATCCTCAAATTCATGACCAATGTGCAAATTCTCCGAAGTAAACGGCATTGGTTCCTGCCGGGTGTGGTCGTGCGGCTAGATAGATGCCGGCTAGGTACAATACAACTAGATAGGTCCGGCATCCGAGCGGTCGAGCGGCCGCGGCATACTTGCTTGGCGACCGCGGTGCAAGTGCATATTATTATTATGAACACAACAAATATGACATTTTTTACCAAATCTTTTCGAAGGCGTAATCTTAGCTTTCCTGTATCCAACTGCGTGCGTCGTCGCCACGCACACCTGTTAGTTAGGTAGCCCGTGCGTCCAGCAGGTGCCCTTGCAGGCGCAGCCCGAGGAACGAGCTCGCTGCCGCGTCGACTAAGATAATTATACCCTCAATCTATGCGCTGAAGCAAGACGCACTAAATGCACGCACGGAGCCCCATTTCGTTGTGTAGCTGCACCGACCTGCTGGCAACAAAAACATTTCGGCTAGTCCAGCGCGACGACGTTACTGCCGCCGCGCGATGGATACCGACCCTTCAGATGAAATGACGCATATATATTCGATCGGCGCGTCCCATACGAACGGGCAAGATGGCAAGGCTTCCGACAGAAGACAGACAACGCATGCATCCGGCCCAAGAGAAGTAGTACATGGGATGGACCGAATCTCATAATCCCGTCACAAAGCCCGCCCCGTGCCCCATCCATATATGTGGTCCACAGTCGCAGAATAGGCCGGTTGCGATAAAGAGCGACAAGGCGATCAATATATACCAGAAAGCCGCACTCATATAGGAGGGAGGGCGTGCGTGGTTGAGACTACGTTACGAGATAGTGCTAGATTATTATCAAGCGGCGGCGCCCTCAGCACGCACGCAGTCGCAGCAAGATGCGCGGCGCGCTTTTCCTAGCGCTTTCGTGCGCGCTGCTCCTGGGGAGTACCGGCTTGAGCTGGGCTCAGACGGCGGTGAGCGAGGTTGTCTCCCCCACGCAGCCGCTGTCTCTCGATCGTGCGCGAGGTTTAGCGTGAAGGGATGGCTTTGTGTTTATGTACGGCCGGTTTCTTGTCTGCGCCCCTTATCGAGCGTCCAATGTCCTTCGAATGCAGAGCACTGGCAATCCCGACGACCCCGGCCCCGTGTTTGCCGCTGCCGCCGCCGACGACGACGACGACGCTGGTCCCAAGTTAAGAGCCGCCGAGATGCGTGATTCGCCATCCAGCGGCCGGGACGCTGTGGTCTCTGCCCTCCAAGCCCTGGGTGCCGACTTCGCCACCATCAGCAACATCGCTGAGGCTCTGCCTTCCGATGGTGGGTCACAACGCTCGGGCGGCGGAGGCAAGGGCAATTGGACCGCCGGCCGGGCTGTGCCTGCCTGTCCAAGATATCCGGAGCTTTGATTGAGATGGGCTTTTCAGCGTTTTCCGGTTGCGAGTAAAAAGAATACCAAAATAAGTGGTGTTTTGATTATCGATTCTCGAGGGTGCAGAACGACAGCAAAGGGGGATCTCTTGGGAGGGTGGACGGAGCATAGCCGAGCAAAGCTCTATCTGGCAGATGCCTGACCCGGCGACACACCCAGCGACACAGGAGCAAAAAGACAGATGCAATAGTGCAGCTAAGTTCGTTGTAGTGCAGTGTGTGTGGTGGGGTGTACGTAGAAGTAATTGCTGACGCCCTCCATCCATCCGCCGTGATACACGGTTGGCGGTTAGTGCGGTTAGTTCGCTCAGCATATACATGCTCCCCAACTTCCACCACTGTGCGTGGTACATACATACACCGCAGAGCTTGGCCCAACGGCCTGGCTGGCAAGATTTTTCACGGCATCATTTTCATGAGCCTTCGCTGCCATCTGACCGAGTCTTCCTGTGCCCTTCCCCGCCCTCCGTCCCCCGCCGCCCTTGCCCTTCTGCTCCCGCCGGGTGCCTCGTATCCTGTGTGTGTGTGCCCCTCCACGCGCATACATACATGTGCAGCCGCCACGCTCCGAGACTACCTGATCCCAACACGCTCCGCTGACGGGTCCATCCTGACGCCGGCCCAAGCGGCCGTCGCCTTCAACAATGCGGTGCGTCGCACGTGTTCCTGATATAACCACGCCCTCGCTCGTCGGGCGTGTGGTGACGCGTTGCACTGTTGCAAAGTACCAAACAATGGACAGTATCCTGCGTGTATAAGCGAACGTGTTCCTGATATAACCACGCCCTCGCTCGTCGGGCGTGTGGTGACGCGTTGCACTGTTGCAAAGTACCAAACAATGGGCAGTATCCTGCGTGTATAAGCGAACGTGTACTAAGGGAGGGTTCCGCGTGTGGCGGCGTTGCCGAAAGTTCATACTCATGAACCACTTGGTCCGGCAGTTGTGAAGACAGGATCGGCGGTGTAGCAGCCAGCGTGCCGTGGCCACGCACGGATGCATACGCCCAGGCAAGCAGGCATGCGTGCCGACGACTTGCTATACCCACAAATGGCAGCAAGGATGTGCTGGGGCGATCGGAAGTTGCTGCCACCCCGTGCTGCATTGCTGCATGTTATATTACCTTCTATGCCGACCATCGATCGAGCGGACGCAACAACACGACCAGCAGCAGACCCCGCCGATTGCAGCGTGTCACGCACCCTCTGCTTGATATGGATTACCCCGCTGCGCCGCGGACGTCTGCAGAAGGTATTCTGACTCACATTTGGATGGATGGTAATAATGCTTTGGACCGTGTGCTACCACTACCGGTATGCTGATTAACACCTCTGCGCCCGTACTCTGTGTCCCCGCTCTCCGTCGCTGCGTGCTGTGCAACGCAGTTGAACGATGCCTTTTTCAATGTCACCCAGGAGCTTATGGACACAATTTTGCCCACCGGCAGGGCTGGGGGGCGGCGTTCTCCGCCCGAGAAGGGCGATGGCAAGAAAGGTGGCTTGAACCAGAAGTTGGAAAAGGGTGGCCTGAACCAGCAGAAGCAGGAGCAGCAGAAAGGCGGCTTGAACCAGCAGCCGAAGCAGGAGCAGCAGAAAGGCGGCTTGAACCAGCAGCAGAAGCAGGAGCAGCAGAAAGGCGGCTTGAACCAGCAGAAGCAGGAGCTGCAGAAAGGTGGCTTGAACCAGCAGAAGCAGGAGCAGCAGAAAGGTGGCTTGAACCAGGAAACGCCGTTGCAGCAGAAAGGTGGCTTGAACCAGAAGAAGCTTGGGAAGGCCGACAATCCTGGAACGGTCAACTCGCGGAGTGCTGTCGGATTCCCCGGTGTCATCATCGGTCTCGGCACGCCAGTTGACCCCGGTGGTGAGCGGGTGCATTTGATGACACCGCCCTGCTGGGCGCACATCATGTGTGTATGTGTTTGTTACACGGTTGGGGGTGCGTGCCCTGCCCCTCTCATGAACAAAAAACCCATCCGTAATGTGTATGTTTGCAGACAGATATCACAGCACACGATTGTTACAGACATGCTGTTCGTTGGGAGTGTGCCACTTACTTGCTCCATTCTTTCTGCATTGGTCGCCGCTGATGATCGTCCTTGCCCCTGCATCCGTATATGATCACAGTCTTCGGAGACGATTTTACTGCGGGCGAGGGCCTGCCGCCTGTAAGAACGGCCACTCCAGCCGACTTTCAAACCTTCACAACACAGCTGCTGGGTACGTGTACATATGGGGTGTTGTGACGATTTGGATGGTTCCAGGCGGATAGAATGCCTTGGAGTGGTGCCTAGCGAGCGAGCGAGGCGGTCGCGTGTGTGCGTGCGTGCGTGCGTGCGTACGTGTACATCGCATTCCACATCCTGCTGATGCATTACAGAACATACACAGGCGTCTATGCTGCAGTAAATCAAGTATTACTTAATTGTACTACGGCGGCATGCAGTACATACAGCCTGCAAGCTGAGACGTGAGTGCAGCTAGCACTGAATGGGCGCATGGCTAATGAATGGCCCGCGTCGCTTGCCCACAGGAGACCTAGACAATCAGCGGAGGCGGGTTTCGGAGGCTGAGAAGTTCCAGGAGGATGCCAAGGAGAAAAACAGGTCCCAGAGGACATTGGAGCAGGCGTGCACGCAATACGCGCTGGCCGAGTGAGTAGCTCTTATCCGTAGCTAGGCTGCATTCTGTGTGTACGTGCGTGTGCGTTTTGAATTAATGTTTGGGTTTCGAAGCCCCCGATTACCAAATGTTACACACAATGCATACGAGTCGGGGGGAAGGCGCAAAGGCAAGTGAAATATACCTCCGTAGGTATGTATGCGTGCGCGCGCAGGTGTGTTGCTTAGGGTTTAGGGTTTTAGGGTTTTGCTCAGGATATTGCTCGGGGTGTCGTTGTTGTTGTTCATTGTTGTTGCAGTCGGCTCCAAACCCTCGCGGTTGTTTACAGTGGATGCCTGGATGGGCGCTGACCACAGATGCGCCAAGCTAGCTATGCGCCAAGCTAGCTATACGCTAGGCACGCATTCCGGTTTCCCTGGATTATAATAAGAATACTTCCCCAGCACTGCGCCATCACGCCTCGCTACCAGGCGCCGAAAAAAGTAGGTGGCAATTAGGTGCATCACCGTCACCCTGCCACGCACCGTCCGTTTACTGACACCCGTGCATGCTCAAACTGACTGCTGCCGCACACAGATTTCTCAACACTTTTGCGGGCCTCGTGGGAAATGTCGGATCGCCGTACAGCGCCGTATTCAGCATCTTGTCTGATTTCGCTGGAGTGGGTTACACCAGGTAAGGCAGGCAGGGACGGCGGGGCCGGACACACTCGTTCGCGCAAAGTGACGAGCGAGTGCCTGCACGTACTCCCGGGAGCAGCCGACTCGCACGGTCAATGAGCACTGCTGCGGGAATAAGAAGCTATCCCCGCCCGCCGGCGGATGAATCTCGCTAGTTGGGCCGAACATGCTTCTCCCGCCCGTGCAATTTATTGGTATGCATACCTGGCGCATTGCAGCAATAGTGCTTTCGAACCCCAACAAGGCTCTCGACCGGATCGAACCCAGCCTTGTTGTCGTTGCCGGCCCTCCACGGCCACAGCATCCCTTCCTACCTTGCACATAACCAAATGCTCATATACGGCCACACAAGTGCACTCTCGCATGCATGCAGGCTCAGCTCCGAGGGCAGCGACTACCTGAACGCCTACTGCTGCGCTTTGGTGCGCCAGTCAGGGGCCAGCCTGGACGACATCGGCAACGTCACCCTCGGCGCCGCTAGCGTCGGCCTGGCGGAGCTGCTTGGCGGCGGCATCCCCGGCGGCGTCGCCATCGGCGGCGATGCGGCTGCAGTCGCCACCAACGTTGTGGGCACACTCGCCGACGCCGTCAGTGGGGTGGTGCAGCTAGCCAACGGCAACGGCGCGGCACAGCGGCAGGGCGAGCGGCAGCGTCAGGACGACCAGCAGTGCAGCTTCCTAGACTGGCTGGCCTACTCACTGCAGGGCAACCGTTTGCTGCGGCAGCGCTTCGTGAGGCTCACCAACGCTGTGACGGTAAGTTAAAAACATGTACCGCGCGCGCGTGCGTGGAAGGAATCGACAAAGGGTGAGTGGCTGCTGCCTGTCTAGTTGGCTGCAAATAATTTGGGTATCTTCTATCTCGCCGCTGTGTCTCTATGAGATGCTACGGTAGGCGAGCGAGGAGTCCTTCGTGGTCGTACGTGCAGCAGTAGTCGTGCCGTGCCAAGTAAGGTCAAAGAGCGCCGGCGGCATGCATAATTCACCCCACCCGCCGCCGGGCGAGCGACGGCGTGAATGAAATCCCCGTGCGTTTACGGCGCTGCACGCCGGTCTGCAAACCAAGATGGGTTTGCACCTACCCATCCAGATAAGGTTTTGCGACCTTGCTTATATTCCACCGCCGTGTCCCACGCAACCCGCCGTTCGAAACCGCGCGCAGAGGCTGCAGTCTCGGATCTTCTCTCAGGCGATGTCAGGTGCTAACCGGGCGTCCAGTTCGGCGGCCCGACTCCTGAATAGGTTGAACGGCGGGGAGGATGCCGCCGCCCTGGGCGACCTCCTTGATGGAGTCAACGTGTTGCTGGGGCGCCCCTAAAACCCTGCGTATTGTCATCCAATATGTCGGTCACCAAATTCTGTCTGTGATCATCTGCGATTCCATTCTATTGCTGTTGAGAGTCCACACGTGATTTTTTGTGGTGTTGTCGACACTACTGACACCGACTAGCTATCGACAAGCGCAGTTCTCGTGAGTTGTGGGCGTGGGGGCGTCTATCTGTTGGGTTTTCCGTTTGTTCGATCTTTCCGCTTCTGCGATGTCCCGCGTAGCAAGTTGAAGTACTTCAGTTATGTTGCACGGGAATCGGCGGGCTGGGCCATTGATTGTGATTGAGATGCTTATTTGGCCCCGTCATGTGATGTGCGAATGGGCCTATGATGAAGATTATGCGATTGGTTGCCGGCCGTGCGGACGGTCCTGCCTGTCGCCTGATTTGACCTACCCTCCTTGCTTGTAAGCGGTAGGGCTTACTTGGCTCCAGACTAGGAAGGAGCCTACCTGCTGCTGCACCGCCAGCAGCGCCTTATTCACCTGTCCGCCCCCCTTCTCACGCCAGCAGGGTTAGTTTACCCGGCATGGTTCATTTATTGGGACGTACTTCAGACGGCGGCTTGTGCCGTAGGCAGCCGCCGAAGAGGCATCTGTCTGCTCCCCTAGCAGACGCTAGGGCTTACGGTCCAGCGGTGTAAGGAAACTTACCTTTCCGTTTTTTTTCCTGCGGTAAATCAGGCCTCCTGAGACTTCCCATGCAGCCGCCTGCTGTCAATCTGGCTGCTCGTGTCCATCCAACAATCAGGGGCGGGCGGGGCAGTTCTATTCCTCCATCCAGCTTACGCCGATCAATCGGTAAAGCGTGCGACCGGTACTGCAATTCTCGCAATCTGGCCCGAATGCGATCTGGATGCCAGGGGTGCTGCGAACAAAGGGGCAAGCTCGGAGAAGGTACACCGCGTACGCCCGCTTAGCCACTAGCTCCTGCAGCAGCGACACTGGCCAAGCAGATACCGGCCGCGCGTTTTAGTCTGTGAGGATGAACAACATATTCCATTATTTGGGGCTTGCGAGAGCGCGTTTCTGCACTGCAAACTCGCTTGCTAGGGTATTGGCACCTGAGTGATTTATCGCTTGCGTGTGCACGCATGTCGCAGGCTGCCCCGCCGGCGCCTCGGCTGCATGCACGGGTCGCCTTCGGTGCAGTGCACGGCCAGCTGGCCCGTTGGCTCTGCTCTTCAAGGGTCTGGAGCCCACTGGAACAAACACACACGTCTTACAAGCAGCAGATAGGGACGCATCACTTTCCCTGATGGGCCATTGCAATGCGTGCGAGCCTGCAGACCGGTCTCTGGCATGATACGGTATCTGGCGGCGGCACGCATGCTCCCCAGCGAGGGACTTGATTGATACCGCACTTCGCAGCCGCTTCGCGCACTTCGTATCGGCCGGCAGGCAGGCAGGGTTCAGATTGCCAGGTGGTGAGGAAACAGCAACAGCAGAATGATCAAGGGCCGAGTCGAGCCACTGATGCGCTTGCAAGCCCATGAGGCGCTCCGCGAGTCCCCAGGCAGGCAGGCAGGCAGATAGGCAGGCAGACAGGCGGGAACTACTCGCCACGGGGTGTGTGGACATTTTGTTCGGCGACGCGGGCTCGGCAAGAGATAGAACACCTGCATGGGGATGGCGGCACAAGCTTTCATGGCGGCACGCGTTGTCGGGTTTGGCGTCCCATACAGCGGGTATTGCCCGCCAGACCTCCCGAACAAGTCAAAGGGCAGATCAGCCTTTTAATCTAGTAGCTTGCATCACCGCCTGAATCACCTGGCAACGAAGCACGACCCACCATTGCTACGCGCACGCACGTGTGCATTGCCTCGGGGTGCGTCAACTAACAACCAACCCCGGTGGCGCATCCCTCCCTCTCTCTCACGCTATCTCCTCCCTACGTTGAGCAGCGCCCCTCTCCGCCCCGCCTACAGCTGCTCATCTTCTCCAAGTCTATGGAAGCTGCACCGCCGCACCGCCCCTCCCGACGGGGCTGCCAGCCAACGGCCGGCCGGCTAGCTCGGGCCGCGGCCGCAGCCGAGACCCTCTCCCAAACGCTACAGCCTAGCGGCTCCTCTAGTGACGACAGCCCTCGGCGCCACGGGCCCCAAAGGGACGCGACAGCCGCCACACACCCGCCTCCTCTCCTCAAAGGCCTCCCCCTTCGCTCGGACTTCTTCCCTCCCTCGGGGGGCCCTCCCTCCCTCCTCAGGCCATGGTCCCTCCTCAGGCCATGGGTCCCTCCTCAGACCACGGTCCCTCCCTCAGGCCTCCCTCTCAAGTCGTGAAGGGCCTCCCTTCCTCTAGGCCTCCAGCGCATCGAAAAACTGCTGCACCAGCGCGCGGTAGTTCAACACCACAGACAGCTGCGCCTCAGCGCCCACCGCCTCCCACCGATCCCGCAACGCCAGCAGGAACCGCCGGGAGGGCAGCCGGGCCTTGAAGCTGGCGACGGCGTCCTTGGACAAGGCCCGGCGCCGCCGCGGCGCCTCTGTCTCCGCCGCCTCCGGCGATCCGGCGCCAGCGGCGGCCACGGATGTGGACGATGTGGATGACGACACCGCCGCCGTGGTGGGATCCACATTGGCTTCGGCGGTCTGCTCCTGCTCCTTGGCGGCGTCCTCCTGCTGCGGCTGCTGTGGCTGCTGCGCCTGCGGCGCGGCCGCCTCGGCCTCAGCCTCCTTCGCGCCGGCGGTAGCACCCGCATCCTCCGCGTCGCCCGCGTCCTTGGCGGCCCTCCGCGGCAGCCGCTCAAACATCTGGTTTGCGCCCAGCACCACGAACGCAATGTCGCTCGCGGTGAGGCGGTCCACCTCTCGGTGGAGCTTGTCCCACACCTGTGCGCCCGCGCCCGCGCCGCGCCGGGTCGGGTCCGGGGGGACAATGGATCGCGGGACAATGGGGATCAGTGGGAACGATGTACGAGACAGTAACTGGGGACAAATGGGAATCAGAGCAATCAGCAAGGCCGTGAAGGGGAACAAGGAGGCCAGGAGGACAAGGCGTCGGGAGACACGGGGGAGCCGGATTACTCGGATGAAGCCAGATAGCGTGCTGCCGCCGCTCAACCGCACTCGCAACTTGCAAACCTATTCTGGCCGATTGTTCGTTCTGATTAATCTTAAACTCCATTCGGTAATTTCCCGGACACCTCCTCCCCGCCATTTGACTCCTGGTGGCGCTGTATCCTGGTGCATACCAGCAAAGGCCTGTGCGCGAGCCGCACCGGAACGTCCACAAGCCGCACCAACACGCGTACACACACGGGGCGCGCAGCCGCCGCACCTGAGGGGACCACACCGGCGGCGCCTCATGCATGTGCGCCCACGCGAAGAGGAACCGCGCCGCCGCCTCGGGGCTCGCGGTCTGCAGCTGCTGCCGGAAGGCGTCCCGCGCTGCCGCCTTCCATGCTCGCCAGGGCCGCACCCGCAGCGCCACCAGCGATACCATGATGTTGGAAAGCGCCTGGGCGTCGCACGAGGGCAGCAGCCGCAGCGCTAGGGCCAGGAGCTTGGAGGACTGCGGGGTGGCAAGGGGCGGGACGTCAGGGGGCGGGGTGAGAGGCAAGAGAGGTTTGCATCAAGTGAGCAGGCTACGTGAGCTGGCCGCATTCTGAGCATTTTTGCGACGGTGAGCGAAAAGGGGGCCACAGCAGCCCAACATCCCCACGGGCCTGCCGCGCCTGCAGGCTAGCAGGCCCTCCCTATAGCCCTCCCTCGGCTACCGGTAGATAGGTGTGCTGTGATAGGTGAGGGCACCCACCACCTCAGCACTCCACCCAACCAACCAATGTGTCAGCCGTCAGCCCATGTTGAGGTTGGGGCCAGGCACCTCCACCTCAGGGATCGCCTCTACCCCGCCGCTAATGGAAACACTGCTCCTCATCCGTCCTCCCTACTAGTACCACCAGCCAGCAATCCAACCGAGCCAACGGTGAGGATTACCTCCCACCACGTCAAGCCCTCATCGGTCACACGGCTACTGCCACCGCCCCCCTCCGGAATAGCTTCCCTCGCGCCGCTTTCGTCTTTCAATGACCTGCCGGAATCAGCGCACCTGGTACTCCGACGGCTCAAAGCCCAGGCGCGGCAGCGCCATGAACACGTCCTGGCACTGCGGGCCGCTGAGGCGGTCGCCGTACTGTACGGCACTGCACGGACAGCGGAGGAGTTCGTGACAAGGGGACGGTTTGCCAGTCAAGACTCCAGCCAAGTGCGTTTGTGGACTGCGGGAGGGGGCTTGGGGGAGTGAAATCCGTTCATGACGCGGGAGGGAGCAACCAGCCTTACAGGGACCGCAGTGCCAGTCATCCCGGCCCCAGCCAGCGGCACCTAATCCCCCCAGCCAACACACAGCCCAGCCCAGCAAAGTTCTCGGGCCAGGCCCCCATCTCGGGCCAGATCCACATCCCGCACCATTCCCAGATCCCCCACAACGTCCCAACCAAACCCTAAACCCCCAGATCCCGCACAAGGCCCGGCTCGGAAGTGCTCTCCGGAAGGCTCACCGGAAGACCGCCTTGCTGATCAGGGCCGAGGGCACGGCCGGCATGGTGTTGGGGCACTCGGTCAGGAGCTGGCTGAGCGCCCACAGCGTGTTGGTGACGCCCTGCGTTGGGAATGGGTGGGAGCGGCGCAGGTAGCGGCCGAGCGGGGACACCATCGGAGTGGAGGCGCGAAATGCGGGTACTAAAAGGCATCTGTAGCGTCTCATCACGTGTATCCCGCTTCAAGGGCGTTATTGCACGCTTTACAGCATCAAAGGGCGGATGCTACAGAGCGGCATCGTGATGCAAACCGGCCCTCCCCAGCCCTCTCTCGCACTCGCAAGACTACCCCTCCCACAGCCCTCTCTCGCACTCGCCCCTGCCATCCGCCCCAGCCATCCGCCTCACTCCCACCTACCCACCCACCCACCCACCTGCACATCCGGCTGCTCCCGCTGCTCCGCCAGCACCAGCCGCGTCACCGCCTCCCACACGGGCGGCCAAAAGTCCTTGATGGGCGGCGTGTAGCGCAGCAGCGCCAGCCCCAACAGCACATTGGACACCTGCTGAGCCCGGTCTGCCCGGGGCAGCTCCTTCAGCAGCGCGATAGACAGCTGCGGGCGGACAGAGGCGGAGGCGAGCAAGAGGGGGCGGGGGTGGGTAGGCAGTGGAGTGCAGTGCGTCATCGGGGGGCTTCAGGAGTGCAATGGGTGATGGATCTGGTCGCACAACAACCAGCCCCCTTAGCTAGATGACAACCATGAAGGACCAGGAGCAAGTAACGTTGGGGAAGGGAACGGGACGCGGCGTGGAGCGGAAAGGGCGGGAGGGGCGCACCGAGGGCGTCAAGGCTGGTGGGGATATCTCTCCAGGTAACGGCAACCGGGCGAGACAACTACGGGTGGCAACAGGAGATGCAGCAGGGCATAAGGCTAAAACACAGCACAAGCCAAAGGAAGCGGCAGTACGACCTAGGGTAGCCTAACCCAAATGTCCTTCAGCCTGGTTTGCTCAGCACAACCACAATGAATGCCCTCGGCTGCTCTCCCGAGCCCAAGACCCTTAGGCACCAGGCTCATCTTTCCGTCAGCCTCCCTTCCCGCTGCCCCTGGCTTCCCGGCGTAGCCCATGGGCCCTGCGCCCTCTTCCTCCCCTCTGTGCTGCAGTTCTCCCTTCTTACCCTCTCCCGCATGCGCGTGCACTGGCCCAGCGACCCTGGTGCGCACCCATCAGCAAATCCACCCCGTTCCGCGCCCCCTGCCCGCCAACGCCCAAGCCACCGGTACCCAATCCGGTCAGCGGCCCAATCCAGTTGGGTTGGCAAATCCGGGCAGCAGCCCAGTTTCAGGTGGATAACGGAAGCATGACTCACCTGCGTCATAAACATGCCGCGCGGCTGGTAGCCCAGGCGGCCCAGCGCCCACACCACATTGGAAATGTCCTGCATGCTGAAGCCCGACAGCTTGCGCCCCGCTGCGGCCGCCCACGCGTCAAGCAGCGCTTCCGAAACCACCGTGGAAGACAGCCGGCCTGCCGCCTCCGCCTCCGCCGCCTGCTTCTCCGCGGCGGCCGCCGCCAGAGCTTTCCTGCCGCCGCGCACGCGCAGCGGCCGCGGTCGCTCCGAGTCCGCCGCGCCGGAAGTGCCCGCCTCCTCTGGAGACGAAGCCTCCGCCTCCGCCACCGCCGCCGCGCGCTCGTGTTCGCCCTCTGCAAGCAACTCGGCCTGCGCCTCGCCGCTGCTTCCACTGCTGTTGCCGCTGCTACCAGCCCCAGCTGATGTAGGAGACTCCGGCTTCAGTTTGGCGGCTGCCCACACCACGTTCGCGAGGCCGCGCGGCGCCATCTCGGCGAGCTGCTCCGCCGTCGTTGCCGCCTCCAGGGCGTCCACGAAGGCAAGCAGCGCCGCAGGCTCCGGCCGTTGCGTGGCGGCCGCTGGTGCGCGCGGGGCGCCCCGGACGTCGATGGGCCCGGGCCCTCCCCGCTCGAGGGCTCTGGGCGGGGGCCCGCACACGAGCTTGGCTAGGCGCGTCCATAGCTGCGGGGCACAATGTTACGGGCCGGAGAGCAGGCGTCGTTGCGGTGATAAAGTAATACCGGGCACCGTTGCAGCGGCCGCCATCACCGCTGCTGCTGCTGCCCTTCGACGCCAAGAGAACTGCTTGCTCCCCGCATGGGCAACGCTTGGACTGACACTTGCACGGTTTCTTTCTGACAGTTCCCACGTATCCATGCGGCCCCGTGAGCCGTGACGTGCCCGTCGGTCCCTTCTTAGACCCACATCGCCACAAGTACCCCAGCCGCCCCGCAACGCACCGTGGCAATATGGATGGCGTTGATGTCGTGTTTGCACCCTGCGTCGAAGAGTTGCTGCAGCTCCGCAACCGAAGACGCGGCGGTCAATTGCGCGGTGAACTCCCGCGGCTGGAACTCGTTGTCGCGGACAAAGCTGCGTGCGCCGCCCCTGCCTACGCCCGAGAACCTCCCTTCGGGGCCGGTCGTACCCTTGCCTGCCGTACCGCTGAAGCGCCGTCGCTGGTACCCGGACGACGTGGACGTCGATGACACCACGCTTGAGCTGGTGGTTGCGTGGCCGCTGCTCGCGGCCCGCTCCAGCTTGGCAGCGTGCTCGCTGGAGATGTCGCCGCCACCAGCCCCGGGTGTGGACAGGGGGGCGACAGAGGTGGCCCGCACCACGTCGGCTGAAGTACTGTGGGAGGGCTCATGCTCCGCCGATATACTTGGCTGTGCGATGGCGTTTGATGATGATGCCTCCGATGCGCGCGGTGACGGCGCCGCGATGCTGGCGACGGCAACGGCAATGCTGCCGCGAAGACGCACAGCCGGCTGTCGAACCTGGACGGATTTCGAAGATTTGCGCCAGCCGTGAGCGTTCAATTTGTGTCATGACGTGACTCAACTAGTTGTTGGAGCTTTTAAGAAGTGAGCTCGCAATTGGCTGTGGCTATTCAACGTTCGTGGGGCGGCGGCGCCTTGGGCTTGACGCTTAGGGATGCTGCTTCAACATGCTCAATTATCCATGCCGAAAGTGAAAAGGACAGTTCCGGGGGAAATGGGTTGGCTAGCCGTGGCGCTGCACCGGTGGCGGCAGGACCACATGCACGGAGCACGCCTTGCGACACACCTGGACGGACTGAAGCCTTTCCGAATTCTGCAGGCGACTTGGTATGCGGGTCTTCATTGCTGCTCAGTCGCCGCAAAACAGCTGCGCTCCACGTGCGACCACAAACAGCTCAGACAAGGCTTGGCACGCCAAAGAACAAATAGAGCTGCAGAATACCAGCAGTACTAAAGTGCGTTCTGCAAAGCAATCAAAAACACGAGTTGCCAGTTGGACTGGCGATTTCGTTGTGGAGAAGCAGAGGTTTTTCGGACCTTGTGCCGTACGCAAAATTTTTGTGGCAATTTACATTTTCACGCTGCGCCAACATTTGTAAATTCATAGGTTTAAGTTTTGAGTCTGAAGGTAGAAGCAGCCATCATTTTTAGGATTGCCCTCAATTTTTTTGCCAATGACAACGCGGTCGGTTGCTCTGCCAGATGGCTCGGTCCTCCGGATCCGACCGTATCGCCCCGAGGACCGTGAAGATGTGCTTCGCATTTTCAGCAGTGGCATGCTGAGCTTAGCGCTAGGAGGCACCGGTTACGTACTCAACAACAGTCGGCCTCTGAAGGTCCTGTCTTACGCGCTGCCAGCCGCTTCCTTACTTGTTAGTCGCAAGCGTGTCGGCCTCCTCGGGGGTGCTGTGGCAACCGTTGGAGCAGCGGCGTTGATGCCTTGCCTCGTCTTTGCGTTGCTCCGACAGGGTGAGGCAGTTGTCATTACACATTAAAGTTTTGTATGCGTTGTTAATTGTTCTCGAGTTACTTTGACCCGCGACCTGCATTATCGCAGCTATGAGCAAGTACGTTACACAGTCCATCACCGGCGTTGATCTGAGCGACATCGAGTCATTTTACTCGACGACGGGCGCTGGCCATGGCAGTGCTTTCTGGGTGGCTGAGCTAATTGAACCGGAGCCCGCCACGACAACGCCTCCGTCGTCCGCCGCTGCGGCGCCACTGCCGTCACGCCCCTCGCGAACAGCGTTGGCAGGAGGCTCGCTGCTTCAGGCGGTGCCCGACGCGCCAGATGCTGCGCCTGCGCCCCTGCCGGCAACGGCGCCGACAGCAGGCCCTGCGCCTAGCTTGACCACGGCCCAGCCCTCGAGAGAAATCGCAATGGGTGTACGGGCCGATAGGGACGGCGCCGTCGCAGCCTCTTCACGATCTGGATCTGCCAAGGCGAACGGCAGTCACATCTCAGCAGTAATGGAACTCGCAGACGGGGCAGATGCGGAAGAGCGCCAGATACGCGCCCTTGTGTCCGGGCTAGTCGCCGCGGCCGTCGGCAGGATTGAGGCCGCGGCGTCCGCCTGCGATGCCGCGGCACGACCCACATCACCAACGTCATCATTGCCATCCGCCAAAGAAGCGATCAGCCTGGCGTGCGCCGGAGAGGAACCCCAGATAGAAAACGACGCCGAGGAGGCGCTCGAACCCGCCGGCCCGGTCGATGGAGCATCCCAGCCGGAGGCCACAAAGGCGCCTTCGGTGGCGGCAGCAGCCGCCCCGGCCGTCCCCGCCCCGGGAACGCCAGCAGAAGTGGTGAAGCGGCCCCGAATCGGCTCCTTCGTGACTCCATCTGGAACGGGCCCCGCCTTACTCACCGCCAAGCCGGCGGCAGCGGCAGCGGCCGCCACGGTGGCGGCGGCGGAGCCGCCCCCGCCACCTACAGCGGCGGCGGAGCCGCCCCCGCCACCTACAGCGGCGGCGGAGCCGCGGGCCGCTGCCGCCCGGCGGCCCATCATTATCGGTCACGTGGCGCTCGAGCGAAAGTCCTGGAGGCTTGCGGAGCTTCGCCGCATGAGTGTCCTGAAGCGCTACGCTGGCCGAGGCGTGGGCGGCCGGCTGCTGGAGATGCTGGTGGCGCATGCACGCGACGTGGGGTTCCGGGAGTTGGTCCTGCACACGTCGGGCATGCAGCCGGCGGCGCGCCGGCTGTACGAGCGCGGCGGCTGGGCCGTCAGCAAGGTGACGCGAGTGCAGTGCGTGGACGTGTTCACGTACACGCTTGACCTCACCAAGCGGCCTACCTCCTGAGGAGCAGCATCGTAGTGCTTCGTTGACAGGGTATCGCTTGGTTCTTTGTGGGTCCTTGTGGTTTGGTTAAGGGTCAGTCCAGCTTCGAGGCCCTCATTTCCGATCGGGAAGGTGCCCTGGCGCTCGGTCGCAAGGCA
Source organism: Pleodorina starrii (assembly GCA_030267565.1). Lineage (NCBI taxonomy): Eukaryota > Viridiplantae > Chlorophyta > Chlorophyceae > Chlamydomonadales > Volvocaceae > Pleodorina > Pleodorina starrii. Next base: position 1,616,802 of record BRXU01000005.1, on the reverse strand, counting down.
ATGGCAACGGTTCTGCTGGTTTGTGGGCTGGGCGCGGGCGGGCTTTAATATGCGTTGGCCGCGTGCATTGCGGGGTGTGAGAGCAGGGTTTCGTGGCCGTTGGGGCAGGGCCCTGGCGGGCTTCCCCTCTTTTGGGTCGTCCGCAGGGCCCACTGCCCTGACTGACCTGAAGCAAGAATGATCTTTCGACTGCTGGGTTCATGAACCAGGACCTGATGGTTGTCTTGCGGTGCCGTGGGCGAGTTGTATAGTACGGCATTGTCCGCAATGTGTGCAATTGGCGAGAGGCCGATTCACGAGCGCCATACTAAAAGCACCCAAAGCTGCCATGCGTGATCGGATATACTGAATGCTGCAGTGCATAAATCATTATTATACTCGTGATTTCTTTCTTCATGGACGCTGGCTGGGGCTGTCTTGCAGGGTTGGGGTTGAAAGGCCGCACATTGGGCGGGATGACAGTTGGCAGTTGACAAGTGGAAGGCGTTTTCAGCGCATCATGGTTGGGCTGGTCTAGTTTCGCTCCAGGCATAGTACAGTGGCATGCCTTTACGCGGTGTGTTGGGGCGATGTGCGGATGCGACTGCAGGCAGCAGGCTTCAAGGTTGTGCGAGTTGCTGTTTGTTCCTTGTAGCTGCCCTCAGCTATATAGCGAAGCCGGCCATCGGCTAACGAGGAAGCGACCCGCCGATCAACGGGGAAGGGGCAATTGACGAGGACCTTTACACTGCAGCGAGAGCACAGCACAAAGCGCGGAGCGCCAAAGCGCGGAGCGCCAAAACAAACACCAGCCCGGAGCGCACAAGCGAAAACCGCGCGGCCGACGCCACCGGCGCGCGGGCAAACAGACTAGACGGCCAGCCAGCCGAACAGGCCGCCCGGGGGCGACGGGACGAGCCGCGGCAACCGAGGCAACCCCCAACCCAACCAAAGCTCCGGGCGCAGACAACCGAAACACCGCCAACCAGGCCGAGAAACCCGACCGTGAGCAAGCACCAAAAGGCGCGCGCCAGCAACCCCTATGATTCCCGCAACGAGAACCAGCACAGGACAAACGCGGTGGGGAAAAACGGGAACAGGGGCACCACAAGGCCAAAAAACCCCACCGCCGCCCCGGCCGGCACAACCCAACGACACTAGCGACACACAAGTCAGCCCGAAACCCAACACCCACCCGGCGGAGGGCTGGCCCCTTGCCGCCCACGGCCCCGTGAGCGGCGGGCTGGTCCCGGTCCGCGAGCACGGCCGTGTGTCCAACCGACATCCCTCAAGCACCGCACACACACGACCCGGCGGCGAGCTCCACCAGCACACGCCAGCCACCACGGGCGCGGGGCCGTCACCAGCACACGCCAGCGCCGCCGCGAAAGGACTCCAGCGGGCGGCCTGCACGGCACAAAAAGGGGCGGGAGCGCGAGCCAGGGAGGCTCGGGCGGGGCGGGAAACTAGGTGACTCACAGCGATGTGAGTGCTCTCGTGAAGTGAAGGCAGAATGCCTGAACGCAGCGAGAACCGAAGGTAAAGCTTCGGTCAGCTGTACGACGTCGTAACAAACCTAGCTCAGTCTCTACGATTGCTTCGCTCCTTCGAGACTAAGCTACTGTTTGTGTGGCTGTACGGCCAGTTGATTGTTGAGCTATCTTAATTGAGTCATCATGGGTACTCCGTCCTCCGTTAGATTTTTGGAAGTTGTCGGGATGAAAGACACCATTGGGCCTGTAACGAGTCTCGTCGGGTCTGATCTGAGGCCCGGATCCGGACCGGTGGTTGTTTGCGCACGCGCAAACAACCACCGGTTGAGTTTGTGAGGCTGTCTGTGCCATGCATTGGGACACGCGGCTTGCCCTTGCAAAAAGTTATATGTGCCGCTAGCGAATTTGGGCGCGACTGCCAGGGTAAGGAGGGTTGCGCTGGCCCTTCCGTTGCCCTTCCATGCGGCTTTCGTTTTGAAGACGAGCTGGACCATGCCAGTGGCCCAACTTGTCAATTCTACGCGTATGGATTGCAATGTTGTCCCACGCTGGCTGTCTATGCATGACAGATGTCCTCGGGCTAGGTTTTATTATTACTTGTTATTTTATTACTTGCTCATTTGCAACGACGGCCCAGCACCGATAGCGTCAGGCCTAAGTCTAAGTCATATTAATGCACATCTAAATGAATTAGCGCAACGCGGCCAGGCTAGCACTCACCGGTGTCGCAAACGTGCCACTCACACCGAACAGTGCTGAGGTTCTTCTGGGAAGTCTTGAGGGGGCCGTGCTGGAGGTCTACAACCTCTCAACATGTGCAGCCATATGGACAGCTCATTCAGAGTACCCAACTTTGGAGGGAGGGTAACGGCTCCGCAGTACAAGTTTCAGTTGCACCTTCAACGAGAGCAAGGCAAGGGCGCTCTATCCCGTTTGCATCAAAGAGCTTTAAAAATTAATTACCCAGGATGTTTATTTATGCGCAAAGCAGCAAGAGCTCTCCATCGTTTCAACCGTAAGACGAGTAGACGACGCACCTCCTCGTAAAAGTCCAGTCATAACCCTTGCCTGCTCCACAACGACACAACACATGGCATTGTTGTCTTGTACACCTTAAGGAGGACAGCGGAGGATACTCGGTGACCGGCCTTCGCCAAAGCTGCAAGCAGCCTAGTGGAGCTGCGGGTTGCGTGGAACGGCACGTAAGAGGTATGCGTTATATGTTTGATACTTCTTCGTACCCGTCCTCTTGCGGGTATGCGGCGGGTGTGCGGAATGGACATGCGAACGGGCGACCAGTGTCATGAGGCTCGCTAAGAACCAAATCATACTTTAACGTATGATACTGTGAGCATGTTGCACGAGGATTATCCTCGCCGGTGCACGGCCTTGATAAAGGCGTGCTAGACACGAGAGCAAATTCTTCTGCGCGCCTGTAGGCCTGTCAAGTCTTATGTTTTGTCAACTAAAAAACAGCGTTCGAGGTTAGCAGCCGCGGAGGAGACAGCTACCGGACCAGCGTAGTCCGGGAGCATGGAGCCCGGGGGTGGGGCCCCTCCCCTGAGGGGTCCCCCTCGTGGGCGGCCGAGTGACACAGATGGCGGCATGCTGGTGCCGGTAAGTTAAGTGCGGCTAGGTGTTGCTTCCCCTCGTTATGAAAAGCGCCCACCACGGGTAATTGCGGGCCAAGGGGGTAAAGGCCTGTCACTTGAACGCTAGGGTCTCACGTCTCTGTCCGAATGAGGCGGCCATGGCTCCGATGACAAGTGCTCTACAAGTTCAGCCTCCGCAGCATGCACATCCTCATGAATTCAGGCCACGGCGCCAGCGCCAAGGACCGGTCGGATGCGGCCACCACCCCACAGCTATAGCCTGCCCTTCCCAACCCACTCTCCTTCCGCCCGCCAGCCGTGTCTCAATACGCCTACCACTACCACCAACATCACCTACCCTACCCTCATTCCACAAGGCGGCGTCCTCCCCCTAGGAGCTCGCCTTTGCCTGCCTTGTTACGGGAACCCACGCACTGCCGCCGCCCTGCGCACGGTCTGGCTGGCCTAACCCAACCCTATTAACACCTCCCGCGCAGCGCGGCCCCGTGAGCGAAGACGTCCTGGCGGCAATCAGCGAGCGCGCCACCGCCATCTTCTCCAGCCACAAACACAAGGTCTCGGGCATGCTGGAGCCGCAGCAGGGACCCTACGCTTTGGCACTAGTGGGGGCGATGCTCGGACTCAACCAGAAGCAGCTCGGTGAGATTTTCGGGCCGCAGCCAGCCGCCGGCGAGCCGCGTCGCGGCAGAGGCGGCGGCGCGACTAGCTGGGCATAGGAGGCCGCAAAGAGAAGGCAGGGGCCGCGCGTGTATAGGGTTTTGCGTCGCGTGGGTAAGGACTATGGCCCGGGGGCTTCCCGCGCAGGGGGCAGGTTCGGGGCGGGCCTCTGGCCGCCTGGGCGGGGGTGAGGGGCGGAGGGCCGGGGCTTGCGTATGGGTTTGCGCTTCACTACAAAATGCACTGGGCATCCCGTTGGCATGGGCCAGCACAGCAGCGCAGCGAACTCCAAAGCAGGCGCAGCGCAGCTCTGGGTGTCTGGAAGGCCCGGGATGCGCCGGTCTGGGCGCAACACGTCTTTCGCAGGGACGCGACTGCTCTGGGCGGCAGTCGAAAGGACCTAACGGAGCTGTAAGGTCGGATGGGACCTGCGCGCCCACTGGATTCGAACACGGCTGAGCGCGCAAGCAAGCAGCCAACTCCATGCTCACTCGTCATTTCGCTGCGACGTGGCGCAGCAATCCCTGCACGTGCACATGCGTCTGCGCCCGCCAGCATCGCCGGCGTGGGGCAACAGCCCGCCGCAGCCAGGGGCGTAGCTGGCTGGCTGCAACGCGGCCGCTGCGGCTGCGGCTGCAGGCCTCGACTGAAGGCTGAGGACAGGCCGCGCCTCCCATGCGTTGGCGGCTCTACGCAGCCAACGCATGTCCTGCAGCGGTCCGATGGGCCAGGCGCACGCCGCGGCGTGGCCCCGCACCTCGTCGGACATTGCAGCGCCCGCGTCAGCGGTCATCCTGCGATGCCCCATGCGGCGCAGCTTACTTGCCGGTGCGACTCCCTGGTCGCTGCTGACACTGCTGTCCTGCCTGGCACACGTGCACTGGCACTGGCACTGACACTGCGCTCCTGCCTGGCATCGGCTCACGTGCACTGGTACACGTGCACTGGCGCTGACGGTCCGCAGACTCGGAGCTGCAGCTCACTGCGCGGGTGGGCCGCCGGCAGCTGAGCTACGAGGAGTTCATGTCGGCGTGTGAGGCCATGGTGGCGCTGCATGGAGCGCTGGCGCAGCAGCAGGTCAAGCGGCTGCCGAGTGAGTGACGAGTGGGTGGCGGTGGGGGTTGTTTACAACAAGATACAGCAGCGGAGGGACGGAGGTGACACAAGCGAAGCGATGAGGGTGGGATGGGTGATGAAGGGAGAGTGGGGTGAAGTGGGGGCTGGGGGGTTGCATGACACTGCACTGCTGCGGAGGAGGTTGGGGAGAGGGGTTGAATGCGGCGGGGATTGAGGGGGACGGGTGTGGGGCAGAGGGACATTGGCCCCATGGGAGGGGCGTGGGGCGCCTGCTTCGCAAACTCCTTCCCTGGGTCACCGCGAGTACCTGCTCGACCCCTTGCCTGGCCCCTTGTCCGACCCCTGCTCGGGCTCTTTTGGGTGGCAGACAACGACATGAGCGCCGCGCTCCGCGCCGCCTTCAGCCTGTACGTGAAGCTGAACGTGGGCGGCTTCATGGGCAGTGACCAGCGCATGAACAGCAACCAGTTCACCAAGATGTGCCAGGACGCCGGGATGATGGAGCCCAACGGTGCGGCGGCGGCTGCGGCGGCGGCTGTGGATTGGGATACACCATGTCGCGACGGCAGGGGGCGTAGCCTGGGCTTGCTGATCACGTCCTTGAGGGCTAGCTCGACACCGGCTTCGCCCGACCCCCGGACCCGCTCGCTCCCTGCCCTGCTGCATTGCGCACCTCGTTGTTCTTGCCCAGCAGCAGTGGGACCCATGGGTCGGCAGTCTGCGTGCGTTGCTGCCATGCACACACGTGCCTGTTTTTGCCTTGCCTACACGTGTGTTGTGGGTTGCACATGCCTCCCTGGCCGCCGACCCTACTATTGTCCTGCGACTGCCGGCCTGCCGCTCGCCTGCCTGCCTGCCTTTGGCGGGTTGTGGCACGCCCAACCGCAATCGATCCTTCGAACACCCCCCTCCTTATACTCCCCCTCCAGGTCCCGCCAGTATGTCAACGCTACAGATCAGCTGGGCCTCCTGCAAGGCGACCTTTGGATCCTCGCGCCTGCAGTACAGTCAATTCATCAAGGTGCCGGGGTTGCGTGCGTGTGGGTGTGTGTGTGGTGGGGAGCGGAGATAATGGACAACAAGCTAAGGCCGACAACCAGCATACCGTAACTGGCTGAACCGAGCCGTTGCTTACCGAACGTACCTCTTCCTCAGCGCGCCAATGCGCCCATTCGCTGACAGACCGCTATTTGCGGAGATGAGCGTTTCGCTCACCACGCTACACGTCAATTCACCGCGCCCTGCCTCGTGCATCCCTCCGCCCCGCCCGCCTTGCCCTCCACATCTGCCTGGCTGCATGCCTGCCCGCCTGCCTGGCTGCCCGGCTGCACGTGTGCAGGTGATTGGCGCGCTGGCTGCGGAGCTCTCGGGCGACGTGTTCCTTCTGGTGGCGGGGCTGGGGCTGCAGCTGCCCACCGTGCCGCCGCTGCGCAACGGCTTCCGCAAGCCGGACGCGGGGGAGGTCAATCTGCAGCTGCCCAAGCCAGAAGTGGTGCAGGGCGTGGGCGCGCACGTGGCGGCGGAGGAGGCATACGAAAAATACATGCAGGAGGGCAAGGTGGGTGGGCAGGGCGGGACGGGAACACGGGTTGGATGGATGGAACCCAGGGTTACCGGTGAGCCTTGCCAATGTTGCCGCCTGGCATAGCGTTCGGCGCTTGATGTTTGCGGCTCTTTGTTCCCCTTTCCGCCTCGGCTCGCTGCAACTGACGCCGACCATCTCCTCGCTCCCTCGCTGCCCCCATTGCTACCACCGCGACGTGCCGCCGGCCCGCCTGGACGACGGGCGGGGTTCCCTGGTGATTCCACCGGGCGGGTCCGGGGTGTCGTGGCTGCGCTCGTCGTCGCACCAGGCGCCGGATGGTGGCAGGCGCGGCGACCCGCTGGCCCGGGGCGGCGCCTCCCCCATCAAGGCGCGCCCCTCCGTCAACGGCGGGGTGCCCAACTGGGTCAAGGCCATGCAGGTGCGGGCGTGAATGTGCGTGTGTGCGTGTGAGTGACGGATTCCCGTCACAGCCGGTGTGTGTGCGTGTGTGCGTTGATGCGCGTTTGATCGGCCAAGGTGTAAGGGTTTAAGGGCTTTTAGGGTCTGGTAGAAGCACTTGCCCCGGGGAGGAAACGCGGGCGCGCGCGCGGTGGGTGGTTGATCCGCGGCCCTCGGCGTCCGTGTGCTGCCCTGCGCTTGCTCCCGCCACTGACGCAGATCCCTGCATTGTCTGTCTGCCTGCCTGCCTGCCTGGCTCGCCGTCTGCCTCTCCCTCTCTCTGTACCCCGTCTGCCGCTCGCAGGCGGACCAGGGCGGCGTCGGCCCCATGACCAGCGGCCAAGACATCCGGGGGATCCCCGTCATCGAGACGCCCGACAGCGACGACGAGTCGCCGCGCAGGCCGCAGGCGCGCAAGCCGCAGGCGCCAGGTGGGCTGGCGAGCAGCCCACTCCACCCCTCCTCCCCCTCATCCTGGCATCCTGGCTTCGTATGTCAGCCAGTCAGTTCTCTGTAATCCCTCCTTCGCCCTCACACTCGGCATCCATAGTAACCCCTTCTTTATGTGTGCGTGCGTGAGAGAGAGAGAGAGAGAGAGAGAGAGAGACAAAGATAATTGAGAGCGAGAGCAGACCCTAAGAAGTAGCCAACCATGGTTCCACCCCGCCCCTTGACCCCGGTCCCCCCCCCAGTGCCTCCGGACGATGGCCCGCCGATGGCGCGCGGCAAGGCCTCCCCCATGCGCCCCCGCATGGGCAAGCTGCCGGCCATGGGCGCTGCCGACCCGATGTCGGCGTCCTTGGATTCGGAACTGCTCATCCGCGCCGATCAACCCAACTACGGCGGCCCGGGGAACCGGGTGGACGTTCTGTCGGCGCCGGTGTCGGTGCGGCCACGCGACGCGGTGCGCAACGGAATACACCCGGACGACGGCCCCGGAGCGCTGGTAAGGGATGGGGTTTGGACGGGGCGGGCGGGCGCGGGGCCTTCGGGGGCTGGGGTACTTGGTTAGCGCGCGGGTGGGGCGGTGGAGGGACGCGTGGTGGTGGTAGTGGTGGTGTTCTGGTGCTTGGCACTGGGGCCCTGAGGCAGCCCGGTTATCCCGCGCGCGGCCAGCTCCCCTCCCGCTGCATCCGGTGAAAGCCCCGTTCCCTCACCGACCCACGGGTCACCCCAGGAGCCGCACCCCATAACCCACGGATCGGTCGCTTCCCGCGCCGCCCCGTCCTGCATCACAGGAGCCGTCTCTGCTGCCCGCGCCGCCCCGCGTGCGCAAGGGCGGCGGCATGGCCCCCGAGGGCTTCCGCGAGGTGGTGGAGCAGCAGGCGGCCGCCGTCAAGGCGCTGGAGGGGCGTGTGGAGGAGCAGAAGCAGCGCGAGCAGGAGCTGTTTGAGCGCGTGCAGCTGCTCACGGAGAAGCTGGCGGACGCACAGGCCGTGGCGGCCGTCACGGTGCAGGTACGGTGGCACGGGCGAGGAGTATACGAACGGGAGGTGGGATGAGGCCTCGGGCCCCCCGGGCGGAGTGCGGCGGGCTGCTTCGTCGTCCTCGCTGTTAGTCTCGACGTGTGGCAGGTCGCCTGCCACCACGCTCGCACTCCCCGCCTCGTTGTGCGGTTTCGCCAGCGCTTCGTCCCCCGCCGCTTTGCCCCAGTCCAACCCGCCCCGCCGCACTTCAGCCAGTACCAACCACGCCTCCCACCGCTACCCCTCCCTGCGCCCTCTGCCCTCGCCCCCGCAGTCGGGCTGCCCCGGTGCGCCGCTGCCGGACGTGCCGCAGGGCAAGGGCCGCACCGTGGTTTCGGGGCGGTGTCCGCTGACGGACCAGGTGCAGCGGCTGACGGAGCAGATGGGGGAGGTGCTGGCGAGGCTCAGCGCGCTGGAGAGCATCCGGATGCAGCCCAAGGCGCCGGTGGGTGGGGCTGGACACTTTTTATGTCGCAATACTTGCGGTTTCTGGTTGCTGATTCGTGATTACACAAATAAAATGAGTGGGGCGGCGGGCGGCGATTTTTGTTTCGTGAAGGACGGCGGGTGGTGGCATTGTGCTGCTGTCTGCGCGTGCTAGTTACGCGCTGTCTGGGCTCCTCTCGACTCGTTACACCGAGTCTCGACTTCTCTCCGCTAATTTCCTCGCGACTAACCCAACCCAATCCAACCGAAACCTCCAGACCGAGCCGGCTCCGAAAACTCGCAACCCCGTGGGCACTCGCACGCCCGAGTTCCCTGAGGAGCCCGTCCCCGTCGCGCCAGTGGCCGTGGCGTCCTCCTGGGGCCCGCCCGGCGGCGGCCGCGGCCGCGGCGGCGGCGTGCCGGAGCCGGACGGCGTGCGCGTCATCTCGCCGCTGGAGCCGGTCAACGCGACTCAGGGCGAGTGGATGAGCCGCCTGCTGCTCAATCTGGACAAGCGCATGCGGGTGCTGGAGGGGGCGGCGGGCAAGGGCGACGCGGATGCGGATGGCGAGGCGCTGGGTGAGGGTCTGAGGGGGGCAGGGAGGGAGGGAGGGAGGCAGGGAACTCAGATAATGGTCGTTCGATCAGGGAGGGAGGGAGCAAAGGGGCCGGGAAGGAGGGAGGGAGGGGGCAAAGGGGACAGGGAGGGACGGAGGGACGCTGGGCGGCGACAAGTGGGAGTGGACGGGAGGAAATCGAATCACGGTTATCACCGCATTCGCACCTGGACTGGGCGTGGGGCATTGCGTGACCCGTGTGCACCGAAGCCGCTTTCTCACGCCTGGGGCCTGCATTCGCGCCAGCGCCCGCACCTACGGCCGCGCCCATGCCAAGCGCCCCCCCCGCTGCTGTTTAGTACCCGGTACGTTCGGTGAAGTATCGCTCGACCCGCCCGGTTCCAGCTGGTCATCGCATCTCGTCGCTTCGCTTCCTTTGCTTTCTGCAACCTCCTGGCTGCGGGTTGGTTTGCCCTTGTGCCGTGTCCTGCAGCCGAGGTGCTCAAGCAGCTCCGCGGCATGCAGACCGCCGGCTCGCCCGCGCCCCCGGCGCCGCCTGTGCCCAGCGCCGCCGCGGCCCCGCCAGACCCGGCCTTTCTCAAGGTGGACCCCAAGCGCAAGATGGAGAAGGTCGCGGACACGGTCGACCTGGCGCCAGGTGGGAGACGGGGGACAAGAAGGACGAGACCGCAGTCATGGGGTTGGGGGATGGGGGATGGGGTTTCTTCGCCGCGGCTCGTCTATTTATTGTCCCCGCGTCCCGGCACCCCGGGCTTTCTCATCTCTGCTTACCCGCCCTCCTTCCCGCAGCGCTGCTCCCCACCGGCGACCCCGAGCTCGACCGGCGACTGGCCGCGCTGGCAAACGAGATGCGCTCCAAGCACGCCACCGTGGGACTGCTGCTGGACATGCTCAACCAGACGCGGGGGGAGGTGGCGGCGTTGGCGGCGCAGCTAAACGGCCGCGGTCCCGGCGACGGCGCCGGCGGGCCGGTAGTGGTGGGCCAGCGCGTGTCGGTGGCTGGCAGCCCCGGGCAGCGCAACGCCATCCGGGTGGTGGACGGCGGGCTGGTGGTGCCGGACGTGGGGCCGGGGCTGTCGCCGCCCATGCGCCGCGGCGAGCCGGCGCCGGAAGGTGGGTGCATGTGTGGTGGGGTGTGTGATGCGCTGCGTTGCTCTTCTGGGGGGCAGGGGCCTGGGCCGCCTGGGAGTAGGGCAGGGTAGGATCTACCCCCATGCTCTCAACACCACCATAGCCTGTGCCATCAACACCACCGCCACCATCACCCACACCATCACCGCCGACATCAGCGCCCACATCAGCACCCACATCAGCACCCACATCAGCACCCACATCAGCACCACTACCACCGCCAGGCATGGTCCCCCTGGAGCCTCATCTGGAGAACCTGGCTGCGGAGCAACACGGCCTCAAGCGCGCAGTGAGGGAGCTCTGTGCCGCAATCGGCGTGGCGCCGCCGCCCGCCATCGCGGCAGCGGTCGCGGAGCCGCCACCGCCCGCCCCCGCCGCCGTCTTGGCGGTGGTGGCGCCGCGCGCGTCTGAGCCGGAGCCGTGGGGCCAGCCGGGGCGGCCGAAGACGCTCAAGGAGGAGACGCAGGAGGTCAAGCGCAGCGTGGAGGGTGTGCAGGCGGATGTGGGTGAGCTGCGGCGGCAGGTGGAGGCAATGAGGGCGGTGGCGGGCTACGGCGAGTGGCCGCAGCCGCTGCGCCACGAGGGCGGCGGCGTGGCAGCGGCGACGGTGGCGGTGGCGCCGGTGCAGGCGGTGGCGCAGGGTCAGGGGCGCAACCCGGTGCAGGTCAGTTTAAGGGTTGGAACTGCGGGTTGGGGGGGTGGCGGGAAAGGGCCGGCCGACTGGCAGCCCAATCACAGCCCGACTGGCAGATCTGGATCTTGATCTGGATCTGGGATTTAAGCTGGATCTGGATCGGTGCTCAGCGGTTAGGGGGCGCGCAGAGAGAGACGCCGCAATGGCGCTGCTGGATAGTGTACCGAGCTCATGCAGGCAGGGAAGGCGGCTCCCATGCATGTGTGGTTTTGCTTGCGGAGACCGACCGGAACACCAATTCCCGCCCCCCGTGCAGGTGATGGTGGGCGCGCCGAGCCTGCCGGGCGATCCCGCGGGCCTGGCGCCGGGCCGCCGGCCGATGCAGTCCGGCGGCGAGCTGTCCATTGCAGGGCTCCCGGACGCGGAGGTGCACTCCCTGAAGGACGAGCTGCGCCGCGTCAAGGCCTTTGTGGGAATGCCGGCGGAGGCGGCGCCGGTGGGGGGGGTGGCTGCGGCTGCGACAGCGGTGGTGGCCGTGGCGCCGGTGAGCCCCGCAGCCGCTGCGGCGGCGGCGGCTGAGGAGGGCAAGTGGGCGGACGCGGGCCGGGGGCCGCAGCCGCTGAAAGACGCGGTGACGACGGTGGCGGCGGATATGGAGGCGCTGCGGAAGCACGTCAAGGCGGTGAGGGGGTAGCGGAGTGCGGGAAGCGGAAAGCAGGGAGCGGGGGACCGGAGAGCTGGAGGCTGGGGGAGTGGGAGGGCGTGCTGATGAGCGGAACTAGGCCAGCGACTGGGGCCGGCGGCACGCAGGACGTATGAGCGTGCGGGAGCGGGTGCAGGTGCGGATGCGCGCATACACCGGTGCCGCGTGTGTGGCACTGCCAGAGATTCGCGGTTGCCACGTCGTGGCAGCTTTGAGACAGAGGGTGCTGAACTATGCACCCAACGTTGGATACTGACCAACCAGTTGACTATCCTGTCGGTACATTCATCCGTCCCTTATCCCGTGCCTTGCTTGGCCGTTGGTCGTTGTCGTTGCGGCGGTTGCGTGGCAGATGGACGCGGCGCTGCGGACCAACATCGGCAACACCAACAACCTAACCTCCTTCATCAACGAACACGCGCCGGTGAGTTGGGCAGGAGGGCCGGGGATTGGCTTGGCAGGGCAGGGCAGGGCAGGGCTGGGGCAGGGCTGGGGTCATGTTAATTGGGTTTTCCCGCGTCTCCACAGGCCGTGCTTCTGCGCCCACATGACACGCCAACTTTTTATGTTATTCTTCGCCGCTGCTGCTCTTCGTGAGAGTGGGGCTGCAAATCTGCGCCGCCGTTTCTGCCTGCCTGCGCCCTGCAGGCCCTCAGCCAGGCCGTGCAGCCTGCCAAGGACGGCCACGCCGCCGGCGGACGCAACCCGATCACCGTCACAGCGGGCGAGCTGCAGCAGCAGCAAGGCGGCCTGCAGCCGCCGGGCAGGAAGGGACCGCTCCCGCTCCAGAACGAAGGTCCGGCCCGGGGTCCTCGCCCACCCGCCCGCCTCGTCCGCCTGCTTGTCTGTGATTACGGGGTAGCACGTGCCAACGTGTCTACGTGTGTGACGCGACGCGATCGGGCAGGGGGGGACCTTACCAGCCTTTCCGCCAAAGAGAAGCACATATGGCTCGCCAGCTCGGCGTTCGTTGGCCGGGCCGCCATGCACGGCGAAGTTTTTGCATTCCATACCGTCGCGAGATGACACGTGGTTGTAGGCCCCAGGGTTGCCCATTCCAGTATACGCGCGCCACCTTTTCGAACGCTCTCGGGCGTCTTTTTACTTGTGTCGTGCGTTTCCTGCCGCCGCCCTCTCGGCACCTCCTCACCCCCTGTCCATTCCTTCCGTCCACCTCCCTGTTCCGTCTTCATTGCCACCCCCCTGACAGGCGCCTTCGAGGCGGGTGGCCTGGACCCCGTCGAATACCAGCGACTCAAAGACCAGGTCCGCTCCATGGCCCGCTTCCTGGGCGGACCTGTGGAGCCAGGCGCAGGCTCGCCGGCGCCAGCGGCGCCGCCGCAGCCGGGTGCGGCTGCCGTAGCCGGCGGCGTAGCGGCCGAAGGCATGCTGCCGCCGTGGGGCGCGCCGGGCCGCGGCGGCGGCGGCCGCGGCGGCGCCACGGTGGCGGAGGGTCTGGGACAGGTCAGCAGCGATGTGGAAACGTTGAAGAAGCAGGTGGCGCAGATGGGCTTTGCGATGCGGGCGGCGGGCGTGGTGGACCCGTCGGTGGAGGCGGCGACGGCGGCCGCGGTTGCGGCGGGCGGAGCGGAGGTGGGTCCGGGCGGAGCGCGGCGCGGCGTGGCGCACTGTGAGCTCGCGGGCTTGAGGAGCGAGGTGGTCCGTGTGGCCCGGTTTGGGTTTGGGGAGGCCTCTTCCCTTCCACTTTCCCAAGTGCGTGGTGGCGTCTGGTCTTGGTGCGACGGTCGTCGGAAACCGCCCATCCCGGAGGGCGGCCTTTCGGCGCGGCGTCGCCGGTGGCGTGTAGCGGTCCCGCTGCCAGGGCCTCCAAGCTCGTTTTACCTGGTTGACAGGTCGTGGGTCCCATCAAACTTGCTCCTTTTACCTGCTGGTCCTTCAGGCGGTTGCGGTGCGGCAGCGCAACCCCATCAGCGTTATGCCCGGCGGCGCCAGCGCCGACGGCTCGACGGGTTTTGCGCCGCCGGGCCGGAAGAGCCAGCCTGGGCAGGAAGGTGAGGCGCGGGACGGGGCGAGGGCGAGGTGCTTGCCCTGCGCAGCCACACCACCGCGATTCCGCTCCGGCTGCTCTACACGCTGCTGGGCGCCTTTTTCGGACGCAAGCGGTGCTCGCGTCGCCCGGCTGCATCTTTCCATCCATGCGCGCTTCCCTCCATTGCAGCTCAACAGGCCCCATTTCGCCTGTGCGGCAATGGCACAGGCGTTCCCACAGGCCTTGAACCCGGGGGAGGGGTAGCGCCTCGTGTGGGGCCCTCTCACAACCTCTATACAAGCGCCCGCCTTCTTTTCGGTCCCGTGCAGGCGCCATGCCCTCCGCGCTGGAGGCGGACGTGGGCCGTCTGAAGGACGATGTTCGCGCCATGAAGCACTTCCTGGGCACCTCTCTGCCGGTGGAGGGCGCGGCGGCCGCCGGCGCCGGCGCCGCGGCGCGCGGCGTCGGCGAGGGCGGCCAGGCCGGCGGCGCCGGCGGCGGCTCGGAGCCTTGGGGCCGCGCCGGCCAGTTCCCGCGCGACGTGAACGACGTGGATCCGGTGCGTTACGGCATTACGGCAGTACGGCAACCCGTCATTGCTGGCCGGCCTGCCCTTCCGCCCTTCGTAGCCGGTGGCGTGCCTTTCCACCGGTGCGGCCTCCCGCCGCCAGATCGTGTTTTCGCGCCTCATCTTTGCGCCTGACGATCCCCCACACTCGCTGCGTTTATTCTGGATTTGGTTTTGTGGACCAAATGGCACCACCATCACCCCTCTCCGCTCAGATTCGCCGCGCGGGCGGCTACGGCAACGTGGGTGAGATGGCCCGGGACCTGGACGCCGTAAAGCGGCGGCAGGGCGAGCTGGAGGAGGCGATGCGTGCCGCCAACTTGCCGCTGCCGGCCGCGGCGGAGCAGGTAAACGGCGCGCGAAGGCGGGCTGGCTGTCATGCGCGGCTGCGGCTGCGGTTCCGTCTTGGTGCATACGTTTGATGCTGAGGGATCCTCTGTGCTGCTTTTCCTCGCTGCGTCGCGCCCACGGGCCGCGTCGCGGCGGGGCTGCGGGCGCGCGTCTGGCGCCGTCCCCACCGGGCGGGAAGACACTGCGGAGCAGTCCCAACTCATGTCATATGCTGCTGCCTTGGGTTTCGGTCTCTTATGCGCGCGTCTGCGCCTAGCGTTTTGCGGCACCTCGCTCTTGGCCGCACTTCTACCTACTGCGCCTCGCTTTTGAACGCACCGCCACCCGTCCCCAGAGCGGCCCGGCGGTGCGGGTGGTGGGCGGCGGCGCGGCGCAGCGCAACCCCATCAGCGTGTCCCCAGGCCTGGTGGAGCGGCCCGATGCCGTCGGCCTCAAGGCGCCCAAGCGGCCCCTGCAGCCACTCAACACTATCGAGGGTACGTGCGGTGTGCTACCCATATTTCGTCTATTTCGTCATTCGCATGTCTGTGGAATATTTAGGCTTAAATGACCACGTGCGCGTGTCTACATTTCTGGCCCTCGGGACGCCCTGTCTTTGTCGCTGTGAGGCGAGCAGCGGCGGACCATCGCATGAGCCAGCGGATGGGCGCTTCTGACGCTGCGGCTGCTGCCGATCGCAGGTGTGCCGGAGCCCGTCCTCAACCATCTGGGAGCCATGCAGGATGACCTGCGCCGCGTGACGGCCTTCCTGGGCATGCGCGCCGCCTGCAGTGACCCGTCGGCGCCGCACGCGGAGCCGCCGGCGGCAGCGGCGGCGGCCACCGCCGCGGCACCGCCGGGGCCGCAGCAGCCGTGGGGCACGCCGCCGGGCGCGCGCGAGGCGGCGCGGGGCGACGACAAGGAGGGTCCGCCGGTCGGCAGACTGAGTGAGTGATAAGGACCGCGGGAGGTTACCATAATGCCATGCTGTGCCGCGGTCTAGGCGTGTGTGGTGGCATTGGTGGCGTCGCCAAGCCGCCGCTAGAGCGGCGTGAGAGGAAGGAACATCGCGCGCCGAGATCGGACTGGCGCAGCGGCAGGCTGGGGCCCCCACCCCGTGCCTTCGCTGTGGTCGTGCGCTTCACCCAACCTCGCGCCTGCGCTGTGTCCGGTCTTGCCGGCCGTCGCAGTCGCATTTCGCCGTTGCCCGCAAGTCACGTGTCATGGAGGGAAACGCCGCGCGCCTGTCCGGCTCGTCAACTGAACTGCGCATGTGCGCTCTCGACTGTGTGCTCTTGACTGTGCGCTCTCGACTGTGTACCGTATGTGTGCTTTTTCTGTGCTTGGTTGCGTGCAGGCGACCTGGTGCGTGACGTCCAGGAGACAAAGCAGCGTCAGGAGGGCACGGAGCGGGTGCTCGCGGCCATGGGCGCACAGGTGCCCTGGGCCATGGAGGGCGCGGCGCCGGCGGCGCCCGGCGCGCAGCCGGTGGCGGTGGGTCAGGCCGCGCAGCAGGAGCCGGGCCAGCAGCGGCAGCGCAACCCCATCCACGTCACCGCGGGCGGCCTGCAGGAGGGCGCCACGGGCTTTGCGCCGCCGGGCCGCAAGCAGTTTGGTCTGCCGGAAGGTGAGCACTGTGGGGACACCCTCCTTGGGGGCGTGTCGGGGCGCGTGTGGGTGCGGTGGGAGCGCGTCTAGGTGGGAGCGCGTCTAGCCCGTGCTGGAGGGGAACAGACAATGTCTGCGCAAGCAGTGTACGTGCCGTACGCATGTGCTGGGAACACCGTATCCTCCTCCTCCTTGCCGCCGCGTCGGCCTCTTCGGCGGCGGATGGATAGCGAGGGCAAACTCGGCCCCTCCGCTCTGGACTTGCCTATTACCGTATTACCGCGTTGGATGTTTTTGCGGCCTACGTTACCAGCGGAACTTTTGGTTGGGAACTTGGATGGGAACATGACAGGTGTCCCGTTCTTCCACTGCCTTCACCCCAGCGGCCCGGGGCTCACGTGTCCGCCGCGTTCCCCCCTCATTCCCTTCGACCGCCGCCCCGTGCGCTCTCGCAGGCATGCCCGAAGCCCTGCCGCCGGTGATTGCTCAGCTGGCGGATGAAGTGAGGCGCGTGCAAGCCTTCCTGGGCATGAACCCCGCCGCCATTGGCCCCGCAGCAGCAGCGGCGGCAGCTGGCCCCGAGGCCGCCAGGCAGGTGGCGGTGGCGCCGGGCGAGGGCCGCAGCGCTGGCGTGGAGCCGTGGGGCTCACCCGGCCGCGAGCCGCGACAGCCTGGCCAGGAGGTCAAGAACCTGGGTGAGAAGATTGGATTCCCCAGAATTCAGCGGCTGAAAGCCAAGCTTGATACAGCCTTGGCATTCTTGCGCCCGTCTCTATCTGTGAGCATCGCTTTGCGCACTTGCAGTGTGCCTGCGGCTGTGCTCAGCTGCGTCCGAGCCTGAATCCTTTCCTGATCCGGCCGCGCCGTGTCCCCCTGTGCTCCACATTCTTCCCTGATGTCAACCTTACACGCCCCACCCGTCCGCGCCCTGTCTTCTTTTGCACCTCCTTCCGCGTCCACAGGCGAGGTGGTCCGCGACGTGGACACCAACAATCGGCGCATGGCTCAGCTGGAGGAGGCGCTGCGGGCGGCAGGCATACCCATACCGCCGACCCTGCCGGCGGGCGTCTCCACGGTCGCTGTATCGGGCGCTCCGCCGGAGCAGGCGGGGCGGCAGCGCAACCCCATCAACGTCACCGCGGGCGGCCTGCAGGAGGGCGCCACGGGCTTTGCGGCGCCGGGCCGCAAGCTGCTGCCGGCGCTTGAAGGTGCGCGCCCGAGCGCTGTTTCGGTCACTGGATGTTGGAGTGCGGGGCTCCTCACGCCGCCTTTCCTGCGGGCTTGGGATTTCGGCTTCACCAGGCCCTATCAGGGGCGTGGGTTTATTGGCCTTCCCACAGGATTCCTTGACTCAAAACATTTTCGTTTACATGGGCGCGGCACAGAGTGGAGAGACTCGACACGCCCGAGCCTTGGGTGAGAGGCCCGTACGGGCCCCGTCGTGGGCGCCTGACTTGAGAGCGACGCATTCCTCGACATCCGCATCGACCAGACATTGCCCATGCGATGCGCCAGCGCCGTCCGGTGGCAATTCCGCGTCAAGAGGGCTTGCTAGCTGCGATGGCGTTGGTTTGTCGCCTGAGTGACCTGGCGACTACTAAAAGTTCCCAACGCTTGGCCGCATCGGGGCGGCGTTGTCGCGCTTACGCAGGCCTTCCTGAGCCCGCACAAGTGGAGCTGGCGCGCATGGCGGACGACATGAGGCGCTTGCAAGCCTTCCTGGGCATGAACCCCGCGGGCGTGGTACCGGCTGCAGCGGTGGCAGCTGGCCCCGAGGCCGCCAGGCAGGTGGCGGTGGCTCCGGGCGAGAGCCGCAGCGCTGGCGTGGAGCCGTGGGGCTCACCCGGCCGCGAGCCGCGACAGCCGGGCCAGGAGGTCAAGAACCTGGGTGAGTCTTGAGATGGGTTGCGCCGCCTATTGGGGCCCAGTTTGCCAGCCTTGCCGCTGCACGTCGGCCAGCTGGCTGAGACACCTGAGTGACGTGAGGGTTCAATCGAGCGGCGTGTGCCGACATCACGGCGGCACCCGGATGGAGTGAGAGCTGCAGCACTGGGTGAAAACAACATGCGGGCCGCCTGCCGCCCGATCCCGCTGCCGCATGAACTACGGTATCACGCCCCTGATCTCACTCCCGCCCTTGTTTGCGGGCCTGCCTTGCCATGGTTGTGCATATCATTTGACCGGCATCCTCGCTTATCCCTTCAATGGACGGTGCTGGGGGCCACGTCCCTCATGTGCTCCCTGCAGGCGAGGTGGTCCGCGAGACGGACAACAACAACCGCCGCATCGCGGTGTTGGAGGAGGCGCTCCGGGCTGCGGGCATACCCATACCGCCAACCCTGCCGTCGGGCGTCTCCACGGTCGCCGTGTCGGGCGCTCCGCCGGATCAGGCGGGCCGGCAGCGCAACCCCATCAACGTCACCGCGGGCGGCCTGCAGGAGGGCGCCACGGGCTTTGCGGCGCCGGGGCGCAGGCCCCTGGCGTTGGAGGGTGAGCGAACGGAGCGAATGGATTCATTTCAAGGTTCCCTTGCCCCCTTGCGTGCATCTGCAATTCTGCGCCTGGGCGGGTGTCGTCATTGGCTTCCAAGATCCCGTAGCTGTGAGCCCACCGGCTAAACCACTACCGTAATACATTTCTCTTCTGGAGGCGAGGCCACTGTTTCCCTTGCCTGGCCTGGTTCCGCCTGCCACTCTCGTCTGCTGCCGATGGGTGTTGTGCTGCAAAAGCGAGCGAGAGTGCGAAGGGCGGGTGTTTCATTTCGCCCCACGTGGGTCCAGCTACCGCACATGCGGTTGCCTTTGGGTCACACCTGGGATTGGCGCACGGTTAATACCGAAAGCGCAGTTTTTCTGAGTGCCACCTGGTACCCGCGCCCTTGACTCTTTTCCGGCCTGCAACGCTGAAGCCTATGCCCCTGCCTCCTTCGCCCCCTGCCAGGCTTGCCTGAGCCCACGCAAGTGGAGCTGCAGCGCTTGACGGACGACGTGAGGCGCATGCAGGCCTTCATGGGCATGAACCCCGCGGGCGTAGTACCGGCTGCAGCGGTGGCAGCGGGCCCCGAGGCCGCCAGGCAGGTGGCGGTGGCTCCCGGCGAGGGCCGCAGCGCTGGCGTGGAGCCGTGGGGCTCACCCGGCCGCGAGCCGCGACAGCCGGGCCAGGACGTCAAGAACCTGGGTGAGTGGGAAGGGCTGTCTCCTCGGGCGTGGTTGCTTGGCGGGTTGTGGGACTCTGTACTCGAGGGCGTTGCTTCAGTTCAGCAAGAGTTTCTGGCCCAACGTGATCTGCGGCATCCTTCAACCCAACCCTGCACCATCAACCCCAACAACGGGTTGGGGGAGCATTGGCGGAGGCTACGTGGGGCGCAATGGTCATGGTGCATGGTGATTCGGGGGGGGGGTTTGCAACTTTGCGTATCGCGAAACGTCTGTAATCGCATCCAATACCGAAAGCATGATCCTAGGAAGTAGTTAGTACCGGTACTTGGAAGTTGTTATCATGACGGCAAGGTAGCTCAAGTTGGAAGTCTGTTTACCCTCTTGGATCTGCGAGGTCTATCGGGGTTCCCCCCAAGCCAAGCCTTGCAATCGGAGGTGCCACCGCCTGCGTCGTGCAAGCACTTGGTTGCTTGGACCGTCTTCCCTTCACCCCGCGCTCGCAGGCGAGGTGGTCCGAGACGTGGACACCAACAATCGGCGCATGGCTCAGCTGGAGGAGGCGCTGCGGGCAGCGGGCATACCCATACCGCCGCCGCAGCCCGCCGCAGCAATGGCGGTATCGGGCGCTTCGACAGAGCAGGCGGGCCGGCAGCGCAACCCCATCAACGTCACCGCGGGCGGCCTGCAGGAGGGCGCCACGGGCTTTGCGGCGCCGGGCCGCAAGCTGATGGCGCTGGAAGGTGAGCACTATGGGTATACCATCCTCAGGGGCATGTCACACGTCTGGTGTCGTGATTGCAGCTCTTGCGCATGACGGCTTGATTTTCGGTCCAGTTTATGTGGCGTCGGCCTAACCGCGCGGACTTTTCATAATCGTAACGCCTCACTGCGGCCTCCATCCTGTGCCCCATGCCTGGGCGGTGCTTGCCATTCCCACCACTTCTACCAGGCCTGCCCGAGCCCACGCAAGTCGAGCTGCAGCGCTTGGCGGACGACATGAGGCGCATGCAGGCCTTCCTGGGCATGAACCCCGCGGGCGTGGTACCGGCTGCAGCGGTGGCGGCGGGCCCTGAAGCTGCCAGGCAGGTGGCGGTGGCGCCGGGCGAGGGCCGCAGCGCTGGCGTGGAGCCGTGGGGCTCACCCGGCCGCGAGCCGCGACAGCCGGGCCAGGAGGTCAAGAACCTGGGTGAGTCAAGTCGTCTTTGCAGGCCCGTCTACAGCCGGGTGCTGAAGAAAACCTTTTGGTTCGCTGCTCAAGGGGCTTGCAACCTGGCCCACGACATCCCACGTAGGCCATTCTGCGGCGTTCTCTGATCTGTTCTGGCACACCTTCGGACATAGGCAGCTAGGTCACGTCTCGCATTGCGTCACCAGATTCGCTGTTTTACCGGTATATTGTTGTAGGGTTCAAGCGCGAACCAATGTGCCGTGGGTACCTCCAACTGTGGCTTACCAGCCCGTATGGCTTCTCACAAACATAACACTCTCTGACCCCCTCACAAACGACCGGCACCGCCGCCTGCTGGCTTGCCCACAGGCGAGGTGGTCCGAGACGTGGACGCCAACAATCGGCGCATGGCTCAGCTGGAGGAGGCGCTGCGGGCAGCAGGCATACCCATACCGCCGCCGCAGCCCGCCCCCGCAATGGGGGTATCGGGCGCTTTGCCGGAGCAGGCGGGCCGGCAGCGCAACCCCATCAATGTCACCGCGGGCGGCCTGCAGGAGGGCAACACGGGCTTTGCGGCGCCGGGCCGCAAGCTGATGACGTTGGAGGGTGAGCATTATGCGTAGACCATCCCCGGGACGTCTGTCACATGTCTGGCGTCGCGATCGCAGCTCTCGCACGCTACGGCTGAACCTCCAGTCCCTTAAGATCCCCAGCCCCTTTACGGCGTCGGCCTGCCCGCGCGGACTCTTGCCCGATCTGGTCTTCTGATGCCTATCTTTGGCTGCCCTTCCTCCCTCCCTCACTTCTGCCCCGGATCCGGGCCCTGATTGGCTCTCCCGCCCGGTCTACCAGGCCTACCCGAGCCCACGCAAGTCGAACTGCAGCGCATGGCCGATGACCTGAAACGCGTGCAAGCCTTCCTGGGCATGAACCCTACCGGTGTGGCACCGGTGGTGGCGAGCCCCGAGGCCGCCAGGCAGGTGGCGGTGGCGCCGGGCGAGAGCCGCAGCGCTGGCGTGGAGCCGTGGGGCTCACCCGGCCGCGAGCCGCGACAGCCGGGCCAGGAGGTCAAGAACCTGGGTGAGTGGGAAGGACCGTTTCGCCCGGCGCAGTTTTTTGGTGGACGCTGGCATTGAACGGCCGGGTCCCACCCCAGCCGGCGAGCTTCTGGCCTGACGTGATCTGATGCGATATGTGGCGTCCTCATACCGTATCATAACCCTGCCCTTCAACCCTGAGATGCTGAGAAGGGCCTGGGCTTCGCTTGAGCATTGGCGGCTGCATGGCGGGCAATGCACTTGGCGCTTGGGCGGTCTTGCTTGTCACAAAGGGTCTGAAAATTGCACCGAATATCGAACGCATCGTCCTTAAAGATCATTGCGACCCAGGGGTCAATGGGTCATAACAGGGAGGTGGCTCATGTTGAGTCTCTTTGCACTGCGTTACCTTTCCTCATAACTTCTTCATGACTCTGTTTACCTCGAAATACTTTCCCCAGCCCGGAGCTGCGCGAACCTAACACTTCGTCCAGTCGATTCAACTGGTAATGCCACTGCCTGTGTCGTGGCTTGGGCCGCCTTCCCTTCCCCTCGCATCCACAGGCGAGGTGGTCCGAGACGTGGAGACCAACAATCGGCGCATGGCTCAGCTGGAGGAGGCGCTGCGGGCGGCCGGCATACCCATACCGCCGCCGCAGCCCGCCGCCGCAATGGGGGTATCGGGCGCTCCGCCGGAACAGGCGGGCCGGCAGCGCAACCCCATCAATGTCACCGCGGGCGGCCTGCAGGAGGGCACCACGGGCTTTGCGGCGCCGGGGCGCAAGCTGATGGCGCTAGAGGGTGAGCAGTTTGGGGACATCATGCGGGCGTGTCTACCCCGTACAACGCGTCTGGCATTATTGTAACAGCTCTTGAGCACGACGGCTGGGTCTTCAATCCAGTAGCAGCGTTGCACCTTCCAATGTCCCCGCGGACCCTTACCAAACGTGGCGCCTAGCTTTGGCAGACCTCCCTCTCTCACCTGTGCCCCGTGCCTGGGCGGTGCTTGCCACTCCCACCACTTCTACCAGGCCTGCCTGAGCCCACGCAAGTGGAGCTGGCGCGCATGGCGGACGACATGAGGCGCATACAGGCCTTCCTGGGCATGAACCCCGCGGGCGTGGTACCGGCTGCAGCGGCGGGCCCTGAAGCCGCCAGGCAGGTGGCGGTGTCTCCGGGCGAGGGCCGCAGCGCTGGCGTGGAGCCGTGGGGCTCACCCGGCCGCGAGCCGCGACAGCCGGGCCAGGAGGTCAAGAACCTGGGTGAGTCAAGTCTTCTTTGCAGGGCCCGTCTATGTGAATGTCGTTGCTGCGACAACTCTACAGCCGGGTGCTGGGTGCTAAAGATGCTTGGCTTTTTCAGAGCGGAGCACAGCGAAGCGTTGAAAAAGACAGGTTCTTGGGTCGAAGTAGTTATATTAGTTATTTGTCGTACTTTGCCCTTCGGGCTGTTCTCGGTGGAACAGGTTCCACCTTCTTTATCTGCCTATTGTAGCTAGATATAACGAGTATTGCTGCCCTTCTGCCAGGGCAGTTTACGGTGATATTCCCACCCTCCCCACCCTGCCGAGGGTTGCGCGGCCGGTCGGCGGCGCTGCCCGCCCGCGCGGTGTGTGTTAACCATGTTCGGGTGGCCCGCGCCTTGGCTTGGCGCTCGGCCGGGGCGGTCTCCGCGGAGGTCTGGTTCCGCGCCCGGTTTCCGGCGCGTTTTTCTTCGCCGTTCCGTATGCTCGGTGCGGCGTCACGCACTGGGGGGTGCCGCCGGCGCCCGGGTTGCGGGCGCCGCGCGGCCGGCGGCGCTCGTATGGTCGCGGCCCTGGTGGCCGGTTTCGGGTCTCTGTTGCGTTCGTTGTGAGTCCTGGTTGCGGCTCCTGGTTGTGTGAGTCCGGTTGCGACTCCTGGTTGCTCGTTTATCTGCTGCATGTGGCCACTGGTCCAACGTGAAAAACGACTGACTGGGGCTGATTGCAGGGGTTGAGGCTGGGACTACGAGGCGGAGCTTTACGGCTAGCAGTTAAAATGGTTTCCCCGACGTTTTCTGTAACGGTTATTACGAATGAGAACCCAAGAACAACCTTTTTGGAGGTTCGCTGCTTAAGGGGTTGCAACCTTGGCCCCGACATCCCACGTTGGCCATTCTGCGGCGTTCTCGGAACTATCCTCGCACACCTTCGGGCATAGCCAGCTAGGTGACGTCTCGCCTTGCGTCACCAGACTCGCTGTTCTACATTTTTGTTGGCTTCAAGCGCGAACCAATGTGCCGTGGGTACCTCCCAACTGTGGCTAACCAGACCGTATGGCCCCTCACAAACATAACACTCTCTGACCCCCTCACAAACGCCCGGCACCGCCGTCATGCTGGCTTGCCTACAGGTGAGGTGGTCCGTGACGTGGACACCAACAACCGGCGCATGGCTCAGCTGGAGGAGGCGCTGCGGGCGGCCGGCATACCCATACCGCCCCCGCAGCCCGCCGCCGCAATGGGGGTATCGGGCGCTCCGCCGGAACAGGCGGGCCGGCAGCGCAACCCCATCAACGTCACCGCGGGCAGCCTGCAGGAGGGCAGCACGGGCTTTGCGGCGCCGGGCCGCAAGCCGATGGCGCTGGAGGGTGAGCAGTTAGGGTAGACCATCCCCGGGGCCATGTCACACGTCTGGTGTCATAATTGCAGCTCTCGCACATTACGGCTGAATCTCCAGTCCGTTAACGGCGTCGGTCTGCCCGCGCGGATTCTTGCCCGATCTGATTCCCATATTGGCTGCCCTCCCTCCCTCACTTCTGCCCCGGATCCTGGCCTTGCTTGCCGCTCCCGCCCGGTCTACCAGGCCTTCCCGAGCCCACGCAAGTCGAACTGCAGCGCATGGCCGATGACCTGAAACGCGTGCAAGCCTTCCTGGGCATGAACCCTACCGGTGTGGCACCGGTGGCGGCAGCGGGCCCCGAGGCCGCCAGGCAGGTGGCGGTGGCTCCGGGCGAGGGCCGCAACGCTGGCGTGGAGCCGTGGGGCTCACCCGGCCGCGAGCCGCGACAGCCGGGCCAGGAGGCCAAGAACCTGGGTGAGTCAAACCTCCTAGGAGGTCCCGCCCAGACGGGGCCGTTGCGACTATCTGGCAATCAGTGCTAGTGCGAGAATCGAGAATGCATGGAGACCCAGGTCTTTTCTCTCTCTTTACTTCGAGACCGTCTGAGCTCAGCGGCTCCGCTGACCGGCCCCCTTAGCCCTTCGTCTTGCCTCATTTGACTCTCTTCCTTCACCCTCCAAGGCGTCATTGCAGCGGAGTGAATCCATTTTTGGCCCTGCTGGGTTGTACCAGCACGCCCGCCTGCGGTTGCCGGCCCGTCCCCAGTGGACTCGGCTCGAATGGACCATACACCATCGGAGCGCCTGCATTACCGTGTCCGCACGAAACGGCCCATTGGTGTGCTGCAGTTGCCTTCCAACCAACCTTTCCTTGATCCGTCTCCTTCCACGCCCGTAGGCGAGGTGGTCCGGGACGTGGACACCAACAATCGGCGCATGGCTCAGCTGGAGGAGGCGCTGCGGGCGGCGGGCATACCCATACCGCCGCCGCAGCCCGCCGCCGCAATGACGGTATCGGGCGCTTCGGCAGAGCAGGCGGGCCGGCAGCGCAACCCCATCAATATCACCGCGGGTGGCTTGCAGGAGGGCACCACGGGCTTTGCGGCGCCGGGGCGCAGACTCAACCCCATCGAAGGTGTGCGTCGAGGCCAGGCTCCTGGCCGGCGCCACATGTGGGGTTCCTGATCATGATCCTGATGATCCTGATCATGCGCATGATCCGAATTATGCGGATCCTGATCATAATCCTAGTGCGGTGCCATGCCCCGGACGCGGTGCCATGCCCCGGAACGGTGTCTCCTCATGCCGGCTGACGGCTGAGGAGACACCGTTCCGGGGCATGGCACCGCGTCCTTGGGGAACCGCGGCCCAGGGCACGAGGGTGTGCATGAGGGTCGCAGGTCCGTCCTTGAACGCTTGAACGGCTCCTTTGACACTCGGCTTTCTCAACAAGCCCGACATTTCGCAACAAGGGCATAACATGGTAGGAACCATTCCCCATTCCTCCGCTGCTTCCCTCCCGCCAGGCCTCCCAGAGCCCGCTCAGGTGGAGCTGGCCCGGTTGGCCGACGAGCTCAAGCGGGTCCAGGCCTTCCTGGGCATGCCGCCGGCCGGAGCGCCGGCGGCTGCAGCTGGCCCCGAGGCCGCCAGGCAGGTGGCGGTGGCTCCGGGCGAGGGCCGCAGCGCTGGCGTGGAGCCGTGGGGCTCACCCGGCCGCGAGCCGCGACAGCCGGGCCAGGAGGTCAAGAACCTGGGTGAGTCCCAAGCGTCACTGGCAAGCGGCTGAACCCAGCCCGCCCTGCTGGGGGCCAGTGCCATGTGCGGTCTCAAGAGCACCGGCCGCGGCCCCAAGGGAATGTATGCATGTCTCGTGCCGCAACCTTGCTGCAGCCTAGAGACCCTACCGCCTTGCAGCCTCCAAGCTATGCTCCTCCGTTCTTTTCCGACGGTCCGGGGGCCGTCCCACCGTCCGTTCATCCCCGCCGCTGCCCTTCCTCACGCCCCCGTTGCGGCCCGCCCGCAGGTGATCTGGTGAAGGAAGTCGACGGCTACAAGCAGCGCACGGCGCAGCTGGAGGAGGCGCTGCGGGCGGCAGGCATCCCGCTGCCGCGCGCCACCGAGGCGGCGCCCGCCGGCGCGGCGGCGTCGGCGGAGCAGCCGGGCCAGCCGCAGCGGCAGCGCAACGGCGTGCTGGTGACGCCGGGGCTGGTGGGACCCGGGGAGACGGGCTTCGCGCCGCCGCAGCGGCGCGGGCCGGCGGCGGGCGCCGCGGAAGGTGAGGAACTGGACCCCGCGATCGACCGCGCTGAGCTGTCGAGGCAGCCGCACAGCTCATGGGTCAGGGGGGAGGACACCTGTCCACTCACCGTAACCTCAGTGGATGCGCTTTACAGCGTCATCGAGCATTGCCCCCAGCACACCCGGCATTGCGCTTGCGCTTGCTGCTGCCGTGCCAGAGACCCAGAGTTGTCTCGCTGCCCCCCCCCCCGCGCGCCTTTCCCCCCGAACAGATCCACTGAGTCCCGAGCTGGCGCGAATGGCGGACGACCTGAAACGCGTGCAAGCCTTCCTGGGCATGAACCCTACCGGTGTGGCACCGGTGGCGGCAGCGGGCCCCGAGGCCGCCAGGCAGGTGGCGGTGGCTCCGGGCGAGGGCCGCAACGCTGGCGTGGAGCCGTGGGGCTCACCCGGCCGCGAGCCGCGACAGCCGGGCCAGGAGGTCAAGAACCTGGGTGAGTCAAGTCTTCCGTCTTCCGTCTTCCTTGCACGCGCGCGCAAGCGGGCGGGCGGGGTCGGCGCCTCTGCCCAGCGGGACGGCAACCGGCGTTCGCGGGTGTTGATGCTGCAGAGCGCACGTGTCGAGTGCCTTGTTCTCCGCTCTGCTCCCGCCCTCCTTCTCTTCCGCTCCACTCCGCTCGGCTCTGCCTCCGCTTCCGGCCCCTCCAGGAGACATTGTGAAGGACGTGGACGAAGCCAAGCAGCGGGTGAGGCAGCTGGAGGAGGCGCTCCGCTCCGCCGGCGTCCCCCTGCCGCCGCCGGGCGCAGCGGCGGCGGTGGAGCCGCAGCAGCCGCAGCAGCCGCCGGGCGGCCCGCGCGGGCGCAACCCCATTGCGGTGTCGTCGGGGCTGGTGCCGACGGAGGGCGCGACGGGCTTCGCCGCGCCGAAGAGGGCGCCGGGGGCGGAAGGTGCGGTCCGCGGCCGCGGCCGCGGCGGTGCTCTAGCAAAGGAGCATACAGTTTAGCTAGGCGAAACGCTATGTTTGCGTTTCTTGTTTGCGATGGCGTCATGTGGCTCCTGTGGTGCATGTTCCGCGGAGGCGAAGGCGCCCACAGGCTTTCCCTCGTCGCGCCGCGCTGAGCAGCAGCAGCGCCTGGCTGAGTGGGTGGCGTTGCGGGCTCGTGTCAGCAGTATGCCGGCAAGGGTAACTCCACGGCCCCTTTCGCCCGCTCCTTGCCTAACCCGCCCTGGCATGCCCTCCCGCTCCCTTTCCCATGCCTCCGGTGTCGGTGTTGGTGTCAATGTTGGTGGTAATGCTGCTGGTTTCGGCGACAACAGCGCCCCCAGAGCTGCTCCCAGCCCGCCTGGAGGCGCTCTCGGACGACGTAAAGCGCGTCAAGGCCTTCTTGGGGATGCAGGACAGCGCCGCCGGTCCCGCGGCGTCAGCGGCCGGGCCGGACGGCGCCGGCGGCGCGGGCGCGGCGGCGGCGACGGACAAGGGCCCGTGGGCGGGGCCGGGGCGCGACAAGGCCGGCGGCGGCGGCGAGGGGGTGGCCAAGGAGTTGGAGGATGTGAAGCAGCAGCTCAACGACGTGAGTGTGCCGTGAAGGGGTGCCGTCGACTTGGGACGAGCTGTGGCGCCGAGGAGGCACACTGTTGCGCCTACTACGCCCTGCTATACCCTTTCCGTACAAACCCGTCTAGTGGCTACCCATATCGCTGGTGTGCCCCTGCTGTGGACGCCCTGCATCACACCGTGCCGCCCTCTTCGTGCTGCGGTATCTGCTTAATTAACCCTCCTGCCCGTCCACTCCTCTCCTCGCATGACCGCCCCTCGGGCTGGCTGTCGCATCACTTGGCCAGTTCCCCCTGCCCCATGACCCCAACCCACCATACATCCTTTCTTTCAGCCCTCTTATGTCCCCCAACCCACCATGCCCCCCCGCTGCCCCCATAACCCCGCTGCCCCGCTGCAGCTGGACCGGGCACTGCGTGGTGCCGGTATGGGCTACATGCTGCCTAAGGAGGCGCCAGGCGGGCCCACCGCGGTGCAGCGCCAGCCCGAGCCGGCGGACAAGCAGCGCGGCGGGGTGGCGGTGACGGCGGGCGGGCTGCAGCGACCCGCAGACGCAGCGGGCTTCCCGCCGCTGACTCGCAAGGACGGCCTGCCGCGTGAGTGGGCGCGGCCGCTGCTGCTCTTGCTCCCGCTGCTTGCTCCTGCTTTTGCTGCTATTTGCTGCAGGCGTCATCGGAGAGTGTGCGTTTGATCTGACGCCCTTCACGTGTGTGAGAGTGTGTGGGCTTTGTTCGCGGCTTGCCCTGCTGCCCCTGCCCCGCCTCCCGTCCTCCCTTCCCCGTCCTGCCCTCATTCGTGCCCCCCTGCTGCCTCGTTTCCCCGTTTCGCTGCGCAGCCATTCAGAACCCTAGCTTCGTGGACGCCAACGACTACGGGCAGCTCAAGGACGACGTGGACCGGCTGAAGGCCTTCCTGGGGATGGAGACCGCAAAGGACCCCAAGGCGCCGGCGGCGGCAGCGGTTCCCGTGGCGGCGGGCGTTGCGGCAGCGGCGGGCAATGAGCCATGGGCCAACAAGAGCCTGCGGGAACAGGCGGATGAGGTGGGTAAGAGCAACCATACCTCAGCGAATGGACGGGGACGGCGTTAGCGAGCGGACCCTGAACCCGGATGAGGTGGGGAGGCTGGGCTTTCAGATTGGGCATGGGGCTTGAGGACGGGGAATGGGGGTGTTTGTGTTTGGACGATGGCTGTGTTCGTTGTTGGAGAGGACATACCGCGGACGTTCCAGACGTCGGACCTTTGAGAGGTTCCAAAGACCATGGGGTTGGGGTGGGGGCTATCTGGGGTTGTCTGGGGGAGGGAAAAGCAGCTTCTGGTGGGGCCTGGGTCAGGGCGCCGCGCGGCGCGCTAAATGAGACGGACTGCGGGGCTGGACCTGCATAGCAACAGGAACGGGAACGGGAACAGGACCACGCAGTATCAGAGGAACTGACCCACCTGGCCTGTGCCCTCTGTCCCTCTGTCCCTCTGTCGCCCCTCCCAGGCGGAGAAGGCGATCAAGGACATGGGCGGGGAGATGGATCGGCTGCGAAATAAGGTGGCCGATATGGAGGAGGCACTCAGATCGCTGGGAGGGCCCGACCGGCCGCAGCAGACGGTGAGATGCGACGCGCGGGCGAACGGGCAGGCGGGCGGGCGCGGTGCCGTTCTTGGTGTGTGTGCCCTGTGACGTGACGCGGTCTACCTCAGACCTGCCCGACTCGACTCGACCTGACCCCGCCCGACTCCGTTCCGCTGCGGTATCCTTCTTTATTGCCCCGCTCCAGGGAGCCGCCTCCGCTGACGTCAAGGGCGGCGGCCCCGGCACGCCGGCCGGCCGCAATCGCAACCCCATCGCCGTGAGTCCCGGCCTGGCGGAGACGGACGCCGCCAAGGGCTTTGCGCCACCCGACCGGAAGCAGACCGTGCCGGTGCCGGAAGGTGCGTCGTTGCGGTGTTTGGGGCGGGTGGGCGGTGTTTGGGACGGAGACGGCGTTAGCGAATGGAACCAGAACCCAGCAATACTTACCGAACATACCTGTTACCTGTTACCTTACCAAGACTGGAAACGCAGCGAAGGAAAGGGAGCGACGTTAGCGATTGGACTGGATGGACGTAGCCGATTGGATAGAATGGGGCAACTGGGGGGAGGGTGATGGCGGAGTGGGTAATTTCTCCGGGTTCCTCCCGCGGTGCTGACCCCAAGCGCCCCGCGCCCTCGATCCGGCCCCGGCCTCCCTTCGCCGTACCTGTACTGAAACGTACCTCTGGCCCTGCATCTACACCCTTCCCTGAGCCCATCCCTCCGCCGCCTGCCTTTTCCCCGCGTCACCTGCCGCCTCACCGACACGCCTGCACCCCTGCGCC
Organism: Pleodorina starrii; assembly: GCA_030267565.1. Classification (NCBI taxonomy): domain Eukaryota; kingdom Viridiplantae; phylum Chlorophyta; class Chlorophyceae; order Chlamydomonadales; family Volvocaceae; genus Pleodorina; species Pleodorina starrii. The sequence goes on along the minus strand of BRXU01000005.1, from coordinate 1,586,480 downwards.
CTTCCTTCCACCCTTCTGTCCGCCTGTTCTGCCTGTTGCGTGTCCCGTCTGGGTTTCCAAAGGCATCGTGGACCCGGTCGTGGTCGACGGCGAGGACTACCGGCAGCTGAAGAAGGCAATGGAGGAGCTGCAGTCGGTAGTGGGGCAGCAGGGGCCCCCGCCGGCGGACGGCAAGAAGGGCAAGACACTCAAAGAGGACACGGACGACGTGAGTTAGCTGCCCTTACCGTCGCAGCAGTAGCGTAGCAGCGGTAAAAACAGCTTCAGCAGCAGTAGTACCGGTAGCAGTAGTAGCAGTAGCAGCGGGTTGGGAGCCTCGTCGTGTTGGGATTGCCAGGGCGTGGGCTCGGGCCAGGGGTTGGGGCGCCTTGGGAGACATGGGAGGCAGGCGGGTGCACCGGGGGTTGAACGACCGCGGTGCCGTTACGGTTCTCGGTTCTGGATGTAGCCATGTCGTTCGGCGGCATGCGGCGTGCCTCGCCGCAAAGCGGCGTGGCGCCAGTTGTGGCGATGCGGTGCACTCACTACTACGCTGTAGATCCCCACAGCGAGGCCTGTGCCTGCTGGATGCGCCCGGGACATCTTGGGAGACCTGAACTGATCCAACCCCACCCGACCTGATCTGACCCGACCCGCAGATCAAGAAGTTTGTCCGGGCGATGGGCAAGGACGTGGGCGCAATGGGCAACGACATGCAGGCGCTGAAGAAGCACCTGGACGACGTGAGCTGTCGGGAGGGTGTGTGCGTGTGCTTGTTGGAGGGGGAGGGGGACGGCTGCGTGGCGGGCGGCGTTTCTCCGCAGCGCCGCCCGCCCGCCTGCCCGCCCAGCTGTCTGCCTGCCTGCCTGCCTGCCCGCCTATTCCCTGCTCGTGTGCGTCCTGTCCTGTCCTGTCCGCACTGGCCACAATTTTTGTGTTGCCAACTGCGCCCCCCTCCCCTGCCCTCCCCTCGCACCCCTCCCCTCCCTCCTCCCTCCCCCTCCCCTCCCCTTCCCTCCCCCCAGGTTGAGGGCGCCATGAACCGGGCCCTGGCCAACCTCGCTGCCGAGATGGCCAAGATGAAGCTGACCAAGGAGGAGGAGCCGGACAGCCCCGAGCCGCAGCAGGGCAGGAGGAAGCTGGAGGCGGCGGGGGATAACATGGTGCGCCCCGGGGGGCGCGGCCTTGGCTTGGCAGGGCTGGGGCTGGGGCTGGGTCCTAAGTGTCGTCATGCCGCCTGCCATGTTTCTTCCCTGTTCCCTCCCTCCCTTCCTTTTCCTTACACTTCTCCCTTCCGCCCCCGCCGCCCCCGCCCCGGCCCCCTTCTCCCCCGACCCCCCTTTTTTCCCCGCGCAGGCTGACACCATTAACGCGATGGCCGCGCTCAACGCCGCGCAGCAGCAGCAGCTGGCTCGCATCGGCGACGACAACCGCGCGGAGGACATTGACGCGCTCAACGAGGCGATGCGGCAGAGCGAGAACCAGCTGGCGCGGCTGCTGGCGTTCCTCAAGCAGGACGTCATGGACCGATTCGCGGTGCACGAAAAGACCCTCATCCGGGTGGGTGGGTGGGGGCTCCTCGCAGGGTGGGTGGCTGGGTGGGTGGGTGGGGGCTCCTCGCAGGGTGGGTGGGTGGGTGGGTGGGTGGGTGGGTGGGTGGGTGGGGGCTCCTCGCAGGGTGGGTGGGTGGCTGGGTGGGTGGGTGGGTGGGGGCTCCTCGCAGGGTGGGTGGCTGGGTGGGTGGGTGGGTGGGGGCTCCTCGCAGGGTGGGTGGGTGGCTGGGTGGGTGGGTGGCTGGGGGCTCCTCGCAGGGTGGGTGGGTGGGTGGGTGGGTGGGTGGGGGCTCCTCGCAGGGTGGGTGGGTGGGTGGGTGGGTGGGTGGGTGGGTGGGTGGGTGGGTGGGGGCTCCTCGCAGGGTGGGTGGGTGGCTGGGTGGGTGGGTGGGTGGGTGGGGGCTCCTCGCAGGGTGGGTGGGTGGCTGGATGGGTGGGTGGCTGGGGGCTCCTCGCAGGGTGGGTGGGTGGGTGGGTGGGTGGGTGGGTGGGTGGGGGCTCCTCGCAGGGTGGGTGGGTGGCTGGGTGGGTGGGTGGCTGGGGGCTCCTCGCAGGGTGGGTGGGTGGGTGGGTGGGTGGCTGGGGGCTCCTCGCAGGGTGGGTGGGTGGGTGGGTGGGTGGGGGCTCCTCGCAGGGTGGGTGGGTGGCTGGGTGGGTGGGTGGGTGGGGGCTCCTCGCAGGGTGGGTGGGTGGCTGGGTGGGTGGGTGGCTGGGGGCTCCTCGCAGGGTGGGTGGGTGGCTGGGTGGGTGGGTGGGTGGGGGCTCCTCGCAGGGTGGGTGGGTGGCTGGGTGGGTGGGTGGCTGGGGGCTCCTCGCAGGGTGGGTGGGTGGCTGGGTGGGTGGGTGGCTGGGGGCTCCTCGCAGGGTGGGTGGGTGGCTGGGTGGGTGGGTGGCTGGGGGCTCCTCGCAGGGTGGGAGGGTGGCTGGGTGGGTGGGTGGCGGGGGGCTCCTCGCAGGGTGGGTGGGTGGCTGGGTGGGTGGGTGGGTGGGGGCTCCTCGCAGGGTGGGTGGGTGGCTGGGTGGGTGGGTGGCTGGGGGCTCCTCGCAGGGTGGGTGGGTGGCTGGGTGGGTGGGTGGCTGGGGGCTCCTCGCAGGGTGGGTGGGTGGCTGGGTGGGTGGGTGGCTGGGGGCTCCTCGCAGGGTGGGTGGGTGGCTGGGTGGGTGGGTGGCTGGGGGCTCCTCGCAGGGTGGGTGGGTGGCTGGGTGGGTGGGTGGCTGGGGGCTCCTCGCAGGGTGGGTGGGTGGCTGGGTGGGTGGGTGGCTGGGGGCTCCTCGCAGGGTGAGCAGCGGGAGGAGGAGGGGGAGGAGGAGGAGGAGTGCTGGGCGGGTGAGGGAGGTGGACCGGTGGGGGAAGGGAAGAGGGGCGGAGGGGGCTGCAGGCGTGGAGTATAGTTTGGTGTAGCGGGAGGCGTCTGCGGTGCGCCGCCTAATCTCAGCCGTTCTCACGTCATCGCGCCGCACCGCTTCCTGTATGGTTGCGCCCTCGTCCCCATCCACTGCTCTGCGGCGGTTCCACGCCCACGTCGAGAGGCGCTGCGCCAGCGTCAGCGCCAGCGCCTGGCCCGCAGTCCCCGCTGCGCCCGCCCGGCCCCTTCGCCAACAACGCAACTCACCCGTTCCCCCCGCCCCCCACACCCCGCCCGCTTGGCCCCTACCTCCCGCCCCCCCCTCTCACAGATGGCCAAGCAGATTGACTTCATTCAGCGCATGCTCAAGGGCGACTTCGACGACCAGCGGGAGGCGGCACGCGACGCGGGCAGCAGCCTCACAGTGTCAGCGGCCGATGGCAGCGTCGTCACCGCCTCAGCAGACGGCGTCGTCACCGCCGGCGCGGCAGCGGAGGCAGCAGCGCCAGCGGCCGAGTGGTGAGGCCGCCGCCGGCCGAGTCGCGCGGCGGATGGGCGGGCAGACGGACGGACGGATGGACGACGCGCCCAGTTAGTTTTGGTCGTGTGAGGGCCGGAGGTTTTCGGGGGAGCTGTTGAGGGGTGGCTCCAAGCGTTGTGGTGGGGGCGGCGGGGGAGTTGGAAGGGAGGTGGTGTACATGGTGCGACGAGAGGACAGCCGTGTGGTGTGTTGGTGGGCGCTGCGCTGGTTCTCGCGTGTGGAGCTTGGGATTTGTGTGCTTCCTGCAGGGTTGGTGTCGTGCCGGGTTGGTGGAAACAAGGAAGACCCAATCCTCCTGGAATGCGTCCTGGCGTCCAAGAGGGGAGCGTGACCGGGGTTTGGCGAGCTGGGACGTGTGCTCTTAGGGAGAGGGGCGTGGGGCCGGTCGCTGGGGAACGGCGAGTGTGTGTGCAGCGGTGGCGGCAGCGGAGGCTCGGCTGGGCTGGGCTATCCACAGCGCTGCTCTGGTCTCTGATGGTTGAGCCCTCCTACGGTATTCTTCTTTACTAGTCCTGACCGACCGACCTGACTGACTTGACTGACTGACGTACCTCGCGGGATGTGATGCGATCTGAGGTCACACGCCCTGTCGTGATTACGCGGGGCTCGGACCGTCGGACGATGTCGCCGGGATGGGTCGTTGGTGGCCATCGGCGCACCGGAATACGGCAGCGCAACCAACAGGGTACAACAGGTACAACAGTAATAATGTTAACGCGAGTTTGGTGATCATTATTTGAAGGGACCAATACCTTTACGTTGCAACTCTGGCACACATACATAGTGACGCTGCCGCCCGGTTGATCTAGGTCTGACGGAAACAATAACCGGCGGGAGCACAATGCGTGCTCAAGACGGCGCCGCTGCATGGACTTTTCATGAAGTGCGTGAAGCCCGGGAGAGTCCATTACGGGCTAGGCTGCCTTGCCTTGATCCCTCGGGCCTTGCGTGTTTCCATGTGTGTGTGTTGGAGAAGGCACCGCCGGCCGGTGTGTGCCGCTGGGTTGGTGCACTGCCCGGCGCCGGTTTGTGTTCAAGGTTCTCGCCAGCCCTCGTCTCCCCCTGAGGGCCCTGTTGCGTCCCGCAGCACGCCGCCGGCGCTACCGAACCATGGGGGGTGGAATGACGGTGGGGCTTGGTAGCCGGTGGTTGGATTTGGGTTCCCTCATCGCGTCTGGCCCATTGCTCCGTAAGCACTATTTTTGGTTTGAATCCAGTGCCGCGCACTCATGGACACTTGTTATGAATGCCAGACAAGACGCTCGACGGAGAGGTGGTTGAGGAATGAGGATATAGGGGCGCGCATCCCCGGCTTGACGTCTGGCAGGGCCGGCCGGCTGCAAGGCGGACCGACGGACGGAAGTACAGACGAGGTGGGCGCGCAGGTTCATATGAGTCTTTGGTGTATAGGGTCATCTGCGCGCTGTGCTGCTAGCATGTTCTGGGGGGCTGTTGCATGTGACGGCGTATGTACGACATGTTACACGATCAGTGGGCAGGCAGGGTTGGAGCGAGCGCGCTGGTTTTGGGCGCCGCCGGGAGGAACGGCGATGGATGCGTGCGTCTTGTCGCGCGGCGTGTGCTACCGGTATTTGTGCTGCTATCGGCCAGGAACCTATATCCCTTCCTCCCCACGAGTTCGCTACCTGCCTGCCTGCCTGCCATCCTGGTCGGAAAGATCTTGACGGCTTCTGTGTGTACAGAATGTGCATGAGCGGCAGGGAGACAGACGGGGCGGGTAATGGACGAGAGCGGCCAGGTTTGCAATCAGGCATTGATGTCGTAGGCTGGGATTTCACGGGTTATTGCTCGCTTTAGCGGGCGTTACTGCTGGCGGCGCGCGGCAACGGTCGGGAAATTGGGCAAGCGTGCGTAACCCGGGGAAATAGCGGTGTCGGAAGCTCGGAACTTTGAGAAAGCGTTCGCCGTACGGAGACCGTCTTGGGAACAATGCCCAAAGCGCGTGCGGGGCCCCTTCTAGGGGCGGGTTGAAACAGTCAATGGTCAGTACGAATCTAACTGTCAGAGCCGATACGGGATTGCCAACTCCGCACAACAACGGGACTCTGTCTGAACCCACACTAACGTCAAGAAACCAACACTTGCCGGAGAGTGAACGTGGAAATGGGGCTTGGGTGGCCCCGTCGTCACGTGACTCGCGCCAAGCCTGCGCCCGTGACCACGGGTGCCTTAAGGTCTGCCCGGTAGCCACCCGGCAACACACACCAGGCAGACACCCCCCGGCGATACTGAAAAGGTCAACACACAAACCACTCGAGCGATGCCTTAGCCCTAGAACAAACCCGTGCTGTCCAACGCGCGAAACGCCCGATGTCCAAGGTAAAGGGGAGGGTGGGCGGGAAAATAAAAGCAAACGAACAGAGCCGACTGGGGTCGATAAACGCACCCCCCGAACTGCCTCCCTAGGCGCCAACTTAAGGCCCGCCTGCTCGTATCAAGTTCCAGCTAATACCTCAACAGCGCGGCAGCAGCAGAGGAAGGCACCGCGCTGCTCTACCGGCAAACCGTCTGTCGCCTGCAGAAACCACCGCTCCGGAACCAGCCGCAGTACGGACGACCCTCCCAAACTGGTTCACCTGAGCAACCAACCCAACTACTAATCTGAGAACAGTCTGCGCCGGCTCTGCGCTCCTTCAAACCCAATTTTAGCGTTCGCGTGGCTACCTCTAAAATAAGAATTTGAGAAAGCGTTCGCCGTACGGAGACCGTCTTGGGAACAATGCCCAAAGCGCGTGCGGGGCCCCTTCTAGGGGCGGGTTGAAACAGTCAATGGTCAGTACGAATCTAACTGTCAGAGCCGATACGGGATTGCCAACTCCGCACAACAACGGGACTCTGTCTGAACCCACACTAACGTCAAGAAACCAACACTTGCCGGAGAGTGAACGTGGAAATGGGGCTTGGGTGGCCCCGTCGTCACGTGACTCGCGCCAAGCCTGCGCCCGTGACCACGGGTGCCTTAAGGTCTGCCCGGTAGCCACCCGGCAACACACACCAGGCAGACACCCCCCCAACCCAGTCACGCTCACATGCGCGCCACGACAGTCCGCTTAACTGCCACCGCCCGCTGCACGTACACTAGTACCGCGCTCGAGCGCCACCGCCCGTGCTCCTTGATCTCCTCGACCCCGGCGTTGGCGGCCGCCGTGGTCCCGCCCCTCCGGAGGCTGTGGGAGGCGACGCGCCGCAGGTCCACTGCCACGCCCGGCACGTCCGCCTGGAGCCCCTTGAGCAGCACGCGCAGCTCCACAGAGATCTTGCCCTTCCCCATGCCCACTCCGCGACCCCGCCTCGCCCCCGGGGTGAAGAGCGGCTGCCCGTTCGTCGCCCCCTGCTCCTTCGCCAGACTCAGGTGCCGCTCCACGATGCGCCCCACTGGAACGCCACTGCTCGCCATGCCCGCGAGGTACACCACTGCCCCCACACCCCGCTGGTCCGTCTTGCCTTTCCGGATGGACAGCTCCGCATCCCCGCTCTCAAGCACCCTCACGTCGTCAGCGTGAGACCCGCCAGCTCGCTGCGCCTCAACATGCCGAAGAAACCCACGACCACCCAGCATGCCGCCTGCGTGCACTCTGGTACTCGAGCCGGTTCCTGATTCCCCCGCGCCCTAAGCCAGCCCACCAGCAGACGCACAACCTCCACTGGCCAAGGGGCCTTGCGACAAGGGGCTGCCGCCCCGTGCCCTCGCAGCGGCTGACGCAACAGCGCTTGACGAGTGGGTTCCGGCTCACCAGGCCCTCCACCAGGGCCCCGCGCGACCGCTGCCAATCGGCGAGGGCGCTGATGGCCCCCGTCACGGTGCCCGGCGCGTAATTCCGAGCTGCCCACGTGATGAACAGACACACACCAGCTGCACGTTGAGGTCGGCCCCCTTAGTGCGTGGGAACGCCTGCTCCGCCGACCCCTTCGCCACCTCCACCACGAACCGAGCGAAACGCCTCCTTGCGGCCTCGTACGTCGCCGCCGAGCCCCGACCCACTTCGCTGCCGACCAGCTGCACCCACGCCGCCGTGAGCTCCGCCAATACGGGGCTGACGCCTTCCTCGGCCGCGCCGATCCCAGCCCCCCCCCAGCGCACACTCCGCGCAGCGATACCAGCCGCCCGCGTAGGAGGCGGTCGGCAGCCCGAGACAGGCCCTGTGGGCAGCCCCCGGGCAGGTCTCACAAAGCAAGTCCGCTCCAACGCAAGTCCGGTCGCACACCACACAGCGGTCCTCGCCGCCAAAGCAAACCTCAGGCGCTGCCCACGGGGAACCAGCAGGGAACCCGCTGCTCCCTCGGGTCCACACGCCTTGGATCTCGGCTGGCCCCCACGCCGCGCCGAAGCCCTGACCGCTCGCGACCGTAAAGATGACGGCTCCATCCTGCCCCACAAACTCCCCCCTCACCAAGTCCAGACTGGCTACCGTACGCCAAGGGAGCCCGCCTCTATTTTCTAACGCGCGGAGAAAGCGCGCCTCTAAGCTCACACGCCGAGGAAGCGCGCCTCTAAGCTCACACGCCGAGGAAGCGCGCCTCTAAGCTCACACGCCGAGGAGGCGCGCCTCTAAGTTCGCTACCCCGAGGAGGGACGCCTCTGAGCTCACACGCCGAGGAGGCGCGCCTCTAAGTTCGCTACCCCGAGGAGGGACGCCTCTGAGCTCACACGCCGAGGAGGCGCGCCTCTAAGTTCACTACCCCGAGGAGGGACGCCTCTGAGCTCACACGCCGAGGAGGCGCGCCTCTAGGTTCACTACCCCGAGGAGGGACGCCTCTGAGCTCACACGCCGAGGAGGCGCGCCTCTATTCTTTACGCGCGGAGAAAGCGCTCCTCTAAGCTCACACGCCGAAGAAGCGCGCCTCTAAGTTCACTACCCCGAGGAGGGGCGCCCCAAACCCACAGCGCAAGAGGAAGCAAAGGCCCTCCTGGGCCCCGCCCACGGCGGACGGAGCCTGGGATGGTGGTACATGGCGTGCCTGACGGCTGCCCCAGACACCCAACGGCTCGGGTCTCTCTCACCCGGTGATGTGACTCTGAGCGGAAGCTGCGACAACAACTTGCCCGACTCCATGCTATCGTGCACCGCTCCGAGCAACGGACCCAAACCCAAGGCCGGCGGCAGGTGGCCGCCTGATCTGCCGGGGTAGGGCAAGGGCTTGGGGAAGCCGACGTAGCTGGGGGCTGACGAGGGCTGCGGTCCTGGCTGTGTGTTGGCGACACGGATGGCACCAAACGCCGTCGCTGGCCCTACCGGCTGCTGCCACCTGGAGCGGGGGGTACGGTGGCGCGTGACCCCGGCCACCCTGGTTGTGCAGGGCCTCTAGGCCGCCAGCGTCCACAAGCTTCTCCACGTCCGTCTCCGTCTCGGCCCCGCACTGAAAGCGCACCCGGCGCTGGCGGACAGCTGCTGTTGTCTTTCCTGCCTCTGTTGCCGCTGCCGGCGCCTGCGCAGGTGGACTTCGCATGCCGCGCTGCGACCCGGAAGCCCCTGTTCCTCCCCGTTTGGTAAAACACGCACCGGCCGTGCCAGGCAACACCTTACCTTGCTCGCCGTCGCTGTCGCCATCGTGCGCCTCCTCATCGCTGTCTGCAATATTATCCACCTCTTCTGCTGCCACTGCGATCAAACGCGAGGCGCTGCGCCTCCACTTCCGCCCGGCGACGCGATTGCTGCTGCCACTTTTGAGCGTCTGGGAAGGCCGTGTCCGCAGCCACCAGCCCCTTCTGGTAATCTTCCTGAATCTCCTGCAGCTTGCTGCTGAACCTGGCCAGCTGTTCGGGACGGGTTCCCGCTGCCGGCCTCCTCAACTACCCCCTAGCTGCCTCAGCGATATCCTTTGCAACCTCGCCCAGCTCAATGTACTGCTGCAAAAAGTCGGACTGCTTCTTAGACAGAGCCGCTGCCCGTCCCGGTTTAAATCAATTCGCGGTTGCAATCCTTGACGGTTTGCGGGAGCCCCGAAGGCGGATGCATGGCAGAGGCTGAATCAAAGCTCTGAATTCAAAAATAAAAGCAAACGAACAGAGCCGACTGGGGTCGATAAACGCACCCCCCGAACTGCCTCCCTAGGCGCCAACTTAAGGCCCGCCTGCTCGTATCAAGTTCCAGCTAATACCTCAACAGCGCGGCAGCAGCAGAGGAAGGCACCGCGCTGCTCTACCGGCAAACCGTCTGTCGCCTGCAGAAACCACCGCTCCGGAACCAGCCGCAGTACGGACGACCCTCCCAAACTGGTTCACCTGAGCAACCAACCCAACTACTAATCTGAGAACAGTCTGCGCCGGCTCTGCGCTCCTTCAAACCCAATTTTAGCGTTCGCGTGGCTACCTCTAAAATAAGAAACTTAACAAGTTGCCATGCTGCGACTGTGTCAACACGATATCCTTGCAAGCATGATCAGGCGTTGTTATCAGAAGACGCAACGATGGGAGCGTCTAGGTGCAAGTACAGCCGCCCGAGGGGTGTCGAACCCAGTTTCGAATGGTGTACGTACGACATGCGTTGTAGAGGTAGGTTCCGAATGGCCGGAGCATCGTTCCGTTCCTCATTCTTTTCGATATGTGGCGCAAATAAAGATGATTGTTTGTGCTGAACTCTGCCTCGAGATGGCTCTCCTTGCGCCTAGCCAGTCGTCCATTGGCTTTGCTTCGAAACCAAGTCGCCAACTCTCCAACAATTATGCCCGACCCTACCACATTCCAGCTATGTGCACAGAAAACACAAGAAGCTCCTACTTATTTTTTGTCAAAACTTCAGACATAAAAGTCTTGTTGAGCAATCTCAGGTAGCTCCTGCCTTGGTCACACCTCGACAGGCAACCGAATTAGGTCTCTTAGAGACCGGCTGTTGCTTCCCCTGCGCTGCTACAAGGCGGTAGCGCACATTCAACTAGGACAGTGAGAGGCGAAGTGGGATGTGGTCGCTCCAGCGAACTAGACCGCCTTCCTTGCCTGCGCAGCGCGCTCGGCAGACTTCACGGGTAGTAATATGTTCATCGACAGCGACGGCTGTGACTGCCACGGCTGTGAAAAGTGAGCTGACCGTGAACTGCCTTGACAGTTTGTTTCATGCTGCTGTCAGCGGGAGCTCTGACCACGCTGCAAACGTTCAGTTAGCTTTGCGTTTGCAGAGCTGCAGCATTATAATAAGCTTGCGCACCAGTACACCCGCTTGCCCGCCTTGCTCCACCACACAGGAACGCATTATCAAGTGCTTGGTGTGCAGCCCTCGGCTTCTTCGGACGACATCCGCACAGCTTTCCGGCGCCTGGCTAAATCCCTTCACCCTGATCACAACAAGCTGCCCGGCGCGCGTGAGAAGTTTGAGGAAGTTAAACAGGCGTACGATACCCTGGGGGACCTGTCCGCCCGCGCAGACTACGATCGCCAGCTTAAAGTCCAGGTACGTAACTTGTGGCTGTCATTTTGCGGTTCCTGAAATCCTGGACGGGCATGCCCAGAGGATGAGACATGGCGTCCAGCACCATGCCCAAGCAAGCCGGAACTCGCGCGCCACCCATCACCCGCCCCCCTGGTTCCCTGGATCCTTCTCAGACAATCTGGAGGACGGGTGCACTGCTGCACCGCAGCGTCATTTTTCCTAGCGAGCATACACCGCCAAAGTTACACGCTTTCACCGGGCTGTCCTTGCCGTGTCGTGCAGGCAATGGCCGCTGCCGCAGCGGCGGCCCAGGTGGCGGCCGGTGGGCGGCGCGCATCAACCTTGAGTAACCGTCGGAGCCGGACGGCCGGGTGAGGTGGGGGTTTGGGAGGCAAGGCGTCGGGAGCGAACGCGGCGGCGCGGGCGTCCGGGGCGCGCGGACCACATCACCGGTACCGGTACCGAAGGGACGGCTGACTGATGCCAAGACATCCGTGCATGAAGCGACCCCGCGCCCGCACAACCCCGAGATGCCAGAACGTAAATTAGAAAGCCACCACACGCAGCCATCCCCAACACGCCACACCAGCACGGCAACACGCCACGTCATGGCTAGCACTCACACACAGCCACATGCGCGCGCGTTGCGCCAAGCGGTCATCTCGATGAACCTTCGCACCTGCCCACCTCCCTCCCTCGCAGGTCTCAAGCCGCGTCTCGGCCCGCCTCCGGCGACGATTTCGACATGTTCACAGACGCCAGCAGCCCCACCCGCAGCGCTAGCGGCAGCGCCAGCAGCTCATACAACAGCATCTTCAATGAGCCGGGACGCGCGCGGAGCACCACCCGGAGTGGCAGCGGCAGCCGCAGCGGCAGCACCTACCGCAGCGTCTTTGACAGCCTGCACAAGCAGGCGACGGCGAAATCGCCGTCTCCGCCGCCGTCAGTCGCTAAAGCAGCGGCAGCTGCCGCCGCCGCTGCTGCAGCGGCGGCAGCTGCTGCAGTAAGGGCAGCAAGCGGTCAGGCCGCCGCGCGGTCAGGTGGATACCAGAGCATCTTTGGCGGTAGCGCAGGCGTCGGCGCGCCCCCAGGTGGCGGGGTCCGCAGCACCAGCAACAGCAGCAGCACTAGCAACACGTGCATTTTCAACGGGAGGTCTATTTCCCCAAACCTTGGTGGGACCAAGGTGCAGTCGGCACCAGCGGCAGCGGCACGGCCACCACCGCCGCCACCGCCGACCGCGGCAGCGGCGCCGGCCGCGTTCTGGCCGGCGCCGCCAGCCGCAGCTGCGCCCAACGGTCAGCGTCCGGGCGCTGCCGGCCCTGTGCAGCGGACCGTCGCTGGCGCCGCCAGTGCAACGAACACGGGCACCACCTCCAGTGCTGCCGGCAGTGGCGCCGGCGCCAGTGCCGCTCCCGCGGCTGACACGGTTGCTGAGTCCAGCACGCGAAACAGCCCGGCAGCTGCGCCGACCGCAAGGACTCCTGCAGGGCACTCCCCACCGGTTGTAGAACCAGCCGCCGGCAGCAGTGGCGCGGGCAGCAGCGGTGCTGGCAGCAGGTGGCAGGGGTCAGCCGGAGGCGCCCCACAGTCCCACGCGTCCCCTGCCCCAGCCTCCAGCTCCGGCGGGCCTGCAGCCTCTGGCGCGGCAGCGGCACCTGCAGCGGCACACGCTCAGCCAGCGGCGCCACCGGCCGCGGCAGCAGCACCTGCCCTGGTATGGCCGGCGCCGCCCGCAGCGGCTTCCATCGGGCAACAAGCAGCTTCCGCGTCTTCCACGTCCTCTTCAACAGGTGCCAGTGTCGGCGGGCCTGCATTTGGCGCGGCAGCGACGATGGCTGCAGCGGCAGAACCAACACCGGCGGCACCGCCGGCCGCAGCGGCGGCTCCGGTACGGGTGTGGCCGGCGCCGGTTGCGGCGGTTCCCCTCGGGCAGCAACCAACCTCCGCGCCTTCCACGTCCTCTTCAACAGGCCCAAGCGCCGGCGATCCAGAAGCCTTTGGCGCGGCAGCGGCACAACCAACGCCGGCGGCACCGCCGGCCGCGGCGGCGGCTCCGGCCCTGGTGTGGCCGGCGCCGGCCACGACTGTGCTCAACGGACAACCGCCCCGAAGCACCGGGGCGCCATTACGGGCCACCAACGCAGGCGGTGGCGCCACCCCGCCCGGCGTTGACGCCAAGACGGTGACGTTGGGAGGTGCCTCAGCCGGGAGCGGCCCTTCATCGGAGAGGTCCGTTGCCGCGACAGCGGCGAAAACACCTGCGGCGTCAGCGGCGGCGGCGGCTGAGGGCGTCAGTGCTTCCATCGGTGACTTGGCGTCGAGGTTTGCCGCGATGGCGGCCGCGGCGACGGCGCCGCGGAGTGGCAGCGGCGGCAGCAGCGGCGGCAGCGGCTACGTCAGCGTGTTTGGCGGCAACCCGACCCACATCGCCTTCTCGGCGCCAGGCGCGCGATCGGCCAGCCCAGGGCGAGCTAGCAACGGCCCCCAAGCCGCGGCAGCCGCCGCCGGGGTCGCAGCCGCACCTCCCAGCCCGAGCACCTCCTCGGTCCAACCCGTGGCGGCGGCAGGATCAGGCGGGGCCTCTGTCCGAAGCTCGCAAGCGGACGCTGCCGCCGTTCCAGCTGCGGTTGCGGAGGCGGCAGGGGGCTTCCAGGTGACACTCACCCCGAAGGTAGCGCTGGACAACGCCGCCGCCAGGTGTGTTTCTGAGAGCTGTGTGGGCGGAGGTCGGGTGGGTTGCCGGTGCCTGCCCCTGTTCCAAAGCGGGCGCTGTCGCGCGCTGTCTATTATGTGTTGATCTGCCGGGCCACGGCGGCTCTGTCCGCTCTGCTCGCTTTTCCAAACGGTTTCTACAGCACATTATTTTTGCGCTCGCGCGCGCCGGCCTTGATTTGGACAACGTGCGTGCCCAGATTGCACTGACGGCGGAAAATGACACGCTGTTTGATAGGCGCGAAGTGCTCACCCGAGGCTCTGTGGCCGGCGAGAGGCGCCTCGGACAATGTTAACGCGCGCACCGCCGCCACACTGCCCTGAACAGGTCGGCAAGCGAGCAGCCACAGCAGCCTGTTGCTGCTGCTGTTGTGGATGTCTCGCAGCCGGTGCCGCAGCCAATCGCTACTGCTACAGCTGCAGGGGTGCCGGTTTCAGCCCCCGCAGCGGCGCCATCAACCCCGGCCGCCACAGCGGTAGCGAGCCTATCAGGTACAACAGCCACTGGACCCATGAATGCGGCTACAGGAGCCGCCGCGGTCGCGGAAGCAGAGGCCGCTGCGCGCGTCGCCGCTGCGATGGCGGCAGCGGCGCAAGCCAAGGCGGCGGCCGCCGCCGCAGAGGCGATGGCGGCGGAAGCAGCGGCCGTGGCGGCGCGGGCGAAGGCCGCGGCGATGGCGGCGGAGGCGCGCCTGTCGGCCGTCGTCGAGGCCGCAACGGCGGCTGAAGCGGAGCTGCCGCCAGCACCACGTGGCAATGGCGGCGTGGGACCCGGCCCACAGCCGACCGTTGGCCCTTTGGTGGCAGAGCAGCAGCCCTCCCCCGCGCCCGACCGTCCGGCGACGGGGATGGGGGCGCCTGCGGAGTGGCCGCCTCGCGTGCCGGTCGTCAGCGTGTCGCCGCAGGTTCAAGAGTTCGTGCGAAAGGTGGGCGCGTTCTTTGCGCCATAAGGAAGTGATGAGGCATTCCTTCGTGTTCTGGTTTGGGACCAGGGTCATCAGTGGTGCGATGTCCTGTGTCGGGTTTGAACTCGTGAGAAGACTCGGGGTTTTCTGCAGGGATGAGTATGGTGTGGTGTGCTGTGTTTTGCAAAGTATGTGCCATAGCCGAAGCGGTGTGACGCGCTTTCTGAGATTAGCTTGGAGCATTTAAACGTGAGGAATGCAGCCCGCGGCGGCTGGGGCTGCTTTGAGGCGGGGAAGACGGATGGACCTTATCTTGTACAATTATGCGCAATTGCGCAAACGCAGCGGAATGAGGGGGGTGGATGGACACATGTTTTGCATCCTGCAGTATGATCCACGCGCTTGGGGGCTCTGTGGTTTGGTTCTAGGGCCCGGTTGAGCTGCACAATTATTTGATACGCAGCCGCAGAAGCGACGCGGCGGCGACGGCCTGGGCATCAGCCACAGAGCAACGGAGGTGGCCGGCATCGTGACTTCGCACAGGTTTGGCATGGTTGATTAGGAATTTGGTGGCGGTGTTGTCAATGATTGGAGCAGTTGAAATTGTACGAGATGGAGTGAGCGTCTGTGGCTTTTTGTGGAGGCTCCTCGCAGTCGAATGTCCGTGGAGTCTGCTTCATAGTCGGCTGGGGGCGTGTGAACAGCGACAGGCTCAAGGCCCGGGCTCGATGTATGGACCTTCATTCGCACACTAGCACCCCCGACTTGTTTGTATTTTTAGGTCTGTATTCAATGGTCGAGTGTCAATCGCCCGGTTGAGTCGTTCTGTGCCGCGGTGCCGTCGTGTGCCGTCGGGCGCTGGCCGAGTTGAGTCGTTGGTTTCGTGAACCCGCCAAGGGAAGGAGCGTGCAGGATGGTCGAGGAGGGGGGCAAGGTCAAGACACGCAGCGCTGGTGGGGTGCCAGGAGCAATGCCGCCACCGCAACACGTGCCCAAGGACTTGGCTGGCGACGCACCAGTCGACTGGCCTGCCGGGGAGGAAAAATGGATATCCGGTAACCGGGTGTCACTGAAACGCAGGGTTTTCCTGGCACGATTGAGTCCTCCTCCGTGCGGCAAGGGACATTTTCGTCACGAGGGCGCCAGCACTTTGCAGCGGTCGACACCTGTCGACATTACTACCGATGCGCGGCCATGCATATGCGCGCTCCGACTTCGTGCCGATCCGGGCGCCGCGGGTCGAAAGCGGTCGGTCGTCATCCCGTCAGCCACATGGCCGCAGCTTGCTGTTGCCGTAGCCCTTGGGGTGCGTGTCGCGCCAGTCGTCAAAGGCTCGCTGCTTGGCCTTGTCCTCCGCGTCCTCCTCATCGCTGTCCAGCTCCGCCTGTCCAATGGAGCAGAATCACATCGTTATGATCGCGGGTGTGGGCAAGCAGCAGGCGATGCGATGCGTCGTGTGATCCAGACGCCAGACGGGCGTGGATGCCGGTAGGGTTGCACGAGAGCTGGGGTGGCGCTTGCTCGTTCCGCGCCCAGAGTCCGTGTCCCTATACTCCGCCCCAACCCCAGCAGCCACCCAGCCAACACACCCCATCACCACCCACCCGCCGCGCGGCTTCCTTGGCCGCCTGCCGGCGCTGCCTCTCCTCCCGCTCCGCCGCCTCGCGCATCTCGATCTCGCCCGCCTCCTCCACCGTCATCGTGGGCAGCGTATGACCCGGTTTGAACACCTGGCAGACAGATAGGCAGGCAGACAGACAGACAGCGCGCAGAAGGTGGCGCGGGTCCACGGCCGAAAGCGGAGGGTAAAAGGGAATGATGGGAAGGCACGCGTGCGCAAGTGAACGGGGCGATTCACCACGGGGTGTGGGGGCGAACAGCAAGCGAGCGAAGGGAAGCGAGAAGCGGCCGAATCCAACGGAGTGGATACGTCCTTGCAGCTCGTGTCTTTTGCCCCCCCTCCTCGCCCTCCTTTCATTCACCACAATCGAACCGCTGGCCCCAGGACCACCATCCCCCCCTCGCACCCCCGACCCACATTCTGCCGAATCTGCTCCTTCCGATTGCCGTCCAGGTCCCGACAGATGGCTCGCAGCCGCGCCATGAGCTCCGCCTTGTCCTCATCGCTGGGAGCCGGAGCCTCCGCGCCTCCGCGGCCGCGGCCGCCCCCGACTGCGCCAGCGCGGGCGTCGCGTGAGGACGGCCCGGGCCCGGCGGCGGCGGCCGCCGCCTCCCTCGCCGCGGCGTGCCGCAGCAATTCCACCTGCGGGGTGAAAGTGTCCCTGGCGGCATGTGGCACGTGCTACGACAAGCTAAGCCGGCAAGGGAACGACGTCCCAGCCAGTCAGGCCCAGCAGAGCCCTGCCTCCTTCCTTCCCTCCCTCCCTCCCTTCCTCGCTGCTGCTGTTTCAAAGCCCACCCGCCTTGCCACCTCCCGCCAGAGGCAACCCGGTTCGCAAGCGCCCCGCACGGGCACTTCCCGCCCAAGGGCCTGACCTGGCTTGCAGACGATCCTTCCGCCGTCCCAACGAACCGACTGACACGTCCTCCACTCTACCGGTGGTGCCCCCCCTCCCCTCCCCTGCACGCACACCGCTGCCCACCTCCTGTTTCACGGAGGCCTGCAGATCCAACGCCTGAAGCGCAGCCAGCTCCATTCGCCAAACCCACAGCTGCCGCTCATCCTCCTCATCCAGAGACCCGCCACCGGCGCCGCCGCCGGCGGCCACCGCCGCCACGGTGGCGGCGTCCGCCGCCGCCGCTGCGGCGGCAGATCCCGAGCTGCTAGCGACGCCGCCCCCCGCCTCCGCCTCGTCCTGTTTGGCAGGATCGCGTTGCATCGCATTTCTCCTCAGCAATAAGTGGTCACATCGCGTTTTACTCGCCCACCCGTTCGCTCGCCCACCCACTCACTCACTGATTACCCCCCCCGTCACCACTACCACCACCACCACCACGCCCATCCCGCCCGGCTCCGAGGGCACCCAACCGCTCCCGACCGCACCTCTCACCTCTCGCTCCTGGGCCGCCGCCGCCAGCCGCCTCGCCTCCAGCGCCCCCAGAGCCGCATTCAGCGCCTTCCCCCGCCTGAACATGTCAACCTGGGTTTCGAGGGGCGGGCGGGCGGGCGGGATGGGTATCCGCAGATGGATGCCGTGCCGTGCTGCGCCCTGTTGTGTCATGTTGTCTTCGCTGTGCTGCTTTGGGATTTGGGGAGAGCTTGTCGGCACGGAGCACGGAGCACGGAGGCGCCTCCAGGCTATTCGCCGCCGCCCCTCGGCCGGCCGCCCGCGAGCTTCCATCCCCGTCCGTCCACAATCCACAACGCCGTCGTCACCAAAAGAGCATCGTTGCCGCCGCCAGCGATGCGCAACCCAGCCCCCTGCCCCCAAAGGTGTGAAGACCGCCGCTGGCCGCCCTACCTTGAAGGTGCGCTTCGCCGCCGGGTCGATGGCCGCCCCGGCGTCGTACGCAGTACGGCCCAGCGCGCCCAGCAGGTCGTACTGCTCGCACCTGCACGACGGTACGCCACCGGGAGGATGCGTCGGTCAAAGTCAGGGACGGGGTTGCGACCGCAGGGGGGTTGTTAAAAGAGAGGTAGCTAGCGCGGGGCGGAAAGGAGACGCCTGCGGGAAGCTTGGCGCCGTGAGTGGGGAGCGACTGTCTGTAGTAGAGCAGCCTTTTAGCGGAGCTCAGCTACGCGCTGACATACGGACGGACGGCCCGCCGGCGGATAAAGATAGAAGCACATAGCCTGGCGGAAGCACGCATCAGCGTTTGCGCCGTTCAAACTCGCCTCTGTAGGAACGTCGCCAGCGCCGACGAGGCCTGGCTCACCAAGGCCAATCGGGCCGCGCTGGCGCCCGTGGCGCCGTCCGTGCGCACGGGCGCCGCCGACAGCAAGCTGCCGAGGTAGAAGGGGACGAGCAGGTATTTGATGTCGGCCGTCGCCAGGTCGTCCCTGTCCTCGTTAGCGCTGAAGACGCCCATCGACTCGACGGCGGACTGTGTCCGCACGAGCAGCGCCACGGCGGAGCTGATCAGGTCAAAGTCTCTCGAGGCCACCAGCCGGTCCTGCTGCGTGTGGACAGCATGGCATCGGCTGTAGAGCACCGCCAACGGTGGCCCGCCTTCTCCGTCAGGAGTGGAGTTAAGCATCGCACGGAGGTCTTCCATGGTTTGAGCTGGATACGATCTGATTTATCGTTGGTTAATTATGGGCGTGTCGCCGGGAGTGATCAAGCTGGAGCAATTTGAGACGGGTAGTGAAGGTAGACACGGCAGGATACGCAGTCTGGGAACGCTTGTTCGTGACCAACCTATCCAGCTGTCTTGATCTGTGTACCTAGGTCTTCGACGCCAGAAAAAGCAAAGTGCTTGTGTGCTTTCGGGCGATGGGACGAGCAAACCGCCGGACAAGCGGTTGCAGGCTTGCAGCACCAATTGCAGCTCGGCTGCTGCCGCAACACTATTGTTTCCTTCACATGACTTTGACAACGCTGAAGAACGAACCACTACTTTACCGAGGCCAACCAATAGTTTTCAGGGAGTGAAGTTTTTCGAGCCCGCGACGTTCGTCAGGCCAGATGGAACTGGGACAGTGAATTTTAAGTTTAAGAAAGGTAGGTCGCACCTACTGACCGAGTCTTCTTGAACCATCCTGCAAGTCTGTGACAAGAAGTTAGGCCTAGCATATATGGCTGCGTTGTCTACCGTCCGAGAAGAGACAGGTCTCTCTAATGCAAAGTCATATTTACTAAATGTTTCCTGGTGCAAGTAGCGGACGGGTGTGTTGAAGCTTTCGCCCCTGACGAGGCTGACCGTGCGCAAGTTTGCGCATCGCGCAACTTTGATGCTGGCGCGGATTGAACGGCAATAGCATGTATCAACGAACGTGGAGTAACCTTAAGCCTGTGGCTCCTTGATGCGACCTCCTCTTGAATGGTCAGGCGCCTTGAGATAGATGGCTGTCCAAGGCGCCAACGGGGACCACCAGCCGCCTACCGGAGCCCAGCCACTCGCTGTTAGTTTTCAGCAGCAGCCCCGTGCTGCCCGCTTCCTGTCTCTTGCCCACTTGTGTGGGCACAAGGGCCGCTAGCCCCCCAAGCGGCCCAAGGCTTACCGCTCAGCTTGCGCCAGCACGCGTCACCCGCTATGCTGCACGCGAACAGCGGGCCCGCGCCGTCACTGGCGCCCGCCCCGGCGATGCCCCTCGCCATCGATCACGCGCAACTGATGCACCCACATCAACACCAGCACCAGGGCTACTACCCAGCTGCCGCCAGCTACGCGCAGCCCGACGCTGCCGGACTGGACCCCTCGTTCTCCTCCCCCGACACCGCGCCGGACTCAGGGCCCGATGCCGGCGGCGGCAGCGGCGCCGGAGGCGCGCCGGCGCTGGCGCCACACCTCGCCGCCGCCGCCATGCCGGGTGGCTTGGCCAACCCCGCCGCCCCACCCGCGGGCCAGCCGCCCGACTGGCGGCAGCAGCCGCCGCCGCCGCCGCAGCAACAGCTCCTGCGGCCGATTCCTGGCGAGTACCAGGGTCAGCAGCACGTGTGGGATCACGATCCAGATCCGGATCCGGATGTGGGCCTGGATCTGGATCTGGAGCTGCAGGGCGAGGCCCCCACCCCCCATTCCCACCATCACCACCACGACCCCGACCAGGACCTCCAGCAGCCCCATCAGGATGCGCAGGTTCAGATGCAGCACCACCGGGAGCGACGTCGGAAGCTGCTGGTGCAGATGGGCTTTCGGGAGCGGCTGGATAACCCCGATGCAGAGCCCATCCTCATCAAGGTGGGGACCTGGGCTGGGGCCTGGGACTGGCTGACCGGCGTGGGGGTCTCGCCTGGATAATAACGGGTTCGCGCGTGGATGGACGGTGGGTGGGTGTCGCGCAGCCCGTGCCCCTGGCCATGACCCGACCTGCCAGAAAACCGCAAATTGAGAGGGAGCAGCCACCGAGCCTCGTGGTGGTGGTGATGGTGGTGGTGGTGTTGGGGATGGTGGTGTGGTGGTCGTCCTACCAAACGGGCGATGCTGTCGATTGGTGGATGGGGGTAGCGGGGTGGCGGGGTTGGGGTCATAAAGAAAGATGAACCGCAGGGAGGGGACGGAGGCGAGGCAAGCGAGCCGGGACCCTCGGGGTTGGTGGTGGTGGTGGGGCCGGGGCTATCCTCCGGGTGCTGAGCTGAGGCCCCTGCCTGATCCGAAGCCGCCCTTTCTTCGAGGCGCCCCCAAAACCCTACAGCAAAAGCTAGTGTCTGGCGCGCCCCCCTCCATACAAACTCCCTTCCCTTTCCCTCCCTTTCCCTTTCCCTCCCTTCCCTCCGGTTCTGTCTTTCTCCCCCTTCTCTTCCTCCAGCGGGTGCAGGATGACGATCTGTTGGTGGGCGGCCCCGGCAGCCGCGTGTGGGTGTGCAGCCGCGTGCTGCTGAACCACAACGTGCACCTGCCCACCTGCAAGACACGCAGCGGCTACCTGCTGCTGTCGTTCCAGGTGGGTCGGAGGGGGACTGGAGGGAGGGCGGGGCGGGGATGGAGGGGGGGGGGGAGGAGGAGTGGGAGGTCAGGGTAGGGTGGGAGGAGGAGTCGAGGGAGGGTGGTGGTGGTGGGAGGGGCACCCTGGCAATGCGGGGTGGGGGCGAGGGCGCTTCGCCCGCGAAGCCTCTCCGCTTGCGCCCTGGTTCAAACCCTTAGGTCAGGCCCCCCCGGATCCCTTGTGCACCCCCGCACCGCCGCCGCCCTTGGCTCGCAGATCTTCATCTCGGGCGGGGATGAACTGCAATGGGAGGTGCCGTACAAGGACAACCTGGCGGATCCCACGGAGTCGCAAGGTGAGCGCCGGCGGGGCACCGGGGCGCGGACGGGGGGGGGGCGGCGCGGTCTTGGGACGCGCATGCGCGCCTGGGGCCCTTTCCCGGACAGCGATTCCATCACCACCACCACCACCACCCTATTAGCGCCACGTCTTCCTACCACCACCACCACCACCCTATTAGCGCCACGTCTTCCTACCACCACCACCACCACCACCGGCCCTTCCGCCATCACCCGCCCTGCCGCCACAACTCTTTCAACCACCACCACCGGCCCTTCCGCCACAACCGCTCTGCCACCATGACTGCCCTACCGCCGCTACCGCCACCACCCGATCGACCACCGGCACCCCCTGTCCGCCTCTGCCCGTTTGGACTGTACTGGTACCTTTCCCCTCGTCACCGCACGGCCCACATCCCCGCCCCCACACCCACTGCACCCACTGCGCCGCTCCGTTCCGCTCCTCAGGCCACTTCTTCGTGGACCGGCTGCTGCAGACGTTGTGCTGCCGACTGCGGCTGCGGGATGAGCTGGTGTGCCTGCCCGCCAGGGAGCCAAACCACTTCCAGGTAAGGGTAAGGTGCATCTCTTGACCGCTGCTGCAACAAGTACCACCGTGTCGCATGGCACTGGTACAACAACCCCCCCCCCCCACTTCAGTGACTCATCGTTATATAAAGGAGCATATCCCTCCCTGACCCCCCCACACCCTGCCCCCCCCCGGCTCTGGCCTATACGTGGATAACCCCACTTCACGGGCTCCGGCCTGTCCGTGGATGGTGACCCCCCCTTCCTGTCCGCAGCTCGTGGTCTTCCCGGACGTGTGCTCCGTGTGCCTGCAGCCGCTGGGCGAGCGAGGTGAGGCAGGGGGCAGGGGCGGGCCCGTGGTGCTGCAATTCACCCCCCAATGTCCTCAGTCCGCAAGCTGTTCCGGACCCTTGTTGTATACCCCTCTCCATCCTCTCCCGCCCCGCCCCCGCGCCCCGCCCCTGGAGTACCAACGATGCCGCGCACTCTTCAGTTACCGGCCCGGTGGCCCCCCCACGGTGTGCCCTCTGCCCCGCAACCCATCGCAGAGGCCGACGCGGTGATTTGCGACACGTGCGAGGACTTCGCGCACCCGGAGTGCGCCGGCTTCGCCGAGCCGCCCGAGGGTGCGTCGCGTGCCGTACAAGGCCGTACTGTACGATATCGTACCTTAACGGGCCGGTTCGCCCAAAACAGGCGACCAAGGATCACCTTCGCGTCCTTTCCCTAACGCCCCAACGTTGACGCCGACGCTGGCCCCTCCTGCGTTGACCCTTCCATTCCTTCGCAGGAGAGCTGGCCTGGCGCTGCAGCTGGTGCTGCGAGGCCGAGGCGGGGGGGGAGGGGGAGCCGGTTCCGGAGCCGGAGCTGCAGCCGGGGTACGACCTGAGCCTGGGGAGCGCCCTCGCGGAGGCGGAGGCGGGCCCGGAGGCCGACGGCGGTGTCGTGGCAGCGGACCCGGACCTCGACGTAGCCTCGCCGCTGGCGGCGCCGCCGCTGACGGCACGTCAGCGGCAGCGCGGCGGCGCCGCCGCCGACGGCGGTGGGGTGGAGGACCAGGGCGAGGGCGAGGTGGCGTCCGCTGGCGGCGCCATTGGGTCGCAGGATGAGGAGGTGAGGTCGATGCTGGACGTTTGGATAAGGGGGGAGGGGGCGATGCTGGGTGTTGTCGCTGAATGTTAGCATTATAGGAGCCCAGGAGGCGGGGCAGGGCGGGGCCCTTCGCATGTCCCATTGCGCTTCGCTGCAGTTCCGCTGTCGCTGCCGCTGCCGTGTGTGCACCTCCCGACGCCACGCACCTTGACTGCCCCCCGTGTCACCAACCCACACCAGGCCACCGTCTCTGTGGCCGCTGTTTCGGCTGCGGCGGGGGCAGCGGCGGCGCCGGCGGCTGGGGCCGCCGCCGCCGCCGCGTCGTCCTTCGAGCTGGAAGCTGATGCCGACAGCGGGGTGCCGCGAGCCGGAGGGGGAGGCGGAGGCGTACCGGGGCCCGGGCCAGCGGCAGCGGATGCGGAGCGGAGCGGCGAGCTGGCGGCGGATGTAGTGGCGAGAGCGGCGGCGGCAACGGCGGGGTCTGCCGTGGCTGCGGCAGCAGCCGCGGCAAGGCAAGCGGCAACCGTCGCAGTAACAGCCGTGCCAGCAGCAGGCAAGGCCCGGGCGGGCCCTCTTGTGCAGCTGCTGGCAGCGCCACAGCCCCCGCCGCCCCAGCAACAGCTGCCAGAGCCGGTCCAGCCGCAGCTGCAGTGGCGGCGGCAGCGGCTGCCGGGGCATCAGGTGCTGCCGGCGCACCTGCAGCCCAGGCAGCGGGACCACACGCACCAGGAAGCAGCACCAGCAGCGGCGGAGCCGGGGCCGAGCGTGGCGGCGGAGTCGGCAGGCGGCGCGCGGATGGCTGGCGCAGATCGCGTCCCTGGACCGTCTGTGCGTGGCAGGGTAGGGCCGGAGCTGCCGCCACCGCAGCCGCCGCAGCCATCGACGGCGGCGGCGGATGTTGTGGCCGCCGCGCCGTTGCCGCCGTTGCCGCCGCCGATGCAGGAGCAAAATCCGCCGGCCATGGACGCCATTCACGCGGCGGCGGACGTTGACGCCGCCGCTGCCTCCGCCAGTGCAGCGGCGGCGGTGGCGGAGGCCGTTGCCGACAACGCACTACTGTCGCTACCGTCACAACCGCAGCAGCAGCAGCAGCAGCAGTTGCATACGGCGCTAGATGTGGAGCTGCAGCACGCGACAGCGGCAGTGACGGCTGCCGAGGCGGCGGCGGCGATGGTGATGACGCTGGAGGTGACAGAGCCGGCGGCGGCGCCGCCGCTTCCGCAGGGCATCCTTAACGTCGGCAACGATGCCGGTGGCCCGGTAGAATCCCTGTCTGTCTACGTCCGCTGCGGCGGCGCCGCTGGGGTGCCTCAGCAGCCGCATCACGGAGACGTTCCGTTGACGGAGGCGGTTCCGGCGGTGGCAACAGCGCTGACCGGGCCGGTCGCTGAACTGTTCCTGGACCCTCCGCTGCCGCCGCCCGTGCCGCCGCTGCCGCCTTCACCGCCACCGCCGTCACCGCCGCCGCCGCTTCCGCCGTCACCGCCGCCGCCGGAGCCGCATGAGGAGCAGCCGAACCAGCAGTACGGTTGGCCGCTGCCGTCATTACAGCCGCCGCTGCTTCCGCCAGCCTGCGGCGGCGGCGGCCTGACGGCGGCGGCGGGCTCGTCCAGTCTCACGGCTCGTGACGGCGGCGGCGGCGCCGCCGAGCTGTCGTCCGGCATGGATTCGCTCCAGGGTTTCCTCATGACGGTCGAGG
The DNA here is from genome assembly GCA_030267565.1 of Pleodorina starrii. Taxonomy (NCBI): domain Eukaryota; kingdom Viridiplantae; phylum Chlorophyta; class Chlorophyceae; order Chlamydomonadales; family Volvocaceae; genus Pleodorina; species Pleodorina starrii. The sequence goes on along the minus strand of BRXU01000005.1, from coordinate 1,561,912 downwards.
TCATGGCGGGAGAGGAGGACGCTGCCGTCGGCACGGGAGCTGCTGTCGTACGGGGGACCGCCGCCGCGGCGCAGGAGCCCTCGCTGTCGCAGGATGAAGCGGCCTGGGACTACACCAACGCCGCAGCGGCGCTGGCGCCGCTGGTGGCACCGCTGCCGCTGCAGGCGCCGGCGTCGCCGCACGCCGTCGCGGCAGCGGCGGCGCCGCCGCCGCCCGCCGATGCAGTCGCGGCTGCGGCGCCGCCGCCGCCGCCACCACCGCCGCCACCGTCTGGCGGCCGGTTCGTCCCCACCTACGGCCCGCCCTGGGACCCTGCGCTGCGCAGCTCCTTCAAGAGCCCCGGGGCAACCCAGGGCTATAGTTGGATGATACCCGTGGACCACCAAGCGGTTCCCCACCACCACCACCATCACCACCCGCCCTTCCCCGTGGCCGGCGCCCCGCCGCCAGGCCAGCCCTACCCGCCGCCGCACCCGCCGCCGCACACCCTCCCGCATCACGTGCCGCATGAACTCCACCCTCGGCCGCCGCCGTCACTGTCGCCGCCGCCGCACCCGCACCCACTCCCGCCCCAGCCCCCACCGCCGCCGCCGCACCTGCCGCAGCAGCCGCCCCAGCCCTTCCATCCGCACATGCAGCAATTGCACCAGTCACACCACGACATTTACGCTGCCGCCCACATCCAAAGCTACATCATGTACCAATCGGCGGCGGCGGCAGTGGCGCCGCCGCAGGCTTTCGCGCACGCGCCTATGGGCCCGATGGGCCATTTGGCGCCGCCGCCAGCGCCGGCACAGCCGCGGCCGTCGTTGCCGCCGCCGCCACCGTCGCTGCAGAAGGCAGCTGCGCCCCCCCGCGGCCAGCCGCGCTCGTTGATGTCGGTGGCGCCGTCGCCGTCAGCCGCCGCTGGTGGCGCTGGGCGGCCCGGCCGTGCCGTTGCGACTGGTGGCGCCCGGCGGCGCCCGTCTCAGTACGGGCGGCCGGAGGAGTACCTGCCTTCAGCCAGCGACACGGAAGACGACGACGAGGAGGAAGAGCCCAGCAGCGACTACGAAGACCGCGGCCGAGGCCCCCGCGGCCGTGGCGGAGGCCGCGGCGGCCGTGGCGGCCGGCGTGGCTCGAGGGGGCGCGGCGGCCGTGGCGGCAACGCACCGGCCCAAGCGCATGGCCCGGGCCCAGGCCGCGCGCCCCGCGGTGGTCGGGGCCGGGGGGCAGCGGCGGCGGCGGCCAGCGACGGGGCAGCTGTCCACTCGTCGGTCTGTGAAGGTCAGGCGCCGCGCACAAGGGCCGGCAGGAAGGCGGCGGGAGCCGCTGCGGCCGCTGGGGTCACGGCCGGCATTGAGCCGTGCAATGGCGTGCCGCAGGACTCCGACGTGCTCGCGCCGCAGCCTCTGGAGCCTGGGGATAACGGCGTGCCGCCACCCGCCGCGAACCCGCGTGAGGGACCTGAAGGGGCCGGCACGGACGCTGGCGAGCACGGTGGCGGTGGCCTGGGCGGCGGCGCGGGGTCCGCCGCTGTCGGCAGCAGCGGCGGTGACGGCAGCACGGACGTGCTCGTCAGGTTACAGATTCTTTCCGCGATGGTGGCCAGCGGAACGGACTTCCAAGGCAGGGATGGCGAGGCGAATGGCGTTCGGAACGCCGCTGGCGGTGGCGGCGACGGCGGTTACGGTAGCGGCGCTGCAGCGGCGGGAAGCGCCGATGTAGCGTTTGCGGCGGCGGCGGCGCCGCCGCCGCCGCCGCTGACGACCGCCGCGGGCCTGGTACCACCCGAGCTAGCCGCCGCCGCGAGCGACGACGCAGGTGCAGCGGTGGCAGCAGCAGCGACGGCGGCGGCGGCGGCGACAACCTCAGAGCCCCAGCGCGGAGTTGAGATTCCGGAGCCGCAGGCGGCGGCGGTGTCTTCCACGGACGGACAAGAGCCGTTCCTGCTGCCACCGGGCCCGCAGCCCCACGGGGAGCTGCCTCCGCCGGCTGCCGCAGCGTCGGCGGCGGTCGAGGGACACGGCGTTGACGCGGCCGCTTTCACAGCGTCACCACAGGCCGAGGTGCAAGCCGCGGCAGGGACGTCGGCGGAGGGAAGTGTGGGCATGGCACCCGAGGCGGCAGCATCGCCGCCGCAGCAGCAGCAGGCGGGGCCCTCCGCAGCAGCAGCAGAGCCGCGCCGTGGGGGCAAGGGGTTGAAGATTAAGTGGCCCAGCAGAAGCGGGTCGACCACGCAGGTGGCACATGCGGCAGCTAGGGCGGTGTCGCCGCCGGCAGCGCTTGCCGGTGGGGCCACTGCGGCGGTACCGGCGGCGGTGGCGGCGGAGTCGGAGCAGACTGGTGCAGCTGCCGGCCCATGCGCACGGCCAGATGAGGAGGTAGTGGGGGACGCGGGGGGCGGCAGGGAGGTTCATGCTGGCGGCAGCAGCGACGTTGCCGAGGCTCCGCGGGAAGCGGCCCACGCCGCCACCGCCCAAGTCGCCGGCGGCAGCGAAGGGCCTTCCTGCGTCGTTGCGCCGACCGCAGCCACGTCGGGCTCCCAGGACCTCCCTCTCCAGCTGCCGCTGTCAGGGTCGCTGCTGCCGCCGCCGCCGCCTCCTCCGCAGGCTCCAGTCGGGGAGGACGGTGCAGCGGAGACGGTGTTGGCAGCGCCTGCCGGCGGGGCCGGTCCCTCCGAGCTGCGTTCGAACGTGGCTGCGGCGGTGGCGGCTGGCCCCAACGGCGACAATGCGGACGCTGCCGCTGCGACGGCACAGACGGAGCGGACGCCGCCGCCGCCGCTGCCGTTACTGACGGAGGCGGAGGCCGGACAGGTGCTCCTGACCGCAGGCGGCGACGACGACCAACGGCCCCCGCCGCCGCCGCGGTCGCCGCCATTGCAGGCGCAGGCGCCTGCGCAGCAACCACCGCCGCCACCACCACCGCCGCCGCTTAGCCAGAAGGCGCTGGGCAACGCAGCAACCGAGGACGGCTCGTCCTGCGTCGCCCCGCAGCAGCCACAGCAGCCAGCGGCCGCAGGCGCGACGCCGACGGCGGGGCTGCCAGCGCCTGCGAGTGTGTTCGGGGCACGCCACCCCGAAGCCGACGCGACCGGGAGCGTCGACGGGGCTGCTGCAGCCGAGGCGGTGGCGCCATCGCCGCCGCCCCCGCCGCCCCCGCCGCCGCTGCCAGAAGCCCCGCCTGCCGCACAACCGCCAGAGGTACAGCCGCCGTCGATTTCAGCTCCGGAACCAGAACAAGTCGCAGCCCCGGAACCAGGACTGGCACCAGCTCCGCAACCAGGGCAAGGTACCGCTGTGGAACCAGGACAGATATCGGCTCCTGGAGCAGGGCAAGGCGCCGCTCCGGAACCAGGGCACGGCGCCCCTCCAGCTCCAGGCCACGGCGCCCTGGGACCCGCTCCGGAACCAGGGAGAGGCACTGCTGTGGAACCAGGGCAAGTACAAGCTCCGGAACCAGGTCAGGGACCACGGCAGGACCCAGGGCGGGACGCCGCTCCGGAACCAGGGCAGGAACCAGATATGGAACTAGGGTTGGAAGCAGGGCCGGAGCTGTGGCCGGAGGCACTGGCACCAGCGCCGGACGAAGCGTCAGAACCCGCCGTAGCACCCGCTGCTAGGAGTCAGCGCACATACGCCAAATCACGTCCGCTCCGGGCGTCTGCCCGCCGCGCCGGGGCCCTTCCCGGGCACGAGCCTGGCCATGCCACGGGCAGCCACGCCGGGGGCAGCGGCGGCTCTGGGCCAGGCGCTCTCCCGGAGCCGGAGGTGGCCCCAGCAGCGCTCAACCCGGCGCCAACAGCAGTAGCAGCGGCGGCGGCAGCGGCGGCAGGGGCAGCAGCGGGCGGTGCGGTTGCGTCCGAGCGCCACTCGGCGGATGAAGATATGCGATCGAGCGAGGCGCCGGGGTTGGCAGCGCCTGCAGCGGGCGGCAGCAACGCGCCTGCGGGGCAGTCGACGCAGCGGCATCCGCAGCAGCAGCAGCAGCAACGCCGGCTGTTGGGCGAGATGCCGCACTTTCCTCCAGCTGCAAGGCTTGAGAACCCGAAGCTGGCAGCGATTTTGCACGCCACGCCCAGTGCCGACGCCGCCGCGGCGCCGCCAGCCTCCCGGCCCCCAGGAGTGCCTGCGTATCTGGCGGCGCCGGTGACGGCACCGCCGCAGCCCTCCACGCAGGGCCGACAGCTTCCGCCTGCGCTTTCCGCCATGCTTGTGCCGAACGCGCTTGCACGGCGCCCCGCTGCCGCCGCCGCCGCCGCCCCCACCTCACTCGGGCTTACTGCGGCTGCCGCACCTGCCCGTGGGGCCGGCGTTGCCGCAGCCGCTGCTGCCGCCAGCCGCAGGGTCTCGACCGCTCCGCCATCCCTGGCAGCTGGCTCGGGCGTCAGTGCCAGCGCCGCCTCGGCGGCAGCCGGAGGCTCCCCTGGAGCAACCCTCGGCGACAGGAAGACCGCCAGGACGGCCAACGCCCCCGCAGGCACCCCTGGTCGCGGCCGCAGCGGCCGTGGCCGCGGCAGGGGCGGCAGTGAGGCGGCCCCGCCGCCGCAATCTTCCGCACCAGGCGCGCTGCCCCGGGCTCAGCGGGGTGCGTCCCAGGCGCAGGAAAGTGGGGCGGACGGCGACGGCGCGGCTGGCAGTGGCGGCGACGGGCGCTTGCCCGGGGAACCGGCGGCGAATGGGCCGCAGCGGCTGCCGCCGGCGCAGGAGGGCGGAGGCGATGAGGAGCGCCGGCCGCCGGCATCCGCCGCAGCGCCACCAATGCACCCCGACGGCGCCGTCGCTGCCGGCGCCGCCGCGGCGCCGGAGGCGGCCGCTGGCGGCCGCGGCCGTCAATCAGGCAGAATGACCGCGCAGGTGGACGCGGACCGGCCAGCGGCAGGTGCCGGCCCCAGCACCGCTGCCGCCGCCGCCGCTGGCGGCGGCGACGGCGTCGGCAGTGGAAACAGGGACACCACGGCTGCGATGGTTCCGGAGCGCAAGCGCCGGCGGTTGCGGCAGAGCACCGCCGGGGGTGCGGCTGACGCCGCGGAGCCCGCCGCCGGCGCTGGCGCTACATCGGACGCGGCTGGCCTGGGCGGCCAGCCTCAGCGCCAACCGCAAGCAGCAGCAGCAGCAGCCACAACGGCTGCCGCTGCTGCCACGCCGAGGACGGCCGCCCGGAAGCGGCCTGCCCGCAAAATTATACTGACCGACGACAGCGAAAGCGAGGAGGAGGAGGAGGAGGAGGAGGGCGACGCGAACCCGACAGTTCGGGCGGCAGGGGTTCAGGCAGACACCATAGGCGACGCTGACGGCGGCGACGGCGGCGGCGGCGAGGAGGAGGACGGGGAAGTAGCAGCGGAAGTGGCAATGGCGGCGGACGTCGCGACGGGCTCGGAAACGGAGGGCGAGAATCCCCCCGGTTCGCCGGCGCCGGGAGCTCGAGGTGGCCGCGGCGGCAGGCGCGGCCGCGGCCGCGGCCGGGGCCGCGGTCGGGGTCGGGGCCGCGGTCGGGGCCGCGGGCGCGGCCGGAAGGCCGCCCCCGACACGGCGGCCCCCGAGCCGATGTCAGAGAGCGAACAGTCGTCTGATGTTGTGGCGATCGGCACTCTCGCCGCCGCCGCCGTCGACACCGCCGCCGAGGCCGCGGGGCGAGGCGGCGGCGCTTCGGGCAGCGCCCCCGCGGACCGGCGGCGCGCGCGAAAGGGCGGCGGTCACGGCGAGGACGAGGCGGGGGGCGACAGCGAGGGGGAGGCGCGGCCGGCGAAGAGCAGGCGGCTGGACGACGCGCCTCGGTCCGCTCGGCGCGGCCCTGCGCGCACTCCCGCTCGCGCGCAAGCTGCGGAGGCCGCCGACGCCGCTCTTGCGGGCGCCCAGTCGCCGCCGCCGCCGCAGCAGCAGCAGCAGCAGCCGCAGCCGCCCTCGAGCGTTGCGGAGGCGGAGGCAGCAGCGCTGCAGCCGGTACCGGGCTCCCGGGGGGAGGAAGAGCAGGCAATGCAGTCAGCGGGCGGACTGGAGCCGCAGCCGGGCGGACAGCGGCACCAGCGCGAACAGCAGCGGGGCCCCGCTGCCGCCGCTGCCCCAGCAAAGCAGCAGCAGCAGCATGCCGCTCCCGGTCCTTCCCTGCCTCTGCAGCAGCAGCTCCAACCGCAGCTGCAGCCAGTGCCGCAGCCTTCGCAGCCGCAGGAGGCATCGCCGGAGGTACTGCAGGTGGTCTCGGAGATGCGCGCCAGCCTGGCGGCGGCCCAGGCGGAGGCGGCGACGGCACGCGAGGCTGCGGCGGAGGCGCGCCGGGAGGCGGCGGAGGCGGCGGCGGCAGCCGAGGCGGCGCGGAGGGAGGTGGCGGCGCTGCGCGACCGGCTGGTGACGGAGCAGCAGCAGCAGCTGCAGGAGACGGCGCAACTGCGGGAAACCGTGAGGGGGCTGGAGGAATGGGTGAGTCGCGGGCGGTTGGGGCCAGGAGGTCGACCGTGCTCGGGATCTGGGCCAAGACCTAGGGAGGGAGTCGTGCCAAGCTAGCCGTGGCAGGGAAGGGAAGGGGAACCCGCCGTGCAGGGACATGGGGCCTGCGGACGGCGCTGGAGGTGAGGCTCTCTGGGCACTCTCACCCTTCATCCCTACCCGCACGCTCGTTCGCTCGCTCGCTCGCGCCTCCACCTCCACCTCCGCCCCTGACTCCGCCCCTGACCCCTGCCTCTGCCCTCCGTCACCGTCACCCCCTCCCCCAGGCCGAGTGGATCGGGACGTTCATGACGGCCGCGTCGCTGGTGGTGGCTCACAGACAGCCGCGGGGCCTTACGGAGCTCCAGGGCGGGCCGGGGGCTGCGGACACGGGCGGTGCGGCGGCGCCGGCGCCAGCGCTGCCGGCAGCAGACAGTGCCGCCGCAGTGGCGGCAGCAGGGCCCTCGAATGCGGCGGTACTGGCCCTGCCGGCGCCCGGCGCAGGCGCAGGCGCAGGCGCCGGGACGAGCGCAGGCCGTCGATGAGCAAGGGGAGGTTGAAGGCCGGTAGGGCGTGGTCGTACGTAGGGGATGTAGGCGTTGTGGGGCGTTGTAGGGTTTTAGGGCCCCGCGCTGCCGTTGGTGTGTCGTGAACCTCTGATGGGCATATGGGGGCTGTGGGGCAGCGAAGTAGCAAACGCGTGTTCGTGTTCGTGGAGCGGGAACGCAGCAGGGGGAGCGGGGCTCTGGGATGAGTCGAAGCTTGGGGGTTGGGGCTCGGGGCTTGGGGGGCTTGGGAGGATTTGGGTGTTCCGCGTGCGTCGATCCGCCGCCGCACGGCGTCCCATATATATCCTCGAGGACGCGAAGGCGGCGGCTGCGGCCCGCGCGGGTGATGGCACTGACTGGCTGGGGTAAGGGACAGAGCGCTTGCACGTGGCTATGGCGAGAAGGTTTTGGTCTTTTGGCCTCTTTTCGAGTCTAGGATAGGTTTGGGTGTGCGGGGTGTGCGGGGCGGAACATACGGTACCACCTCACGTGGGCGAGGCGCGACGCGACGCGGGCTCGCGACACGCGACGCGTCGAGGGGGACTGTTTTTGTTGATGTTTGTTGATGTTGTTGCATGTGGCGGAGTTCTTCATGCGGCTCTATCGCGTTGATGCGCTGTGGCGCTGGGGCTTCCCGGGGCAGGCCCTGCGCATCGCGCCACAGCGCGCGCTCTGGCTCTGGTTTTCGTTTTGCGCAACAGAGCGCTCCACACAGTGGTTGGTGGTGTTAGTTTAGGGTTTCGTGGTTATACGTGTCGCTGTTGCAGGACTGAGGGCGTCCGCGCGAGATGACGGCCACTTGATTTGGACGACCCCGAAGACACCGGTATCCCCTGCCGTACTGTATACACAGTTGACAATGTTCGGACCGTCGTACTTTTACCTGCCGAAAAGCGTGTGAGAGTTTGCTCGCGGGTAAGAATAAGGTCTGCGGGGTTGTCGCTTCCGCTGTTGGACACGAGGCGGTACTGCACTGTACAGCATCCGCATGTGTGGTCTGTTGGTAAGGGGGATGCAGCAGCTGGTTTCGGCGCCGCGGGGGGGGGCGCGGGGTTTGCATGGGGGCGCCGGTAACGGGCTCCTCTGCATCGGCTCAGTCCAGAGTGGGTATTAAAAGCGTAGTGGGTGGGTGTACGACGGTGCCGCGGCCTGGAGACCGCATCTCTTGTGGGCGTTCTCTTGTGGGCGCGAGGCGGACCCTCGGCGTTTCTCTGGTTGTTGTGTTCACATGCTGCATGGACATGCAGGCCTCACGCTTTTGGTACGGACGGCATGCGCGACGATTGCATCTCGCACCGGCCACCAAGACTCGGCTGCACTTGGGTTTGGGACTGCGGGTGTGGTGGTATTACGGTATTGAGACTTTGAGAGCGCAGGCGCGCCGCAGTGACTGAGGGGCTCACGAGTCCTGGACCGCCAGTCGTGGCTGGCGCTGCTGCGGTGCCGCGGTGCCTGAGCGCGACGCCAAATGCGGCTCTTATCTCATCTCTTGTGTCACTGCGGGAGGCACAGCTTTCCTTGTAGGTGACAGATACGGTGTGCTGGGGGATTATGACATGTCGCACCCGCGTGGCGCGTTGGAGGAGACGCACGTACAACTGACATCGACCAGGGGTACTGCTGCTCCTTTGAATCTGTCTGTTCCTCATGGGAGGGACCTCATGGCATTATGCATAAAGCATGGAGCTACTAGAGGGTTGGGAAAAGAGGAGCAAGCAAGCGAGCAACCCGTGACCGCTGGCGCGCGTCGTCCTGCGCTTGCTTGGTGCCCTGAAGCGTAGCGGCATGCGCCGGCCAAGTCGAATGCGCACCCGCCTGCCATCATGCGCTCGCCATACGGCTGGAGAGGGCTCAGAGTACCGGCATAGGGGGAGGCTGTTGATGGGGCAGCTCTTATCTATGGCCCCCATTCCGACTTTGCGAGACACAGGGAGCCGCTGTCTGCCTGCCCTGGAGCTCCGTTGTCTGCTGCTGCGGGCTGCGACGCGGAGTTTGAAGAGCGCTTGACAGCTCTCGGCAGCTGCGAGCAACAAAAACAAGATAACCCACGCAATGCACCAGCGGCTAAGAAAACCGACCCTGAGCACTCGGGCCTTGGGGCCTGTACGTGAATTGTCGGATCCCAGTTGCCGATCAACTTCGCTGCCGCGAGCTAACACCGCTGAACTCCGCCAAGCGTGCATGAACTCTGTTGTCAGTTGAACTTAGGGTCCGCGGTAATCACGCTGACACGTAATTGCCAAAAGAGGAGATAAGCTCAGCGGTTGAAGTATTGCTGAGCATAGGGCGCGATGTGACCCAACGACAATGGGGCAAACAAAAACCAAACAGCGACCGGGGACCGCGACACCCCGAAACCGAGGTGATGCTGCCGCAGCGCGGACGACCCCGACGACCAACCGCCAAGGCTCTCGATGACCTCCATAGGGACCCCGCACCCCGGCTGCCCTAGCCGCCGACGCGCCACCACGCCGCAGACTGTTATGCGCCGCATTGACAGGGATTTCGACATGCGAGAAGCACTCGGGCTCGAAGTGCGAACGTACTAGTAACCATAAATATGCGTTCTCTAACGCAAAAAATTATTAGTCGTGTCATAGACAAGGCGTCATTTGCTGCTTCTTCAGTCTTACGACGGGCGGCTGTTGCAACTGTCGTTTTGCAGACCAACTTGATCACTGGACGAGCGGAAGCATTTCGGGATGGTGGAACATAATTGCAAACTGGCTGTTTACAGCAGTTGACCACCTGAAGCATGGCGCAATAGAATTGCGTTCCTGTCGGCTGCAGGGCCTGCAACCGCGAAATTGGCGAGACCATCGAGGCAGAACTCCCAAGCCGCTGGGAACTAGAGCGATACTGTACCTGACACACCTGACATGCGGCCAAATGCAGCTGGGTTTTTGATGTGTACGAATTTTGACGGTCCCCGCGAAACGCAACGCGCGTCTGCCAAACGACAACAGACGTTTCCAGTGAAGCCCAGTGCACGTAATGTCTCATACCCCCCCGTAAAATGTCAATGCGGCTGACTGAGAGCCACTGGATGCGTGGATAGGCATCTGGCACCTGCCGTATCGTCGTATCGGAAAGAGCGGGAAGCCGGAGGTTCGTTGATGGTATGGGTTGATAAGGCATGGGATTACGCTCTACCTATAGCCACAGCGTTGACAAATCGACCTATCTTTGTTAACAAGTGAACAACCGGTCCTTACTCGACCAGAATATACAACGCCCACGCCAAGCGCTTGGTGCCGTCGCTCAAAGTCAGCCTGAATTCACTAGCGTCGCCAACTTACAGCACCTTTCGTTCAAACTGTACTCTGGCAGCTGAGACCGCCAACGGCTCCAGCTGCTGCCGTCCATTAGCTGCAGCCGGCGGAGTCACAAGCCAGCGGGTCCCGCTCAATTGCATAAGGGACATAGCATTGGCATAATTGACAATGAAGCCGACCCTGCGCGTGCTCCGGGACGTCGTCAAGCCGCGTGTGAGCCTTCCGTCATTGTCGTCGGTAAGCGGTGAATGGCCCCACATTCGGTAACTTCAGGCGGTCTAGGTGGTCACACGCGTAACCCAAGTATGTAACGGCTTGACAACTGGGCCTCAATCCAGGCGGCGGCACCGGGCTCACAGGATCAGCGCCGCAGCCGGGTCTCGGAAGCGTTTCAGCTGACAACCAACCTGATGAATGCCGGCAACGGGCTTCTGCTCAACGAATTCCAGGTGCGCTGCGGCTGCTTCCCAAAACGCTAGCCCTCCGTCACTCCCTCCCCCTTCCCCCTGGGCGTGGTGCTGCGCATCATCTGCCGTCTTCCGGCTCCTGCTCACTTGCACCGCGCTTGGCCCTTCCACGCAAACCGCATTTCACACTCCACTCACACGCCCTGGCCCTTCTCTTCCCTCTCACAAAGACACGCCCACCTGTCTCCCCTTTCCCCACGTCTTCTTCCCGCGCCTCACCGCCCCGCGCTGCCCCCCGCGCCTTCCTCCTTCCCCTCGCTCGCTCCCCCGCAGTGGCGGCTCGTGAAGCGCGCGACCGCGGGCGTGACGGACGCCCTGCTCGGTCCCGCGGCCTCGCCCTCCCTGCGCCTGCTCCTGCGCCGCGCGCTGCGCGCCGCCGTGGCCATGGCCTCCACCGCCGCCTTCCTGCTCAAGCTGTGGGGTCTGGCCGCCTCCCTGGACCATTTGGATTTCGCGCACGACATGAAGACCGATGCGGAGCTCGCTTCGGCCGTCGACACCATCCTCCACCCCGCCATCCCGCCCACGCTGCTGGTCCGCGCCACGCTCTTCACCATTTCCGTTCTGACCTATTGGATGAATCTGAGCTCCACCACCGACTCGCTCGTCCATCTGAACGCCGAGAACCTGGACTTGATCACCGGCGCTGCGTCGGTCAGTACGACTAAAACTACGACTAGAATCCTGAAGGCCCCCGATGTAGTAATCCTGTCTGTCTTGTGTCTCGATGTTTGTTTGTTGTTTGAAAAACGCGCGAGATGTGAGGAACAAATCCTTTCTGCCTGAATGCCGCCACCCAATAACCCAAGTAGTGTTTTTTTGCGGTGAAAAATGGTGCGTGCTGCCTGTACGACACGCAGGTCCTGGATCTGGCGATCAGCGGCCCGGGCCTTATGGAGAACGGCAAGGGCCTTTTGAAGTTTGGAGCTGTGCTGGGGGCCGGCCGAGATGCGGAGAGCGGCAGCGGAATGGAGCTCGCGGCCGGCGGCGGCGGCGAGTGCGCCAAAGACCCCTAAGTGGCGTCAGCAGCGGCGCCGCCGCCGTCGCCGCTGCATTTCCGACCCGGGTCGGGTCGGGTCGAGGTTTGGGCGAATTGCGGCTGGCAAGCCGGCCACCCAACGTTTGTCCCATGTCCAGAACGCAGTCGGGTGAGCACCGGAGGGTGAGCACCGGAGTGCACCGGTGTGCCGCCCGGGTTGTAGGAGTAGGCATGTGCATGGCGCTTCTGTTGTATTTTTAGAGGGAGGGCTGTGATAAGTTGAGAGAGGCAGGGGAAGGGTAGCATTGTAGGGGGGCTCGGCCGCTCGCCTTGTCCTATAAAAATTATTACGTGCGCCACCGTCTCTGCGATCTCCGGTGTTCCGAAGGTGGCCGGTCCGCCTCCTCGAGGTTCGAATTGTGCATAAAAAAAGGGGGCTACCGGAGTCGCCACCTCTTTGCGTCCGTGGGTGTTGTTACCTATAACCAGCGTGTGATGTTCGGCAGAGTGTGCGGTGAGGGTGTCGTATAGGCTGTCGTATAGTACACGAGAAGTACGGCTACATGGTTTCACAGCTTAAGCGATCTTATGGATTGAGAGGACAGATAAAGAGCAGTGCGGGGCACGGAGTTGAGGCTGGACTGGGGATTGGGCTATACATGTAGCCCAGGCCCTCGAGGCGCGTTGCCGCAGGGTCACCCCAGCCCGCAGCGCTCAATGCCGGGGCCTGGCGAGGAAGTAGGGTATCAGCGTAGGCTTGCGGATGTGGCGGCTTGCACGGGCGCCTTGCGTCCGGGCGAGGGTTGTCTGTGGCGGCAGCAGAGGCCCCCGTCCTTCCTAGGCCCTTCCTAGTTTGTCGGGGCTTACGCGGTCGTTGCGGCAGTGGCAGAGTACATGAGCTGAAGAAGCGCTGCTTTTCTTACTACATTCTTTTCTCGAAGCTGAAGCGGCCGCCTGTGTGTGGGTGTGTGTCGCGACCAAGTTGCGGAGCGGTATTTACCTAAAGGCTCAAAGGTACGGGGCGCGGCGGCACCGCCTTACGGTCTTCCGGTCTTCCGGCGCGCGCCACCCGCCCCTGGGTGCGACGGCCGTTCGTGATGTTGCAGCGCGTCTCGATCTCTTGCTAGTGTGGAAATGTGTGGAGCGTGCCCCAGTCCCGTTGCTTTCCAGCGGCATGTTGCCCCGGTCTGGTCTGGTCTGGGGTAGGCTAGGCTGGCTGATGTGGTGTGTTGCATGCTGTTATGGGCTCTATTAAGCGGTGAGCTGCCTGTTGAATGAATGAACTGTTTGACTGAGGTGTTTCTAGGGTTTGGAATGCGTGTGCGAGTTGCGCCTTGGAGGGACAAGAGAGTCGTATTTGAATTCTTTTGGCTTGGAATTGGCTGCTGTTAAGGAGTTTGCGGGCATGGAGGGGGCTGATGAGCAGCCTGATGAGGGAGGGTGTTTTACAGGAGCAGGGGCAGGGCTTTGCGGCGGCGGTGTGTGACCCCAGGGAGGGCTCCGTTTGGCTCCTCAATTGAGCCGCGCTGTCGACCCATGGGTCAGGCTTTGCTTGCGCTGGTGAACGAGCTGTGCGCTGACGTCTTTATCATTCTTTGGTTGGGGCGGCCTCTCTTTTTAGGGCTAAGCTCCCGTCTCTTGCATTCTTTTACATGAACTAAAGCTCTTTTCGACAACTATTTCTTCTCTTTCTGCTTTGCTTCCGCTGTGCTTTCTTATTACCTAAGGCTTTAGCGTTAGGGATCGATCGGTGGTGGTCGCCCGCAATCCGTATTCTTTTCGCAGCATTTGAGAGAGTCGCTTTCGGTGGCGTCAGCCCAGGCCAGTTGGTTGGCTGGGAGCTTAGTCTGTCGTACAGATGCCGTATGCTTCGTGTGCCATCTTTCGCGTTTCCGCGCTTCTGCGCCGATGTTTAGGACGGGTGAGAAGGGGCGTGGGGAGGCGCTCCCCACGCAGGAGAGGATTGTACCAGCCGGTCGGTGTTGAGAGCCGACGTCGACTACTTCGTATATCGCAAATAAAATCAGTGCACGTGTCGGTAAACCATTTGTTCTGCCAAGACGGTGTGTCGAGGCATTTTTAGGAGTTTCTTTTTTTCATACTCGCAAAAACATCAAAAAATCGTGTTTGAGACGGTTCCCTGGAGGCCGTTCGGAGAAAGAGAGTCTGGCTGCGGAGTCGCGGTTAAGGAGTTTGCGGGCGGGCCGTATGAGCAGCGGAAGGGAGGGTGTTTTACAGGAGCAGGGGCAGGGTTTTGCGGCGTCGGTGTGCGTCGGCGTGTGAACCCAGGGAGGGCTCCGTTTGGCTCCTCAACCGGGCCGCGTTGTGCACCCATGGGTCAGGCTTCGCTTGCGCTGGTTCGCTTTCGCTGTGCGCTGACGTCTTTGTCATTCTTTGGTTGGGGCGGCCTCTCTTTTTAGGGCTAAGCTCCCGTCACTTGCATTCTTTTACTCGAACTAAAGCTCTTTTCGACATCTCTTTCTTCTCGTCCTCCTGTGCTTCGGCTGTGGTTTTTTATAACCTAAAGTTTTAGGATTATTCGATCGGTGGAGGTTGCCCGCATTCCGCATTCTTTTTGCGGTATTTGAGAGAGTCACTTTCGGTGGCGCCGGCCCATGTAACGAAGAGTAATTTGCCGCCATAGACACATGCACAGCGCCCAAATTGAACATCGCATTCCTTGAACCGTTGTTATGGAAACTTTGGAGGTTGGATTTTGGATTTAAATTTATATACGGTTTGGCGTGCTGGGTCGCGGATGCCGTGCCTTCGTGCAGAGGGCTCAGCATGCACGGCAAGGCATGCACAGCACGCCCCATCTGCCTCGTAATGACATCCAACACGCCAGGATGAACGTGATCCAAGCTATATATAGTAACTGCATTACAACGAGGTAAGTGCTTTAATACTGCAATCACAGTGTTCCAACAGCTTGCTTCCTCTCATTGCAGCCAAAACACTCCAAACGCAAGCGCGAGCGCCGTAATTGGAAATATAACACGGATTGAAGGCTTTTTAGTCCTCTGCAAGGCATAGGCCTGAAGGTCGGCAGCATTGAGCCAAGTGCTCTTCCTGCTGTGCTGCGATCTGATAGCGCCTTTCAGGGCCAAGAGAGGCAAGGAAACAAGCCTTACCGCATCTAACATAAGACATCGGCTTTGCACCGGGCTCGCCGGCGATGGCCATACCGAAGGCAAGCTACGTCCAGCTGCCACGCCGGAGTCCAGCCGCGGCCTCCGGAAGCCGCGCGCTGAGGCGTGCGCGCTCGGGCTGCAGCTCTGAAACGCAAAAATGCGACGAGGCCGCTTGCTCATCAAGCCATTTCGCAAGGCAATCGTCGCCCGGCGCGGGGACGCCCCATCCGCGCGGCACCGGGAGTGCGCCGTGGCTGCCCGGATTTTCCGGCGCGTTCCAGAGGTCGATCAACTCGTTGGTCGCCCTTAACGGCATGACGCTCAGCGAGCCTCAGGTGGGAAAAATAGTCTGGAAACCTGACGGGCAAAAGCGCGATTGTCAGCATGACGGCCCGGCCCTGTCCGGCCCTGTCCGGTTGCTGCATGCAGTACCGGTAATGCCGCCCAAAGTTGGGTCGCCCTCGCGCTTTCGCAGCCACGCAGCCCCCCTTTTTTCAGCTCTTACGGTACTGCCCCGCGACCGCCTCGCTCCGAACACCGCCCCAAACTGGCGAACTCCGTTTCCGAACACCGCCCCGCCTCATCATCAACACGCCCTCCTCTTCCAAGCCGGCTTCCGTCCCTCAGATGAAGCTGCTGAAGCGCGCGACTGCGGTCCTCGCGGACGTCCTCGCGGGCCGCGGCGCCGCGCCTTCGGTGCGCCTGACGGTGCGCCGCGCCCTGCGCGCCGCCGCGCTGGCGGCCCTCACCGCGACCCACCTCGCCCGCCTCTGCACGCTCGCGGGTTCCCTGGCGCATGCGGTGGACTTCTCGCACGGCGGCCTGGCGACTGAGGCCGAGCTGGCCAACGCCGTGTGCACCCTGCTGGGCCCCACGGTGGGCACCGCCTCTCCGCCGCTGCTCCGCGCCGTCGGCCCCGTCTCCGCCCTCGCCGCGGACGGCCTGGACCTGGGCGCAGCGGTGCTGGAGTTGGCGCAACACCTGACGGAGAACCACAACCACCACCACCCAGCCGAGCTGGCGGCGGCGGCGGCGGGGTTGGGCAAGGTACCGGTGCGGTACCGTCAGGGAGCGGACGGCGGAGGTCTCCGTTCCCATCCGCACGCGCGCGCCGTTTACCGCTGCAAGGGCTGCCGCCGTGCACTGTCGTACATGCGGACCAGTACAGCCCGCCGCGCTGCCGTAACGAACGACCTGGTCGATAACCCGCTCTGCGCTGTTTTGTTCTGTCTTGTTCTGTTCTGTAGTCAAGGACTTGCTTTTGGCCGTACTTTCCACTTTGCAGGTTCTGGACCTGCTGGTCGACTGCTCCAGCACCCTGGAGAGCGGCCAGCAGCTAGTTGAGGTGGTGAGGGGGGCGGTGGGGGTGTCGGGCGGCGGCGGGCGGAAAGGCGCGGCGCCGCAGCAGCGGGACGTCCGCGGCGACGGCGAGGGAGCCGGCCGCGGCAGCGGCGTGACCTCGAGGTGAATGTGCGGTGCGATACATCGAGAGACAGATAGCGGTCCTGCCAGGGCCCTGGTTCGAATCCCGCTCTGAGCGAGAATGAAGGGCTTGCATCCCGGTTGGGCCCGGGTGGGGTATGTTGGGTTTGACTGAGGGCACACGGTGGTTTGTCGTACACACGCGCGGAAAGGTCCGCCGTACCGTCCGACAGTCGCACTATCAATCGTGCTACGCCGGATGCTTCGCTGCTGCTGCTGTGGTTCTAGGATGTGTGCCCGCACACCGCGCTCGGACACGTGCGAGCGCTGAAGTGCACAGCGCAAAACATAGCGACAATGATCAAGAAGTGGCGAGGAACCAACAATTGAGTTGCGCGGTTCCGGCGTTGACGCGCGGAGCTGGTTTTGCCCTTCTCCGGACAGTTTGACGACGTAGGTCTGCTGTAAAGCGGTTCATTTGGCTCGTTGTATCCAGCGGCAGATGAGAGTGCGGGGGGTGTTCGGGGGCCTTACGAGTAGCCCTTCTGCAAGCAGCAGTGCGATCGGGTAACGGGGCCGCGTGCGTGATTGAAGCAAAACAACGCGCCCAGGCGATCCAACGGGCACTGGAACCGAACCAGTGCGCAGTGCGTTCGCGTGCGTGTGCGTGTGGGAGCCGCGGGACCGGAAGGGGCGACGTGCGTGGTTGGTTGCATCTGGTTGAATGAGGGCGTTGCTATGAGCAACGCGCAAAGGAGGGAAAAGTGGGTCAGCCTTGTATGAGGGCTCGGCGCCGTACTGTATACCCCGCCACCGTCAGCGCGGGTTGTATGCGGCTTCAGGCAACCACTGTCCAGTGTCCACTGGCCCAGCAACCCCGACCAGCCTGTAGCGCCCGCTGAAGCTGCAACCGTGTTGGTGTAACTGCCCGTGCCCGAAACCTAGATAGACGGATAGACGGATAGGGGGATTGGCGGTGAGAGCCCTACTAGGCAGCGACAGCGGAGCCCAGCACGGCTTCGTTGTACGATGTTGTAGATTCAATACCAAGATTTTTTTTGAGGACTGGAAGTGGGTTACGTGGTCAGTACGTGCGTCAGTGCGTAGGCAAGTTGAGGAGGCGGGCGGTTTCGGAGCTTCAGGCCGGATCGGCCAATCGGTAGCATTGTAGGGTTACCGGTGCGCCTCCTGACCCGGTTGGTACTATGCTGATCTATGCGAGTATGGCGCCGGTGGTGCCAGTTGGCAGCGCGGTTTCTGAAGTGAATAAAAGGGCCTCAACATGCCCGCGCGGCGTCGCTGGACGGCCGCGGGGAAACGATTTCCACTGTTTGTGGGATTAAATCCATGAGGACGAGTTCTGTGTGAACTTACACAGAGCGCAGAATTGCGTGAGGCGTCTTTTATTTTTTCGACCGCAGTCACTCTTTGCACGCATGTGGTTTGTGGGTTGGTTGGTGCGGCGCGCAGGGCGGTGCTGGGTGGGCGGTTGGCGGCAGCGGTTGGCAATGCAACAAAACTGCTACTCCAAGGAATGCAGAGGTGATCTTCCGCAAACAAGTTTGAAAATTTTCAACACGCTGTGTACGTGGCAAGGCACTGGGACATGGCGGGTGCGCTGGGGCGCAGTCGCGAGCTCGCGACAGGCTGACGTCCACACCCGCTTATCAGCGTGCACGGGGGCAATAGATAATATCCTTGGTGCGTTCTAAACTAGATATCTGAGTCCGCCACATCAGCTGCCCGAGTTTTGGGGTAAAAACCCTTACAGTACGGAGGTTAACTGCCTTCAGAGTAACCTTCTTTCCAGTTATTGCCGCTACATATTTTTGTTATTAACATTAAAAGGATAACAGATAAGTCCACTTACAGCAAAACTGGTGCACCTTCCCCATAACGTCGAAACATCGTACCCGTACATGCACAGCACGCATTTCGCACAGAATGAGAGCCCTTGCATCTTACATATGTAGGGGCAACTCTTCCATACAACACATACAAACGTGCAGCCCCTACACCGGTAAGCTTATGATATGCTAGTTCATTCGCTTCGGGGTGTTAACGTGAGCTGCAGTTAGCTAACCGCAGCTTCCACATGCTGCACAGGACGCTGAAGGTAGCTGGGCTCTGACATCAAGACGTAATTGAACTCCAAGTTGTCGGAGGCCAGCGACGGCCGGCCGCCCACGCTTGGCTCTTGTGTATGTTGCATCGGCATCGGCGTTCACGGTCTTCCACCAGTGACGGAAAAGCAGCGATTGTGCGGATTATAGTTCCTGGAATAACTCCTAGCGGTATCACCACCATGGCGACGCCAAAAGCGTCCTTCCAGGCGGTCCGCAGGGGCGGCACCGTGAAGGCGCGGAGGTCCCGAGCGGTCCCAGGCCTTTCTGGACTGCAGTCACGCAATTGTGATCTTGCCTACGGTACAATTGCTGATCAGCAAACTTCAACTAGTATCGCTGCGCTCCTGCGCAAAGGCTCAACTGCAGGGTCCACGGACTTCGGCGCCATTCAGCAAGCGGGCAATTCTCTCAACACCCTCGGCGCCGCACTGCTCGGTGGACTCCAGGTGCGTTCAATAGAAGCTCAGTATATGTCATATCTCAGCTCCCGAAACCTGATAATGCGCACCGGCAGTTGGCGCGCGCGGCTGTTTGCATCGTTTTTTTTGCTGGATGGACGGTTACAGGAAGCCAACCTGCGCTTTCCCCCAATGCCAACCATGCTGCATTTCATTCGAAGGTTAAATTGCTGAAGAACGCTACTGCTCTTCTCGGAGACGCTGTGGCAGGCCGCGCGGCCGCGCCATCGATGCGGCTGACGGTACGCCGCGCCTTGCGCGCCACCGCTATGGCGGCTTGCACCGCGAGCTATGTGGTCAAGGTCTGCACGCTCGCGGGTTCCCTGGCTCACGCGGTGGATTTCTCGCACGGCGGCCTGGCGACTGAGGCCGAGCTGGCCAACGCCGTGTGCACCCTGCTGGGCCCCACGGTGGGCACCGCCTCTCCGCCGCTGCTCCGCGCCGTCGGCCCCGTCTCCGCCATCGCCGCGGACGGTCTGGACCTGAACGCAGCGGTGCTGGAGTTGGCGCAACACCTGACGGAGAACCACAACCACCCAGCCGAGCTGGCGGCGGCGGGCGTGGAAAAGGTAGGGCGCCAAGGATTTCCTGGCGTTCGTTTCCGAGATGGTGTGTGAGTGTCATCCAACCTTGCTGCGCTGTCAAAGAGAGAGAGAGAGAGAGCGTTGCAGTCGCCCGCCGTGATTGTAGGGGGGCGCAAGCGTTTGCTTGTCAGCTGTTTTGCAGTGCCCGTTTTGCAGTCCCCGGCTGTGTTACGTTGCCTGAAGAACGGCATGGATTCCTCATGGGGCCCCGTCCTCAGGTGCATGACGTGGTGCTGACGTGCATCGGTGCCGTGGAGAGCTGCCAGGAGCTGATGAAGATTGCTGCAGCGCCCGTTGGGGCGCGTGCGGACAAGCGGGACGGCAGCGACGGCTGCGGCGGCAACAGCGGCGAGGAGGACGAGCACTGATGAAGGTGTCCGGAGCCCCGAACACGCTTCAGGCAACGCGTTTCAGGCAACGCGTTTCAGGCAACACGTTTCAGGCAACGCGTTTCTGGCCAGTGGTGGTTGTGGGAGGTGAGAGGAGGCCCCGTCCCTGGGCTGTTGTTGGGCGAGCTGCGCTGCCGCGCAAAGCAGCCGCATACGGTAATGTGTGGCGTGGGCCGAGGCCCAGCGTGCGCGACTTTGCTCTGCGTTACTAGTGACTCCGTGGCTTGGTTGCGAGCCTCGTTAAGCCCGCATGTGTGCGGGACTTGATGTCTTATTTATCGCCGCCGCACTGTCGGGTTTGGATGTGGGTGGAAGCAGATGCTGGTTGGCAGTTCATAAAAGTGTAGTTGTGGTGGTTGCGCTTGCACGCCGTTCGTACATACACCCGTAAATTCATCGACAGGCCCCAGTCCTTGCTTGCCCCGGTTTGTGCACGCACACGCATACGCCGGAGGCGGCGCAATGTTGGAAAGCGCGAGGCAGGGAGGTGGCCTTCCCCCCGGGGGGCCCAGGGGGCTTGAGCGTCTGTACACTCTTTTCGCGGGAATAGATGGGAGGAGGTCCTAACAAAAAAAGGGATAAATGCCCGCTGACAAAGGAACATTGTTTTGCAGGAAGGAAAGGGTGGCCAACTTCTCATTCTTCTTTGGTCTGCTGTTTACGTCTTGAGTGCTGTTTAGCGCAGGGTTGTCCTGCGTTGTTGCGGTTTGTCACAAACCAAGTAGGTCGTTTGTACGGCACGTCGAGCGTCGGCCGTGAGTGTCGTGCTTTGGGAGCGAAGCGGCTGTGTGTTGTGCCTGTGCGTGTGTGTCTGTGTGCACGCGGGTATCCTCCAAAGCTCCGGTTCGCATCCGTGTCGTCATCTTGTGACACGGGAGGAGTTTGCGCAGTTGGGGAGGTGAGTAGCTGTATGCCGTTCCCGGCTTCTCGTGTCTGCGCAGACACTGCGTGCATGCATGCGTGTGTACGTTCCGCTGCATCGGCGCCATTGTACAGAAGGCCATCTGATCTGACGGATCTGATCTGATCTGATCTTCGCGTGTTCGTTCGTTTGTGCTGCGGTGCCATTTATCCGCAAGTGTCGTACCATTTCCGCGAGTGTCGTACTGTTCTGCGAGTGCCGGACTATTCATAGCGAATGAACCGCTTTACATTACTATTCATAGTGTGTGCGTGTGTGTGGCTGTGCGGCCGTGTTTGTGTGCTGGTTGTATGGCCGCGCTCTGCGAGCTGCACGTACGGCCGCGCCTTTTCGGCCAGGGCGTTGTGGGGCAGTGCGCCGGCGCCCGCATTGCGCGCCGCCTTGCGACTTTGATTTATCCCGTTCTTTATTCAAAAAGCAGCGTCCGCGAAAGTGTTTTGAGCGATGTCTGCGAAAGTGTGTTGAGCGACGTCTGCGAAAGTGTAGGGGATGTGCTGTGCGTGTGCCCCTTCGCATGTACCGGTAGTTTGCTGTATGGTGGGGGCTCTGAAGCCCCGAAGGATAAAAATCGGGTAGGTTGGGGCCAGCGGGCCCTTGTAGGTTACTGATGAGCTGGGCTGTGGCGGAGATTCTTCGAGATAAAGGCAGGCCGGAGCTTCAACGATCCGTGAGATTGCGGTGGGGAGCCCGAGGCGGAGTTAGAGGGGGGACAAGCGGACAACGCTGCTGCGCTGGTTTGCCTGGCTGCGGTCTGCTGCGCAGCGATCACGCGCCACGCCGTGCCACAGCAAGCCAGCCGAAATGCGAACCGCCTGCCATCCCTTTGTAGCACGTGTTGTAATTGTTTATTTTTTGTGGTGGAGGCTGTTATCTGAGTGTTGGGAGCGTGAGGCGATGCACGGCAGGACGCCTGTTTGGTTCGTTCGTTGGTTCGGTTGAGCGTTTGTCGTACCGCCTGGCGGGAGTGCGCCGGGTGCAGATGGAGGAGCGTGGAGCTGGTTCATATTCTTATTGTTGTTGTTGCTGCTGCTGCTGCTGCTGCTGTTGTTACGGTGGGTTCCAGAACCCCCGAAGGGTCGTTAGGAGTGTAGAGCCAGCGGACCGTCGGGCTGCACTGCTCGAGATGTTGCGCAGCGGCGCGCGTTTCGCTGTTGAGAGCAGCGTACTGTACCCCTAATGCGCCCAATCTGTACGTAGGGTAGTTTTAGCGGCCGGGCTTGCGATCATGTTGCACTCGGATAGAGTGGGTGAGTGTGCTACATACATAGCTTATATAGGTGTCGAGTTGAAAGCCGTTTCAGGGGCCGAGCACCCGTACCGTTCGGTGCCTGTTGGCAGGGTTGCAGGGCCCATGCAGGGCCCATGGGGGTTTATCGACATGCAAGTTAGTGGTGAAAGTTCGTGTTCCACAAGGCAAGGCAAGACCGGCCGTGCGGCCGCCGGTTTGCGGTCCATGCCTGCCTTGTTTGTCACCTGAAGCTGAGAGACTGATGCAGGCGGATAACATAGTTTGGGGCCAGACAGAGGATTGGCTGGTTCAGCGGGGTGCAGTGCAGTGTAATCATTCGGCTTCGATAAAGTCCCGGAAAAGCCTCTTCCCGACGATGAACGCAGCACGGATAGGCGGCATTAGTAGGAATGGCTGTACCTGACCGTGCGCGCCAAGGTCACTCTTTTCACCTGGCACGCCCTGGCAGGTGGGGCCGCTGACAGCCGGAGCCGGCCTAAACCAGATAAGGATTCTGGATTATCGCCGGTTTACCGACAGCGTTATGAATCGAGCAATGTGGGGGATGGCGGATTATTCACTTCCCCCTCCGCCGCCAGAAAGCACGCTGTACAGCCAGATGGGCAGCACCCAACAACGGTGACATCGAACGTGCGTCGTAAGGCATAACTTATGAGCCTCCAGCCCCATTACGTCGTTGCTTGGGCAATGTACAGCAGGTCAACGAGGGAGTCAAAGTCCAGGCCACGGAAAAAGCAAAAAGGGGACATGAAACCCGCCTGGGAAAGATGAGCGAGAGCCTCCACAAAGTGAAGTCCGCGCGGACGTGCACTCCTGGTATTGCGTTGTATGCAGTCCCTTATTGGCCGATACTGGGTGTACGAGTGGTTGCTCCAGTGTACGGCGGAACGCCTCGGTACCTCGCGGAGGTAAGCCTGACAGGTCCAGCGAAGCGTCCAGCGATTATGCGCCGCGTGCATCATTTGAAGATTACCGGCGGTTGATTTTATGTAATGCCCCATTCTTGGCATGGACACGATATGCAATTTTCTATTTTCCCTCCGACGCCCCCCTCCCTTATGCGGCAACTCAAGCTTAAAGCGACAAAAAAATTATGAAAATCTGTCATTTATAGAAAACGCAAAGATAAATGAATCGGAGGACTGGACTAGCGGGAATCGCAGATTTGAAGTCTGGCACAGGGAGGTGGTTAGCTCTAGTCCGGTGAGGTTCGTAACAAAGTGTGAGATAAGAGTGAGCACATGGGTGTCCACGCTAAAAATATCCTATATACACAGCACTGACACTTGTTCTTGTTCGAACTGTGGATCCGGCGCAGTCTCGGTCATTGCCTTACTGGGCCTTACTGCAAGCCTTATTCCTGACGCATCACCTTTCACTGCATCTAATGTGTAAAACTCGATCACTTTGACATTGCGCAGCGGCAGGTCAAGCAAGCGGCCAAGTCTGCTAGTCAAGCATTAAACCAGCGGCAAGTGAGCGGCATGTCACGCGCCACGCCTTGTTCTAGGGCCATTGAAGTGCCTGGACGGAGCGTGGAGAAGCATATCATCCATAAGAATGTCACAGGGCACCGCAGTCATGCTCATGCAGCGATCCAGTCAGATGCCAACAGCTCCGAAAAGGAATCACATCACAGGGACGATAGCCCTCACGTGCACGCTGCGTCGGCACGCCACGACTCATCGGAGAAAGATCAGGACGCTGGTCTGCACCCTCTGGTAGCCGAGAGCGCTGCGCCCGAGCTGGCGACGCCATCGCGGCAACCAGCTGCCGCGAAGCGCCCCACGTGTCCCGCCCTGCCGCTGGATTTGGACGTCTGCCCATCCTTTTCGGAGCAACGGCCCCAGGGCGCAAAGCCGCTTTTCCTCGAACGCCATAACACGCTACAATCCGTGTACGAACTGCAGCAGGGCTCAGCGCCGCACGGTAGCTGCGACGGCGGCGGCAGCGGCGACACGCAATGTGGCAGCGGCAGCGGCGGCACCGTCGCGCGCGATGCGTCTCGCGCGGATCCTCCAGCGTCCTGCCTCCCCGGTTGGGACATTGCCAGGTGAGGGAGGTGGGGTCAACCCGGGGCTGCGATTCATTCCGGAAGCGGCCCCCGTCCCTCCTCCTCCTCCTCCCACCTCGCCATCGCCACCCTCTTGGCACCCCGCAGGAGTGAGCTGTGGCTGCTCGCGGAGGCAGCTCTCCTGCGCACACAGCCACCGCCGCCGCCGCAGCTGCCGCAGCAGCCTCTGGAGTCGGCCCCGGCCGGTGGAGCCAGCGCAGATGCCGGGATGCACGCAGGGGCGGGCCCCGCTGCAGCGGGCGACCAGCAGTCCGACCTGCAGTCTTCCATCGCGGCACCAGCAGCGGCGGCGCCGGGCCGGGCGATGAACCGACCGCTCTCCGCCTTCGCCTTCGCCGCCTCCGCCGCCGCCTCCGCTGCCGCCTCCGGCACGCCGGAGCCGGAGCGGGTGCCCCCAGTGGGTGTGGGCTCCAGGAGCGCATCCTCGCCCTTTGCCTGCAGGAACTCACAGGTACGACACCTTGCCCGCAGTGGGGGCGGTTGGGGAGCAGGGGGTTACCGTATCCGCAGTGGGGAGGTGGGGAGCGGGCAAGCCGAGGAAGCATGGTCCAAACCAGCACAGGGCGAGGCGCCAGTGGGAGCTCCCTGCCTGCACACTCTTTGTTTTGTCCTAACGCCACCACTTCCAGACTCGCGAGCCTGTAAACGGAGGACTTGGGATCCCGCCGTAGTACCGGTACTTGGTAGAGTGTGCACACAGCGATTGTCTCGATTGGGGGAGGCGGGTGTGCTGTCCACGAACAGGGCGCGGCTGCGATTATGTGCAGCTCGCCTGGAATGCCGTACATATATCTACATGCCAACATGTAAGCGACACGGTACGACACGCGCAGGTCTCCATCACGCTTCAGGCGCCCGGCCTGGGCAGCCTCTTCAGCAGCACGCGCCGCGCCTGCCCGCCCACGCCGCGCGGCATGGGCCCGCTGCCGTCGCTGCTCACGCCCTCCTTCACACTGTCCTGCCTGGCGGCGCGGCCGCTGGCTGCGCGCTCTGGCCGCTTGGCCGACGGCGCCGTCGCCGACGACGACGATGACGGCGCAGCGGCGGCGCCGCCGGCACTGCAGTCCCAGAGGGAGGCGTTCGTGGTGGCTGACCCGGGCCCGCCGACGCCGCCGACGCCGTCGGCACTCGCCGAAGACGCGAACAGCAGCAGCCCGGGCAGCGGAAGCGTAGGAGACAACGGCAGCGCGGGCGAGAGCGGCAGCGGGAGCGGAGGTGACAGCGGAAGCGGGAGCGGGAGTGATGCGCAACTCGACCAGCAGCACCAGCAGCAGCAGAAGCAGAAGCACCACGCCGCCTTTGCGGCGGGCGTCGCCGCCGCCACGTCCACCGCCGCGGCGGTGTCGCATGCAGCGGCGGCTGCGGCGGCGGGGCTGGCGGGCATTGCCAGCCAGCCGTCTGTGGGCACCGCGGCGGGGTTCCTGATGCATCTGGGCGGCAACATGCTCAATGTGGGGACCAGCGTCCTGGCAACCAAGGTCCAGGTGGGGACGAGATGTGGATGCGTATGTGTGTTCGTGTGAGACAGCATGTTGCACACAGTCCGTCGTCCCATATACAGTTGCACACGCTCCCCCCCCTTCACACGCTCAGCCACGCGCCTGCTTGCCCCTTAGCATGCCCCATACACAGCCCCCGCACCCAATCGGCCGCTTGCTCGGTGTTTTGACTCTCGATATCGCCGCCGCCGCCCGGCTTTCACATCCGCTTCCGCGTCTTCCCGCCTCCGCCTTCGCCACCTCGTCCGCCTCCGCCTCTGTCTCGTCAACCCCGCCTCCGTCTCGTCACCCCCGCCTCGTCTTCCCCGCCTCCGACTCCGGCTGCTCAGGGCCCCGCCATGAGCAAATCCACCATGCATGCCGCCGAGGCGGTGCTGGGTCCAGACGCGCCAGAGGCGCTACGGCAGCAGCTGCGGCAGCGGCTGCGATACACCCTGGCGGGGGCGTCTGTGATGTGGTTTCTGCTCAACCTGCACCACACCACCGACGTCCTGGCGCACCTGGACTTTGAACACGACTTTGTGACCAGCTCCAAGACGGTGAGAGAGGGGCAGGTGGCCGCTGGACCCGGGGCGGGGAAGGGGCGGGGAAGGGGCGGGGCTGCTCTGCCGGATGGACTTACCGGGCTGCCGTGCATGCCTGTGGAGGCTGTGGAAGCCGAGGTGGCGGACGTGCTGCCGAAGCACCGCTGGATATGAGTATGCAATGCCTGTGAAACGCGGATGGCAAACGACGCAGCGCCCAACTTCACAGCAACTGTTGCCTCGGTCGCGCCTTCGGCACCTCGAGACCGCCGCAGTCCCCGCCACGTCTCTGGACGAGGAGGACCGTGCCAAGTACACCCGGCGCACAAAGCCGTCAAACTCGCGTGCCCGTCCGCTCGACCTTGCCGCCTAACCCGCCCGGCCTGCCCCCCGCGGCCCGACGTGTGTGGCCCGACGTGACCCGCCTGACCAGCCCCCCGTGGCCCTCCACCGCCCCCGCCCCCGCCCCCAGGTTCTTAACCTGGCTGTGTCGGGCCCCACGCTGCTCAAGAACTGCGAGGAGCTGTTGCAGGTTGGGATAGCGGTCACGCTGGGGGTGGGGAAGCGGGCCATGGGGGCGGATGGGGCGTAGGCGCCGGCTGCTGCTGCTGCTGCTGCTGCTGTCGGCGGCGGCGATGAGGCAGTTCTCCCCCGGGGGGGAGGGCAGCGAAACGCTGAGACCTGGAGGCAGGCAGGCAGGGGCAGCGAGGGGTGAAGACCGGTGCCAGTGCCGCCGGTGCCTCTCCGCCGCAGCTTTTGCTACCCCGGGAGCTCAGGTGCGGGTGAGGGCGCAGGAGTGGTTTCGGAGTGAGCTCACCTTACGCTGTCTTGGAAGGGCGACCCAAAAAGCTTATTGCTTCACACCTTTGGATGTGCGTGCTATTTAAATATCACTGTGTGCGCTTCGATGACGCGGGTGCGTGCGTGCGTGCGTGTGGGTGAATGTGTGTGTTGTGTGTTGTGTATTGGTGTGTTGTGTGTGGGAACACACACGCGTGCGCGGGATGCACGTGAGACTGCGGGCCGAGTGCGGGTTGGGTGAGGAAAATGAAATTGCGGCGGGAAGTTGCGGACGTTGTGCTTCTAGTCCAAGCCGGTGTGCTGCCGCGCGGCGGCAACGGGGCGTGTTGGCAGGGGAGGGTGTGAGACTTTGGGTCGTTGTGACCCGTGGGTCAGGTGGGACGTCGTTTGAAGGCATGGAAAGCACTGCGACTGGCGCGCTGTGGCGGAGGCGGTGTACATTATGGAATTTTGCAGGTATGCATGGGAGACTAGAACAAAAGATCGAAGTCTGGGTGCAGGCTCCGAAACCATGACCTCGCGAGCGATTTCGCCTTGCGGTACTGAGGATGTTCAGGTATTTTAAGATGCATTAACGGTAAATCCAGATCACGTGCGTGAGGATCGAGTGATTTTTGGCCTGTACAGGCCAGAGAAGAAAGGTCATCGAAGCGTTGCGGTACGGTGTTGCGTTTTGCTGACCGAAGAGGAGGAGCACGGTGTTGCGGTTGTGGTGATTGTTGGCCGTACAAGAGGAGGAAAATGATGCACGTGCGCTTGGACGTGAGGTTGGGTGTTGGTGGTGCTTGAGGTTGGGGACGGGCTGCACGTACCGTATCGTCGGGACTTAAGGCGCAAGCGCTTCTCCAGCCCCTGTGAAATTCGGCGGCAGTGAGGTATTAGGGGACCGCGGGACTGGGGGTTGTACCGCGCCGGGGTTGTACCGCGCCGTACATCCATTCACGTGTTGACGCTGTACACTCGACGCCGTACACCTGCAACCCCCTGCTGTTAATAGTAATCGCTGGCTCGATGTAAGAGAGGATAGAAGTCGCCGAAATGCATGGTGGGCTGGATCGGTGGCTTTGTGATCGGGCCTCGATCGATGGACAGACTGAAAGCGGTAGTGGTAGCCTCCGCTGTTGCCAAAAGAACAGTTGTCTGCACAACGGCCCTTTGGGGAGCATGGCCCTCTCTCCCACTCCGCCGCATTCCACTGCTCTGGAACACTGGAAGCATCAGGAGATCTCCGCGGGCCGGGGAACGAATGAGACGCGCGCGGCCTCCTCGTTCGAACCTGGCACGAAGTGCCCCAATAGAGGTGCACCTGGCTCGCCGGGAAACGACCCTACCTTGAAGCTTTTCGGCCTGCAGGCCTTTCCCATGCAGGCTTGTGCTGCACATTAGGGTCGGACTAATCTCCTGCTCTTGATACCGGATGGGATATTGCCAATCCGGTTCCAAATCGGTATTACGTAAGGCCCTTTCATGTACGGCATATGAGAGAGACCGTACGGATCGCTGTACGTATTCACTCATGACGGCAATGGGCTTCGCAGCTGCGTTCCGAGATCCGGTAGTGCGGTGTGCCAGCCTTTTGAAACTGCGTGCAGATCGCACAGCTGGCGGTGAATCCGGCGAAGGGTGATTGTGAATGTGAATGTGAATCTTGATTAGGGTTGGCAAAAATACTATTTTCCCGAGGACGTATAGTAATATGTAGTACTACATAGTACTATATATAGTAAATAGTACTAGGTTACTATTTACTATCCGGGGAACATTCTCTTGGGTAGGGGACCCGTACACCCACCCGTTTTGGCTCAAAATAACACTCTTGGAATCCTCTTTATTAATACTTCCTAAATGTAATTTTACTTTCTGAAAGGGAGCGGTCTGGGGCACCTTACAGCCCCTTCAGAGTCGGACGCCCATGGGAGTCTCTTGGGTAGGGGACCCGTACACCCACCCGTTTTGGCTCAAAATAACACCATTGGAATCATCTTTATTAATACTTCCTATATTTAATTTTACTTTCTAAAAGGGAGCCCTCTGGGGTACCTTGAAACACGTTTAGAGTCGGACGTCCCGGGAGTCCCCCGTCCAGTCCGCGTGGAAGTGCCAGACACACCTCAGACTGATCCCAGATAGTCACGGGCAGTTTATGCCAAACACGAAGCACTTCTGGTCGATCGCTAAACAATCAAACTTTGCAATAACCCGAACGTCCCCGCCAGAACTCCACCAAAACCCCACCAAATCTACGGCAAACCCCACATCAGGACCAGGTTGCAGGCCCCTTTTCGCAGGGTCTGCCCTCGGAGGCATTTCAACTACTAAAAGGGTGTAAGAAGTGATACCGCAGCGGAGACGGAGACGGCGTTAGCGAACGGACCCAGAACCCAGTAATACTTACCGAACATACCTGTAACCTTACCGAGCTGAAAATACGCTGCGACCGCGTCGCCGCCAGACCAACCCAGACGGACGATTACACGCGACAGCACAAGAACGGCACGAACGCCCGGACAGAACAACCCGACATATTGTAGACTCACCTGCGCTCAATGGAGGAAGCGAAGCGGGAAGATTTCGAAGGAAAAAGGGCGTGAGTAACGGCAATGGGCAACGGCAATGGCAGCGAAGGAAGGAGCGAGCAGGCAGGCAAGCAAGGCAATACACACATAAACCCACGAAGGAGCTGGGGCGGCGACGCGGCGCAAAAGAGGGCAGGAAGGGGCGGCGGGGCAGAGAAGAAAGGGATACGGATGGGCAAAACGTACGACGGCAAGGAGGCGTAAGGCAGAGGAGAAAGGGCAAAGGAAAAGAGAATGGCAAGGAGAACGGCAAAGGAAGGAGAACAGCAGAAGGAAGACGAGGCTGGGAGGGACGGAAGGCGGGGCGGGGCGGGGCGAGGGGGCACGAGGGCAAGAGCAAGGACGAGGAGAAGGGGAGAAGGACGGCAGGGCGGGCGGAAAGGGTGGAGGCAGCGGGGCCCGGGAAGACGATGCGGGGCGCGGGAAGGTGCGAAGTGCAGGAGGGGCCGGGTGGCGGACCGTGAGGATTCGGTTCCCCACCACACCGGCCGAGTGCGCAGGCCACCACGCATGAGGGGCACTGGGCGGCAAGGCAAGGGCAGGGCCATGGGGGGGGGACGGGGGGGGGGAGACAAGACAAGGGCAGATATGGGGAGGGGGAGGAGGGAGAGAATGTGGGAGGAGGGAAGGGAGGCACCCAGGCCGCCGGGAAGGGCATGCAGGGGGAGGGCCACCGAGTAGGGGCAGAGGTGCAAGTGCAAGGCAAGGGGGTCAGGGGGAGGGCCACTGAGCATGCGGGGCCGGCGGGGGCAGGGGCAGGGGGAAGGCAAGCTGAGGGAGAGCCGCCATGCACGGAGCTCGGCGAGGGCGAGAGTGGGGTGAGGGTGGGCAGGGCGACGAGGGAGGGTCAGGGGGACAGGCGTGGGGCGAGGTCAGGCAGGGTGAAGGGGCATCGGGGACGGGAGTTGGAGGTGTGTGGTGGGTGCGTGTGAGCCCACGTTCCGGGGGGCCAATGACAGAAAGGCCGGGGAGAGTCTGGTGGATGTAGAGGCGGGGTCGGGGTCGGTGGGCGGGTCGTCCAGGAGGCAGCATGGACGGCGGCAGCGTGGAAGGCGGCATCGGTGGAGTCGGTGAAGGTGGAGTCGGTGAGGTCGGTGCAGTCGTTGAAGTCGTTGAAATGGTTGAAGTCGTTGTCGAAGTCGTTGAAGGCACGCGAACGCAGACCCCTCACGCAGACGGAACAAGAAAGGAAAAAGAAAAAAATCACGCGCACGCGATAAGAAGCCCGATGAGAAGCCCGATGAGAAGCCCGATGAGAAGCCCGATGAGAAGCCCGATGAGAAGCCCGATGGGAAGCCACACAGGGCCCGGCAACAGCCGGTGCACAATCGATGTGCTGCCTGCCGTTACACACTTCGAATTCCAAGTATAAGACGGCGGCGGCCGACCTGCCGGTTGCCACATATAGTAAAACGTACTATGTCGTGGTCCCGATAGTACTACATAGTACTATATTATAGTATACTATAATACTCTGTACGGCTGTCGTAAATAGTGCCATTTTCGGCCTCCAACTAGTAAATAGTACTATAATAGTACTATACTATACTAATACTCTTTTCTAGTATAGTATCCCGGCCAACCCTAATCTTGATACATGTAATAGGCGGCGCCCACAGGGACAGACCGAATCGTGAAACAGGTGGTGGAGGGTGGTGGAAGCTCCCAAAAGTGGTCGGTGCATGCATCTGTCGTTCTATCCGCCGTACCTGCCAGTGCCGAGGGGCTTGTCGCATGCTTTGCGTCGAGGCACGCAGCTGACCCGTTCGCCTTCCCCATACCGAGGAAAGAACGCTGTTGTCAGTTTTTCAAGGATGGTAGGTTGGGGTGCGTTCTGTGTTCCTTGGCGGTCCCTGGCTGCCGGTTACTATTCGGGGGCGTTGCGGGAGGCTTTCGGCAGTGATTCTTCATGACGTGGGCGTTCGTTGACAGCGGGACAACTACACTCATCAACCCAGACGTAAACTCTGCGATCCTCGGACGTCTTAGGTTGTGCCCTGCCCTTTGGACTGCCGAGCATGCCGCGTGCGAGGGAGAATGGAAGGGACTGGATTTCTTATTTAAGCTCATTCGCGCACTTAAACGCGTTGTGTCACGTGTAATGGATTAGTACAGCTCGTGCGGAATACTTTCTTGATAAAAAATTTATCATACGTTGATCATCGATCATGGCGACGCCTTGCCCGTCGCTGATATGCGTAGGCTTCTCGGTACGAGAAGGCGGGTTCTTGGACGAAGTAGTTAAGTATCTCTTGTCGTACTGTCGACATCTGAGTTATGCTGAGGATGTTCTCTTGACCGGCTATTCGCCGTGTTGTGACTCTAGGTTCATCCTTTTGTTCCCGCCCTCTCCCACCCTGTGTTGGCGCGCGCGGCGCGTCGCTTCTCCACCGGGTCTGAACCGCCCGGTGGTTGAGAGCCTAGGTCACGGCCGGCCACTGGTCCAACTTGAAAATGGGGTTTTTGGGGGGTTTTGGGAGACGAATCGAGGTCGAGCCGATCAGCGGGGAGACCGGGTTTATCGCCTAGCCGATCAGCGGGGCGGCGAAGGGTTGGTTGGTCTGGGTGGCAACGTTGGAGTCGGTTGCATTGTCAGGATATAGCGTCGTTATTAGCGGTGTTCGAGTCTCGGCTCCGGTGGCATCGCCGCTGGCGCTCTATCTAGCGTTAATAAGTGTAACGAATGAGGACAAGAAATACCGACCAGAGGATACCGACGGTAGCATTCGCCTGTCCAACGTCGGATGAGCCTTTCTGGGAGCCTTCTTTCCGATCAGAAATATTTTTTATGATTATATAATATTAATTTTTATATTGAAAAAAAGGATAGTAAGACCAGCGCACAATTAGGGCCAGCGACCTGTACGGGCACCGATGTACCGGTCCCTGATAAAACACTTCGCTCATAACACAGAGTATACAGAAGAAATACTCATACTTAATCATAACGATTGAAGTTTTTGCCGCTGACAACTTACAGCTTTCATTTACCATCAGCTGGGGCCTGGGGGCGAACCAACTGCAGCAGAATGGTAGTCGCAACTGTGCGCGTTAGTGAGCTCCTCACGAAGAACGCTGATAAGGTTGTGTCATTTACATCCTCTAAGCCTGCATCCGGCCTGATACTCAACGCGCCGACGTCGAACGAGGTCAAGTTAGCAGCCGGCACTCCCGTGTCAAGTCAGAGCCGCAGCGTCAGCCCAAGCACTCGTGCTGCTTTTAGTTGGAGCTCGACAAGACGCCTGGAGGAGACGGGGACCGTGCAGCAGGAGGACGAGGACACGCAAGGAAATGAACGGGAACCAGAACTGAACGGGGACGGCCGGCGTGCCAGCATGCCTCTTACAATTAACATGGAGTTGCAGTCGTGCCCCTCATTTGGGGAGCAAAGCCGCAAGCCGCTGTGGATTGACCGACACTACACGCTTCAGCGCGCTTACAGCGATGCGCTGAGGTCCAGGGGTGATGACGACGACAGCGATGCGGAGGACGGCTTGGGGCGAGTGGATAAAAATAACGGGAGCGACGAGGCCCTCGACTCCAAGGGTGTTGCCGATGGGCTCGAGAAGTACCTTCCAACCTGGGAAATTGCAAAGTAAGCAGTCGCTTACGTGCCCTTCAAAGCCAACGTTTATGTAATTTTGGTCTGAACGCGCAAATGTCGCGCTCCTCAGGCTCCGTCTTCGCATCTTCCCGACGTATGCAATGTGCGTGCCAGGCCTCGGCTGGCCTGTTGATCGGCTGGCCTCTTGATCCCATTCCTTCTTACCTTCTTGCTATAAACTCTGTGATTTCAGGCTTTGCGAAAGCGCGTCGTTGTGTTGGGCACTTGCTCGCGCTGTGTCCAACCCTAAAGCCCTAAAAAGCTGCGGGCGTTACACCCACCCGCCACCCCATGCGCGCCCAGGAGCCGAGTGTGGAAGCTGGCGGAAGCCGCACTGCAGCATCAGTCGCAGGTCCAGGCGGCGGCGGCGGCCCGGCAGTCCTCCAGCAGCTCTCACCCCAGCGCCGGCACGCGCTCGGAGCTGGAAACCGTGGCGGAAGAAGACCTCGACCCCACCACCACCACCACCATCACCGCCGCCGCCACCCCCTTCGTCTGTGCCGTCGACGAGGACGACGCCGCCGCCGACCCCGCCGCCTGCCACTTCCCGCCGCTGCTGACTCACCGCCACACCGCCCCGCCACCGCTGCAGTCGCCGCCGCCGTCGCCGCCACCGCCGCCGCCAGCTTCCCTCCAGTCGTTCGGCAGCGCCTTGCGCCGCGCTCGCTCCATGGGCCGCGCCGCGTTTTCCAATATACCGCTGGGCCTCGGCCGGGCCCTGGCCTCCTCCCCCGCTTCCTCCTTCGGCACCGGCAGGGCCGCCTGCTCCGCCTCCACCTCCCGCGCCGGCGGCGGCTCCGTCGACGGTAACGCGGAGCTTCACACTCACGGTGGCAGCCACCACGTGGCCTTCGCCGCCGGCCTGGCGGCCGCCACCTCCGCGACGGCGGCGGTGTCGCAGGCCGCCGGTGTTGCGGCTGCGGGGCTGTCAGCCGCCACGTCTCTGGGCTCCGCCGCCTCTCTGGTTCTGGAGCTGGGCAGCAAGGCGCTGTCGGCGGGAGGCGGGGTGCTGGTGGACCGAGTGCAGGTGGGTGGGTGCGGGTGGGTGCAGTGCGGTGGGAGCGGGTCGCTTACTTTTGGTCGGTTTCTGGTTTCTTACTTTGAGAGTTTGAAGTGGGGGGCCGGGCATTGCAGCAGCATGGGTATTGGAAAGGGTGTTGGCGTCCGAAAAGAACGCGCCACAACCCTAAGCCAACCTGGACCTCGTCGCACCGCCGCCTCCACCTGCCACCGCCACCTGCCCACTCGCCGTTTCTCTCTCCGCGCCGCCGCAGAACATCGCCGCCCGGCACGCCACCGCCGCCGTGACGGAGCTGGTCCTGGGCCCCTCCGCCTCCCCGGCCGCTCGCGACGTGCTAGTGAACCGGGTCCAGGCCACCGTGGCTGGCGCCTCCATCGCCTGGTTCCTGCTCAACCTGGCGGCCATGTCGGACTCACTCACACACCTGGACTTTGAACACGACTTCGTCACCAGCGTCAAAGTGGTGGGCGCGGGCGGGGCGAGCGGGCGGGCGGGGCGGGCGGGCGGGGCGGGCACCGGCAGGTCAGGGGCGGGCGGGCGGGCGGGCTACTGGGAATGTGGCCCGTGTGAGACAGACTTTACCACCTCAGCGCAAAAGGGACGTAGTGAGACGCTAAGAGCCTCTCGTGATGTGATACGATACGACACGACAATTGGCGGGAGAGGCGTTCTAGCATGGGCTCCTTTTCAGGGCCGCATGCGCCGCAGACTGTACGACACGTACTAAAGAAAGTGGGGGCCGTTCATGTCCCCTTTTCCGGATCCCATGCGCGCCTCCCCTTCCGATTCCCGCCTCGCTCGCCTATATCCCCTCCCCCACCCCCTATACGTGGTAAAACCCCAAAAGGTGTTGGACCTGGCCACTAGCGGCCCCAGTCTGATGGAGAGCTGCAAGGAGCTGATGCAAATCGGGGTGGCGGTCGGCCTGAGGGTGGCGCATCGAAACGCGGGAGGGGGCATGGGCGGGGTGACCGGCGGCTTCGATGGTTGAAGGCGTGGCAGGGGAGGGGACCGAGGCCGGGGGAGGGAGGGGCAGGGATGGACAAATCGCAGCGGCCTGTGATGTGGCTTATCAGAGCTGGCGCTGCTTGATTGGTTGGTTGGTTGGTTGGTTGGTTGAAGGAGAGAGTGCGACATCGCAACGCCGGAGCGGCGCTGCCCTTCGGAGCGAGCGTTTACTGGGGCCGAGCGGCTGGAGGGTCCGACGGGGATGGTGTAGCTGGGGAGCGTGTACGACAAGTACGACAACCAGAGCCGGCTTTCACTTAACCCTCGGTTGAGGGGCGGGCGGCGCAGGGTGGGCTGCTCGTGGATGCGGCAGGCGCAGCTGTTGGGGTTGGGGGGGGCCGCAGGGTGTTGTGATGTATGCAGGATGGCTTCTCGTTGTGCAGGATGGCTAACGACCCGAGAGATAGAAGACGTAGAAGAAGAAGAACAAGAAGAAGAAGAGTAAAGAAGAATTAGGAGCGCTAGAGAGAGGAATGGGGACGTGTTCCGTTTATAATGTACCATAGTCGCCCTGCTCGGCAGGCGGCGGCAGGTGGCTTGTCGGCCGGCAGCGGGGGCAACGATTTGACCTTTTTGTATTTTTATGGAGTCTCGAAAGCAACCTGGCTGGATTTATAGCTCGGCGACTTCGGATGTATCGTTTGACGTCACGCTGTATTTGGGGCAGAGAGGCAGGAAGGCAGGTAGGCAGAGGAAGGACGAGGAGGGAGGACAGAGGAAGGACGAGGAGGGAGGACAGAGGGTCTCTCATCCGGCTGTAGGCCCACGGGGTTCAGAGGGAGCTGTGGAGGGGACTGGAGGCTGGTGGCTGGCGGGGCTGAGCCGGCTTGCTGTCGCGGAGGGATGTGAAGGACTGTGCTAAGTTTCAGGCACAAGGTTGGGGGAGGCTCGTAGTGGCTGTTTTGTGTTATTATTATATATCATTTATCCATCCATCCACCCATCCCCCCGCCCCCGAGGGCGCTTCATATTGAGGCCGGGGGTGGAAGAGATGGAAGGCGAGTGCTGCGGACTGGCGCGGATTGGCGTGCCGTCCGGTAGCCCCCGTTCCATGTCGTACTGCGGGCCCGCCGCTCAGGTCGCATCACCGCGCGGTCCTGCGACCTGCGCGGGGCGAGGCGAGGCGGGGCGAGGAGAGGTCCTCCAGGCTCGAGAGCAGGAGGGTGCGGGGCTGGGTGGCGTAGGGTTGGTGGCGCTGCTGTGGCTGGGGCGGCTGGGGTGGTATTGATTGCATGTTGTATGTGTTGCGTTGCGCGGCGCGCGGCAGCTGGCGCCTGAGGGTCTGTTTCGTTGCATGTTTATGTGTGCATGTTTATCTGTGCATACCAACATGACATCGCACATCTTTGTTGTCCTGGTGGCTACAGCGCGCCGGGTGGCGACAGCCGCCCCCCGGGCCAATGTCAGATGCCCATGGCCCATGGCGCGTGTGCATGTGCATGACCAAGCGACGTTCGTTGGATAAACGCACAACCGCAACAACAACAACAACAATTCATTTTTTTGCTGATGCGGTGGCTTGCTTTGGCATTGAGGGCGGGGCGTGGTGAAGGACGGAGGGAGTGCGGTGAGGGCGGCGGCGACGGCGGTCTGACTGGCGGAGTGTGTATATATGTGCGGTGTCGCTGTGTACATTCCCGTCCTCCCTCTCCCTCTGTATACCCCCCCTTCCGCCACATCTCGGGGGACGTGTGATGGACAGGTGCCCGAGGGGCCCCTCGCGACACGCGAAGGTGGGGGGTTGGCGGTGACTGGTCCACAGGGGCCTGTTGTGCTGTCATGCCTGTTCAGGCAATCCATCCAACATGCCTGTCAATTGTCAAACGTTGTCGGCTACTAGGGCCTCTGAACAACCCTTTTGGCCACAAGGGCATCCCACCCGGCGGAAGCTTTCCACCCGATACGGTTGTCGGAAGGCAGCACTGTGTTCAGAGCTGAATCGTTTGTAGTTGAGGGAGAGAGAGAGAGAGAGCATCACCACCAGCTGGAGGGCATAGGGTAGAAGACGCGTGGAGAGAAACATACCGTGTCATGTAGCTTTTGGAGGGGGTGAAGGGAGACGCGCCGAGAGCGCGCAGGAATTTCTGTTACTGCTGCTGCAGGCCGCTGCCGCCAGGGCTGCGCTCGTGTTTTGTAGCGCTGCCGAGCGGTTGAGGGCGGCAGTTGAGGGCGTTACACTGTGTTTGGATCCGCGTGGGACTCCACACACGCACACAGCGATGGCAGCTGGGGACCGCCTTGACCCCCCTCCCTGCCGACGGGCTTCATTCGCGCACCGATTCGAGATGCCACCAAGTACGGTGTGTGAACGTTTGATGGTGGTCTGACCTCCCCGATCGCCCTCCCCGATCCGGAAACACGGTGCCATCCGGGGTTATGAGGTTTGCCGCGTTGGCCGCAGCGGCCGCGTTCCTTCCTTTGCCGCTCCCGGTTCTACTTCTGCTGCTGGAGCCCGTCTCGGGTGGGCGAGCCCGCAACAGAGGCACCATGTGCGGTACAATGGGCCTCTGTGCGGTACATTTAAGTACGAAGCGGTACAGTACGGAGGAACAGTGTAGTACGACAGGGTACGGCACATGGCGAGTCATCGCTTGGGCGCCGCTCCTCCAACGCCGGTGTATGGCTGCGGGTCGGGGTCGGGCAGCCCCCGCTGCGTCAGCGCCTCGGCCATTTGAGCCAACTGAGGAGACAAGGGGGCGGAGAGGAGGGGGAACGGGGGGGTCAGGAGAGAGAGGGCACTGCAGCGATGGGACGGAGGCGACGAACGCGAAAGCCCGACAGTGACGGGGGGGGAGTAAGGCCGTGAGTAACGAGGCCGTGAGTAACGACGAGGGGCTTTGTCCGTGTGGGAACAGGGCGAGGGACAGGTAGGGAGGAGGAAAGCAGCAGCACAGCCCGCTGCTGTGGAGCC
Organism: Pleodorina starrii; assembly: GCA_030267565.1. NCBI lineage: Eukaryota > Viridiplantae > Chlorophyta > Chlorophyceae > Chlamydomonadales > Volvocaceae > Pleodorina > Pleodorina starrii. The sequence continues at coordinate 1,523,937 of BRXU01000005.1, read as the reverse complement.
CAATGTAAACCACACACACACACACCAGCCCGGTATGACCCGACCAGAAGCAGCAGCAGCAAAGCCGCACGTGGGAGAGAGATGCGCCGACGGGGATTGCGTACCAAGTATGACGTGTCGTGCACAAACACACACGCACTTACACATAAAAGGAGGTGCCCCCCTCGCTCGCCCCTCCCTGCACCCCAAGTCCTTCGCTGCGGTTCGCAAAGCCTCAGTCAGCCCCACCCACACCCACCCACCCACCTGTGCAGCTGACGGCCTGGCCTCCGGCTCCGAAACCAGGGCCGCTGTCACCAGCTGGTGCAGCTCGGGTGGGTAGGCGGGGGAGGGCGGTCGGGGCCAACCAATGGCGCAACTGCGAACCACACCAACAAGCCAACCAGCCAGAGGGCATCACATGCAATGTCAAGCCACACACCATCACGTGCGGTTAGATGAGGTAGGGGGCAGCAAAAGGACGCGGGGGCGGGCACCCAACTGCGCCGGCCCTCCCCTTCCCTTTCCCTCCCCTCCCTTTCTTCCCTCTTTAAGCCCCCATCCACATCGAACCACAAACAGACCCCGTCCCGCCCTCCTACCACCACACTCCCCCCACACACACAAATACACACACATACATTAACACACACGCCTCCACCCCCGCCTCCCACCATCTCACTTGAGCACAGCCAGCGCCAGACTCCCCCCCGATGCGTTCATGGCCCTCTGGAAGGGCGGTTCGCCGTACATTATGTGGAACAGAGACGCCCCGAGCGCCCACACGTCGGCGGCGGCTAGATCCAGATCCAGGGGGGCGGATCCGGATCCGGAGGGCACATCGAACAGCTCGGGGGCGCGGTAGGGCGCGGAGCAGTGGGCCTGACAGGAGGGGGTGGGGCTGTGGGTTAGGGACGCGGGTTTAGGAGTGCAGGCTTGGGGAAAGGTGGGTTTCGGAGTCCAATGCGTTCTTGGCACATTGGTACTGATGGGGGGAGGATGCGCAGGTAGGTAGGTAGGTAGGTAGGTAGGTAGTAGGTAGGTAGGTAGGTAGGTAGGTAGGTCTGCCCTCCGGCCCCCCCCCCCCGACTGCGGTCTCCCGCCCGCCCACCCACCCGCACGTGCCGCCACCCCCCCATCCCCATCCCATCCCCCCCATAGGGCCCACCTCGGCATCTTCCTGCAGCTGCAGCGCCTGACTCCGGGACGTGATCTGCATAGGGCCCACGGGAACAACGGCGCCCCGCCAAAGAGAATCCGAAAGTGGCGCCCGGGTGGGTGTGGGTGTGTGGGTGTGTGGGTGTGGGAGCTCGCGGCGTGGCGGTGGGGCGGCGTGGCGGCCAGGGAACGAGAGGGAGAGAGATCGTTAAGCCATCGGGACCCCACTAGGGCGTGTCTTAGCTGTCAACCCCGCCCGGCGCCGGCGATCCTCCCTCTGTGGGTGGGTGGGTGGGTGGGTGGGTGGGTGGGTGGGTGGGTGGGTGGGTGGGTCCGCTGCAAACTGCTTCATCCAATGGGGTCCCAATGGGGGTACGCGACACAAGCTCGTCGTGCCCCGAAGGGAGGGGAGGTGAGGTGAGGGACACTCGCACCCGTCGGCCCCATCGCCCCGTCGCCCCGGCACTGACCCGCACGGTCCGCGGCCGGGCACTTCCAAAGTCCATCAGCACGCAGCGATACCTGCACCAGCAGCAGCAGCAGCAGCAGCAGCAGCATCGGCGGATAGCAGCAGCGGTAGGCAGGCGGGGCGGGTGGCGGGTGGGGTCAAACAGAGCAGCCATCCGCACACATACCGGTAGCTATACGACTGACATACACCCCCGGGAGTGTGTGGTTTTCCCACCCGACTCCCCCGGGCGGTAGTGTCGACTGCGGATGGTTGGAGAACACTTAGGGTTTTAAGGTTTTAGGGTTTTAGGGTTACCCTACTCCCCCCTACACATACACATACACGGGGATCTTCCTTAACTTTCCCGCCCCCCCCCGCCCCCGCCCGCCCCCTTACCCCCGCCCGCCCCCTTACCCCCCCCCCGCCCCCCCCCGCCCCCTTACCCCCACCTGGGGCCCACGTCCCTGCCGATCGATGTCGATGTCGATGTCTCCGCCGTCAGCGCCAACGCCGCCTCCACATCCGCCCCATCCACCCTACCCCGCTCCCCCAGCCGACCCGCGGGGCGCCACCCCCCCGCCGGTGCGCCCTGCCGGCCCGGCTGCTGCTGCTGCTGCCGTCCCGATGCGGGGTGGTCGGGGTTGACGGCCACGAGGACGTTCAGGGGCTTGATGTCCCTGCATGCGCATGAACGTGAACGTGGCCACGATCCCCACCACCATGCATACACACAGACACACACAGACATACAGACACCCAGGGGGGCAGCCGTAAGGGCAGGGTCAGTCAGGGGGTGTGAGGGTGTGGACGGAGGAGCCCAGGGGGCTACACGGGGTGCGGACAGCACTGGCTGACACACACGCTTCGCCTCCCCCCCTCACCTCCCCCCACCCCACCCGGGGGGCTGTCCTGCCTGAAAGTCGGAAGCTGTATAGGCTGGGACGAGGGGTGGAGTGGAGCTGAGTTGAGGTTTGGTGGCGGGATTCGGTTCGCCCGGTTCCGGCAGCCCTCTCGCCCCTTCATCCATCAGCCCGATTCGAGGTCACTCCGGGTCGTCCGCTTGCGTCCCAACAGCCGCCGACACCGCCCCCCCCCCCCCGCACCGATGCGCGTAGCCGTGCGCGTGCACATGCGCCGTGGCCTTGGCGATCTGGGGCGAGTGGTGGGGAGGGGAGGGGAGGCGGTGTGGGGAGAGGCAAGGCGAGGCGGAAATAGGAAGCGAGGGTGGTTTGCCACGCCCCCTGTCAGCATGGTCGCAAAGAGTAGATCTGGACCGCATTCGTTTCACCCGGCTGTGCTCATGCTATGCTATGCTGTGCTGTGCTGTGATTACCCTGCGCCGGCGCCTACCCCGGCACTGACCCGCACCGCGCATCTCCGCCGTCCGCTACCACCCCCCACCCCCACCCCCATCCCCATCCCCACCCCCACCACCTACCACCCCCACCCCACCCCACCACACTCACCCACCTGCGTAAACACCGCCAGCACGTCTGACGTGGACAGCATCTGGCTTCCTGCCACCAACCGCTCCAGCTCCGAAGCCAAGGTACCGGCGCGGAACGCGGGGAACAGGAAACACGCCATGCGGTCCTGATTCTGGATCTGGATCTGGTTGTGGATCTGGTAGCTGCCGCCGCTGGGGCCGGATCGCGCCGTTGGGAGATCGCCGCCGCCACGCCCTACGCCGCCGGCAGGAAAGGATGCGGAGACGGAGACGGGCACGGCGAGGCTGCCGCCGCCGCCGCCGCCGCTGCTGATGCTTCCGTTGCCGCCGGCGGCGTGCGGCGGCGGCGGCAGCTGGGGTGCGGGCGGCGTCAACGCCGGCACGGCGACGGCGGCAGCGGCGGCGCCGCCGTTGGTTCCCTCGGCGCAGCAATAATCAAGCAGCGGCAGGATGTTGGGGTGGTGCTGTACGGCCGAGTGGACGAGCATCTCCTGCTGTACGGCATCGAAGTGCTCGCTGGACTGGACGAGCACCTGTTGCATGCACGCGCCGCCGGCCCGCCGCCGCCGCCGCGAAGGCGACGTAAGGCCCGCCGCCCGGATGCAGATCGGCAGATTGGGACGCGAAGACGGCGCGGGGTCGGTGATGAGGAGGGGGATGGTCGATGGAGGCGGCGGATAGCGAAGACAGAATGGGCCGTGGGGCCGTGGGGCCGGTCCGCAGAGGCCAACCGCCGAGGATCAAGAGTGTGGAAGTCAACTCCTGTGCCCCTCCCCTGCCCATGCCCTGCCTGCTCGCAGGTGGGTCGCATTCGCCGTCGCATTTACTCACGCAACATGCACACAGCCATGTGGGCTGAGTGAGCGAGAGCGTGCTCTGGAGGCCATCAGGGGAAGCCAACCCGCAGGGGATCTGTTGCCACTACCCCTCGGCCGCCGCCGCCGCCGCCACCATGCCCCTCGGCGCCGTCGCCGCCGCAGCTGCCGTACCTTTTTGAGCGCGCGCAGCTCGGGATCCGGGTGGGGATGGTCCGCCGTCGCCATCTCCGAAACCAAATACACCACCGCATAGCCGCCCTCGCCCAGCTGCCCCCCCCCCCGGCCGGCAGGGTTAGGTTGCGGGAAGTTCGTTGGGGCAGTTGAGGGCAGTTGCGAGCGGTTAGGAGCGGTTGCTTAGGGAGTTAGGGTGGTTTATTTTGCGGCACGATGGGCGACCTCACTTTGGAGTCGTGGCAGCATTAGTCATAGCGGCTACGGCGGGTACAGCGTTTACAAGGGCCGAGTTTACACCCTGGGAGGATTCGTTTGGTTTGCAGGGTTGCGCCAGTGAGCCAGTTGGCGCGTACACTGCCACGGGAAACAACCAGGGCAGAGGAAAGGAAAGCGCGACCAGGCCGTGACAGCACAAGCCACCCAGACAGGAACGAGCCAACCCTGGGTGTAAAAGCGCAAGAATTGTTCGCGATCGCGAGGGATTATTCTTCAACCTTCCCGGCTGGCGATGAGCCCCGGGCATCCCACAAAGCGGCGCGTCGACAGACCAGATTGCGATTTGGGAAACGGTCGGAGTGGCGCACACGTGACGGTTGGTGGTTGCAGTGCAGTACAAAGCCAGCCACGGCGGGAATCAGGCACGACTCACCTTTTGCAGGACACGGAACCGCCGGCTGCCCAGCGGAATTATCTCGCCGGACCCAAGCTGTGGCAGAAAGGCTGCCGCCCAGTTTGGCAGGCCGCACAGCGGCAGATAGGAGGCACCATACGCCCAACAATCCCAGAGAAGTTGGCTGTAATTCATGTGTGCCAATTTCAGATGCAGCAATGGAATTTACTGCATTTGAGGTAGAGCACGTGTTCCGCTGCTGACAAAGGCAAAAGTTGCGGGTGGATACCGACTGCGAGCGTGGGTTTCAAAAGTCGATGCCCAGCTCTACTGGATGGAGTTGCAGTGAGAAAGAATAAGGCTATGTAATCGAGGGTAAAGGGACCAAAGCGTAAAAATGAAAACGGGCTAGACGGGTTCAGCGTTCAGGTATCGTATATGCTTGCTGAGGAGCCGCTAGTTCACTTTGCGCGTGTAAAAGCTAGCTCAAACCTTGCTAGACGGCTTGCAGTCAGCAGCCTGGCAGGCGTGAGATGCTCTGTAAAAATACAAAACTGACTTGTCGTTCCGGTGTCGTTCGCGCGATCGTCCAGCTGCAACTCACAGACAAGCTGCCATCACCAGCTCATGACTATAGCATTCAGTACTAGTACCAACTTAGAGTATTACTTCCCCGCTCTAGTTGGATGACTAGCTACTAGGGCTCTCCATCCATCCTCTACCATGCGCTGAACCTCGCCTCAAAGTCGCACGACAACGCACACCCAACTATGCACAGCGCTGCATCCATCGCCTCGCGCTCCTGGCGAAGCGGCTGGCTGCTGCCCAAACACGCGCCAAGCCAGGGCCAGGCCCGCGACAAGCCCGCGCGCAACGCCTGCGCGCCTGCGGACCGCCGCGGCGCTAAGGGCAGCGGCGGAGGCGGCGGAGGCGGAGGCGCACGCTCCGGCAAGAACAACGGCTCCCGCGGCTCCAGCGGCGGCGACGCGCGGTCTGCCGAGAGGCCGGGTCGGGATGCTCGCGACCGCAGTCGGGAGATGGAGCTGCAGCGGGCGGCGCGCCGCGCATCGGCCCGCGCCGAGGGTGTGGGCGCGAGCCGACTTGCCTTCCAGGAGCGATTGGCTTTGCGGGTGGGATCCCTCGGTGGTCGGGGGCAGGGGCGGGGGGGGGGGGCAGCGGCGGGGGGAGGGGAGGTGTATTGTCGTACACACGGGAAAGGGAGGACGGGAAAGCAGATGATGCAGAGGTGCGGGGAGCCGACCAAGCGAGACCCCGGGCTTGGGAGAGAGGGAGGGAACTAGCGAGCCAACAAAGGGGGCGGAACTGACATCTACTCCGCTGCCTCCCGCGTCCCGCCTCCCGCCTGCCCGTACTCGCGGTACTCAACACACGGGGCCGTTGACCCGCATGTGTCTGCCGTACAGGCTTCCTCCTGCTTGCCCCGGGTCGGGCCTCCCAGCCCCTTTGACGCCCCCGTGCCTGGACGGCCGCCCGCCCTCCTCCCCAACCCCAACCCCAACCCCAACCCCCCTTAGGAGGATGCAGACCGCGGCGGCGGCAGCGGCGACGACGAGGACGACGATTGGGCGGCAGTTGCAGCTGCGGCCACCGGCCGCGGAAGCGGTCGCGGAAGTGGCGGCGCCGCCACGCAGCTGCCTCGTTCCCGTTCTCGTCCCGGAGAGTCCTTCAGCGGCGGCAGCGACGGCGGCAGCGGTGCAAAGCGCAAGGGGGGCAGCGGTGCTGCTACAGCCAGGCCGACGGCTTCGGAGCACGATGAGGAGCTGTGGCCCAGTCGCGAGGCTGTAGCGGGGCCGGGGACGTCCGCGACCGGGGCTGGCGCGGCGGCGGCGGCCGCCGCCGGCGCGCCGCCGCCGCGCGGCGGCGGCGGAGGCGACGGCCGTGTGGTGGTGACGGCTGGCGGCACGGCGGGTTTGGTCCAGGCTCTGCGGGCAGCACAGGCCTTCGAGCGGCAAGGCCGGATGATGTACGGCGGCGGCGGACTGGGCGCGGCGACGGCGACCGGGGGCCGGGGCGGCGGCGGCGGGCTGGCGGCGGCCGGCGAGGAGGACCTGGTGCCGTACGTCGACGTGGCGCTCAAGGTGTGCCGTACTGTACGACATGCGTCTCCTCCAGGGACCACGGCGGGCAGGGGATCAGCCGTCCATCCCTCGTGTCGTGTCGTGTGGCTGGGAGGCCTCGGGCCCGCGGCTTCTTTTATCCCGGAACCCGGCAGGCCGGTAGGTGCCGGTCGGGTGTCCTCATCCCCGCCTCCTCCTCATTCCGCACTTGTTAGGACCTCCCCACTCGCTCCTCCTGACAAAAACCCGCATGACAGCCCCTCGCGCCCACCCTGTCGTGAGTCTCGAGACCCCTTCGTGAGCCCCTTTGGATGGGTCACCGCTTCACTTGGATTCGCGTCGAATCGCTTCATCGAAATATACATCGCAATACATCCCCCGGCGGCCCCCGTCTTGCAAATCCGGGCTTCGTGTCCCTTTCACATAACCCTCGTCCCCCATACCCTCCCCCACCCCCCACCCTTCCGCCACCGCCACCACCGCCACCACCACCACCACCGCACGGCCACCCGGCGGCCCGGGCGCAGGAGCTTGGTTTGCCCCCCCGGCAACCGCCCTCCCGTGGCCAGAACAGGCAACAACAACAACAGCAACAGCAACAGCAGCTGTACCGCAGCGACGAGTACGGCAGCCGTGACGAGCAATACGGCAACGACGACGGCGACGACGGCGACGACGACGAGGCCGAGGCGGGTGGTGGTGGCGGTGGCCGGCGGCGGCTGGGTTCCAAGCCAGGTGCCCCCACCCCCACCCCCACCCCCACCGCCACCCGGGGTCGTGGTGCCAAGCGGGGAGCTCTTCGTGAGCTGCTGGCGGCGTATCAGCGGGTTTGGTGCAGGGCACTGGATTTGGAGCTGCAGGTGGGAGGGAGTGGGGGAGGGGGGAGGGGGGAGGGGGGAGGGGGAGGCTTGGTGGTGGCGTTGGGGGTTGACAGGGTGGGGGAGGGGGGTGGGGAGGGGGGCTGTGTCACTTTCTTTCCCGTTACTAAAAGCACGGGGGCGGGGGGGCCGACGAACGCGCAGCTGCACGCAGAGATGCAAGCCCCCCGACCCGAACCTAACCTAACCTAACCTAACCGAACCTAACCGAACCGACCCGAACCGACCCCGCCCGGGTGTCCCTCAGGAGGAGTGGAGTGAGAGCGAGGAGCGGCTGAAAAGCTGGAGGAGGTGGGGGGGGGAAGGGGCTGGGTGGTGGTGTGTGTGGATGGCTGGGTGGCTGGGTGGCTGGGTGGCGGGGGCCAAAGCCAAAGCAGCCACACACACGCACACACACGCACGCACGCGCGGGGGGGGGGGGTTGCCAAACGGCGACAAAGGCAGCCAAGTTACAACCCGCGATTCGCAGCTCGCGCCTGCAGCCACCCCCTCTCCCCCGCCTACTCTTCAAACCCCCCCTAAACCCTCCCACTCCCTGACTCCCCATAAACGTTGATAACCTCCCCGGCCCCCCGGCCCCATCCCCCCTCGCAGGCCCCGGCTCGAGGCGGAGGGCTGCGCGATGTTCGACCTGACCGCCGCACCAGACCACAACCTCTTCCGGGATGCCGTATTGCGGTTCTTCGTACCCGGCCGGCCGCTGCCGTACCACTGTCTGGGTGCCGGAGACATCGTACTCGTGTCGCCTAACAACAGGCGAGGAGCCCCAGCCTCAAAAAGGGGGAGAGGGGCCTGGGGCTTACCGTAACTTCTGGTTTCGGAGCGGTTCTCAGGGTCTAAGTTAGAGTTACGGAATTTGGGCTAAGGGATGGATGGGAGTGAGGGTACGACTTGCGGGTACCGCATGAGAGGGGATCGCTGGCGGGCGCGCAGGCGGGTTCCTGTCGTACTGCCTGCCGTACTGGCTGGACCCCTGGGTTGGGCGAGCGAGGGGTCAGGGCGCTCCCTCCCTCCTCCCCCTCGCTTGAGAGTTGAGAGGGGAAGGGGGAGGGGAGGGGGAAGAGAGAGAGCTGTCGCCCGGCGTAGCTGGGCTGCCCCGCCCGCCCCCTCCTCCCCGCCCGACTGTCGTACTCTGCCCCCCCCCCCTCCCCTCCCCTCCCCCCCCCCCGCACCGCGGACCCCCTGTTTACCCGCTCAGGCCGAGTGAGGCCTCCCTGGAGGGTGTCGTACTGGATTTCAGCGGCCGCTGGATCCGAGTGGCCCTCCCTGCAGACCTGGCGCACGGAGTGCAGGTGCGTGTGTGTTGTGTGTGGAGGGGGTTGAATGCGTGCCTGCCTGTGTGTATATGAGTATGTGTGATGGAGGGGGGCCAGGGGGGCTTGCGTGTGTGTATGTGTGTGTTCAAGTGCGCCCACGTTCACGTGTGTGTGTGTGTGTTCGTTTACGTGCGGTCGGCTGGACGCACGTGCATCGGCATCGGGCTGCGGCGCGGCGCGGTGCTCCCGTGCCTCTGCCGTCACCTGTCACCCGCTCCTACTGCGCTGTTCAACTCCCCGTTCCAACCGCCAATCGCTCCCTCTCTCCAATCGTGTTTTTTTGACTTTTTTGCCGCTGCGCCCCCCTACCTACCTACCTACCTACCAGGGGGGCGGTTGGCGGTTGGACTTGTACGCCAACACCATAGCCCACGAGCGCGCGCGCGGGGCCGTCAAACGCTACTGCCAGGCAGCATCCGAGTCAGGTAACAACAACAGCAACAACAGTAGCGACAGCAGCAGTAGCAGCGGTGGCGGCGGAGGCAAGGGCGGCGGCGGCAGCGACGACGAGGGCAGCGGCGGCGGCGGCAGTGGCGGCGGCTCGCTGGGTATTTTGCGCGCCCTGGCGGGCAGCGTGCCGTCTGGTACTTCCCTGGAGCAGATGGCGGCGGCGGCGCCGCCGTGGCTGCGGGGGAAGGCCGGACGGGAGCGCCTGACGGCGGCGCGACGGGTCGTGGCGGCGGCGGCGGCGGCAGACGCCGCCGGAGGGGCGGAAGAGGAGGAGGAGGAGGTGGAGGGTTCGGCGGCGGCGGCGGCGGCGACAGCGTTGCCGGTGCCTGCCGGCGTCGCCGTCAGCCGGGCCAGCGGCGGCGGCGGTGGCGGCGGCGGAAGGCGGCGGCGGGTTGCGGGTCTGAACCCCAGCCAGGCTCGCGCCATTGAGACGGCGTTGGGGAGGAGTCTGACATTGTGGCAGGGGTGAGTGGGCGGGTGAGCGGGTAAGGGGAGGAGCGAGTGGGTGGGTGGGTGGGTGAGGCATGATGAGTGGGTGGGTAAACGGGTGGGTGGGTTGGCGGGGGAAGGGGGTGAATGAGTGGGTGGGTGGGTGGGTAAGGGGGCGGATACTGGTGAGGGGGGTTGAGGCAGCCAGCCGAGCAGTGGCACGTCCAAACACACGTCCAACACCCCCAACACGCACCCAACACACACACCCAACACACGCACAGGCCTCCCGGCACAGGCAAGACCGCCACCCTGCTCCACTTCATCCGGGCCGCCCGAGCCGCCCTGCCGCCCGGCTCCGGCCCCCTGCTGGCCACCGCCGCGTCCAACGTGGCAGTGGACAACCTGGTTTCGGGGCTGCGGGCGCTGGATCCCTCCCTGGATGTCGTACGGGTGGGACAGCCGGTCAAGGTGGCGCCGGAGCTGCGGGGCGTCAGCCTAGAGGTGCGCGTGAATGGTACGGGAGTACGGAAGTACGGCAACGAGCCCAGAGATTTCGGTTTTAAGGGTTTAAGGGTTTGAGGGTTTGGAAATGCCATGATTTTAGGGTTTGCGGGCGGATGGGCGGATGTAACCAACACCGCATCACGCGGGCTTTCGCTCCCGGCCTCGGTCCTGACCGGTGTTTGGGACACGACACACACACCCGGCCCCCCCCAAGCCCAAACACCCTTCCCCCTACATCCCCCCGGGCAGGCCCGCATCGCGGGTACGGCAGCCGGTCAACGTGCGGCTCGACTTCGGCGCCAGGCCCAGGGACTGCGCGGCTCCGAAGCGTGGGCCTTCATCTCACAGGTGCCGTACTTGCCGTACTGGCGGGCCGAAAGATTGGGGGCGCAACTAATTAAGGGATTGCTGACGTAATGAGGGCTGACTAATTGAGGGCTGACTAATTGAGGGCTGGCTTACTCAGAAGGAGAGGGGGAGAGAGAAAGAGAGGGGGAGAGAGAGCGGCCCCCCCGCAGGCCACAGGCCACACTCGACGTGTTGCCCTCAAACAACCCGGACAAGCAGAACCCCCAAACAGCAAACCCACACAATAATCCTTTTGACCACACGCACACCAACACCCTGGCCCATATCCGCGGATAACCACCCCAACACCACCCCTCCCCTTCTTGTGTCTATAGAGACATAAGCCCCGTCCCCCTACTCCCCTCCCCCCACTGCCCCCCCACCCCGCCCTCCCTCCCCCCCAAAGGCCCTGGAGCTGGAGGAGGGCGCTGCTCGCGACATCCTGTCCGGTGCGCACGTGGTGGCAGCCACATGCATCGGCTGCGGGGAGGCCAGGATGCAGGTGCAGTACAATGCAGTACGATGTGCAGTACAGTGCAATACGATGTACAGTACAGTGCTGTACGATGTGCAGTACAGAGCAGAATTTGCGCGGGTTGGATTGCGGTGGCGAGATGGGGCAGGGGCTGCGGAGTGAGGAGGTTCGGAAACGAAGCGAAGGGCAATGGCCGGGCCGGGGTCGATGGCCGGGAATGAGCCACCCGTGTCCCTTAGCTGTCGTACTCCTCTCGCCGCCCATCCCCCCTTTCCGGGCTCCGGCCTATCCGTGGATAACACACACGCACGCACACACACACACACACACGCGCGCCTGCGCTCTCCTTTCCTGATCAGGCACTCAGCTTCCCCGTGGTGGTGCTTGATGAGGCAACCCAGGCCACGGAGCCGCACTCGCTGGTGCCGCTACTGGGGCAGGTAAGCACGGCAGTACGGCAGCACGGTAGTACGGCAGCACGGCAGTACGGCAGCACAGTGGGGGAGGGTTAGAGCCGGTGAGCGGGCCGATTGCGCGGTGGGGTGGCGAGGAAAGAGGTTTTTCCATCCCCCCTGCGCTTCCTCCGCATCTCCTACCGACCCGCGGCGCCGGCCCCCTACACGGCTGTCTCCCCATGCCCCCGTTTCCCCCGGTTGCCTCAATCCCCCTCCGCCCACATCTCCCCCTCTCGCCTGCCCGCCGCGGCCTCTATTTCTATCGGTCGCCTACGTCCCTCCGCTGCGGTATCGTCTTTCTAACCCCCCCACCCCACCCACCCTGCCCCCCCCCCCGGCCCCAGGCCCAGCAGGTGGTGTTGGTGGGTGACCCCCGGCAGCTGCCTCCCACCGTCAAGAGCCAGGAGGCGGCGGAGCTGGGGCTGCAGATGCCCCTGTTCGAGAGGCTGCAGGTGTGGTTGTGTGTATGTGTGTGGGGTTAGGGGCAGGGGGAGGGAGGGGTCCTCCCCCGCATTGCTCTCCCACCTAAACTTCAAGGAACCCCGGCGATGTCCTCATCCCCGTTTTCTCTCTCTCTCCCCACCTCCTCCCCACCTCCCCTCTCTCCACCCTCTCGGGAGCCACTTCGGACTGTCTTTCCTAACCCCCTGCCTCCCCGCCGCCACTGACGATCTTCCAGTCCTCCAGTCCTCCTCCACCCACTGTCTCCACCCACTGTCTCCACCCACTGCCGCATTCCAACCCCTTCCCCACCTGCACCTCCGCCGTACACTACCCTGGTCCCAACCCTTCCCCTTCCCCCACATCTCATTTTGCCCCCTCCCCCTTCCCCCCCTGCCCCCCCCCCTTACTCCCCTCCCTGCAGTTGATGGGTCTCTCCCCACTGCTCCTGGACACGCAGTACCGAATGCATCCAGCCATCGCCGCCTTCCCCTCCGCAGCCTTCTACGGAGGACGGCTGAAATCCGCTCCGGAACCACGGGACAGGCGCCCGCCCGCCGCATTCCCCTGGCCAAACCCCCGGGTACGTGCCATGACCCCGCCCCGCCCCGCATATTCCCCCAACCCAACCCAACCCAACCCCCACCCCACCCCCAACTCCCCAACCCCCCAATCCGAGCCAAACAGGTCCCCGTGTGTTTCATCCCGGTCCGCGGCCGCGAGTCGCGCACCGCCGCCGCCAACGACGTCGCCACCCCCGGCGGCGCCGCCGGGTTCTCGTACCAGAACGACGACGAGGCGGCGGTGGTGACGGAGGTGGTGGCGGCGCTGCTGACCCATGGGTCGGCTTGGGGTTTGGATGGGCCGGGCGACATCGGCATCGTGACACCGTACAACGGCCAGGTGGGTGGGGGCCACCGTCTTTCCGCCAACCCCCGGGGGGAGACGGGGGGGATTGGGGGGAGCCGGGGGCTGATGACACGGGCTGGGGCTGGGGCTGGTGTTGGTGCGGGACGGGCGTCCAGGCAGGGGGGGCAAGAAACCTTTCCTCCCTTGTCCTTTCTCCCCCCCACTGCTGCTCCCTCTTCACCCCCTTATCCCCTTATCTTGCCCCCACCCTCGCGGCCCGCCCGCTGCTGCGCCGCGTCGCGTCGCCGGCTCGCGCCCCGCTTCGCGCCTCGCCTCGCGTCCCGTCTCGTCGGTCACAGGTCCGCCGCCTGCAGCAGCTGCTGACCCACGGGTCGCGCCTCTCCCGCGGCCTGGGCGGCCTGGGCGGCCGCGCCGCGCGCCCCGGCTCCTTCCTGCGCCCGACCGGCGGGGCGGCGGACGAGGACAGTGGCGGCGGAGGAGCCGGGTCGGCGGGCGGCTGGGGCTCATCGTCTTCTTCTTCTTCATCATCTTCATCATCTTCTTCTTCTGAGGTTCCCGCCACGTCCTCGGTGCCGGAGATCAAATCGGTGGACGGCTTCCAGGTGGGGGTGTGTCTCAGTGTGATGTGTGTGTGCGGGTGAGTGCGTGATGAGATAGGTAGGAAAGAGGAAACCGCAGCGAAGGGTGGTGGGGTGTGGGGGGCTGGGCTGTGGGGGGGGGTAACAAGCCCTGTTTGGACTGATCTGCTTCTCCTCCCACCCACCTACTAACTCGCTCCATGAAACTTTTTATCGCCTCCTCCCGGTCCCCCCATCCGCCCTCCGCCTCCCCCTCCCCCCGCACGAGAAGGGTCGCGAGAAGGAGGTGATCGTGTTCAGTGCCGTACGTTCAAACCCGGAGGGCCGCCTGGGCTTCGTGTCCGACCCGCGCCGCCTCAACGTCGCCATCACTCGCGCCAGACGAGGCCTCGTGGTGGTGGGGAACCCGGACACGCTGTCCAGAGACCGGCTGTGGGCCCGGTGGCTGAGGTGGGTGGAAGGACAGGGCGGCGTGGCGCAAGGCTGGCCGGCGGCAGCGGCGGCGGCGGGAGGTGCAGCGGTCAAGGGTGTGGGTGCGGGTGGGGGGTTGAGGGGGTTGAGGGAGGGTGGCCGAGCGCGAGGGGAGGATGGGGAGGAGGAGGGGGAGGAGCATGACTTGGAGGTGCTGCATTGAGGACGATGGTGGTGATTATTCCGGTGATGACGTGTCATGACGTGATGGCGATGGTAGTTGCGATCAAAGCTGTTGGGCTGTGATTGAACGTGTGTGTGTATGCGCGCCGCGGGAAGAAGCAGGGGTTGGGGGGAGAGCGCTGTGCGCGGCTCGGTTCGGTTCGGTTGGGAGACGGGATGCGCGGACGGGGCCGCTCGCCGTGATGCCGTACTGCGCCGCACGTTTTCCCGGCGAGTGAGCGAGAGTGGGCTTGGGGAAGAGGAGCGAGCAAGGGGAGAAGCGAGGGTGCCAGGGGAGTGGGGCGTTGCTGCCCGGGGGGGGGGGTGCGGTGGCGTGTATGCGTGTATGGTGTGTCAGACCGCGGCGAGGTGTCTGGGCTGCCCGGATGAACCAGGTCAGTGCTGATGTGGGGGCTGGGGTTGGACTGGGTTTGGCCGCGGCAGGTCGGGGGCTGGGGCTGGGAAGTTCATCGTGTGTATTTGTGTGTGTGGGGGGGAGGGGTAAATAGAGAAGAAATCGCAGCGATGGGACGGAAGAGACGCGGGGGAAGCGGCTCCGTGCCTCCCAGTGCACGCCTTGTGAGCATCCTGGGGGAAGTGGCAGGCGGGGACGTGGGGCTGCTGCAGCGGTCGGTCGGTGGGGGGTGCGGGGTTGGCTGGCGTGCACTGGTGGCGCGGGGCGTGCACCGCAATCAAGCACAAGCCCCTCTTTGGCTGTAAACTGGATCCACGTGTAATGTCGCCCGCTCCCGGTCCATCCACGGTTTACAGCGACTTGGACTATCCTGGGCACGGGTCCACGGGTCCTATGCCAGAGTAGTGGAGCTTTCGCCGAGGTACTCCCACCAAGAACCGATCAATCCATTTCTACTCAGAGACAAGTGCTCCAGATTACGGTCGCTGTGTATGAACTCACCACAATGGAAAAACAGAGTTGACAACTGAGATTGCAAATAAGAGTGTTGGCAAGCCTTTCGCAAAACAAGCATTATCGAGATATCCTGCAAAACATTTACGCATGACCAGTATCCTTTATCGCTCTCCATCATGCTTGCATTGATATTATTCCGTTAGTCGAGGTCGATTATGGCCGCCGCAAAATGGAAGAAGCTAAAAATTCTTGAAATTCCAAGTCTCAGTCTTGGTTCATCTGTTAAATAAATAACCATGACGCAAGCACGGCGGGTGTTGCGTCGATGACATCGCTCAGCAAGGTCGCGACGGCCGGCCCAACTACCCTCAATCCCAGATCAATATGTTTCCCATATGCTCACTGCCAAATTGCTCAGGGCAGCTGCAACCCAGGCGGGCAGATGGGTGCATGCCATCTGGGCCCAATCCCGATCTGGCCGTACCAGCTTGGCAAAAGGGTAAAGGGGCAGGTTCACCGACTCAATTTGTCCTGTCCTCAGCGCTTGACCTTTCGCACCTTTTGCACACCACACCAGCAAAATGGCCGTCTCTATGCGTGCTGCTCAGACCGCTAAGGCCGCCCGCGTTAGCCGCGCTGCCAGGTGTGCACTCAATGTCCGCACTCAGTCGCGACTCAGTCCATAGGCACCTCAGCCCAGCTCCCAATGTTTCCGCAGGCCGGTCCGCGCCAACGTGGTGTGCAAGGCGCAGAAGGTCGAGTTCGGCCAGGCCGCCGCTGCCGTCGTGGCTGCCTCCGCCCTCGTTGCCGGGGTGGGTCGACTTAGTGGATCGCAGCTCGGGCGCTCTGGTCGCTATTGAAAACAATAATAGATCTATTAAGCTGGAGATAAGCTGCGGGATCTGGCGAGCTGATAACATAATCGCGAGCAAGCGTCGCGATGGGCATTGGGCCACGACTTGCGCCACCTTCTAACGCTCACGCCTTGTTTGCTGCCCGATGTTTCTGTTCGCAGTCGGCCAATGCCCTGACCTACGACGAGATTCAGGGCCTGACCTACCTCCAGGTCAAGGGCAGTGGCATTGCCAACACCTGCCCGGTCCTGGAGCAGGGCTCGACTGACCTGTCGGAGCTGGCTGCTGGCACCTACAAGGTGGCGAACTTCTGCATGGAGCCCACCTCCTTCACCGTTAAGGAGGAGAGCGTGTTCAAGGGTGGCGAGTCTGAGTTCGTGAAGACTCGGCTCATGACCCGCCTGACCTACACCCTGGACGCCGTGAGTCTTGGGATAAACATCGTGCATAAAAGGAACATTATATCCGGTGTTTTAAGCGCGGCGATCCGTTTTGGGATCTGGGGCAGTCGGTCGACAGTCGGTCTCGTATTACTATGACTGCTGCTCACCGTATCGTCCCTTTCCTACCCCAACCCGCAGATGAGCGGCACCCTGAAGGTCGGCAGCGACGGCTCTGCTGAGCTGAAGGAGGAGGACGGCATTGACTACGCTGCCACCACCGTGCAGCTGCCGGGTGGTGAGCGCGTGGCTTTCCTGTTCACCATCAAGCAGTTCGATGGCAAGGGCACCCTGGACAACATCAAGGGTGACTTCGTGGTGCCCTCGTACCGCGGCTCGTCCTTCCTGGACCCCAAGGTGCGCGGCTGGAGGCAATGATGGGTGGGGCGAACCCAACTAAACGGCGTGTGGATCCAGTATCCTGATCCGGTGACGAAAATATCTGAACCTGTCGCCAGCGAACTTCTTGTCATGTTGTCATAGTCTAGGGTTCTAACAGGGGGTTCACGTCCACTCCATTGCGATCTGCAGGGCCGCGGTGGCTCGACCGGCTACGACAACGCCGTCGCCCTGCCGGCCCGCGCCGATGCCGAGGAGCTCCTGAAGGAGAACGTCAAGGTCACCAAGGCCCTCAAGGGTTCGGCTGTGTTCTCGGTGGCCAAGGTGGGTTGGCGGATTTGAGCAGTGAATGCCATCGGTTTGGGTTCATTACTGGGGCAGGATTACCTGGGAAGTCGTGAGAGCCCCGCTGCTCTGGGAGGGGCGTCCCTCTGGATCCGATCACATGTACATGTGCACCTTCATGCTACCGTGTTCCCCTGTTGCCAGCAGGAGCGATTGATATTTAACAATCCATGCCTGTTCATCTGGTCTCCCGACAGGTTAACACCGCCACTGGCGAGATTGCCGGTGTGTTCGAGAGCATCCAGCCCTCGGACACCGATCTGGGCGCCAAGCCCCCCAAGGACATCAAGGTCACCGGCCTGTGGTACGCTCAGCTGCAGTAAACGGCTGGCTACCGGTCAGTTTGGTGATGGGGCTACCGCTGTGGCTGCTGCCTCCGGCCGCGCCGCCTGGAGCTATCTGGGACAAGTGCGCAGTCTGAAGCGCGTCACGCTGGCGCCCTGGAACCAAAGCCCTTGCTGAGTCAGGAGCGTGTAAAATCGCTGCGGGAGCTGACTGCTGTGAGGTGGTCGCAACCTATGGCGTGCAGTGCGCTTTTGCGATGTGGGTCGGAAGCGAGCGCTCTTGGGTCAAGAGGCGCTTGTGACTGGTTCGGTGGACATTGAGGCTGGGGCGGACGCTGCCGGCGAGAGTCGACTTGGTGTGAACCGTTTTTGAGGGAGGAGCGTTTGGAGAGGGCGGTCCTCGTCCCGGGCCACGCCAGTCGCAACTTGAGAAGAGGAAGCTTTTTTGTGTTTTCGCCGTTGTGGGTCTTGTAACCATTCGGCAAGCTCGTTGTTCCGTACAAGGGCTGGGATCGCTCCGGGCTGGGCGGCGCGTGCACATAGGAGACTGCGCGTCTTGCTGCTCTAGCGGTACAAGGTTCTTGTTGCGGGCTGATCTGGGTCATCGTGCCCATCAGTTTTGTGTAGATAAGCTATGTACGATACCTCGTGTAACCACACGAGACACGACACAACTTGACCGGCTCCTTCACCTGCTCATGCACGACAGTCACCAGCAAAGCAGCAATGTCAGACCAGTGTATGTCCTTCGTATCGAGGCTCATCAACACACAGATTCGCATATCATTACAGAGCTTGATGGGGAGGAGGAAAACCGCTTCGGGGGTAGAAGGGGGACTCTCAGGGACTCGACCCATTCACGCCATGTCTTCATCACATCCATTGAAATGCAGGCAACGGACCCATATTGTGCACCACCAGAGGATAGCCCGTGTCCAGTTTGGGTCAACAGGGAATTATGAACCCGGCGGTGAAAGGGAGTGGGCCACAGAAAAATGTACGGCGGTGTTTGACTGCCCGGAACTTGGTATGAGGTTCCTCTCAATTCTAGCTTTTCGAGTTACTTCGTCGGAGTACTGCATTAGCTTTTGCCGGCTTCCGGGGGAGCGGACGTAGTGGTCCAGCCGCACGATGAACGTCGCAAAGCTGACTTCCGGTGCGTTGCCTGCATCCGATAGCCGCAAATCAATATAGCTATCTAAAAACGTAGAATTAATCCACGCGCTTGCTACTTCGCTTCTTTCGGAGCTTTGCGAGCGGCGGCTTTTGGCAATGACGCTCGCTAATGCTCCAACGCGCCCCGAATGCATGCACACAGGCCTGGCCACCAGGCGATGCCTCAGGACGGTTGCTCCGGCTCGCCTGTCTCGTGGTAAGGAGGCCGCGCGGATGCGCCGGGCTGGGTTGGGGGGTTGACGTCGGTGCCTGCTCCCCGTGGGCTGCCTGGCCCTCTTTCCCCCGATCGCCCATCCCCCCCCGCCCCCTCGATTCATCCGGCAGGGCTTTGCACCCGCGTGGCCGCTTCCGCCTCGTCCTCCGGCGACTTTGACTTTGACCTGTTCACCATCGGAGCCGGCAGCGGCGGCGTCCGCGGCTCCCGCTTCGCCGCCTCCTACGGTGGGTGCCGGCCCATGTCGATCTTTGCGCCCAATCGCAACCCACGTGGCCATGTCAGCCGTACACCCGTAATGGGTGGGGCACAGCGGGGCCACCGGCCCGTGCGAACGGGGCCGTTGATAACCACTGCTCGCGATCGTTATTTCCGACGGTTCGGTCTCTCTCCCACGTCTGTAAACTCACGGGAGGGTCGGCGGGGTGGGGTGCGTTTGCTGGGGGCCGTGAGCCACCTCCCACCGGCCGACCCACATCAAGTAAACGGGTCCCCCGGGCCGCCAAGCTGTGGGCGGGGCTTTAGCGACCGGCGCAGGGGCTGGCCTGGCATCGGGCTTGGGGCTTGGCGATGGGGAGGTCTGGGGGAGGGGGGCGCCGGTTGGGCTGGGCGACCGGCACCCCGCCCGCTGCCCCCACTGTGAGGTTCGACGACGCCAGCGGTGGCGGCGGCGTCGAGGGGCGCCGGAGCGCTGGGATGGCCCGGAGTGGCTCAGCCAATCGTTTCCAATCGTGGAAGATTGAGGTCCACGGTTGGTGGTCAGGTTCTGCCTCCGACTGGTTCTGTGGTCCCGCCACTCCCGCCGATCCCCCCTCCTTCTGCGTTCCCCTCCGCGTCCAGGCGCCAAGGTGGCTGTCTGCGAGCTGCCCTTCGACTTTGTGAGCTCCGAAACCCGCGGCGGCGTGGGCGGCACGTGCGTCCTGCGCGGCTGCGTGCCCAAGAAGTTGATGGTGTACGCGGCCGAGTACGCGGACGACTTCCGCCACGCGGCGGGGTTCGGGTGAGGGAGCCGCGGGAGGGGGCTTGGGGTCGAGTTGGCGGGGTTTCAGGTCGGGTCGGGCTAAAGTGGGGTTATGTGGGAAGCTGGAGCGCGGGTTTGGGTCGGGTGAATCGGGATTGGGTTCATCCCCAGCATCCGAAACTCACAACCCAAACCCAACCCCAGCCAGGGCGTGGCGTTGACATGGGTTTGCTCCGGGCTCGGGTCCCCTTGTGGTCCCAACACGAGGCCTGGCTCCACCAAGTCGCAACGTGTCGAGGGACCACGTCACTTTGCCAGCACGTACGGTACAGGACTCCGCCTGCCATCTGCGCTGCTGCCCTACACGTATCGAACTTTTGCGTGCCGTACCGGCCGACTGACGGCCCGCCCTCTCCTCCCCTTCCCCACCCGGCATTAGCCCAAGTGCCCAACCCGACCCGTGCCCGTTTCCTCTCTTTTTGCTGCATCGAGCCCATTTTGGTAACGATAACCCCGGCGGCTCTGGCGTCTGAACCCCTCCCCCCCCTTCGCAGCTGGTCCGTCCCCTCGGAGGGCCTGCAGCACAGCTGGACGTCGTTCATTGAGGCCAAGCGGAAGGAGCTGCAGGTGAACCATGGGTCGGTGTGGACTGTGGAGAAAGGCCCATGGGTCAGTGTGGACCGTGGGGAAAGACCCATGGGTCAGTGTGGAGGGAACGTCGAGCGAGTAGGCAGGGAGGGCAGGGATGGAGGCGGCGTGGCGGCTACGGGGGCGCTCAGGGCTTTGTCGGGGGAAGGAAAAGGGACTGTATTTTCAACCTCCCACCCCCCTCCCTTTCCCCCTTCCATCCCTTCCCTCCCTCCCTCCCCCCTCCGCTGCGGTATCATTTTCTACCCCCCTGCCTATACGTGGATAATCCCCCCCCTGCAGCGGCTCAACGGTGCCTACAAGAACACGCTCAACAATGCCAAGGTGACCCTCGTGGAGGGCCGGGGCCGCGTGGTGGACCCGCACACCGTGGAGGTGAGCCGGCGAGGCGGGGCAGGGAAGGGGGAGGGGAGGGGAGGGATGGGTTTCCGATTCGCACATGAAAACAGAGGGGCAATAAGGGAGGGGGCCGGACCTGTTCGAGGGGGCGAGTGGGTAGGCTGGAACAAGAGAGGGAGCGAGGGGAGGCTTGGAGGTTCGAAAGGAAAACCACAGCACAGTAACCACCAAGCGCTACCACCGCTACCGCTATCGCTTTTCCACCGACCCCCCCTCCTCTAGCGTCGCGTAAGACGAGACCTGCGCCTCTTCCACCCGCCCTCCTCCCCTCCCCTCCCCGTCCTCTCCCTTGCCCCCCCCACCCGCCTCTCAGGTGGACGGCAAGCGCTACCGCGCCAAGAACATCCTCATCGCGGTGGGCGGCCGCCCCTCCCGACTGGACATCCCGGGGGCGGAGCTGTGCATCACAAGCGATGAGGCGCTGGAGCTGCCTGCCTGCCCGCGAAAGGTGGGGGGGGGTGAGGGGGTGTGTGAGGGGGCTTATGGGGGGAAAAGGAAGGAAGAAGGCATCAGAAGAACGGGCGAGAAGATCCGCAGCGAAGCAGGCGAGGTGGCTGGTGGGGTCCCGGGACGAGGGAACGCAACGCAGTTACCTGGGACATTGACCGCGGCGAGGGAACCGAGGGAGGCTGTCTATGTGTGCGAACTGACACATGCACACGCACACACACGCACGCGCTCGCGTGTGGCGACCTTCTAACCCGCCGCGACCCGACCCGGCTGGCTCGCTTCGCTTCTGCTCGCATGTCTCATGTGTCAGGTTGCGGTGCTGGGTGGCGGTTACATAGCAGTGGAGTTCAGCGGCATCTTCGCCCGCATGGGTGCGGAGGTGCACACCGTGTTCAGGCAGCCGCTGCCGCTGAGGGGATTCGACGAGGAGGTGAGCCACGGGGCGCCACGGGGAACCACATGGGCTGGGGCGCCACTGGGCGAGGGGGCGTGCGTGAGGGGGGGGGGGTTATCCACATATAGGCCGGAGCCCGAGGGGGGGGGGTAGCGGGCGGGAGGGCGGGAGGTACAGTGCCGGGGTGCCAGGCGCCGGCCCCACCCGCCCGCCTTCCCCCTCTCCCTCCCGGGTTCTCGGTCGCCTACGTCCCTCCGCTGCGGCATCGTCGTCAGTGTCCCCTCCCCCACGCCGACTCGAAAGTGCCCTCCACCCGCGCCCTTCCTCCCCCTCGCCCCCCATCCCACCCCCCTCCTCTCCCCTTTCCTTCACACACGTCGCACGTATTTACCGTTCACGGGCTCCGGCCTATACCCCCCACACCCACACACCCCCACCTACAGGTCCGCAAGTTCGCCACGGATCAGTACGTGGCCTCCGGTCTGCACCTGCACCCCCGCATGACCCCCCAATCCGTCAGTCGCCAGCTGGATGGCCGACTGAGCCTCACCCTGGGCCATGCGGACGGAACCACCGAGGTGCTCACCGACCTGGACCAGGTGCTCATGGCCACAGGTACGGTATACGGCAAGGGCCAGGGGCGGAGTACGAATGTGTACGACATGCCGGATGTGTGTGTGTCGGGGGGCGGGGGGGTGAGGGCAGGGGATGGGGGCAACGGACGAGAGGGGATGACGGATGAGGCAAGGAGGGTAGCACGGGAGAGAAGGAAAGGGCGCGGAGAGGCAAGGGGAGGGGAAAGGGGGTCTTAACGGGGGGAGGCGGGGAAGGAGGGGCCACGTGTGCCAAGCCAGGGGACCTGGATGCAGCGGGTGGTGGTGGGCGTGTGGGTCGGAGGGAGGGGGTCTGGAGGGGGATTCTGCAGTGCCACTCATCTCCCGCAGCAGCCGCGCATACATCGGCAGGAGAGTCGTCCCCCCACTTCCCCCGTCGAGCAATTGCAGTATCTCGGATACACCCCGTCCTGTCACTCTCCCAGAACACCGCGCCCTCTTCCCTCCCTTCCCCTCTCCCGCCTCCTCCTCCCCCGCTCACACCTCTCCCCGCTGCTCTCCCATTCCCCTCCCCCTCTTCCTCTCCCCCTCGTCCTCCGCCTGTCACTCTCCAGGCCGCGTCCCCAACACCCGGGGCCTGGGCCTGGCTGAGGCGGGTGTGTCGATGGGCCCCAAGGGCCAGGTGCTGGTGGACGAGCACTGCCGCAGCTCCGTGCCGTCCATCTGGGCAGTGGGGGACGTCATCGACCGAATCCAGCTCACGCCGGGTGAGGGGGTCGGCTGTGATGCGGGGTGAAGCGGAGCGGGGGAGGCCGCCTATCTTTCCCCATGGTTTCCCGGCACGCCTGCCAGCCTGTCAGCTTGCTGCTTTACACACTCACACACACCCCACCACCACCAACATAACCACGTTCCGCTCTCAAATTCCCACCGCCCCCTCCGTTCACGGGCTCCGGCTTATACGTGTATAGCCCCCCCCCCTCATTGTTGCAAATTCACTGTTCGTCCCCCTCACCGCCGCCGCAGTCGCCCTGATGGAGGGCATGGCAGTGGCCAAATCGGTGGCGCTGGGTCAGCCCACGCAGCCCGACTACTGGGCGGTGCCCTCGGCGGTCTTCTCGAACCCGGAGATCGCGACCGTGGTGAGTCGGCGCCCTACCCTAAGACCCTCAGCCGCCGACCTGTGTTATCGGCCACGTCGGGGGAGGGGTTGCGGCTCGCAATGACCGGGGCTCCAGACGGATTAAGGCCCCTGCTGCGGTTGGTCTGTTGGGGTTTCTGATGTTGCGGAACAAGGGGCGCCGCGCGGCGACGCCGTGTCGCTGCCGCTGTGGCCGTGGCCGTGGGCCCTTCGTTTGTGGCCTCCCTGCCCCGCCTGCCGTCGTCCACCGCCCGTGCCGGTGCCCTCCCCCGCCTCCTCCTCCCGCCTCCGCCTCCTCCTCCCAACGTACACGTCCTTCTCGTGTGTCCCTGGCGTGTGTCCCTCGCGTGTGTCCCTGTCCAGGGCTACACGGAGGAGGCGGCCACTGAGAAGTTCGGTGACGTGGACATCTACACCACCTCCTTCCGGCCCATGCGCAACACCGTCAGCGGAAGCCCGATCAGGACGTTCATGAAGGCAAGGAGGGGCGTGGAGGAAGCGAGGAAACGAGCAAGGGGGCGAGCGAGGAAGCCAGGGCAGGGGCAGGGCGAGCGAGGAAGCATGTTTGGGATATGGGGAAGGAGAGAAACAGGGAGGGGCGCGCAGTGGCTCTGTCCAAAGAGTTTCCGGTGCGAAAGGAGCACTGCTGGCCGGTACACATGGTGATGTGATGTGCTTGTGCGCAGGCGCGTAGCCTGTCAAAAGCACGGCGTAGGCGCGGGGTGCCAGGACCCAGGCGTGTAGCTGCGTGCGTGCGTGTGTGGGGAACTGGGGATGCGTGCGTGTAGGCGCGTGCGTTCGTGAGAGGTGCGTGGCAGCGTGTGGTTGCGTGTGGGCGGGAGGCACGCTGCCCTTTCCCTATGTGCATCTTGCCGCCGTGTCCCTGGATCGCTCCAGCGTCGCTTTTCCAATTCGCGAGAGCGAGACCCCCCCGCCTCCCTCTCTTCACGCCCCCCCCCCAATCCCTCAGATCGTGGTTGACGCCGCCTCCCAAAAGGTGGTGGGCATGCACATGGTGGGCGCGGAGGCGGCGGAGATCATGCAGGTCGGTGAGGGGGTGGCTCCGGTGGGGGTTGAGGGTGCGATGGGTTGCCTTCGAAGGGTCAGTGCTGGTGTGTGTGTCGGGGCTAAACCGGGGATGGGAGCCTGGGAATGAGCCTGCATCCCGCCCGCCCCCATTCAGCCGGTCAGCCAGTCAGCCCTTCCGGCCCTCCGGACGGTCTTCGAATCTGCAGTGCCCGCGGGAGGCAACCAACGGCTGATTCTACCACTCTGTTTGTACTACTGCCGCAGCATTCAACTCACTGTTCATTTGCAGACGGAGAGGCTTCACTTCCTTACGCACTACGTATTTACCGTTCTCGGGCTCCGGCCTATCTTCCCGTGGATAACCTCCCCCCTTCGTGCCTGTTTGGACACTGGACTGTCGTTCGTTCTCTTCGCGTTTGGCTGTCCAGGGCTTTGCGGTGGCGGTCAAGGTGGGGGTGACCAAGGCGCAGCTGGACAGCGTGGTGGGCATCCACCCCAGCGCAGCGGAAGAGGTGGGTGGGAGGTGTGGGCGGGCCGGGGTGGGGGCGGGCGAGATGGGTCGGGTACCGTGATTGGGCGGCTGGGGAGTTGGGGGTCGGGTAGACGGGGGGTTGGAGGTGGGTGGGAGTTCGGCAAGTCGGGGTCCGTGCGTGGGTCCCGTACTTGAGTTTGCACTAGGCAGTGCGTGTTTGCCGTGGAACCTGGTCCCCCCGGGTGCTGACATGGATCGGATCGGGTCGCGGCTCAGCCCAGGTGGAAGAGGCCGCGGCGCAGGTGGTGGGAGGTGGCGTCTGGGTGGGCGTAGCCGCCGTCACGCGGGGCCCGTATCCTCCTTTCCCTTCGCCTCGCTCATCGCTCACTGCCTCCCTCGCTCTCAGAAACAACCCCTGCTTCTTCCCTCCTTAAACTGGACTCGCTCCACTCCTCTCCACTCCGCTCCGCTCCGTTCCGCTCCGCAGTTTGTCACGATGCGCTCCGTCACTCGTCAGGTGCGCCGCGCAGCTGCCACCGCGTGAACCCTTGAGCCCCGGAGCCGGAGGCTGTGCGCCTGAGGCACCGCGCGAGCCGCATGAGTCCGCATGAGGCCCTGACCACATGAGGCTGCGACCGCTTGAGGTGCCCTGACGGCAGCTCCCCTGGTGGTTGGGTGGACCGCTGCTCGCGGCCTGCATGCGGGCGCCGCAACACCGCGCGCACTGCTGAGGCCGGGGCGCATGTGCTGCAAAGCGGTGTGCTTCGCCGGGCTCTCGGCGCAGCGGAGGCGGGGAGCGCGCGCGGGGGCCCCTGATTCAAAAGGCCGCTGGTGGGGCAGCGGGCCTTTTCGAAAAAGCGCTTGCCGGATTCTCGGGGTAACGGGCCCTTGGGTCGTCCGTCTTGGACTCCGTCGTCCTTGCGTCGGGAGTTTTGTGTGCCGTTTTCTTGTTGGCTTTCCTTTTTGGCTGATGTGGCGGCGACTGCGGTTTTGGTGTGTGGAGCGGCGACCGTTGCAGGCCCGTGGTACTTGTTGTTTTTTAAGTTGCTTTTCGTTGCGTGCATGCTCGGAGGGGGAAGAACGCTGGAAGAATGGATGGCGCGGCTCAGGTGCATGTGCGGGAATCTTTTTGTGTGGCGGCACGGCTTCGTGACGATGCGATGTGCGTTGACAACCGTTGGCATCGAAACCGGGGTTGGCAAGATTGGATTCAGACGGACCGAATCTTGTAACACATCCTCTGTAGAGATCGGAGTTCAGGGCCCTGGCATCCCGCTCCGAGAGGCGATGAGGCTCGCGAGTCGCGACGCCGCTGGGCTCCACCATGTTTTCTTTCAAACCCCAAATAGTTTTTGAGATTGTGCGGGAAAACATGACGAGTGGCGTGATGGCTGATGGGGGAGGGGATAAGTCCCCTAGGGTCCCCTACGCTCCGATACAGTCGCCAAAGATTGCGTTCACGACACACTCTGCAGTAACCCAACGGTAGCATTCCACACATGCAATAAACCAACAATAACATAGAAACACAAAGACGTTGTCGACTAAACGTTTCGCACGCAACAAACCATAGCCATATTGTGCCTCTTACGGTGGCCTCACCCGAGGGGTCGAAGGTTTTAGTCCTGGTTTTAGCTCCACTCCTCCACATCTACATTTAGCACTGCCGGCAGCTACGGCCTCGGTACGGCATTCGCGGTACGCTGTACGGTTTTTGACAGGGGGGCGGGGCTCGGCGGGACCCTACAGTGCGCTTTCCGGCAGGCGTGTAACCATCCGGGCAGGTGGAGGCCGGCCGGACATGAGCTGGACTGTGCGTGTGTATGTGTGGTGGGAGCATGTGGGGAGCAACGGCAACGGGCATCTGATGTCGTGTGTGGCATCAGTAGGACAAGTAATACCACATTGGGAGATGTTATACCAAAATTGTACGGCTAGTATGCCCCCTTGGTGCAGTGGGATCACATCCCTGACAAGAATGTGGCCAGTACGTCACGGCCCATCACGGCTGGTGTTGTGCGGCTGATGTCACATCATACGTGGTTCCTGCTTTGTGTTCGGACGGTAGGGGGCGTACGGAATGGGTCTAATGGGTTCCGGTGCTGCTGCGCATGCCTGGGGGCTTGCATGGGCTTGTGAGGACGTGATGTTTCGCTGCCGTTGCCCCGTCCTTTTGCAAGCAGGCGGAGGGCGACTAGAAGCAGGCAGCTACCCTTCCATGCATGCAGGGCATTTCCAAGCACACTGCGGCAGGAAAAGGGAAGTGGGAAGTGGGAAGAACCAAGGCGGGAGGATGGAAGGCAGAGACAATTTCACTAGCTCCGTTTCCCCCGCCGCGTCTGTTGTCGTCTGCCTGGGAGAGGTCATGGTTTTTGGCTCTTGGGGTTGTGCAATCGGGTGCACTCCGGGAGTAGTTCGGCAAGGCTTACTGGAGTCAGCAAGTGTAAGGTCCGAAGGTCCCTATCGCTGCTGTTTGTACCTTTTGCCGATTGTTCAAGACATCAGAGGGAGGCTGTTTATAATTATCATAGGCGTGCTCACTGCATTTGCACTGTACTGCACCGGACGATTGGAGGGACTGGCTACTGGCACATTCATTCACGACCTCTCGGCTGGACTGTACGACGCCAACGTCCGAACTCAAGTCTCGCAGCCCCACACCGTCCTACCTTCACAACACATTTCTAATATTGCTGTCAGTGATTTCGTTTATTTATTTCTTATTAAATTTCACAACAATGATGGCCACCCGCGGTCTTCGGGCCAACGTTCGCGCGTCGACCCGTGGCGCTCTTAGCTCGTGCAGGCCGGGCCGCACCATTGTATCTGTGCAAGCAACGGCCGATAAGTCGGTCTTCATTACGGGAGGCAACACCGGCATCGGCTACGAGACGGCGAAAGCGCTTGCATCGCAGGGATTCCGTGTGACCATCGGCTGCCGCGACGCCGCCAAAGCAGATGCCGCGCTGGCCCGTATTCGGTGAGGTGGATAACGACGCGTTCAAGGGCAGCGCCCATCAACCATCAACCGCCAACTCAACCCCCTCCGTCGCCGCCGCTGCCATGCCGACGCGCCCTGCTCCCTCCCTGCTGCCCGTCCCTCAAACGCCCTCCACCGCCGCGTCCTGGGGGTTCCTGTTTCCTTGGCTGCTGGTGCTGCTGCTGCTGCCGCCAGGGAGTTCGTCCCCTCGGCTGTGGTGGACTTCGTGCCGCTGGACCTGGCGGACCTGACCTCCGTCGCTGACTGCGCCAAGCGGGTACTGGACAGCGGCGTGCAGTACGACGTCTGGATCAACAACGCAGGTACGGCGGGTACGGCAGGTCACGATGCATGTGATCGGGTACACGGGAGTGGCCGGGTACGCCCTAGGGGCTAGGGCGCACGCGCAAGCCTCCAGCACAGCCAAAACCCCGCCTCACCCCTCCGATGCTGTTCCGTGCATCCCACCCCGCCCCGCCCCCTCCGCTGCCTGCAGGCGTGATGGCCTGCCCCAAGATGTCCACCGCTCAGGGTTTCGAGTACCAGCTGGGGGTCAACCACCTGGGCCACTTCGCGCTCACCAACGCAGTGCTGCCCGGACTGCAGGCAGCGAACAAGTGAGGCAGGGGAGGGAGGAAGGGAGGGCAGGGGAGGCAGGGCGGGGGCCTGCTCGTTGCTACGGCTTGTGTTGCTGCGGTTGCTCCTTACAATACCCACGTAACGCCTTTCGGCGCCCCGCTCATCTTCCCCTCCGGTCCTCTCCGGTCCGGTCCGCTCCTTAACCCCGTTCCATCCCGCCCCGCCTGCTCATGCCCCTCATCCCCAACGGCATCCCAACTCCATCCCCAAATCACCCATCCCATCCCACCCCACCCCCTTCTGCTCTTCAGGCCCGTTCGCATCATCAACGTGGCCTCCGCTGCACACTTGTTTGGAAAGATCGATTTCGACGATCTCATGCGCGACCGCTCGTACGACGCCTGGACGGCGTACGGCCAGTCCAAGCTGGCAAACATCCTCTTCTCGTACGAGCTCAACCGTCGGTTGGGCGCGGGCAGCCCCATAACCGTCAACTGCCTCCACCCGGGGGTGGTCAAGACGGAGTTGGGCAGGTGGGTGTGGGCGGTTGGTTGGTTGGTCCCTGAGCGAGGGGGGGGGGTTGAAAAGTACTTGTATACCAGGCAGGTGGCCGCAAAGATGAATCAACCGAGGCGCTTGCGGAGGGCTGAGGGGAGCGGCCATTAACTGGGGCCGCATCGCATCCCCACACTCCGATTCCATTCAGCGTCGTCCCCGGACCCGGCCCCCGCTCCAGAGCCGCCTCCAAGCGCCTCCTATAACCGCCATCATGACAAGCCATCGGCCGCAACCGCCAACCGCCCCCTAACCGCCCAACCGCCTAACCGCGCGCAGGTACATGCAGGCTGACGGCGAGAAGACCTGGTACATGCCGCTTGCGTTGGAAGCCATGAAGCTGTTTATGTTGGAGCCCGCTCAGGGAGCCGCCACGTCCATCTACCTGGCCTCTAGTCCGGAGGTGGCGGGCGACACGGGCAAGTACTACGTCGACTGCCGCCGGGCGACCAGCAGCAACGACTCGTACAACCGGGAAACGGCGGGCCGGCTGTGGCAGGTCAGTCAGGAGCTGACGGAGGCGGCGCTGGCGGCGCCGGCGGCGGCGACGACGGCGACGGTGACGACGGCAGCGGTGACGACGGAGGCGGCGTGATGTGGTGGAGTGGGGTGCGGGAGGTGGGCTCCTGGTTTCGATGACAGGGGAGGGAGGGTTGCTGGTGGTGGTGAGGGCGGGTTTATGGCTTTGTGGACGGTGGCGGCGATACCGTGGCGGTGAGGAGTGCGCGCGGTGTGCGTTGCGGTGTCGGCCAGGTTGTGGGGGGGAGTCGGGTGTTGGCTTTGCAGCAGCGTGTTGTGCTGCGGAGGGTGTCCTCTTTGAAGGGCTCGTGGGGCAGGAGAGACTCGGTGACAGTCGTTGAGAGCGAGGAGGGTGACCGGAGCGAGGGGGGACGCGAAAGCGAAGAGAGGAGTTGTCATGTGCCTCTGTCACCCGCAGAGTTGTAAAACGTGTTGTGACCGTTGTCCGGACCGACCCAGTGCGCTGGCAGGCGGACCATCAGAGCTTGTGAGGCACTTGCGGGGCGCGGTTGGTTGTTTTTGTTGACGTTGTTTTTTCGGTGACACGAGTGAGTCGGAGATGCAGCGATTGAGGTGGGGACAGCGAGGAGAGCTGGAGAGTGGAGAGGCGTGTGCCAGGGGGCAGTGAGCACAGTGGGGGGTGGGGCTTCTTTGCCCATCTAGGCCTGACCGGTCCGGGGGCTGGCTTGGTCGGAGACGGCGCACCGGTTATGAGCGCCGAAAAGAGCGCAAAACGCTTCTTTGTGTGTCCTTTGCGTCGACTTCTTGAAAGGCATGCGGTCCAAACGCTGGGCCCTGGCTTCAGCGAGGGGCCAGCTTGATGATCGTCTGCTTACGGGTAGGTGCGCCCAATATGATACAGTTAGTCTTTGAACCGACATAACAATATGTTACAGCGCACGACAAATGCCGAAAAATTCAGAGGTGTCCTCATATGTGTTAGTTATACCTCGCCCGCATTTCAGCTAACAGTTTGAACATTTGCAGGAATTAGCCCACGGGAAACGGGGTTGGGTACTCGCACCCTATTGTGATACAGGTACCCTATTGTGATACACACGCATAGGAACTCCGTACGGAAAGGCGGTTCAGTTGCCGGGAACACCCCCCCTCCTGCATCCTACCCATAGAAATATCATATAGGCATCCTGGGTGGGTGGGTGCGTGGGTGGGTGGGTGGTTGGCTGGGTGCGTGGGTGGGTGGGTGGGTGGGTGGCTGGCTGGCTGGCTGGGTGGCAACAAGTGGAAGGCTAAAAGAACGCTGTCGCTGTAGATGGCACATGCTTGGCAATTCCGCGCATGAAAAATTACTGCATGTAAATCGTACAATTGTACGTCTTGGATAATTATTTGGAGATTTGTGAATGCAGCATCACGACAAAATAAATTCTTGTATCATAATACGGGGTGTATCATATTGGGCGCACCTACCCGTAGTGCCGGCGCCAGCCTAGACACGGCTCTGGCCATTTTTGCCACTGACATCGCCCTATTATGCTGAATATTCCGAACAATTTCCGTTTAAGCGTGTCGAGGTGCAAGGACTGGCAGCTGCTGATATGTTTCGACTATGCGGGCTTTCGCAGGAGGGCGCAGCTATCCAAACAGTGTCCAAGCTCAGCATTCCTGGTTACTGGCAGCTTTCGAAAGTCACTTTTGCGTGGACGAAAATATTAGCCGGAACCAGTGAGAGCCGGAACGCCAGGAGCCAGGGACACCCTGTGCCGCTGTGCGACAGTTGGGCGTTCCAAATGTACGGCGGCAGGCGGTTAGCGCAATTTCCTCTTTCTCCGTTGCCAGTGAATGAGCAAGTTTTGGACTGAAACTGCAAAATTCGCGTCATATTTATCTCATCTACTAAGCTTAACTGCGAAAGCTCGATACGTTCTTGCCATGTGAAACGCTGTCGCCCACAGCGCCAACACACGAAGGGTCTGCGCGTAAACTAGTGTAACAGAGTAGTATTTCAACGGCGTTTGTCAATTCTTCGCCATGGACTCAAGCAGGAGATCGACTGATTGCTGTCTTGTCTTTTTTCGATTTATCAATGTACTTACGGCGCTGAGCGCAATACTATGTCTTGTAGCCTTGTCCATGGCCATTGTCGAGGGTCCGCCTTTGACCGACAAAGAACAGCAAAAAGCCCAGCTTCTCAGGTGTGGCGCTGCACCTGGCGTCGGTACTGTCAGGCTGCATCTTGTGGATGCAAAGATGGAGCCGAAAGCTATCGTGCGCCTCTCGGACCCCCCCTCCACGCGCGCCAACGCAGAATGTACGGCATCCTGTGGGCCGCCGGCCTGGCACTCATAGAGACGGAGTTCGAGTGGTTGATGCAACTCTGCAGAATCCTAGAGTTCTGGACAGCCCGAGGTGTCTGCCAGGTGGGATGTATGTCGCACAGCGCAGCTGGCGGGCTCCCGACGCATGTCACGCTCCCCCCTCGTTACAGCGAAGGGCGATGACAGATCACGGTTCCTGTCGCACACACGCTCCACACAATCGAAGTGCGGCTCTCCTCGACCCCGCAACGCCACCCTCGCTCCCCCGCCGTCATCATCGTCCCATGCCCACCACCACCACCACCACCCGCCGTCATCATGGACCCCCCTCCGCCCTTGTGGGCTCCGGCCTATACGTGGACCCCCCCTCCCCTCCCCCCTGGATGACCCCCGCCCTGTGCAGGCCTTCCTGGCCATCATGACCCTGGAGTTGGTCCACAGCAACGGCAACAGCGATTTCGACAAGTCGGTGCGCCTCTACCGCACCGTTAGCGCCTTCTGGTGAGCGAGCGGCGGTTCCCTGTGCGTGTGTGGGGGGCGTGGGGGGGAGGTTTGGGGTGGGGGATGGGGATTCAAACCCCCCCCTTCCCTTCCCTTCCCTGGATCGCCCCCCTGGCCATCGGGCGCACATACACACGCACAAAAGGAAGTGCGCCCGCGCCGCGCCCCACCCCGCTGAGCTCACCCTTGACGCCGCGCCGCCCTGCTGTCCTCCGCCTGTGCGCCCCTGTGCTGCTGCCCCGAAACCCCCCCTTGGACTGTCGTACTCTTGACCCCCCTCCCTCCCTCCGCCCTCCCTCCCTCCCTGCCCCCCCGCTGCAGCATGTTGGGTTGCTCGGGATTCTACATGCTCGGCGGCGTCCTCTGTCTGGGGACGCTCCGAAACGGTGGGTGGTGGCGGCAGCGGCCTCGCCCGATCTCCTTTGCTACGCCGATCCGCTAGTCGCCCTCACCCGCACCCCCCTGCCTCCCTGCGGTTTCCCATTTGCCATTCGCCACCCTCACCCTCACCCGCATTCTCCCGCACTCGCACCCGCGCCCTGGTCCCGGTCCTGGCGGGTCATCCAGCTTGGGCTTGGCAGCTCGCACGCTGGCTGGTCTCGTGGTCTGTGTGAGACACGCTCTTGATGTTGCCGCACACGCCCCGACTCGCCAGCCCTGCCTCGCTCCCAACCTCTCGCCCTCGTCGCCCCACACCCTAACCGCACTCCCCTCCCTCCCATCCTCCTTTCCTCCCTCCCTGTCACGGTGGGCTGCCCGGGTGTGCCTTGCCTTGCCTTGCCTTGCCGGGCTTGTCCTGGCTTGGCTTGGCTCGCCGCCGACTCGGCCATCGGATCGGCCTGGCCTGTCTTGGTTCGGCCCTCGTCTCTCCCGCCGGTGTGTGGCCCTCAGCCCGCTACAAACGCTTCGTGGAACGGCTCCGAGTGGAGCGAGACCTGGAGAGTCTGGACAAGCAGCGCGAGGAGCTAAATCGCCTGCTGGCTGCGTACACCAAGGAGTAGGAGGCGGAGGAGTAGGAGGAGTAGGAGCAGGGGTGGGGGTAGGAGGAGCAGGGGTAGGAGGAGCAGGGGTAGGGGTAGGAGGAGCAGGGGTAGGGGTAGGAGGAGCAGGGGTAGGGGTAGGAGGAGCAGGGGTAGGGGTAGGAGGAGCAGGGGTAGGGGTAGGAGGAGCAGGGGTAGGGGTAGGAGGAGCAGGGGTAGGGGTAGGAGGAGCAGGGGTAGGGGTGGGAGGCGGGACCACGGATGAAGGAGGGGGGGCCAAAAGGAGGAGGAGCTCTGAACGGCAGCATACGTCAAAAGGAGGAGCGCTGACCCCCGGATGCCCCCATGGCGCGTGTCGACAGAAGAGAGCGGAAGGGAAGGGAACGGAAGGGAGCGCGGCATGCAGCTGCGGGGCTCACGACTAAACAAAATGATGGGTGTCGTTGAGCCACGACTCGCGCTGTGTGTGTGTGGGGGGGGCGCCATTACAGGAGGGCGCCATTTTCAAAGTACCCGCATGGTTGCATGCATTGCATGTGTGTGTTGCATGTGTTGTGTTGTGTGCGCGATGGTTGCTGGCAGGGGTGCTTTTTCATGGGGTTATTCAGCTACATCGGTATCGCTCCCACGACCTTAAAAATGGGGGGTTGAAGGTCGTGTCGCAGAGGCGGGTTTGAGAGCACGGCGGGGCGGGCATGGTTGTATGTGTGCATGCGAACGCGAGACCTAGGCCAGGATGTTGTGTTGTGGCGGGGCGGGGGGGTATCCGTGGTGCTGCGCAATGTTCTCCCAGCCCCCGTCGCGGAGGAGCCGAGGGCGCAACAGCGCTGGGGGAGCTGCGCTCCTGGATGGGTGCGCGTGGGCGTGTGTGTGGGTGGTGGCAGCATGAGGCGTGACTCGGTGCGGCTGCGGGAACTTTGCCGCGTTTAGGGGGCCGTCGTATTGCGTCGTATTGCATAGGCCTATGCAATATTGTGAGGGCTGCCGAAGGCGGGGTGAAGCAGTGTGTGTGTGTGTGGCGCTCGAGGAAGCGGATGGCGCCCGCTGCGCATCACGGGAAGCTCGCGGCCCCCCGATCGAGGTTTTGCCACCGGTTTTACTCTGGGGTTGGTGGCAGATGGTCCAGACCGTCCGGAAGTGGGCAATGAACCTTGGATGCGACACCGCTGCGGACAACAGGGCACATGTGCGCCTGTTCGGGTGGTGCGGGAGAGAAGGCGTGTTGGGTTGTGCATTGGGTCAGGATGCTTGCAGGATTAGGGAGAGGGATTTCGAGCTGTACGGCATTTTGGACGAGCCGAAAACCCCATCCCGCAATGATGTTTAAGTAAATGAGCGGTGTGCTTTAAACCTGAGCAAAGCAGTGACACATGTAAGCATCTTGCCAGTTGCCAGTCCCCGGACACGTACACACAGTCAGACAGTCAGGGTCGCAGTTTTATGGATCGCTTCGGCCAAATATACATTATACTGTATTGCCTTATTTTTATTGCTGGTTTCTGCTTTACACGCGTCACGCTTTATCAGGCTTTCCCGTCGTTGTCTGTGTAGGCAAGAACCGCTTGATCGCGTGCCTTAAACGCCGACAGTAGGCTAAAGTGAAAAGGCAGTGTCCTGTCAGACGTAAAATATGTATAGGCGCGTAGGGAACGTGCAGCGAGTGTAAACCAAAGGAACGATCGGAGCGACCACGATGCCACGCTTCGACGATGACGCTGCAAGCGTCGTTAGCTCTTCGGCTGGATCTGTCATGGCAGAGGTGGGCGATATGGGCTCGCTGCAACAAGCGGAGAGGGACGAGGGGGCCTGCAACGGCTACTTCCTGTCTCGCGCAGAAGAAAGTGCCTGCCGTTATCGCCAGCAAAACTAAAGAGGAGCTTCAAGTGTATGTCCTTGATCTCCTGAAGAAGCTCAAAATACGCGACAAGCGCATCGAGGGTGAGTGCCCGTTAACCACCAGCGTGGTAATCTCGCAACGCAAACCCCCTAAACCCGCTGCCTGTTCTTACTTGACTTTCTGTAGAGCTCTCTGCTGGCAAGGGTGGCTCAGCAGCAGAGGTAAGCACCAGGGGTTGCATTGTATGGGAAGGCGCTCGCCCCCCCCCCCCCTTTACGTGGATATCCCCCCCCCCCCGACACTCAACCGTGCCCGCTTACAGCACCCTCTCCCCTGGGAGTCTCAGCTCAACCCTCAATGTCTGCTCCGTTCACGCGGCAGCGTAGCCAACCCATTTGCGCAAACCCACCAACCCAGGCCCGCACGCCTGGCAGCACCTGCTAGCCGCATCTCAAACGCCGCACCCTTTTCCATGCGGCCGTATCTGCGCCCGTATCTGCGCCCGGGCACAGCACGTTCACACATGAAGAGCGCAGCGCCCCGAACCTAACCCGATGCGCCGGAAGGCAGCGGCCCTCCGCCTGCCCGCACCGTCGAGGTGCCACCTCTTCACGAGCCCCGGCCTCCGTCGACACCCCCCCGCCCACGCCCCGTGTCCTCACCCCAAAGGCCTCGCCCGACCGTGGCAGCTTGGCGGCGTTGGTTCGGCGCGCGGAGGCGGCTGAGGCCGCCGCCCGCGAGGCCACGGAGGCGGGCAGCGGGCTGCGGGCGGAGCTGGCTCTGACTAAAGAGTCGCTGGAGGAGGCGAAAGCGCGGGCGGAGGTGGGGAGGGGAGTTAAAACGAATCGAGGAGGGAGAATGGATGGATGGCGGCTTGGTAGGCGGCTGTGGAAGGGTTGCGGTGCGAGGGGCCAGGACAGGAAATGGAACGGGGCTGCGGCGGCGGCGGAGGTGCTGTGGTACGCGCCGCTACGGGTCTGGGTTCTCGCAATGTCGCCTTTGGGAGGCAGCCAGCGCTCTCATCCGGCGCCCGTCTGCCCTCATCAGGGCTGACCCTCTCAGCCGCTGCCCGTCTGCCGGGCCCATCCCCATCTCACCCGACCCGGGGCCCTTCGCCCGGGTCGCCTCGCCTCGTCCCTGCCACGGCGATTCTCCTTTGCGCTTTTACCCATCCCCCGACCCATCCCGACCCATCACCCGGCCCCAAGGAGAGCGAGCACAAAGCGCCCCTCGCTCCGCACACGCTCTGCAGGAGGCGCTTGCCCAGCTGGCCGAGGCCCGGCAGCAGGCGGATGCGCTGGTGGCCTCCTCCAGGGAGGGGGCCATGGCGGCGGAGGAGCGGATGCAGGAACAGCTGCGGGTGGGTAACAAAGAGGGTGGATGGCAGTTGTAGTTGTGGTTGTAGTTGTGGGCGTGGGGGGTAAATAAGGATGAGGCCTCAGCGGTGGAAGGGATGCCGAGGGGTGGCTGCTTGACCGGACACCCGGAGGCCCGGACGAGGGGGCGGGCCGGGGCCGTCCGCTGTCGCCCCGTCCCGTCCCCTCTCCCTCCCCCCGCCTCCCTACTCCCTCCGCACCCTCGTCCCTCCACACCGCCCGAGAGCCAGCCCGGCCCTCTTGAATCCCAGCCAGCCCGGCTCGGCCCCGTTCCAGCGCCTCCTCCTCCCATCCCACTCCCACTCCCAACCAAACCACCCAGCTCAACCCACGCCGCCTCTTGCGCCCCTTCCCTGCCTGCCCCTCCCCGCCCCGGGTCTCATTGTTGTTACCGCCCCTCTCCCTGCCTGCCCGTCGCTTACGTCCCTCCTCTACTACTCCCCTGTCTGAGCATCCCTCAGGAGATGGACTCTATGCGAGCTGCCCTGGAGGCCTCCAAGCAGTCGGTTCGCGACTGGAGTGAGCGCGAAGGCGCCTACCAGCAGCAGCTGGCCTCACTCAAGGCGGCGCTCAAGGACCTGAGCGAGGAACGCGAGGGGGCCTTCTCGAGGCTGGGTGAGCTGACTGGGTTGGGGGCTTGGGGTTGGGTTGAGGGCTGGGATCAAGAGAGGAGAAAAGCCCAGGGCGCGACGGAGGACACCAGAGGAGCGGAACATGAAAGGGACGAGCAGGGCAGAACTTGTAGTACAAGGGACATGCAGAAGAGCACGAAAGGGACGAGCAGAAGGCAGAAGGGGAACGTGGCTTGATCTGCCCCTCCTCGTCCGGCGACGCAGGCGAGACCCGGGAGCAGATCGCCGAGCTGGAGGACAAGCTCACGGAGGCGGAGGGCAAGGCGACGGAGGCGGCGGCCGCAGCAGCAGCGGAGCTGTCTGCCGTACATACACGCGCTGCCAGCCTGGAAACTGAGCTCGCCGCGGCGAAGGCAGCGGCGGAGGCCGCCGGCGGCGACGCTGCGGCAGAGTTGGCAGCGGCGCAGGCGCGTGCCGCGGGTCTGGAGTCGGAGCTTGCAGCCGCTAAAGCTGCGGCGGAGGCTGTCAGAGGCGGCGCCGCCGCCGAGCTGTCGGCCGCGCAGGCGCGGGCCGCTGAATTGGAGGCGGAGCTGACGGCCGCCTCGGCCGCGGCGGCTGCGGCCGAGGCGGCGGCGGCGGCGGTGGCGCGGAGCCGCATTGAGGAGCTGGAAGTCGAGCTCACGGCCGCCAAGGCCGCGGCGGAGGCGGCTACTAGCGGCAGCGCCGCCGCGGCGGGCGAGCTCGCCGCCGCGCAGGCGCGTGCAGCGAGCCTGGAGGCAGAGCTGGCGGCGGTGGCGGAGGCGCGGGCGGCCGAGTCGGCGCGCGTCGAGTCGCTGGAGCGTGATCTGGCGGAGGCCAGGGCCGCGGTGGCGGCGGCGGCGGCGGCTCCGCCGCCGCCGCCGGCGTCGCCGGCGGCGGCGCGCAGCGCCGGCGGCGCCGCCGGCGCCGAGGCGGCGCTGCGCGAGGCGCAGGCTCGCATCGAGGACCTTGAGGGCGAGCTGATTGCGTCGGCGCGCAAGCTTGCGGAGCATGAGGACAAGGCGGTCGCGGCGATGAACAAACAGAAACAGAGCTGCTCGGCGCTGGAGGCGAGGCTGACGGCGGTGCAGCAGCAGCTGACGACGACGCAGCAGCAGCTGGCGGCCGCTAGGCAGCAGCTGGAGGGAACGGCGCCGGCACCGGCGGACAGCGGCGGCGAGGTGGGGAAGCACGGCGACGCGGAGGAGGATGCGGCCGCTGCGGCGCCGGCGACGACGACAGCGGCGGCGCAGGAGCGGTTGCTGCAGTTGGAGGAGCAGTTGAAGGAGAGCGCGGCGCGGGTGGAGGAGCTCGAGAAGCAGAACCAGGTGAGCTGTTAGGGGCTCGAAGACGCTAGCGAGGTGAGGACACCGTATTGCCCCTTCCCCCCTGCCTTGGTCCCCCCCTGCCCGCGCACTCGGGGAGCATGCCGCAGCGCTTCCGATTTGGGCTCCGGAACCCGGCCCCCGGCCGGCCGCGCTGTCGAGCCAAGTAATCATCTCCCAACGCCGCTGTTTCCACGGGCCCTCTGTTCCCCCGGCCGCCGGGCCTGCCTTCCCTGGACTCTGGACAGCGCCTGGTTTCGGAGCGCGAGGAGCTGCTGACTCTGCAGGACCAGGCTGCCGGGGAGATCACGACCCGAATGGCGGCGCTGTCGGACAAGGAGCGAGAGATCGGGGTGATGCAGGTGAGTGGGTGCATGAGCGCGCGTGGGTGCGTGCGTGCATGAGCGCGTGAGAGCGGGTCGTGCAGATGAGGGCGTGCATGCATGCGTGCGTGTGTGCATGTGTGTGTGTACGTGTACATGAGCCCGTGTGTGCTTTTGAGGGCAACTGTGGGAGAGAGCGTGTGTTTGATCGCAACGTCGGAGGCGTTGGAGGCGAAAGCCCCTGGTAGAGCCAAGGGATTAGGGACCGTCTTCACGGATTGAAAAGGCTTAGGAAAGGTTGTGGGCGGGGCCGCGAGGCACAAGGCACGGCGGATGGTGCCGACGTGCTGACAGGTGCTGGTGACATGTGGGTGTACAGGTGGTGCTTCGGGACGCGGATGCGCGGTTGGAGGAGATGCAGGCGAGGCTGGAGGACCAGGAGGCGGCGGAGGCGGAGGCGGGGGGAGAGGGCGCGCAGGTGGGGCCGGGGCGGTGCGGCGGTCTAGGGGGGCGGGGGCGGGGGGGTGGGCCGCGCAGCGGCCGAGTGGAGCGGGGTCGCCTCGTCTTTTTCCAGTGACGGTTCGTCAGTAGCGGTTCAGGTTTCGGGGCAGACTTCCGTAAGCTGCGACGTGTCGCCCAGGCCGGAGGAGGCTGCCGGGATGAGGCGAGTCGAGGAAGCATCGGCCTGTTGGATGGGGCTGCATGGAGGAAGCTGCCTGCCCAAGTTACGCGGCTGGATGTGGGTTTTCGTGGATGGACTGCTCCCCGCTGCTCGGCTGTGCTCGGGCCGCGCACGCGTTGCACCTCCTCCTCGGACACGCGGGCCCTGCGGACCTCTCCGGCTCCCCCATCAGGCCTCTGTCCCGTTCGCGCACTGTCTGTTGCCCCAAACCCGCCCGCCTGCCCAAAACCTGTACTGCGTATCTGTGAGATGATGGCCACTGGCCGGGAGGGATGAGGGGCTAGGGATATGAAAACTCGCCCGGGGCCGGGCGCCGAAATGCGCCGTGTGCCGGAGTTTGCGCCGTGTGGTTCTGAGGACTGGCTCGCCCTCCGCAGATTGGCGAGCTGCTGCGCGAGCGGGAACACCTGGGCGCGCACGTGGAGTCGCTGGTGGCGGCGGTGGAGGAGGTGGAGGCGGCACGACAGCGGGCCGCGGGGGTGGCGCAGGTGAGAAGGGGGGGGCGGGCCGGGGACGGGACTGCTCCCCAGGGGGGACACGAGGTAGGGAGGGAGGGCTTTGACGCTGCTGCTGCTGCTGCTGCTGCCAAGACTGGCGCCAAGGCTGCGGGTGCGGTTGTTGCTGCTGCTGCTGCTGCTGCCACCGCTGCCGTCTCCTCCAGCGGCTGATGTTTCCAGCGGGCCATTCCGTCGCGACCCTGTTTCCCGCCGCCACTGATGAGTCCGTGTGCATGTTGTCGCCCTCTGTAACCGCCATTGGGGCTCTCCGGTCCCCCACCGCTGACCGCTGAGAAACGCAGGCGCGCGAAGACGCGATTGCCGAGCTAGCGCTGCGGGCTCGGGCGGCGGCGGAGGCGGAGGCGACGAGGGCAGCGGCGGAGGCGCCCGAGCCGCTGCCCTCGTCGCCAGCTGCGGAGGGGGCTGTGGCTGCGGAGGCCCGGGAGGTGGAGGCCCGGGAGGCCCGGGCTGCTGAGGCGGAGGCGGAGCGGCTCCGTGGGGAGCTGGCGGGAGCTCGGGAGGAGCTGCAGCGCAAGTCGGGCGAGGTGGTGGCGCTGACGGAGCAGGTGAGTGAGTGGGCGGGCGGGTGGAGAGGAGACCGGGGAGAGAGCGGAGGTGAGCGGGCGTCGTGGCGGCTGCGAGATTGGGGGTTTGGAGGTGTCTGGTGGGAAGGTGGCGCTCTGGGGCTGTCACTTTTGCTGGCGTGTGTATGATTGGGTGGGGGGTGATATCGGTGTGGTGATGCGCGCTTGCACCATTGGCCTGCCCCCAACACTGCCCCCAATACTGCCTCCAACACTGCCCCCAATACTGCCCCCAATATTGCCCCCAATATTGCCCCCAATACTGCCCACAGCTGAACGACGCTTCCAACCGGCTGGAGGCCCTGCAGCGGGACCTGCTTTCCGTTAGGGACGAGCACGCCGCTGCCGTACAAGCTCGGGAGGCGGCGGAGCGCGACGCGGCGTCGGCTCGGGAGGAGCTGACGCAGCAGCTTGAAGGGCTGCGGCAGCAGCTGGCGGCGGAGCAGCAGGCGGCGGCCGCCGCCGCCGCTGCCGCGGCGGCGGGAGGCGACGCGGCGGCGGCAGCTGCCGCCGCGGCGGCCTGCGTCTCACAGCTGGAGACGGAAGTACGGCAACTGCGGGCGTCCCTGGACGAACGGGACGCGGCGGCGCAGCGGCTGGCGGAGCAGCACCGGCAGCAGTTGGAGGAGCTTCAGAAGCAACAGGATGAGCGACTGGCGGCGGCGGCGGCGGACGGCAAGGCGCGGGAGGAGGAGGCGGCGGCGGCGGCGCTGAAGGCCCGGGTTTCGGAGCTGGAGGCGGAGCTGGCGGTAGCGACGGCAGCGGCGGAGGGCCGCGCCGGCGAGCTGGCCGCTGCGGTGGAAGAGCAGCGCAGTGCGCGCGACGCGGCGGAGGCGGCGGCGGAGCAGTTGCGGGGGCGGGTTTCGGAGCTGGAGGCCGCGCAAGGGGCCCTGGAAGCGGAGGCGCGGGAGGCGCTGACGAGAGCGCAGGAGTTCGAGTCGAAGCTGACGGCATCGGCGGAGGCGCTGGCGGCGGCGCAGGCGCGGGTTTCGGAGCTGGAGGCCGCTGCCGCGGCGGCGGAGGCGGCAGAGGCGGCCGCAAGCGCCGAGGCCGCGGAGCGGCAGCGAGGGGCCGCGGCGGGCGCGGAGGCAGCGGCCGCTGCCGCGGCGACGCACGCTGATCTGGCTAACCGGCTGGAGGACGTGGTGTCAGAGAACGATAGGCTGTCGAAGGAGCTGCAGGTCAGTGCGGGCTGGGTTTTGGGTTTAAGGAAAGGAGGTTTCGGTCCTTTGGGTATTGACTGAGAGGTAAGAATTTTGGATGGTGCTGGTGCTGGTGCTGGGGTTGGGCTCGAATTTTCAATCCGGTTGGTGGTGGTGCTGCTGCTGCTGCGCAGGAGACCAAGCGCAAGCTGGTGGCTTTGGCCAAGAAGCGCCAGTCCGAGGCGGCGGCGGCAGCCAAGGAGGCGGAGGCGAAGGCGGCAGCGGCGGAGGAGGACGCCGCGGCGGCGCGCGCCGAGCTGACGGCGGCCGCCGCCGCCGCGGCGGCGGCGGCGGACGCCGCGGCGGAGGAGCGCGGCGCGCTGACGATGCGGGTTTCGGAGCTGAGTGCCAGTGTGGCGGAGCTGACGCGGCAGGTGGCGGCGGCAAATGCGGATCTGGCGCAGCGAGACCAGTTGCTGCAGGTCGGTCGGTCGACTGGGCAGGCACACAGGCACGCAGGAAAGAAACCCGACCCAACCCGACCTGACTCGACCCGATCCGACCCGACCCGATGAACGCGGAAAAAAGCCCATCCCAACACAAGGGGGCAGCCACCGCACGGGGCCCGGCTGGCGGCGCGGCGTGGCACGATTTGGCTCTAAGGGCCTCTAGGGGCCGCTAAGAGCGGACTCCCTCCCCCTACCTCCCTCGCATCCGGTCTGTCATAATTGCAGATTGGTTGCTGCCGAGCAGTACCAAGGGCGCGATTCGCCCTCAACCCCCTGACCTCCTCTCTCTCTCCATCCCTCTTCATCAACATCCCTCCCTCCCTCTACCCCCTTCCCTCCCCGCTCTACCCCCTTCCCTCCCTCTCCGCCTCCCTCTCCTCCGAAAGGAGTACAAGTCCCTCGCGGCGCAGCGTGAGGGGGCCGCCGGCGCGGCCACCGCGCGCATGGAGCAGGAAATCAAGCGCCTGCAGGTGTGTGTGGCGGTGGTGGCCGGTGCCCCATCGCAGGGCGGACAGCGCGCCTGTCCTTGCCTGCCGCGACAGGCTGCTGCTGCTGCTGCTGCTGCCACTTCTGCCGCTGCTACGGTTGCCGCTGTAGTCACCGCTCCGTCATCCGGAGTCCCACGACCGGGGAGCGGGGCAGAGAAGCGGCGGCAGAGAGGGCCGCAGACAGCGGCAGGCCGGGCCCGGGGCGTGCACAGCCGCGCAACGGTCGACAGCGTAACACACATGAACATGCGCATCCACCCGTATGTTCTTGAATTCACACAGTCGCCGGCCTTGCCAGCCTTGTCCGAAAACATGCCCCCCAGCCTCCTCTGGCCCTCGGGTCCCGCGGCTCGCGGATTGATGGTGGTGGTGGTGGTGCCAGTTACCAAACTTCGCAACTTGACGCCCACCGCTCCAACTCGACCTAGCCTCGCGTGACGTTGTACACCGGCGTCGCGCCACCGTACTGCCGTACAGCACGAGTACGAGGCGGCGCTGTCCAAGGCGCAGGCCAAGCTCCGAGACCGCGAGGTGGAGATGGAGTCGCTGACGGTGGCGCTGGGGCGCGCGGAGAAGGAGGCGGCCGCCGCGGCGGCGGAGACGGCGGAGGCGCGGCGCGCGGCGACGGCGGCGGCGAGCGGCACGAGCGCGGAGGTGGCGGCGGCGCGGGCGGAGGCGGATGTGCTGCGGGCTGACGTGGCGGCGCTGCGTAGGGAGCTGGAGGCGGAGCGGGGCAAGTGAGTTGGGGAGTCATACGCGCGGCCACATACCTACGCGGTGTGGGCGGACACACTCGGAGGAGCTACCCTACCTCACGTGCGCGGCCATATACACGTGGTTAATTATCATACGCGCATACCTACATCCATACGGTACTCGGGTGGCTGCTCGGATGTGATACAGTTACCGCATTTCACCATTAGGAGGAGCTACCAGTACCAATACCAATACCAGTGCAAGTACCGCATTGGCAGTCACAGCCCCCTCCCACCCGCCTCCCACACGCACACCCGTTACCCGTCAGTCAGTTTTCTGTACCCAGCCCCACTTTTGACGCACCCAGCCCCCCGCGCGCCTGTGCCCGGCATGCAGGGTGGCCAAGGCTGTGGAGGACGCCCGCAAGCGGTGCGCCAAGGCGCAGAAGGCGCAGCACGCGGCGGAGGTGGCGCTGGCGGAGGCGCGCGGCAAGGCGCAGGCGAGTACGGCAACACACGCCCGCCCGGCCGCCTGTCCGGGGTCCTGGCCCGCCTGGCTTCTGTGCCGCGCTGGTCGCAGCCACGGTTGCATCAGCCGCTTCGTTCGGCCCATCCCTCGCCCGTGCCCCACCCGTCCCCGCTAACCCTCTGCCACCCTGTCCCGGTTCCGCTGCGTTTCGCTCTCGAACCCTAGATCCCTTCGGACTCCAGTCTTCGGCTGATCATCGCCTCGCATGCCTTGTCGCGCTTTCCCGTTCCATGATTCCCGTTCCTGCCTCCTCCCCCCCATTTGCGACCCGCTATTGCTCCGTCCGCGCCATTGCCCGCACACACACAGGCCGATACCGCGGGTGTGCGTGTTGAGTTGGGTCTGGTGCAGCAGCAGCTGGAGGCGGTGCGGCGGGACAAGGAGGCGATCGACACGGAGCTGAGGGACTACCGCAACAGGGCGCAGGTGCGGTGCCGCTGTCTGTGTGTGTATGTGCGTGTATGTGTGTTGTTTTTTCCCGTGAGGGGGGCCACAGAACAAAAGCATAGGTAGGGTCCT
The DNA here is from genome assembly GCA_030267565.1 of Pleodorina starrii. NCBI lineage: Eukaryota > Viridiplantae > Chlorophyta > Chlorophyceae > Chlamydomonadales > Volvocaceae > Pleodorina > Pleodorina starrii. The sequence continues at coordinate 1,479,782 of BRXU01000005.1, read as the reverse complement.
TCGGGGAGTGGAGCATGGGACAAAGGCCCAACCCACCGGCGATACAGTACTGAGCGCAAAGACGCATGCGGAAGTGCGGCTCTACTGTTGTAGTTGCTAGGTTGCTGTTGTCGATAGGGCCGGGCCGCTGCGTGTTGGCTGCCCCTGATGGCCTCCACAGCATATGCTCTCACACAGCCCACAACGCTGTGTGCGTGCTGTGAGAGTAAACGCGACGGTGAATGCGACCCACCTGCGGGCGAGAAAAGGAGCTCTCATCAGGACCGACTCGGTGTGCTCTTTGTGTGTGTGCGTGTGTGTGTGTGTGCCGGGTCCGCTGCCTTGCCCTGCCTGCCCTGCTCACTCTCTTGCTCTTCTCCTCCCCGCCCTGTCCTGCCCTGTCCTGCCCCGTAGGCGCTGCTCAAGAGCAAGGACGCGGAGATCGCGAAGGCTCGCGAGGCCGCGACCTCCGCCGCCGCCGCCGCGGAGAGCGAGGAGCTGGCGGCGCTGCGTCAGCAGTTGGCGGCTGCGCTGGAGGCGGCGGAGGCGGTGGAGCGGGAGGGGCAGGAGGCGCTGGAGAGGGCGGCGGCGGAGGCTGCGGAGGAGATTGAACGGCTGCGGCTGCAGGTGTGTTCGTGCGTCTGCGCGCGCGCGTGTGTGTCTTGTCTGTTTGTGTTCCACTGCTGCGTCCTCTTCTTCATCAACCCCGCCATCTCTGCTGCCGCTCTCTCCGCTCCCCCACCCCCTCGTCCCGGCCCTCACCCTCTCCGCGCCCCGGCTCTCCGCTCCCCCTCCCCCTCGTCCCGGCTGCCCTCGGTTCGCAGTTGGAGCAATCCCAGTCCTCCGCCGACTACTACCAGGGCCTCATGCAGCGCGCGCAGGCGTCAGCGGAAGAGTACGGCAGGCGGGTGGAGGCTCTGGAGGCGCGGCTGGCGCACCACAGCGCCGAGGGCGAGGCGGGGAGGAGGGCGGCGGAGCAGCTGGAGGCGGCGGACGCGAAGGCAGCCGCGCTGATGGTGGGTGGGTTGGGGGGCTCGGGAGGAGTCGGGTTGAGTCGGGTGGGGTGCGGGCCAATGCGGTGATGGTGGGTTGGGCGAGCTCGGTGCTTGGGGTGGGGGTGGGTGCGGGGTTGGGTGGGGGTGAGTTGGGCTCTGGTTTCGGAGCTGGCGGGCCGCCCGTGGAGCTGCGTTGCCGCCTGCCTTGCTTGCTGGCTGGAGGACTGGCGGCTGGCGGCCTCTGGAACTGTCCCCCTGGAGCGAACTGTCGTCTGTCACCTTTCTCTCCCTCTTCCCCTCTCCCTCTCTCTCCCTCGCCCTCTCTCCCTCGCCCTCTCATCTCCTGACGTCTTTACACAACGACTGGCAGCTCGTAAGCTCTTGTCAGCCTATTTGGACTGTCATGTCCTGCCCCCGCTCGCTGCGCTGCCTCCCTCCTCCCTCTTACCGGTACCCCCAGGAGGATCTGGCCGCTGTCCGGGAGGAGCTGCGGAGCTTCAAGGGCTCGAGCGAGGTGCTGATGGAGGCCAAGGACGCGGAGGTGCTGCAGCTGGTGCGAAGGAACGCGGTGCTGCAGGTGAGGGTGAGGTTGAAGGGTGGGGGTTTGAAGAGTGATTTTGCAAGAAAGAAACAAGAACCCCTGCGGACGTTGTAGGGGTGGGGGTGGGGGTGAGGGTGGGGGTGGGAGGCGGCCCGGGGGGATGAAACGCGGGTGGCGGCCCGGGGAGATGAGGGCGTGAGGCGTTCCGGCAGTTCGCGTGCGCCCGCCTGGTGCGTGTGTGCTCTCGGGCGGAGGGCTGTATGACGTCCCCGCCCCCATCGACCCGTCGGCCCGGCGCCCCGCGACCTGGCATGACCCGCAGCCACGACCCAAACTCAACGAATATAACCGTCAACCACCAATGCCGCCAACGAACAATTGCGCAACTGCCCTGCCCATCGCTGTCCCTCCCCAGGAGGACGTCGTGGCGGCTCGCCACGCGCTGGCGGCCGCGGAGGCCTCTGCCGCCGAGGCGCAGGCCGCCGCCGCGGAGGCTCGTGCGCAGGCGGATGCGGCGGCCCAGCAGCTGGAGGCGCGGGCTCGGAGGGCGGCGCTGCTGGACGATGAGGACCGACTGCACGTGAGAACATTGCCTCCCCTCTCCTCCCCTCCTCTGTCGTGTCATGTCGGTGTCATGTTGGTGTTATGTCATGTCGTGTCATATCACGTCGTGTCATGTCATGCCATGCCGAGTTACCCCCTGCCCTGTCTTGCCCTGTCGCCGGGGTGGGCGGGGAAGAAAGGGAGGGCAAAAATGCCCAGGGGTCGGGGTCTGTCCTCCCTAGGCTGCACCCGCTGCGTGGCTCTGCGTGAGGGGGCAGGGCGCCAGGGAAGTGAGGAGGGTACTGCCGCACCCGGGGCGCTGGAAGGATGGCGGGAGCGCCCGGGCCCTGGGCTCTGAGCGAGCTGCGATGGGAGCTGCCCTCCCGTCCCTCCCGTCCCTTGTTTGTATTACGAATTGGACACCAGCCAGAAGTAAAGCGACCCGCCCCTCCGCCGCTGTCGTACCCGCCCTCTCGTCCCGCAGGCGGCCGCGCTGGAGGCCTACAACCCGCCGCCGGTGACGGGGCCCCCCGCCGTGACACTTGCGGCGCCGCCGCGCAGCGCCGGCCCCGGCCCCGGCGGCGATTCGACGTTCCTCCTCCGCGCCCGCAGCAGCGTCGATGGACTGCCCCCCTCCACCTTCGCCGCCGCCGGCGACATCCTGGGCAGCATCATCCGCCAGGAGCCCCTTCTTCAGTCCAGCGCCGCCGCCGCCGCCGCCGCCAGCGCCGACGGCGCCGCCGACTCGGAGGAGCTGGCGGCGTCACTGCAGCTCTCCCGCGGCCTCGGCTCGACGGCGGCGTTGCTGCCGCCGACCGGCGACGCCGGCGGCAGCGGCGGCGTCGCGCCGCCGCCGCCGCCGGCGGCGGCGCAGCTGGACGGGCCGGCGCTGCTGCCGTCGCCGTCGCTGCTTTCGGCGTATAGCCGCGGCAGCGGCGGCGGCGGCGACGCCGCCGCCGCCGCGCTGGCGGCTGCGCAGCGCGAGATCGTGTCCCTCCGGGGCAACGTGTTGGGTTTGGAGCGGGAGGTTGCGGAGCTGGAGAAAGAGGTGGCGCTGCGGGAGGAGATGGAGCGGGCGCTCAAGGAGAGCGTGAGGGACATGGAGCGCGCCATGCAGCGTCAGGCCAAGGGTGGGTGGGTGGGTGGGTGGCTGGGTTCGTGTTCGGGTGGATTTCGCCCCGGCGCGCCACTACAATACACGCGATTTGCAAACGTTACCCTCCACCCCATCCTCCGCCTCCCCGGTGCCCGCCTGCCTCCTCCTTTTCTTCCACAGGCGCCAACGTAATCTATTATCTAAAACCCCCGCCCGCCCGGCCCCCTGCCTCTTTCTCTTTCTCTTTCTCTTTCTCTTTCTTTTACCTTCTTCTCTTTTCCCCCAAAGGCGCCAACGTGATCGATGCTGAGTACCTGAAGAACACCGTCATCAAGATGTTCCTGACGGGGGAGGCGGAGAAGCTGCTGCCCGTGTTCGCCACCATCCTGTCGTTCAGCCCGGAGGAGGTCAAGCGCTGCAAGGAGGGGCTGGCGGCCATCAACAGGGTAGGGACAGGCGGAGATCAGAAGGGCCGGAGGAGAGGGGGAGAGAAAGAGAGGGGGGGGCCGCGTGGCACGGTGGGGAAGGCGGGCGGGGTGGGAATGGCCGCTGGGCTTTGCGGCTTCGCCGCGCTCGGTGTGGGTCCGACACCTCGCTTCTGCGTTCGAATTCCGCCCTGGTACGACAATGCCGGACGCAAAGCGGTCCGTGCGCGACGGGTTGGAGAGGAGGCGTCCTGCGCCCCGCCCCGCCATCCGTTCCGTTCCGCCGCAACGCCATCCCCCTCCCCCTAAAGTCCAACCCGCGCAGCGCCCTGCCTGCCTGTCTGCCTGCCTGTCTGCCTGCCTTCCAGTCAGCGACGCCCTATCGCCCTATCCTTCCCCCTGTCGCTCTGCCCCGCCCTGCCCCTGCGTCACTGGCCCCGGCGCTCCCACCGGGCCCTGCGCCGGCGGTGCCACTGAACCCAACCTGAACCCAACCTGACCCGCAGGGGGAGGTGCCGCTGCCCGCAGCCGCCGCCGCCGTGGATGCCTCCCTCAGCGCCATCAGCACCTTCACCTCGTGGACCTCGTGGCTGGGAGGAGGCGGAGGAGGAGGAGGAGGAGGAGGAGGCACGCAGGGCAAGGGGTAGATGGCCCACCACGGCCGCAAGCGCGCGTTCTCGCGCGCCCTTTCAGGCGCCCCAGGGGCCCCGGACGTTTGCGGCAGCGCCTCGACTAAATCATGCATCCATACGTTGATACGATGCCTCGTAGATAGCGCAGATGACGATGATGAATAGCGGCGGCCCATTCGGCCCGCCGCGCTGCATGGCTGCGAAAGAGCGAAACATCGTGCGTCACAGGAGGTCATGGTTGCGTGGGGAAGCGGGGGTGTAAAAAGGGGGGAGGGGGCCCCATGTATGTGTGTGCGCAACGGCGAACGCAGCCCAGCGCAGGCGGCCCGCAACGCAGTCGGCCTGCTGCGGGCGGCAGCTGGGGTCGCGTGGCAGCCGGGGAGAGGGCTTCGGGGAGGGGGCTGCTGTGGGGTAAGGGAGGCTGTGAGGTTGAGGCCTTCGGATGCGGCGGTGGACGGAAGCAGGCGAGGACTTGGCGGTGTGCTTAAGGTTTGAGGAGGCGCACATGAAGAGAGGCGGTCAGCGAGCGCTCGGCAGAGGAGCGGCGGTATCGTATGGTTTGGCTTTTACTACCGGTAGTTTCTGTCGGCTTGTGCGCTGCGGAATGTGAATGTGAATGCATGGGGGCCCGCCGTCTTGCTTTGGGACGTGTCTCTCTGGCTGTGCAAGCATTCCAGCGTGATCAACGGTTGCAGACAGAGTGTGTATGGGGGTGAGGAGGGGGTTGCTTTGTTGCGGGGGTTGATAAGGATGATATGGGGGTTTGTTGGGGGGGTGGGGTGGGGGGCTGGTCGTTTCAGGTACCTCGGTGCTCTTGTGTTCCCGCATCGCTCTACTTCTAAGATAATAGGCTCATAGGGTTATAGGGTTTTAGGGTTGGCCGCAATAATCATCCAGGGGGCGGTGCTGTCTGCCAGTGCAAGCTATGGGATGCGGGCGAGCTTTGAAAAAGGTTGTGTGAAACGGCCCACTGGGGGGGCGGTGATTAGGTAGGAGGCACCGCAAGGGTTTCCGAATCAACGTTGGGTGAGGAGGACACGCGACCTCCCTGGACCTCCCTACGACCCATGGGTCGCCAACGTCATGCTGGCTTGTGCGCTTGTCTGCCTGGGTCGTCTGGCGGGCTCCGCCCATAGCTCTCGAGCCCTTGAATTGGGAGAACAGCGTTATCATTGCAGATGTTATGTCAGGGGGGAGGTCGCCCGGAAGGCGCAGCGGTGTTGGTGCGGTTTGCATCGTGCAGCATCGGACGAGCAGCAGCGCTCACGGCACGGCGCGGCACGGCGTCCTGACAGGGCGGGCCAGCAGGCAGGAGCAGCAGGGCCGCCGAGACGTCAGTTGCCGCGTTGCCAACGACTTGTTCATGAGGGTTCTGGCGGCTTGTGACCCCCCCCGTCCGCGGCTGTTCTCAGTATTGAGCCTACCGGTACCGGTATTGAAACGAGGTGGCAACACTGGGATGGGGTGGCCGGCCGGTTGCGTTCCGCGACGGCGGCGGCGGTTCTGTAGCCTGTGACCCGAGCGTGAACGCAGTGGCCTCCTGGTCTTTGGATGCGGAAACACAGCACACAGCGGGTGACGGGCACATGCATTGCATTCACGGTACTACACGGTGTGGGCGAAGAAGACGGGTCAGCTGGCTGCGCCTCGGCGGGCGGACAAGAGGGACGTCTCCACAGGGTTTACATCTCAAGCGGCCCGCGGAGTATGATTTGAAGCCGCCCGCAGCGGCAAGTTGGACCATCTGACAGAACGATTTACCAGCAACACAACCATGGACTTTCCGGGGACTGTGACGGAGCTATTTGCCGGAACACGCATATCGGCATATGAACACGACTCCACCAAGCGTGCCACCCAACAACCAACCCAAGCAGGGCGTTTTCCACCCCCATACCCAGCAAAAACCGTAAAACCAACCCGAATGTACAGCAAGGGGCCTGGCGAGCCTTTAAGGGGTCACGGGGATTCCTCCGGTCAACACGTTGTGTCTTTTTGCCCGAAGGCACGTGGCGCACAACGAACGCACGTGGCGCACAACGAACGCACAAAATTTTCATTTTAAAGAAAGAAGTAAAGTGACATCGGTACAGGTACACGGCCACGGCACCATTACGCATCGTACGCCTTTTCGTCGCAGGAAACTACAGCCAACGAGGACTCCACCACCCGTTAATCCTGCAAAACTTGAACCACATAATTATACAGGCACGAACCAAAAGCTGCGGCTGCTCGCCAAGACTACACGCCCTGAGCGTCAGTGTCCGACACATTGTGCAGTGATGCACAATGCCGGTGTATAACAAAATGGGTTGCTTCCGAATCGCGAAACTCCATGCCTTGCATACTAAAAACCCCGGCTGCGCCCCCATTGCATGCCAACCTAACGCAACGTTGCGCTCAAGGCTACGGCCTTCGCACAACTCCTCGGGCTCGCCATATTACAGCAGGACATAGTCCGCGTCGGCGTCCTCTACTACTTCCCACTCGCTGGCAATGCGCTGGTCCAATTTCGTTTGCGCGTGGCATTCCAGAGCGCGATTGACGAACGCGTTGAGGAGGCACGAGGGCGCTGGCTGCTCCTCGCAGGTGCCAGCAACGTCTTCTGTTTGCTGCGCCACCACCGCGTTGCACCGTCCGTCCGTCAAGGCTCCCGTGGCCAGCGACACCGCCTCGCGAAGCTGGTGCTGCCGTTGTTGCTGACGCAGCTCCGCCTGCGTTACATCTCGCCAGTATATTCTGCAAGCAAAGTCAGCGCATACCCATTCAGCCAGCGCCTTGTTACAGGGTCGAAGCGACACAAGTGCAACAGTGGCCTGAAAGCCCTAGATGGGAAAGTGCCCCGAGGGCTTACCAGGCGCGGCCATGCTCGCAACGCACTCATATGACCCATTGCTTACCTGGAGACGAATTGCTGGGAAGGCGAGCGCGCAGCGCGAGAAGGCTTACGCGAGCGACGTCCCGACGACCGCAATGTCCCGCTTCGCCCCCGCAAGGGCTTGCATTCGATAAGCGAAGACGAATCATCTAAAAGCCGGGGGTCCGGCCGAACCTCCATAACCATACGGACCATTTTCGACGGAATATGTTATAGAACCTAACTCAAGCCTATAAGAATCTCGGGTCTCTTCAGCTGCTGGCAGTAGTTGTGCGTTATTTTCTCAATTTTTGCTCCGGTGTTGCGCGGTGCATCTTTAAGGAGGTCAGTTGCGGTCATGAAAGCGGACGGTAGTGGTTGTCCCTTTGTAGTACAGGTTCCAGGAGTTGTATACTTGCTGATTGTATTGTCCTGTTCTCTAGAGCATTACAAGTTTGAACGCTGTACAGACTGATTGAAAGAATACTGCTGGATCTGTGTCCCTAGTTTTAACACATCTAAACGTTTTCAGAGCTGTAAGCGTTGTGCGTTGAACGCCTGATGAATTATTTTACAGACATCGTGTGTGCGGAGACTATGAAAAGAAACGGTGCCCGGGTCCGTTGACAGATGCAGTCAGTGATTCGGAAGCTTGACACCGGCTCCGCACCCGCTTTTAACCCTGGTTCAGCTGATTTTAATTCGTATTTTGATTATCAGACCTCCGCACCAGACGCTTTCCAGTTGCTTGCTGGTCGCGCCCGGTCACCATCGGCACAGGAGCTTGCACATAGCAGCTCGCACCATGTCCTGGCAGGCCTGCGTCCCAGGCCGCGACCCGTTCCTGCAACGTCAGCACAGGCCCCGTCCTGGCTGCCACCTGGCGCATCCCTCAGCAAAGCTGCCGCGGCGCACCGCGCGCACCGGGCTGCATCCGCGCCTTATCAGCGGAACCGCAGGTCAGCAATGGCTCGGAATGACAGGAGCCCTGTGAATGGTCAAAACCACGGGCAGCCTCCACCTCGATGGCCGACACCGCCGCCGCCTGGCAGCACCAACGTCGTCTGGGCTGACCAAAGTCATAACCTTGGCCGCCCCGAGCTGATGACAGCAGCCCCACCGGCACCGACAGCGGCTGCCGCCGCATCAGCAACGACAGCGCGAAGACCGCCATTGCAGCACTACGCCCCCGAGAGCAGTCCACAATGGCCTCAGGTTGGCTGCACGTATCCCCAGCCTGCGCCAGCGCAGGCTGGCAAGTCGAACGCTCTAAACGAACCGCGTGGGGGATCCGGACGGTCCCCGCGGCCTGCGCTGGCTGTGATCACCAACACCAACACCACGAGCGGTGAGGGCCGGTCACCTGACAGTGTGGGTGCAAAAGAAGAACACGTAGGGGGGGCTGTCTCAGGCAGTCTTGGGTTGGCCGCCCGGGCCCTGTGGCAGATGTGGAGAACTTCACACAGCGCCCGGCAGGGCCCCCAGCTCTTCTGCTGCCCGTCTGCACCCTTGACGTGTGAAAGGAAACCGCGCAGGCAGGGCATGGGCGCATGGCAGCACTCGGATATGGTGCCTTTCCCTCTTTCCGGCCTGTGCTCGACCATGGGGTAGTGAACAGCGCCATGGTCCCTTCTCCCAACCCTCCCCGCATCCTTTCCTTTCCCGGCATTCCTCTGTGACTCTGTGCAGGATCCCCTTTCGGCGAGTCAGCAGGGTCGGGCAACCCACAGGGATCGGCCGCCCCGGCCGCCTTCAGCCCCATGGGACAACTCATGTTCCATGGCATTCTTGGAGGCGTCAAGAGCCCCCGCGCTGCCGCGCCGCCGGCCCACCCGCCCGACTACACCCTCTTCGACGCCCCACATGCACAACAACAACAGCAGCAGCAGCAACGACGAAATGAGCAGCAGCAGCAGCGGAAGCAGCAGCAGCAACGACAAGAGCACCGGCCAGCCAGCAACGGCAATCCGCCGCGGCTGGCGCCGTGGTTGCTCACAGGCCACTACGATGCGGCCGGCGGCGCCGTCGTCGCGGCCACTCAGTTGCCCCAAGCCACGCCGCCACCGCAGCCGCTGGAGCGAGGCGCCCCGCCGCGCCACAGCCCTTGGGCTGCCAGCGGGCTGCCTAGCCCTGTGGGGGCGTTGCTGGCGTCGCTCGACTGGGAGGCTGAATCCGAGTCGGACGCCGCGGAGCTGTTCTTGTCCCGGCAGCTGCGTGCACATGGGTCCGGGCAAGAAGGCCAAGGCGCTGCCGCCGCGGTGGTGGGCGGGCCTGCCAACATGCGGCTCAGGTCCATGGCGGTGCCGGTGCCGCTGCCATCGCCATCTTCCGCGCCGGCGGCGGCAGGAAGCGCAGCGGACGGCGCCGTGCCGCGCCACGCAGCGCTGGCGGCGCTGGGGCCCAGCCGGCTGCCTGCCCCGATGGGCTTCTTCCCGTCTTCCGCGTCCTCTCCCCGCGCATCCTGGCTAAGTGAAGAGCTCATGCTGCCGCGGCCGGGTCCCAGCCAACAGCATCAACAGCAGCAGCTGCGACAACACGACCACCAGGGCCGGCAGCAGTCCCAGCATCGCCACCAAAACGACAAGGGCCGCGATCGTTCACCGGAGCTCCGGCAGAGCTCCCCCGAGCCCTGGGCCTACCCAGTCCTGCACGCCGAGCGCAGTCCGCGACCGCAGCAGGGCGGAAGGGGTGTGGCAGGCAGCATCGGCAACGGCGCCACAGCCGCCGTCTGGGCCGCACTGACCGGCGGTGGGGCAGGGACCTCGACAGGGGCTGAGTCCTCCCCGCGGCTCATGTCGCCCTCATCCCTGGCGGCCTTGCTGCCGCCGACCACCGCGGCGGCAGTGGCGCCGGCGACGCCCGGACTCGGGCCCGGGAGCTCGCAGCCCATCCCGGCGGAGTGGCTGGAGGGCGTGGAAGAGCTGCTGCTGCTGCTCTCCCCTCGCCCCGTCGGCTCTGCGGGGCCCGAGCCCGGGACCGCGACCGGACCCAGATCTGGGCCCATGGCGGGGGCAGGCAACGGCGTGAGGCGGCAGGAGCCTTGGGTCGCGCAGCAGCAGCGCAACCAGCAGCACCAGCAGCAGCACAAGAACACCGCTGCTCAGCATCACAGCCACCAGTATCAGCAGCAGCAGCTGGATCAGTATCAGCAGGATCAGCAGCAGCAAGAAGACTGCCATCTCAACCTTGCGCGTGGTCCGACCCAGAACCCGCGCCGCTCGCCTCAGCCATCGGTCCAACTGGGGAGGCAGCAGCAGCGGCAACAGCAGCAGCAGCATGGGGAGCTGCGCGGCCGGGTACAGGCGCGAGGGCGAGGTCAGCACCCCGACGAGCGCATCCCGAGGGCCGACAGCGCCAGTCGGACGCAGCAGCTGCAGCAGCGAGTGCAGCGCGGCGCCGCCGCCGCCGCCGCCGCGCAGTCCGCGGCCCAGCAGCTGCTTCGGCAGAGCGCGCTCGCCACCTCACCATCACCCTCGCCGCGGCACGCGGCGGCGGACAGTGCCGCCACCGCCGCGCTGCCTTGGACACCGCCGGGCATCGGCCCGCCGTCCTCACTGCCCAAGGGCGCGCAGGGGCAGCTCGCGGCGCGCCGGAAGCAGCCTCAGCCTCGGCCGCAGAGGCACGCGCAGCAGGGCCAGGCCGGTCACCCCCCGCAGGACTCCAGCTGCGGTGAAGCACTGGAGACGCTGCGCCTGCAGCAGCAGCAGTGGCAACGGCCATCGGGAGCAGTGTCAAGGCACGGTGGTAGCACACAACACTCGAGCTTCGATGCAGTCGCGAGCGCCATCGCTGGCAGCCTGCTGCTACAAGCCGAGCAAATGGGCCTGGCGCCCGGCGACGGAGCCGGAGGCGGCGACGGCGGCCCTGCAGCCATGCTCCTAGTCGAGCCAGGGCGCGAGATCCCGGCACCGCTCCGCGGCGCCGCGGGCGGGGGCGCTGTCGCCGCAGTCGCCGCGGCGGCGGCGGCGGCGTTTCCGCCGCCCTTGCCATTCCGTCGGGGTGCCTCTGGGGGCAGCGACTGCGGCACAGTCGCCAGCTTGGCTGCGCTGGTGGCGGATTGCGGTAACCCTCACGTGCCGGGCGCTTCACCGCGGCTGGAGGCCGTTGAGGAGTTCCTGGGGTACTGTCAGGGCGGCGGAGGCGGAGGCGGGGGTGCGGGACACGGACGGGGGCGCGCACGCAGCAGTAGCGACAACGGCACGCCGCCGCGCGCAGCAGCGGGCGCCTTCCGGACGCCCTCCGTCACCACAGCAGCGAGTCGCTGGGCCGCCGCTGGCGGCACCGAGCCCCTCGGTGAGTTTCTCCCCGACCTGGCGATGGCGGCGGCCTGCATCTGGCAAGGCTGAAGTCCTGCGGCCAAAGTCGCTGTGTGCGCACCCTGTGTGCACCCGGTAATAATCAGGTCTGCATTGCACTGCCTTGATAAACAGAGGCAGTTGTCCGTTGTCGCAATTTGATCAATCAAGTTCACCCGGCCCCGCGTCCCCCGTGTGTCCGCCTTCTGGCCTGCAGGGCAGGTAGGCCAACCGCGAATGGCGTGGGGCCCGCCCCAGCAGGTTCAGCAGCAGCAGCAGCAGCGACTTCTGCCGCGGCAGCAGGCGCCGCTGCCCGCGGCGATGCGGTTATTGGCGAAGCGCGTCTTCGAGGGCTGGCGGCGACAGGTCCGTGCTGCTGCGTGCCCGTCCCTCCGCGCGCCCGTTGCGCCCGGCGGTCCCCCACTGCGCCCCACCCCACCCCACCGACCGTAGACCTGCATGCATTCATGTTCACGGCACTGCACGGCTTTACATGAAACCCCAGTCCAGATGCAGCTCCTTGGTATGGTGGACAGAATAACCCAGTCAGAAGCCAGCTACTTGTTTCCACAGGGGCCCCAGGACCCCCGAAATCCAGTGTTTGTCAGTCACTTATAACCGCGCCCATCGTGGTGCCTGCTGCCTGCCTTGGCGTCTGTCCCTTTGGGCCACACACCCACCGACCCGGCCCGCCTTCCCGCTCGCTCGCTCGCCCGGCCGTTCGGCCGCCAGGTGGCTCTGCGGCGGATGGGCTTCCGCCTCGCGCAGTGGTGCGGTCAGCGGCTGAGGTTCCGGGCGCTGCGGGCCTGGCGAGACCACACACGGGCGCAGCAGGTGGGTCGGGGCCAGGGCCAGAGAGGGGAAGGGAGAGGGAGCGGGGAGGATGCAGCGAGCGGCCGCGCTTGCCGTACACTATCATACCCTTGCGGGCGGAAGACCTTAACCGATCTCACCACCACCACCACCATCGCATTCACTGTTGCCACCACCGCCGCCATCGCTGTGACCACCACTATCACCCCCCGAATAGGCGCGCCGCGAGGCCTCCTGGGTCACACTGGCCGGGCTGCGCCTGCTGCGGCTGCTGCGCGCTGCCTGGATCGCCTGGCGCCGCGCCCACGCCGCCGGCCTGCACGCGGCACGGGTGGCGGCGGCCCACCGCGCGCACAGCCTGGCGAGCCGGACGATGCGCGGCTGGGTGACCCGCTGGGCGCAGCGCGCCTCTGTGCGTGTGCTGCTGCGCCACCGCGCCACCGCAATGGCGCGCGCCTGCCTGGCGGCGTGGCGGAACGTCGCCGCCCACGCAAGGATGGCGGCGGAGGCGACTGCGGCGGCCGCTGCCGGCGCCGCGGCGTTGGAGGCGGAGGCAGCAGCGGCGGAAGAGGAGGCGGAAGAGGAGCGGGCCTGGCGAGAGGGCACTGGCCGGGGCAGCGGCTGTCCGGCAGAGGGCATGGAGCAGCGGCGGATGGCGGGACCGGAGGTAATGGAGGGGCAGCGGCGGTGGCAGCAGGAGGAAGAGGAAGAGGCGGAGGAGGCACGGCGGATGGAGGTCGGGCGCAGCGTGCACCGGGTGCTGCGCCTGCGGAACTGCTTCCGCTGCTGGTTACTGATGACGGATGCGGCGGTGCAGGTGCGGCCGCTGCTGCTGCTGCTGCAACCTGCCCACCACACTACCGGTGCCCTCAGTACACACCACCCGCACATCACCGCTTCATCCATCCGTGCCCATGTCCCTCCGTGCCCCTCCGCTGCAGGTCATGACCCAGCAGCAGGCCCTCCGACAGACCCTGCACGAGGAGCTCCTCCAGGATGCAGCCCTGCTCGCCGCCGCCGACGAAATCGCGCGCCACCGGTACCTTGCCCCGACCCTGCACGCCTGGCGGGCGCTGGCCGCAGCAGCCTCCAATCCACCGACGCCGCCTGCCGCAGCCGCCGCGGCCGGTGAGCCGACGCCGCGACCCGTCGCCGCCGCGGCCGCTCCCGTCGCGCAGCTTCAGCAGCAGCCCCTTCCGCCGCTGGTGATGGCGGCGGGACCCAGGGTGAAGGGCCCGCCGCCGGCGCTGCCGCGCCCGGCGGGCGGCGTTGTCCCGTGGGTCATGGCGGGAGCGGCGGACGCGGACCGTGACCCAGTCCCGGGCCTCGTTCCGAAGACGCACGGCCCGCCAGTGGCCGCCACCGCTGGCGCCGTCGCGGGCGTGGGACCACAGCAGGAGTGGCAGCAGCGGGGAGCCAGCAGCCGCGACAGCAGCGGCAGCAGCAGCTGCCAAAGCTTCGAGTTCAAGTGGCCCGTGCAGCAGCAGCAGCAGCACCAAAAGGAAATGCAGCAGCTGCCGCTGCGGCCGCAACAGCTCCAGCAACCGCCACCGCAGCAGCAACCGCCGCAGCAGACGCTGCAACGGCAAACGGTGAGCGGCGGCGGACCTCTGCGCGGCGCGGAGATGATGACACCGCAGGGCGCGCGGCTCCGGGCACCGGGCATTGACGCCCGGCCCGGGCCCCCACGGCCTGACGTCGCGAGCGCCGTCCCCGCCGTCGCTGCCGCGGCGCCCGTGGGCCGTGCCGCCAGTGCCCCGATCCCACCACTTCCACCGCCCGAGGGAGCGCAGGCCCCGCCCCAAGTCGACGCACCCGGTCCCGACCTCAGAAGACACGCATCCGTCCCCAGCCCCGCCTCGGCCCCGCTCGACGGCCGGCGCACCGCCATGACAAGCCAGGCAAAGGACGGCACGGGCACAGGCACTTGCACGGGCGCAGGCGCAGGCACGGCTGCCCTGGCAACACCGCCGCCTGAGACCGCGGCGGACCCCATCACCAGCACCGGCACCGGTCCGGGCGCTACCCGGCGGCTGAGCGGCACCGGTGGCGCCGCCGGCCTGATCACGAACACGCCGCCCAGTGTTCACGCGACGAGGTTCGTGCAGAGCCGCAGCGGAGGGCTAGACCGGGCCATTGGCGGCAGCGGCGGTGGTGTCGGCGGCAGTGGCGGCGCCGCCCTGGCGGAGCTGGCGCCGGATGTGCTGTTCGAGCTGCTCGAATCAGACCTGGCCTGGTACACTGAGCAGTACCTCACGCCGCCGCCGTCGGGCAGCGGCGGGCCGGCTGGCTGCCGCAGCGGCGGCGCCGCCGCCGCCGCTAGCGCGACGACGACGACACCGATTACCAAGTCGGGGATGCGCCCTGCGGTGGTGGCGGCCACGACGACGGCAACGGGTGCGGTTGCGGCAACGACGGCGACGACGGCGCCGTCGCCACCGCGCGGCGCAGCGCAGGCGGTCGGGCCTGCGCACTTGGAGTGGAGTGTGAGGGCGAGGGCGAGGGCGTGGGAGGCGGGTTCCAGCCCGTTGGAAGCACCGACAGCTACCTCATCAGTCGCGCCCAACGCGCATACAGGTGCAGGTACAGACGCGGATTGGGGACCAGCTTCAGGAGCATCAACCCGCGGCGGCGGCAATGGCGGCGGAGGTGACGGCCAGAGCTGGCGGACGGCGCGCGGCGATCACGTGGCCGTGGGTGCCCGCCCTGGAGCCAACTGGCCGACCGACGCGTCCCAGGAGCAAGGAGAGCCGCCGTCGGCGCGCAGCGGCCGCCCCAGCGAGGGCTCCGGTTCCGGCCGCGGCTGTACTGCGCAAGCGGACGTGCTCTTGCGGCGGCAGCAGCAGCAGCAGCAACAGCAATCGTCGGGGATTGCGGCGCCGCCAGAGCTGCAGCAGCACGCTCAGGAGGAGGGCATGGCGGCGGTTTCGGGGCTCCTGCCCCGAGGGGATGGCAAGGCGGGCCGACGGCCGGCAGGCGGCCGCCGCAGCAAGAGCAGCGGCTCGGCGGTTGGGCAAGGCGGTAACAGCGGTGGCGGTGCAGTAGCGTTCAATGCAGGCTCGCAATGGCCGCCAATGGGGGCGTACGCGGCGTCGCCGACGGCCAGCGACGATGATGTACCCTACAAGCGCTACGTGGCACTGCCCGGGGACTCCAGACTGCTTCGACTGCGGGGCGATACGTGGCAGCCGGCGGAGCAGTGGTGATGGCGCGCTGTCGTACTGTTACTGTCGTACTGTCTCGTACTGCTCGTACTGCGGCTTGTGCGGCTTACGCTACATTTCTGGCGTGTGGGGGCATAACTGCCGTGCATTGTATCCACGGCTCGTTGGGGTATTAGTGTTACTTAACCTGGACTGGAAAACGTATACGGTAGCGGCCAGGCGTATAGGAGATGATACGGGGGAGGGGCGGGGCGTAGGCAATGGCGCGCACTTGCGCACGCGATACCGGACATGGCGGCAGCGGGAATGCGGGATACATGACGGGAAATTTACAATGTGGCCAGTCGCCAAATCTCTTTCTCCGCCGGCGCCGCCGCCGGGTGAAGTGCGAACGGTTTGCCTGCGACGCCGGGAACTACACGTCTACACCCGCGAACGGCCTTCGAGAACCAAGCCCGGGTGCCAGCAAGCGAGAGCTTGACCCGTGCCCGCGAAGCCGAAATGTAACCAGGCATCTACATAAGAAAAGACAATTTCATAACGTGTGCCCTTTCCTTCACACAGGGTCACATCCTGGTTAAAATGTAGGGCCGGAAGCTCAGGACACGACCATTCTCCTCCTTGTCAACCGCGGTAGACACGGAGAGCGCATCGGACGTTCGGACGGCACTTCGAGCAGCGAGGACTGCGAAGAGCAGCTCTCTCAATCTGTGGCGAACAACGCAGGGCCGAGGCCCTGGTTGTACATTGCAACGAACAACCGTTCGTACATATACATAGCAAAGGAACAACCGTTGCCGATCGCATGTGGTTCCAGATCAATACCCTTCAATGCATTCCAGGGTAGTATTCGCATCCGTCCATTCATCCATCCATCCATCCATCAAACCTGTCTGTGGCAATGCCCCGCACGCCCTAAATCCCAAGCAATGCCTCACCTTAATCCCAACGCGCCACGCCGCCACCGCCCACGAGGGCGGACGTACACGCCATACCGCCGGTACCTGCACCCGCGCCACCGTTGGCGTCTAACGGAACGGCTGACACTGGCGCCACGCGATGCGATGCAATCGATGCGACGCGGGGACGCTCGACGCAAAACCCTAAGCCAACAGGAACCCGAGCTACCGTATGCAGGCAAGAACCATACCTATCCTCCATCCCAGTCACTGCCCTCGCACCCGACCTGAAGCCACCGCGCCGATTGACGGACGACACAATCAAACGAATTTCCTGCAACGCCTAAGCGTGAACAGCCATACGGTACGCTTTCCACAATCCGCCCTGCTCACCCTCCTCACGTAGCTGGCGCGGCGCGCTCCCACCCTCCGCAGCCACACATGACCTCTCGCTTCTACTTCAATCCGCCAGACGCACGCATTGCCAGCTCGCCGAGTGCACCGGCCCAGTGCTCACCTCACGCGCGCCCCTACACCTCCACACCTTCGCCAGCCCACCACCACCACCACCACCACACATACACGCACTCACTCACTCACTCGCCACCACCTCCATCCCCCAGCCCTTGCCCGCCAGAGCTCGCCCTCAGCGCCGCTCCCCCGCCACCCTCACCGCTGCCACACGCGCCGCTGCCCGCCGCCGCCGTCCTTCCCCTCCGCCGCCGCGGGCGCCTGCTGCTCCCCCTGGCCGCTGGCCCCCGCCCCCCGGCGTCGCCCCTCCCAGAACCCCGACCTGGTCGGCAGCCAGCGCACCGCCGCCGCCGCCTCCGCCGCCTCCTCCTCCCGCTCCACATCCTCGATCGCCCCCAGGTACCGCGCAGGCGGCGGCAGCGCTCCGCCGCCGACGCCGGCGCCCGCGTCTTCCAGGCCGCTCACAGCGCGCCCGCTCATGCGCAGCCAGCCACGCGGCGTCGCGCGCTCGGCGCCGGCAGGCGCCGGCGCCGCCGGCACTGGCGACGGCGCCGCCATGGCGGCGGAGCTGCCCCAGCCGCCGATGCCGATGCCGCTGACGCGGTAACGGCCCGCGTGGGAGGCCGCCGCCGAGCAGTGCGTTGCGAAGGCCAGCGCGATGCTCGTGAAGGAGGAGGCGCCGCCGCCGCCGCCGCCGGCGGTGGTGTTGGTGTTGGTGCTGCCGCCGCGGCGCAGGCTGATGCCCGACGGCATCAGCGGTCCGGCAAAGCCGGCGTAGGAGGAGCTGGCTCCTGCGGCGGCGAGGACGGCTGGCGTCTCGAAGGGGCTGGCCATGGTGCACGAGTCGAGCGCCGAGGCCCCGGCATTCGAGGCGCCGGTGGCTAGCCAGGGGCCCTGGCTTGAACCCATGAGCTCATGCGCCTGTGAGGAGGAAGGGGTTGGTCGTGGGTGGGGGTGGGCGTCAGGGGGCCGGGGCTCCGTCCGGGCTTGCCGGCGAGATTGGGTTCATTTTCGCGTTCGGGGGTGCTCAAGTCGCGAGGCGTTGAAGTCAGCGGGCGCCGAGCTCCAAGCCGTGGGGCCACCATCCATCCATCCATCCAGCCAGCGAGAGAGGCAGCCGCCCACCTGCCCCAGGTACCGGTGCTTGCCTCATTGAATTTGTTCAAGATGTGGGTCGCAACCCGGCCCTCGTCCCCCAGAGCCAGCGCCACGTGCAAGGGCGTCAGCAGCAGCACGGCCCCGTCCACAAGCGTCCACTGGGACTCCAGGGAGCTCCGCGCCGGCGGCGCGGCGGAGGCAGCGCCGCCGCCGCCGCCGCCGTGCAGGCGGCCCTGATCTGCATACACCGCCGCTGCCGCGGTCGACATCGACGTCGCGGCGGCGGTGGTGGTGGCGGCCAGTACGGCGCTGCTCTGCGCTACGACGGCTGAGAGCTCGCTGCCGCCGCCGCCCAGGAAGACGCCAGCGACCCGCGGGTCACTCAGCACGTGCGGCAGCAGCAGGCCGCCGCCGCCAGCCGCCGGCCGCTCCTCGTCGTCGCGGGCGTCGCGCGGGAGCACTTTTACGGCACTCGACGCGCCCGTGGTTTCGGGGCGGAAGCACATCACTTTGAACGGCGCGGAGAGGCCGGAAGCCAGCGGCTGGTCCGGCGGCGCCGCTCGGCCCGCGGCGGCGATGGCGGCGGCGACGGACACGCCCGTGGAGGTGTACGACGCGGCGAAGGTGGCGGCGGCTGCGGCGGTGAAGCTGGATCCGGCAGCTGTCGGCGGATCCGGCTGACGCGGCGGCGGCGGCGCCGGCGGCGCCGGCGGCGCCATCGCTGACCCGCCTGACCCCGACGCGGCCGTTGCCGCCGATGATGGCGCAACCGGCATCGACGGCGCCGAGGATAGCGGCGGCATCGTCATCATGTTGTTAACGCTGCGCAGGAGGGACTGACGGCCCGTCTCCAGAAGGAACGACCTGTGGGGCGGCGCGGTTGCCCGCCGTACATGTACGGCGGCGTAACGTGATGTTAGCACTACAGTCTGCACTGCGGGATTGCGATGCCGGGACGCCGGGACGGCGCTCAGCCGTCGGACATCCCCTGGGATCCGTGCCGCATCCGCCGCCGCCAGCCTTCCAACGGCAACCCAGCAAGGGATGCGCGTGCGTCTCATTTTCCGCGGCGGCTGCTCTATTCGCCATGCGGCTCACCAGAATTCATCGCAGCTTTTCCCGAGGGTACGGTATTTCCCCTGATTTCCCCGAGAATATCATATATATTAGATACATATATTAGATATATATAAATTACCATATAACTTCATGTGTATAATATTCTCACACACAAAAACGGCGTGCGCGCTCTCCCCCGGCACTCGCACTCCCAGTCATCCGCCCCTCGCACTCACCCCGTCAGATTAGCGTCCTTGTCGTCATGGTGGTGGTGATGGTGGTGGTGGTGGTGGTGGTGGCCCTGCGGCAGGTCCAGCGACAAGCCCCGCGAGTCGCCGCTCCACATGCCGTACACCCCGTGCTCCAAATCCGCATCTGCATCCGCATCCCGGCAGCCGCCCTCCGCCGCCTCCGCCTCCGCCTCCGCCGCGGCCGCACTGTCCACCAAACTGTCGCACCGCGTCAGAAACATCATCGGCCGCGGGCCCGCCTCCACTGCCGCCGTCACCGCCGCCGCCGGCGCCGGCGCGGCCGCGGCCGCGGCCGCGGCGGGCGGCGATGCCGCGCTCACACCCACGCCGACGCCGCCGCCGCCGGCGACGGCGACGGGCCAGGCGGCGGCTTCAACCCCGGCGGCGCCGCCAGGCGGTGCGCCGGGGCCGGCGGAGGTGACGGCGGCGGAGGCGGACGCGCCGTGCCGCATGACCCAGCTCGGGTTGCGCGGTTCCAGGCTCACGGCGCGTACGACAGCCTCCCTGGACCAAATGTCAGCGGCGCCGGCGCGACTGTGCCAGCCCGCCACGAGGTCGACCTGCGATCCCAATGGAATTGGGGTCCACCTCTCAGTCAATCCGATCTCAATCTCGTCAGTTATGGAAAGGAAAGGAAAGGGAGATGTGGGGAAAGAGCTCGACGCGGCTTCCCGTCCCCCTCACTCCCGACGCCTTCCGACCCAACCCCAACCCCATACGCTGACTCCCCACTCCCCACTCCCCAGAATCCACAGCCTCGCCCACATCTCCTCCCAGAACGCACCATGTGTGTGCAGCCGCTCTTGACCGCCGCGTGAAGCAGCGGCAGCCCCGTCACCGGCGTCACCGCCGCCTCCAGCAGCGCCTCCAGCCCGCCTCCCAGCGGCCCCATCAGCAGCCCCAACAGCTGCTCACTCAGAGCCAAACAGCCCGCCTCCACCGCCACCGCCAACAGCCCCTGGCCCTGGCACAGCAACACCTGCCGCATCGCAGCGGCGGCGGGGTCCACCGCCGCCGCCGCCGTCGCCGTCTCCGGCGCCGCCGCCGCGCCGCTGGCGCTGCCGCCGGCATGGCGGCGGCGGCCGGCAGCCGCCGCCGCCGGCGGCGCCGCCGGCGGCACCCAGCCCGCCCTATGCACTCGCAGCACTCGAGCGAGGTGCTGGGCGCCGGCGCCGTCCGGCGATGCGGGGATGCCTCGCTGCAGGGCCGCCAGCTGCGCCATCCAGCCGCCCAGCTCCTCCAGGAATTGCTGGGCGGCGGAGACGTGGCCTTCCGCCTGGGCGGCAGAGGCGCGAGCGAAGCGCGGGCGTTTAGAGGAGAAACAATCCAGCGGGGAATGGGGGCATATGTTGATATGTATACAGACTTGTAGAGTGCAAAGGCGGGGCGGCGGAGACCACGGCAAGGCGAATGCGCGGGCCCCAAATGCGCATCTGCGACGCAGCGACGGACGGCAAGCCCCCCGTCCTCTCCTCACTTATGCACCGGTGACGGGAGGTGGCTTCAGACGACGCACCGTGATCGTTTCCACATACGCCGCCACGTCCGTCAACCAGGCGGGCAGCTCGTCCCCTTCCGGCGCCGCCGCCGCGGCGGCCGCCGCGACCGCGGCGGCGCTGCTCCGGCGCTCGCCGCCGGCGTCAGGCGGCACCGCCGCCGTCATCAGCACCGGCCGCGCCGCCAGCCGGCGGCGGCCGCGCCACAGCTCCACGTGTACGACACCCGGCATGTCCTGCGGCGCCGCCACCATGGTCAACTCCGCGTCGAAGCGCAGCGCCGAGCCGTTGGGCTGCTGCACGTGAGCGGCGGCGGGCGGCGCCAGGGTGCGAGTGATGACTCCGGCGGGGGTGGCGGAGTGCACGCCGGAGGCCATCGAGGCGGGCGACACGTGGCGCAGTACCACCTGCAGCTCGTCCACAACACTTGCCGTACAGGAGAAGCTCAGGTGCAGTACGCTCGTGCGGCGCGGCGCCATGGCAAGCACGCACTTGTCCAGGGAGATGTCCCAGGGGTCGGTGGCGGCGGCGGCGACCGGGGCGCCCGCGGCGTCGTCCCACTGCGCCACTGCCGACCACAGCAGCCTGAGGCTGGAGCTTGGCTCAGAAGCCGGCGGCGGCGGCGGCAGCGGCTCCGCCGGCTCGCTGACGGCGTCAAAGATACTGTACGACGTCGGCGTCGGCGGGCTCTTTTCGCTGGGCGTGGCTGAGAGGAAGCTGGCGATGGTGGAGGCGTTCCCGCCGCCATCATCGCTGGCGTTCGCGGCGGCGGCGGCGGCGGCGACGGCGGCGGCGAGGGACTTGAGTATGCTGCTGCCGGCGCCGCTGCCAATGTCGTCGGTGGCGGCGGCGGCGGCGGCGGCGCCGCCGCTGGCGGCGCTGGCGGCGGTCTTGGCGCTGGCGAATCCCCCCACGTCAGGTGAGAAGGAGAAGCAGGAGGGTGCGGGGGACAGCGGCCGCGACTGCGAGGGCGTTAGGGAGGCGGTGCTGGCGCCCGCGGAGGAGAGGCGGCTGAGGCGGTAGTCGGCCATATGGCGGGCCTGACCGGGGGCACGGCGGGGCGGGGGCAGGGCGGGGCGTGGGGCGGGGCGGGGACGGGGGCGGGGTTTCTGGACGTTAATACACGCTGCTACGCAGTCCATCATCGCTTCTTCAGCGTTTCAGGGCTTGCTTTCACAGCAAGGCGGCGGGGCGTACAGCCACAGCAGCGCGCCCGCCGCAGCCTCTACTCCCCCCCTCCCGTCTCCCGCCTCGCTCCCCTCCTACCGCCGCTGTGTTCCATCGCTGCGGCTTCTTCTTACCTGCCCTCCTACCCGCTCCGCCCCGCCCCGCCCTGGCCCTGGCCCCCCGCCCCCAGCCCGCCGCACCTGCATGCTCGCCGCCAGCAGGAACATGGCCGCCTCCCAGCCCAGGTGCAGCCCCAGTCCCGGCAGCGGGGAGCCGCCCGGGTGGCACAGCAGCAGGTGGGACATGATGCCGCCAGCCAGCGGGAGCAGGCGGACAGCGAAGGTCAGGCGCACGGGGGTCTGGAGGGGGAGGGCGTATGGGGGGACGAGGGGGAGAGGCAGGGGCGGGGGCGGGGGCGGGGCAGGGCGAAGGGGGTGGGGGGTAACGGGGGGGGGCATGCACTGGCTGCGGGTGTGCGCGGCGGGGACATGTCCAGCTGCGCCATGTTGGGTTGGGTTTTAAGGGTTTTAGGGTTTTTAGGGTTGTTTAAGGTTGGGTTTTAGGGGTGTGGTATGCCCCGCACTGTGCTGGTGCAGGTTGGGGGCAGAGGAAAGGTGGTGTGGCGGGTCAGAGCTGCACCTGCGGGACTTTCGAGGATTTGGCCCACCAGCCGTGGACGGCCCTGGCGCTGGCCTGGCTCCCGTTCGCCCCGCTTCCCCAACGTCCCGTCGGCTCCACTGCTTCACTGCGGCCTCGTCTTTACTTCCCTCCCCGGAAGGTTCAGTGCTCCCCCCGACCTCGGTATCAGCAGCTCCACACACGGTGCCTCCAGCCCCCCAGCCAGCCAGCCAGCCAGCCAGCCAACGACGCCTCCCTTCCACCACTGCGATTTCATCCATCCTTACCATCAGCCCCCCACCCCCCACCCCCCATCCCCCACCCAACCCCCAGCCAGCCAGCCCCCCAGGCAGCCACCCACCTGCATACACAGCACCTGCAGTGCGGAGATGATGAGCATCTTCATGATCCACCGACTGCCTGCACAGTCATCACCCTGGGTACGCAGGTGGGGTGGCGGGGGGGGGCGGGGGGCGGCTGGTCAGCGGGTGGGGAGGGTAAGGAGAACCTCAAACCCGCAGCCAGGCAACCGGGGGCTGATGGGGGCGGGGGCGGGGTGAGAAAGAAGATACGGGGCCGCGGGTGGGGCCAGGCAACCGGGGCCGGGGGCGGGGGGGGGGACACAGGAGGCAGCGGCCGGGGGTTGGTGGCGGGGGTGGCGGGGGGCTTGTTTCGCGGGGTTCCGTTTAGCCTCAGAAGCGTACCTCGCCGTGGCTCTCGGGAAGGACCCCTCCCACCGCCCCTCCGTCCCTCCCTCACCACACACGCATACACGCACACCCACACCCACATCCACACCCACACCCCCGCACCTCCCCTTTGCTTCTGCTCTGGCGAACCCCGGAATATCTAACACAGCCGCGCCCCGCCCAGCGCCCCCGCCTCCCCCCCACGCACCCGCGGCCGGCCCCGTGGGCCCCCTCCGACCTGCGACACTGTCGGCAGGATGCCCAGGCAGGTGCTGATCAGCTGCAGACCCCGGATGGCCACCCCCACATACACCAGCGCAGCGCGGGAGACAGGCCAGGGCCAGGGCCAGGGCAGGGCGGCGGCGCCGCTGCCGCCGGAGGCGGCGGCGCCGAAGGCGACACCGGACGCCGCCCTGGCCGCCACTGTGAGCAGCTCCGGAGCCATGAAGGCAAAGATGTTGGTGAGGCGCAGTCCGGCGCCTCGGTGTACGACATAGAAGAAGAGCATGGTGGCGGTCATGAGCTGGGCGTAGGCGGTGTGGAGGCGACCCACTCGGGAGTCGAGAAAGGCGGCGTAGTCGGGCGAGGCGAGCAGCGGCGGTGGGCGCAGGGCTAGAAGTACGACGTCGTACAGGGCGGCGGCGCGGCGGCGGGCGGCGGCGAGCAATGAGACGGCGGCCTTTTGGGGGTTGGCGGCGGCCGGGCGGTGGGGAGAGGCGAGGGCGGGGTGGGACGAGGGGAAGGGGCACGTGGGGTGGGAAGGGAGGACGTTCGGAACGGGCAAGCTGTGGCAAGCGTGGGGGCCGAGGATCGTGAGCGGCGCGGTGGGATGTTGGCGCCACCACGCATGCGCGTGAGATGCGTGATTGCCAGCAGGCCAGCAGCCGTATTATTGGAGGGACCGGCAAGGGTGTGGGCGTACATACCATAATACCACCCTTCCCTCAGCACAGCACAGCACTCACCCTGCTGAAGCGCCCTCCCACCGCACCCTCCGCCTCCGCTGCCCGCCAGTACGACGCTGCCTGCTCCCCGCCGCGGCGCCGCCGCTGGCGGATCAGCGGCGCGCCACCGCCACCGCCGGCGCCGCCGTTGCCGCTCGCAGCCCCGCCGGGCGCCGATGCCGGCGCCGCCTCAATCTCCCCACCGTTGGACCACGGCGGCGCCGCCGCCACTTCGCCGCCGATGCCATACTGCGCCTGCGCGACATCAGTGCCGTACCGTAGCATCCGGTCGCCGTACTGTACGGAAATACAGTCGGCGGCGTTGGCGGGCGCGTGGCCGGGCAGCGACAGTGTCTCTAACACGCCAGTCGGCCCGAGTCCCAAAAGAAACCGCTCCAGGATATCCGTCGGCGTCGACGCCAGCCCCGCGCCCGGCTGAGACGGCGGCGGCGGCGGCGCCGCCGCCGCCGCCCCCGACGCCGCTGTTGCGTAGCTGCTGCTGCGCGCCGAAGTGGCGGTGCCGCCCGGCATGCGGTCGGCTGCAGCAGCGTCGGTGTCGGCGGCTGGCGGGAGGGGCTGGTATGCGAGGTCCAGGTGCACAATGAGGGAGCCCTTCCGGACAGACACGTTGGCTAGCTGCCAGCCGGGAGCGCTGCGGAGGGGGAGATCGGGAGAGCGGGAGTGGGAGTGAGAGAGCGGGAGATCGGGATAGCGGAATAGCGGGAGAGCGGCAGCAAGTGGGGATCTACTGTTCAAGTGCAATGCGTTACGGGTACTGGTACTGCATGCGGCCGCAAGCCCTGCTGCCAGATAACCCTGGCCACGCCTGGCCCCCTGGGCCCCCCCGCTCCCCGCTGGGCGCCGCACCTCCCCCTCGCCCCGCCCGCACCTCTCCGCCACCGCCGTCACCAGTTTGTTGCGCCATTGCCCCACCAGCTGCTCTGGCTGCGCAGAGGATACCACCAACTGCACACTGGCGGTGGCGCGGACATTCTGCGGGTGGGACATGTCACATGGGCGGGCGGGTGGGTGGTAAAAAGAAGATACCGCAGCGGAGACGGAGACGGCGTTCGCGGGTGGGTGCCGGGCGGGGGGAAGAGTGTGTGATATGCTCCATTATTATATAACATGAGACACTGCGGACGTTGTTGACCAAGCTGCTGCCAGGTGGGGTGTGAGTGAGTGAGTGTGTGTGTGTGTGTGTGCAGGGGATGGGCGGGTTAGGGTTAGCAATACAACACCCTCCCGCCCCGCCACCCAGCCAGCCAGCCAGCCAGCCAGCCAGCCACTCACCTGGTCGCGCCCTCGCTGCTCCGCCAGTAGCACGTAGCTCGAGGGACCCCTCACCAGCCGCCGCAGCGCCGCCTCGGCCTGACGGGAGCGCCGGCCGCCAAATGCCAGCCCCCCGGCCAGCAGAGAAGAAATCTCTGCCGCGGACGGCGCCGTGGCAGTCGCCGGCGGCGGAGCCGCCGCCGCTGGGGCGGGAGTTGCCCTGGGCAGGTAGTCCACATCAGCGGCGGCGGCGGCGCCGCCGATGGTGACGGCGGCCGCCAGGTTTCTGGGGGAGTTCGTGCGTTTTGGCCGGGGGAACCTGACGGCAACGGCGGCGGGGAGCGGGGCGGCTGCGGGCTCCGCCGGCGGCTCGGCATGACTGTGGGCGTGCAGTCACGGGAGGGAGGGTTGGCGCGTCGGGACTAAAGAACCAGGAGCGCATAGATGGCAGCTCCTGGTTAGAACGGCCAGCGAATCATGCAGGTGGCTAGGGAGTGACCTGCCGCCGTCCCTCAACCCCACCCATCAACTCCCTAGCGCCTGCCATTCCCCGCCGCCTAGCATTCCACGACCTCCTCACGCTCCCCACTACCCCTCCCCCGCAGCCCCGCCCACCCCACCCCCTCGAGTTCCATCGCCCCACAACTAACAACGCAACCCACTCACCGATCTGCCTCCGCCTTCGCCAGCCGCTCCGCCGACTCGCCCTCCTCACTGCACGGCTCCACTATCGACAACATCGGGATGGGCGCCCGCCCCTCCTCCTCCTCCTCCTCCTCACCACCACCACCCTCCTTCTCCTCCTCCTCCCCCTGCCGTCGCCCCGCCGCCCCCGCCACGCCCCCGCCGCAGCCAGCGGCTCCCTCCTCCTCGCTCGACAGCGGCTCAGCCGACGACGGCAACGGCGGCGTGGCGTCCGGGTCGACGCTGCCGGGGCTTCCGCCGCCGCCTCCGCCGCCGCTGGGTCGTATGACCCGGTAGGCCAGCCGCGCAGCGGAGCTTAGGCCGGACCTGGTGCGGATGCTGCTGCTGCTGCAGCGGGAGAGGAGCAGGTCGCCGGGGTGAGAGAGGGCGCTGGGGGAGCAGCTGGCGTCGGTTGTTAGGTCGGATCCGGTGGTGGTTGTGGCGGTTGTGGAGCCGGAGGGGGGCCCGGCCGGGCGCGCGGTGTGGTGTTGCTGGTGTTGCTGGTGGTGTTGGTGGTGTTGGTGCTGTTGGTGGGGACTGGGGGCCGGCGACGACGAGGAGGGCTGCTGGTGTGGCTGCTGGTGTGGCTGCTGTCGCTGCTGCTGCAGCAGCTGTCGCTGCTCGTGTAGTGATGGCAGCGACGGCGAGCGCGGCATTGTTTGTTGTTGCTGCTGCTGCTGCTGCTGTTGTTGTTGTTGTTGCTGCTGCTGTTGTTGTTGTTGGCGGTGGTGATGTTGCTGCTGCTGTGCAAGGGAGGGAGGTGGAAAGGGGGGGGTTTGTCAAAGTGCAATGCGAGATTGGCACTGGTTGCAGCAGTCAGGCACCAGGATAACGACTAAGTGGAGGGAGGGAGGGAGGAAGGGTGTGCTGTGGTCTAACCTGGTCTAACCTGGTCTGTTCTGGGCTGGCCTGAACCCCGACTGGGCTGGGCTGGGCTGGGAGCGGCCGCAGCGTGCAGTGCGAGGATCAGGCGGCGGCGGCCACGTGTTCGTGTTCTCAGTTGTCAGCGCATCGCGGGCCAGGCGGCCCACCCGAATCGCGGAGATCGAGACGCAGCCGAGAGCCGACCCAGATCAGATCCGGACGAGGCCGAAGCGCAGGAGCCGCCGGCGCGGCGGCCGCGCAAGGATCGGGTCACCAGGACACCAGGACATATCCCCCACCGCAACCCGCCCGCCCACCCACCCACCCGGTCCACCAGGTCCACAAAGTCCTCCTGTCGAGCCAACATCTGCCGCTGCAGTGACGGCGACGGCAGCGCCGCGACCGCGAAGCCGAAGCCACTGCCGCCATCCGCCGCCGCCGTGCCTCCACCCGACCCGCCGACCGCCTCCGAAACCGCCGCTGCCTCCGCCTCCGCGAGCGTCTCCGCCGACAGGCGCGGCTGCTGCTGGGCCTGTGCATGCGGCAGCGGCTGGCGCGGGGGGCGGCTCTGCCGGTATGCGGTCACGTGTCTCGCCTGCAGCATGGCGCTGAAGAGGAATATCCAAGCCTGCCAGGAGAGTGACAGCAGGATCACCAGCGGCATGGGGGCGCCGGGCAGCACGCTGTAGCGGCGCCACACAATACAACGCAGCGCGGCGTCCACGGCCTGAGCGACGTACAACCGGTGGACCGGGACCTGCACTCGCCGCGGGGCGGCGCGGGGTGGCGCGGGGCGGCGCGGGGCGGCGCGGGGCGGGGTAGAGAAACATATTATTAAGAGGCAAGCTGATTGGGCGATGGGCCGGGATGTGGGTCGGTTTAGGAAGATGCGAACTGCAGCGAAGGAGCTGGGGCAAGGCGGTGCGGGGAGGCAGGGCAAGCGAGGTAGGAAAGCGAGGGAACAGAGGCTGCTTGCTGGGGGTGCGGTGTGGTGTGGTGCGGTGCGGTGCGGTGCGCCGAATCGGCAGGAGGCAGGGACCGGCAGGCAGCGCCGGTTGCGGGGTGGCCAGCGGGCGCAAAACGCAAGATAGGCGCGAGGGGTGTCGATACGGCATGTGGGTCGGCTGGCAAAGACGAGCGCGCGCGCCCCCCGGTGCACGTATGACACCACAATACACACACATTGCTGTACGGGAGCACCCGGCACACCTGGCAGAAAAACGCGTCTGCCATAGTCAGCAGGCAGTGCTTGAAGAGGTAGTTGGTTTCGTTGGAGAGGCGGGGAACCATGTCGAAGACCTGCGGACGGACAGACCCATGGGTCATCACTCATCAGCGCGGTCCAATCAGACACGGGTGCTGCGTCTGATGCCCGAGGTTGGGTTGTAGCTGGCAGGCCTGGGAGCTGCTGCGGCAGCTGGAGTTGGATTGCAGCAGCTGGCAGGCGCTGCGCTCGAGCCCGTTGAGGGTCGTCATCAGGTCGTCATCAGAGTCACCGGAGTCACGAGGTGAATGGTGGCGCCAGAGTCGAGGACCGAAACGAAGCCGACGACTAGCCGCCTACACGCCTACACGAAAACCAGCCGCCTACACGCGACGGATCGAGGACTGATAATCGACCCGGTCGGCTTCGCCCTACCTTCAGGAACGTTACAATGCCGTATACGCTGCGACCGCCGTGCGGGGCCGCGGGGTTGTTCCGACGGCAGAGAGCACATACAAGGGGGGCGGGGCAAGGAACGGGGCGTGAGAGAGTGGAACCGCAGACCGGTTCCAGAAGGATGGTACCAGACGTGTGTACGGGGGGACAGGCGCAGATGGGCGCCAACCGGAGGGACGTGATTGGGGGAAGGGCTGCGGTGAGGGCCCTTGCCGTGAGATCGAAATCGCTCCCCAAGGGCAGGTGCCGAGCCCCAAGAAGCCGTCCACGTCCCGTCACGTCGTGGTGCAGCACGCGATGCCAGTGCAACTGCGCTGTGCAGAAACAGAACTCGCCAAGGGAACGGACCGGCCGAGCTTCAGGGCTGTCGCAGAGAGTGCGCTGGGGTGGCGGCACGGGAGGATCAGGCCCCAGGCCGCGGGCTGGCCGGCGGGAGCGCAGCTCACCAGTTCATGCCGATGCATATGTGTTCCCGCCAGCGCAGCCACAGCTGGCGGTGCAGGAGGCAAAGAAGCAAGGACGATGCGGAGCACGCCAGAAAGATCTCCACCACGAGCGAATTGAAACCCCAGCCATGACACAGCAGGTAGCTGGTTTCGGCGGCCACGCGGAACGCCTGCCACCCCAGGGTGTATCCCGCCACTTGCTCGGTTAGGTATCTGCGGGCAGGGGCAACGCCAAGGAAACGCGAGTCCTTCTCAGGCTGGATGTCTAGAAATGTGGGTCGTGGGAGTCACCAAGGTGCGTAACGGGGCAGGGTGCGTCTCGGTTCGGTCCAGCAGCCGTGCGGCAGGACCTGTGGACACCGACGGGCCAGACTCCCAGACACCTTTGCCGACGCGTATCCTGCCGGTCTCACCTGCTGTACTCGGGCGTAGCTAGCAGCGGTAGCGGCCAAAACGCCTGATGCACAGCAGTTCCCAGCGTGTCGCGCAGCTCCCTGCCCGAATAGTAGCCCGAGAACGAAGGGCAGTTTAGGGGTCACTTCCCCTGAAATGCGAAAAAGCTCATTCATTTCATTACGCTCATACCGCAAGGTCGGGCGTGCTGCAGGTTGGCCCTTTGCCGCAGGAACATCCTTGCAGCCAATTGCGACAGGCCAACCCTTTCGGCGCCGCAAGCCATCCATAGTGTTTTACACATATACAAGCATAATTACATTGAAAGGTAACATGGTAAAACGAAAAATTGGCATATTACGACAAATAAAATATAACCGGACATTGTACGTATCATAACCGTCGTTGTGGCACAAATCTGTGGGCATAAATATGTAGCGCTTATAAGCAAAACTATGTGTTTCATAAGCATATCGAGTTACGATAGTTCACACACATGCAATTAATTATCATCTTTGGTATTACTACTACGAGGAAAAGGGAGCTGATCGGCTAGGTGACTTTACAGCATTCAGACTCTCGACGGCGACGTGCCACTGATAGCTGGGGCACGGCCGTCCTTGTGGCTGCAGAGCGTGGTCGAGATTTCAAATTTACAGCTGTCTCGTTGACTGTGCCGAGCAGCTCGTCATCGCTGT
Source organism: Pleodorina starrii (assembly GCA_030267565.1). Classification (NCBI taxonomy): domain Eukaryota; kingdom Viridiplantae; phylum Chlorophyta; class Chlorophyceae; order Chlamydomonadales; family Volvocaceae; genus Pleodorina; species Pleodorina starrii. The sequence continues at coordinate 1,449,733 of BRXU01000005.1, read as the reverse complement.
TTACCTGGGAAGTCTAACCTTCACCTTACCATACACAACCTGCCACGGATGACTCGTGGCAAGGCGCAGTCGGCCGCGGCAGCTCCTGCGGATGCTGGGCAAGGGCCATCGTCCTTCAAGGTGCGGGCCGTGCATGATCGCTCAAAGTTGCTCATGTAGAGACAATTAGTAGGAGTCATCTCAACAAACAAGGTGTTCCTTCCCTCGGGAATTGTTCAGGAGGCTCATGGCAAAAATGTTTCCAGCAAGAGGAGGTCACGAGAAGCTGCTATGCTTCAGGAGAGCAATTTCCGCTTCGGGAGTGTGCCCAGCAGCGTCCCTGAGGAGCGGGCGCCTGGCAAGGCTGGTGGAGCTGGCCCTGCTGCCCCGGTATCTGGGATATCGCCACCTTCCAAGGGTCGTCGCAAGAAAACCGTGTCCGCGCCGCCGCTTCCAGAGCAACTTGGAGAGCAACTTGAGCACGAGGAGGGCCCGAACGTCCAGCCTACAAGTCCGGCAGCTGATGGCAACGTTGCCAAGAAGAAGCGCACAGCGTCGACAGCAGCTGCAGAAGATGCCACTGCGGCGAAGGCGCATGATGAACACGCCGACAGCCGGCAGAAGAAGGCCAAGAACGCCGGGCAGCACCAACCGGCGCCACGCAGCGGCAGCGATGGGGAAGCTGACGGTTCCGGCAGCTTGAAGCGCCCCAGCCACGCGGCGGGCCCGAGTGCTGCCGCGGCCGCCCCCGCGACCGGCCTTTACGTGGAGACGGGGCAAGGCAGCAAACGCAATGGCAAGGCTCAGGCCCAGCGCGCAAGTCCAGGTATGCTTATTGAACGTTTGCAGCGGGCTGTCATCTCCGACAGAGGGTTTGAAGTTTGCCTCACGCTCTTCGTGATCGTCCCCGCAGACGACGAGGGAGCTGACGGCGAGCGCGCTGCGGACCGTGGCGCCGCTGATCATTCAGCAGCTCCCAGCAGCGGCCGGCCCAAGAAGTCTAGCGGGGGAGAGGGGCAGGTGGGCGCGTCTGCGCCGAGCGCCATGGCCCCAAGCAACGCGGCCACAGGGAAGGCCCACGGCCCTGGCCAGCCCCACGCGGCCTCTCAGCAGACAGAAAAGGCCCCGCAGGGCCACGCTGCTGCCAACCTGGTCGCCAGCGCGGCTACAGCCACGGCCGTTCCTCCAGCAGACGTGGCCCGGCCGCCTGCAGCAGCAGCCACGGCCCCTCAGCCGTTGCAAGCGCGACAGGAAGGAGCGGCAGCTGCTCGCAGGCAGCTACCAAGCTCATCAGCTGAGGGCGCGGCAGGCCCTGGCCCCAGCGGCAGTGCACAAGAGCCCAACCCAGGGCTTGCGCTGCGACCGCCGCCGCAAACGGCCACAGCGGCAAACGGTGCGGCAGGGAGCATGCGCTACCCGCCAACGGGCACGACGCCGGTGAAGGTGTTCGTGCCGATACAGCTGCCACGGCTGGAGATTTGTGGCCAGAATCAGCGGAAGGCAATCGCGGACCTCCAGGTTTGTGCATGTTGAAGTCTGTTGCAGCTCTACGATCAATGCGCGGCGTAGCTTCTGGTGCAGGTTGTTGTTACAATGCAACTTTGCACCTTGGTTGCACCTACCGCAACCCCGCATTTCAGGACGACGCTGAATGCATTTCCACGGCGTAGCCGGTCGTTTCCTTGCACAGCCCTAATAATCGCTGTCTTTCCCCCTGCAGCGGCAACTGGCCGAAATGCGTGTGCTGTACGATGACCTCAAGGTGAGAAGGGGATATCGCCGAGGTGTGTCATGCGCTTGCCTTGGTGCTGATGGTTTGGTGTTGTCACCCTGCATTTGGTTAACTGTATGCGCTAAACACGTGTAATGTACAACGACCATGCAGGCGACGAAGATCCAAGACCTTGAGAAGGTGCTGGCACAGCAGGAGGAGTACACCGCAGAGCAGGTGGGTTTGCAACGGTTTGCCTTGCCAATCACCATGATTGCTGTCGGGCGTGAGGCTGCTTGGCTGGCTGTCCGGCTAATTCCAATTCGTTTGAAGATGAGGAAACGCCGACTCACATGCCTGCTCGCCTTCTCAGGTGAAGCTGGCAAACCACCGCGCCGAGCGCTGGAGAGCCGCCGCGGAGCGGGCAGAGCAGAAAGCCCTAGAGGCGGGAAGCAAGGAGGTGAAGGACCGCATCCGTGAGCTGCAGGTAAAGGCGCTGCAGGAAATTAGGTCGTGTACATGCGTTTGTAGCCCGGGAAATCGTTACCTTCATCGCCGTCTTGGGAGCTACAGCCCTCCAGCAACCTGCAGTGCTCCATGCTGTACCGAATGCCTGCTTCCCTGGATCGATCTGCCCCTTGCCCCCTTCGTTCTCCTCTTTCAGATCCAGACAGAGCAGCTCCTGCAGCAGAACAGCGACTTGCTGTTTCAGGTGACCCAGCTTCAGAGGGAGCTGGCGCTAACGCAGCAGGCGTACCACGATGCGCGAGCAAAGCTGTCGATGTACGAGACCGCACAGGAGGCCCGTGCCAAGGACCACGACGTGGAGGACAAGGGCGAGGCCGAGGAGCAGGAGCACCGGGGCCATGGAACCGCCGAGGCCAACGAGCCGGAGCAGCGCCCAAAGGAGGATTTGGGCACCGAAGCTGAGAGCGGGCACGGCCATGACCAGGTTGGGCCCCAGTCTACCGCTGGCGATGCCGCACACCAGGTGAGTGTAACGCGGTGTTTAAAAGCGGCCTGGCGTATACGCCCGACTGTTTAATGTGCCTGCTGCGGTTCCCGTGCCCTTCTACCTGTGCCTTCTTCACCGTTTGATGCAGATTGACGCAGTGTGAACGGACAAACGCCCAACTCCCCCATCTTGCGACAGGAGTCGTCACCGGTCGTGACCCTTGGCGCCGGGCTTTCTCCGGGCCTTGCAGCGGCAGCTGGGGGCGGTGGGGGCAGCGTCCGCCACTCGCTCGACCGCTCAGTGGGCCTGCAGTTTCCGACGCCGTCGCCGGGCGTGGGCGTGCAGTACTCGAACCCGAGTGTAGACCCGCTGATGAGACAACCGCAGGTGAGACATGGCTTCGTCCGTGTCATTGGTCGCTCGGCCCTGATGCGCTGACGCCTGTGAACGCCCCTTTGTGCAGGGCCCGCCGGCATCTAACCAATCCGGCAACCCCAGCGGGCAACGAGGCCTAGCCACCAACTGCCAGCGCGTCATCAACATGCTGCCCCATCTCCAGTAGGTCGCTGCTCCATCCGTGTTCAGAAGGGTTGCCTGGAAAATATGGCATGGCCTTGAGGATTCTGTGCGGCTGAAAGGCTACTGGCCACGAGTATGACTGCAATCCATGTGTATTTTAAATAAATGCGCGTTTGGCTAGGCAAATGAAGATGTGTGGTGATCGTGTGGCCGCAGGACACCTGCCCCAAGCATTCAGTCGCATCTGCGCCCATCGGGCGTCCCGTCGACGTCCCAAGCGGGCACCTCGCTCAGCGGCGGGCATGGTATCAGCACGGACTGCCTGCGCGTTGTGCAGATGCTGCCCCAACTTCGGTACGTTTCGTGCTTTCGTCGCATATTCCTTGTAAGGGGCTGCCAGGGCGGAGCCTTGACGACTCGCTCTGCCTGCTCACGATGCATGTTGCAATTTGCTTGCAGGGTGCCGTCGCCGAACACTTCGTCTCGCCTCGCATCCGGCGCAGTCCCCTGGACAAAGCAGAACGACGCCATGCTGCCCTGCGGCGCCGATGCCAGCGGCGTGACGCCAGTGGCAGCCAACGGAGACGGGCGTCAGCTGCTCGCGCAGCCGGGGAGCGATAAGAGGTATGCATGCACATTGACTTGCTTACACGGGATGTCCATCACTTGCCTCAACTCCTGCTCCCTGTTGGGGTCTGCACTGGTGCGTGCTTTCGAGCAGGCGATCGACCGGCAGCCCTGTCGACGGCCTCTGCCAAGCTGGTGGTGACAACATGCCGACCGACTTGTCGCACGCGCACGGCTTGGGCGCGCCGGAGGCGTTCAAGCTCGCCGGTGGACTGCAGGTGTGCCCAGACACTGGCGTGCGACCCCAAGAGAAAAATATTGGGATAGACGGGGAGTTTTATAGCGCTTTGAGTCTTTAACATGCAGTATGTGTACACTTCCGCAGGAGCAGTACAGCTTTGTCGACCTCAACCCTGCGTCGGCACGGAAGGCGACGCGGGCTGAGGTTGGGGCTCCATCCCCTGCTGCTGGTCTGGCCTTCGTTGCGCCTGAGAAGCCTGGCGTTGTGAGTAGCTTTCTTTGTAGCATGCTATCAAAGCAGTGCTAGCTATCGGCATGTGGCATTTTTGGGTTACCGTACATGCGCTGCATTTCGTGCAGGACCAGGTGCAACGAGCCGAAGGCGTACCCGGCGTGGCAGCTTTGGTTGCTGCTGCAGCAGCAACGGCATTGCCGCCATCTCCCGGGCGCGCGCTGCAGGTGCGAATCACACGTCTCATTCCAACGCATTCGCTGTCTTATTAGCCGCGTTTTCGACTGAACGGGTGTCCACCCGTTGCGCAAGACTGACTGTCGTCATTCGTCCATGGATTGCAGGACACCGTCGCGCACGCGAGCACGTCGGTGAACGGATGCATGCTACAGATCGCCAGGCGTCCTGTTGGCCCCGACATGGCCTCGCAGGCACGCAAGACCGCCGCAGACCTGGTGGGCATTTGTTTGGCCACTGGAGTTACATGCAGGTGTCCTTTTATCACCATGACGCCTTCACCGCAGGTGCACACCGCGAACCAGCCAGGGAACCTTCACGGCGCCAGCCCCGACTCGGCGGCAATGGCCGCGGCTGCCGTCGGGCATTCCGGCTCGGTCCAGGGCAGCTGCAACCTCCCGGGGTTCGTCGCGCGCGCCTTGTCGCAGCGGGAAGCGCCGCACGGACTTGACCAGGTAGGAAGAGTCTCGACGTCGTTGCTGTTGCCCGATACGATGGGTTGGACAGCACCAGAAGCCGCTCTCCCGATTCGATGGAGGTCGGAGCAAAATGCGGAGGAATTTCTTATTGCCAATTGCGTGTCCGAACACAGGCTCGTGCTGCCCAGCCGCCGAAATCGGTCCAAGGAACGCCGGCCGCGTCGCCGAGGCTGTGCGTCGGTGACGCCGCCGTGCAGGCGCAGGGCACGGGCCAGGTGCCGCAGAATGGTCAGAGGCCACAGGGCATGATTTCCAGGTCAGACATCGGTGTTGTTGGCATGTCCTGTCTTGGCGTGGCCTTCATGCTGTGCTGCGCCAACAACCCGCGCCCACGTTATTGCCTCCGCAGCCGCTCGCCCTCCCCCCGCACGGCCCAGATTAAGTTCTGGGAGGGGGTACTGGGGTGGAAGATGGAGCCCGTCTCCAGCAAGCCGCTGGAGGAGTGCCGGATGATCCACCGGGCCACCGGGCTGCGCTTCGTGCTCCGTGAGGTGCGAAGCGGTGGCTGCTGCCCCGGCCAGGTTCAGCGGCGTTCGTGTAGACAGCTGTTCCGTATCTTCCACGCGCGTGTGGTTGAGCCCCAACTTTCATCGCGCACGCGCAGACCCTCCTGGACGACGATGAGATCGAGGAGCACGATCAGGGCCAGCCGCAGAAACGGTACTTCGAGTACATTCCGCTCGACCTGGGAACCGGCGCTGCGCGCCTAGCGCCGTTCCTCAAGGTAATGTTATGTCCCTTGGAAAGTTATGTGGATACAGTATCGCGCTTCGCGCATATTCGCGCATCGCCTGTACCCATTCATCTACCAGTGTTTTCGCCTATGCCCCAGCTAACGGAACCCCCCCGCCGCTGCAACAGGAGACGATCATGATTGCCGAAGACCAGCGAGGGCAGCTGTTGGACCACATCGAGAAGGCCATCACGGAAGCACGCTCATGAGAGAAAGTTATGCCGATGGAGGCGGGAGCATTGCAACAGGTCATTGTGCTGGAAGATGCGCACGATGCCAGGGGTCACGTTCATGTACCTTGATCATACGACGGACGCATAGGAGCTGTGTTATTGGACGCGCAAGACTGGGGTGTATGGTCTTTGCCGTTTGAGACAGGACGGAAGACGCAACGGGCTGTTCGGAGCCGACTGTGCGGCTGCGAGCAAGACTGGGCCGACAATTGTTCGGGTGACTTTCATCCTGGTGCCTACAGTGGCGGGAGAAAAGGGTACTGCAAGTGGACAGTGACCGCCGCTGGTGACGACAACGGTACCATTGGCAGTGGGGGGTTCGCTCTTTCCTTTGCGTGTGCGCCAGGGAAGCTGTAAGCTGGCCCCTAGCGCCTGAAGTGGGACAAGTTAAACGTGCCGCAGCCCGCAAATATGTTATGCCGATCTGTCAGGGCCCAACGACGGCTATGCGTTGTGATCTCCTTTCAGGAGGCAGCCTTCCAGTGAATCCACGGATACAGGCGCCCCAGGTGTGTGCAGCCGCGCGCCAATAGCTGACAGAATGAGAAGGTGGCCAAGGGCGTTGTGCCAGAACGCTTCCAAACCGCTTTCGGCACACCGCACTTCCGTCGTAAATTACTCGTGTGCGCTTTCGCGCAGCATCCAGGCGGAGGGCCGCTGTAAACATACGAGAGTGATCCACTAAGGGTGCTGCACAGGTTGTGAGTACCCTAGCCCTGGGCGCTTGCCGACTCGCTTTACAGGCCACAATGTCCTTCCGCGTGTTTCGCATGCCCCGCAGTGTCATTACGGCATCCTCGACGGTCCCTGTGAACACCTCGCGCACGATTCCCAGAATAAATGCGTGGCGCGGAGTCCGGTTTGCAGCTTATTAACGCTACGCTAAAAACGCCAAGGCACAGGGCGACCCGTGGGACAGCACTTGCAGTACTAGCCTTCGTGAAAAGGCGGCGGAGGCGAGGCTTGCCTCAAACTCGCCTTCCGACAGAGCTGCGTGCGAGTGTACTCTCTGAAAGACATTTTTGCTGTTTGTCGCGTTGTTGGTGTCTTTCATATAAACCTGCCGGGTAAATAAAACCCGGACACAGACGGCGGCCCTACGAACTTCGATTTACGATCACATAAGAAGAAATTGTTGTCGTTGGAAAATCATTCATTGACGCACCGTGCTCAGCCCACTGACTGCTGCAGTCGCGCATCGTCGTCGCGCGTTGGCATGTCGTTGGGGTCTGACGCAGAAAAAAAGTACCTTGAAGGTGCAGAGAAAAAAGCTTTGCGTCTTGTGCAGATGGCCAGCGCGTAACAGGCCTATGACAAAAGTAACCTGGATTTGTACGGCTTGGATTGTACAGCCTTCGCGGCGGCTTGTAGATGGCACCTTCCAGCTGCCTCCTCCATAAACAATCGTCCTATTTGGTGCTGCTCTTGCTATCAGGCAAGATTGCTTCACATCTGATCCTTGCTCGTAACGCTTTCCCCTTTGGTGAATGAGTGAAAAGCCTCCGAGTATTGCCGGCGCTAACAGCAATGGCCATCGTGGCAAGGGGATTTCCTGGGCTCACCTTCGGCACCACGCCGTGGTCTGCTACGGACAGCACCACGAAGAGGTAATCCAGGGCAGGGGGCGGCTTGTGCCTTTCTCAAGGGTGTCCTTCAATTGTAGCATGCTGTTGACTTGCAGCCGTCTTGGAAAATGAAGTGGTGACGCCTGCTGGGTTGCTGGAGGCCCAACCTCTGTTGTTGCGGCCCCACGATACTCCATATTCCCGTTCCGGACTAGGCACAAGCCAGCTTCTATGTTATGTTGGTTTTTGGAAGCATGCGCCAGCTCCAGCGCTGTTCAGCAACGAAATCTTTTGCCTCGTTTATAACTTCTGCCCCAACAGGGCCGGCCAGGCTAAGGAGGCCAAGGAAGGCCTCGCTCGATGCTGGCAATCATTTGAAATTTCTGGCTGTGCCAAGGTCACCAAGGACATCAAGGAGGAGGTCCGGCGGCACGGCTTCCCCCCGTCCATCCGCGCAGACGCATACTTCTTCCTCTCGGGAGGGTCGCTCCTTCAGAGGGAACACCCTGCCGATACATACAACAAGCTGGCTGCTAGCACATCCAACCTCAGCGATGACGCTATCTATAACGTCGAGGACGACGTCCGGAACGCCCGTGTGCTGTTCAAGGACACACGGCTCTTCTCCACGGCGAAGGGCGCGGAGGTGCTGTCCCGCATCATCTTCGCGTACATTCAGCGCAATCCAGCATGTGGCTACTTTAAGGGCTTGGCGGGCATCGCGGCCCTCCTCCTGTCCACCTTCGGCAAAGAGCGCGAGGAGCAAGTCTTCTGGACGTTGGTGGCGCTGCTCGAGCGCCGCTTCTTCCCCGTCACCAACGGCCAGGTGAGCCGAGGTCTGCGGCTGCGGATGCGGACGCGAGGAAACCTGTCAAGCGCAAGTGCTTGTGTCCGAACAGGAGAACCCCAACCCCCCTCACCCGCCCGGCTCCCTCCGTTCGTGACGGTCTTCGGCCCCCGCCCTCTTTCCCCATTTACACAACCACGGACGCGTGCACACAACACAGCCCAGGAAAGCTGTCGCGTTGCTCGTTGGGTGACCTTCCCTGGCAGGTTCTCGTCGCGGCACGGGTCGAGGTCCACGTGCTGCAGGTGCTGCTGGAACAGCGGCTGCATGCGTTGGCGGCGCCGCTGGCCAAGCTCGGACCCGAAGCGATGGAAAGTTTATCTTATGGCTGGTTCTTGACGGCTTTCACGCGCGTGTTGCCGCACGAGGCAAGTTGACAGGAGGGGTGGGTCGTCCGCAGGGTGGCGCTGGTTTGCCAGTTCGCCCCACGGGTGCCTGCTGTCGTAGTCTGGAGGACGGCGGCGCCGTGACTGCGGAAGGAATTGCTGCCAGGACCCTTCAGAAGGGTCTACATTGAACCACACAAGCCCGTTGCGGCTGACGGATGTTGTGTTGGTAAACGCATGCTGGGCTCAGCGGGTTGCTCACGGTGCTCGCAGCCTCACTTGTGCGCCCATCAAAATTCCTCGCTTTCCGTACGCACAGGTCGTGCTGCGCATCTGGGACTGCGTCGTGGTGGAGGGCCCGAAGGTGTCCCTCCGAGTCGCGATGGCGCTGATCAAGGTATTAGTGGGGGCAAGCGTCCGTGGAGAATGGACGTGCAGACGAGCATGCGAGCTGGCGTCTGCCTTACACGCGCAATGAAACACCTTCGTTGCCTGCCCACGCTCACGGGTCCATTGGAGAGTTGTTCGTGTCGTGTCCTACCTAGGGATTGCTGCGGACGCGGATCGGAAACCATTCATCAGCTGGTTCCGATGCGATTATGCCCCCTACAGATGTGCGCCAGCAGCGTCCAGAGCTGCACCAACATCGACGTCCTGTGCCGGGTCGTGGAGGCGCGCCTCTCTCGCTGCCAGGACGCGAACGCGCTGCTGGCCGTGGCGTTCAAGGGCCTGGGCAGCCTCAGCGGCGCGAGCGTCGACGCTGCACGCGTGCGCGCACTGACGGCCTTCCAGCGCTCGCGCTCCACCTGCCCAGCGCCACTCGCCTTGGGCGCCACTGGCAGCGTCAGCGGCACTTTGAGCACCAACAGCGGCGGCAGCACAGCCAGCGGCCGGGCGGCCAGCAGGCACGCGTCACCCCGGAAATCGCCCAAGGGGATGAGCGCCTTGTTGAGCACCGCCTGACTGGCGGGCGAGCCTGATGGGGCTTGCAGTGATGTCGTTGTGGTTGTTTCAGTGGGCTCCATATCCTCGGAAGGGTAGGACCAGCGGGCCGTGCACTGCAGTGGAGATGATGTGGTTCGGCCGGGGAGCTGTTGCTGTGCCTGACCGGCTTGGAAGCCTGGTGGGTTTCGATGGCGTGACCCGGCGTTGGGGTCGATGCATGGTGATTGGTGAAGGGACGACCACCACCGCGTCCAGTGGGGCGCCGGCATTCGGTGTTTCCGCTCGGATGATCCATGTGCGTGGCGATGTAGGCGCGCAGCACACCGATTCCTAATTTGTCGTTATTTTCCAGCTTCATAATTGATGTATATTTCTGAGTGACTCGAGATGACCAGGACGGACTGGTTTGATTACATAAGCACGTACCAACTGGAAGGGAATACGGGAAGGAGTGGGTCGCATTGGACGCAGCGGCCCGGTGATAATTCTCTGCGGAACCAGCGCACGGGGGAAGAAGGCACAGTGGGTGCGCCCGCCGGTGATGGAGGCGTGTTTTCTTGTCGACCTGCGGGGTAATGGTAAGATAATGGAGGCCCTTAGATTGTGTATGATGTACGTTAGCTATTGTGACGGGTCTTCCATTTGACGGCTGATTAATTTTAGGCAATGACCCTCCTCTCATAGCTGGGAAATAAGTTACGCGGGGCGGATGCGGTGGGACTCGTGTCCTTAACTCGACTGGTGTTTCAGGGTCTGTACAAAACGATTTATGTTCCCGACGTTGGTCTTAGCGCCTGCTTGCAGAACGAGGTGCGCGTCTTTGATCTACCTGCTTGGAGTGCCGTGGCATCAGCGTACAACCACCCCATGGGTCACCCATGCAGTGTACCCATGCAGCCTTACACTGGCCACCCATGCAGCCTTGCACTGGCCGCAGTCGTCACAAGGAGGCGCTTGCCTATGACGACTCGATGAGGCTCACGCTGCCTCTGCCGTCCCAACCAAAGAACGCACGGGTCCAGAGGCGTGAGCCTACAGGAGGAAAATACAACACGCAATCCAGCCCCCGCCATGCAGGAAGCGCAAGACGCAATCCTTTTTCAACGCAAGCAAGTGTCACGACATACTGCGTAATTGACACAGCGTGTCGAAAGCCTGGATTGTACGATCTACACCAGGAAACCCCTCCTCGGTCAAGGATGGGGGAACGCCGCGGAATCTACTCCGGAAGACGGGATCTGAGTGCCGTCACTCCGGCGATCACTGCCTGAGCGGGAGCTGAGTGCCGCTCATGATCCAAGTACGGCAGGATCCTAAAGCCCGGCTACGATAGAAAGGCCCGGTCAGGCCTGCCCAACAAGCTCGAGTCACCTTTACCAGTCTGCAGTACGCAGCACGCGTTCTGCCAGTTACGCAGTGTGTCGTGACAGCTGTCACGACACACTGCGTCTTTGACACCGTTTGTCCGAAGCCATTGGTAGTTACTGAGAAGCAGAAGAACTTGGCGGTTAGTTAGGATTTCGCGAGGTTAGTTGTGTGGTTCTGGAGCTATTTTACGTTGTGGGATATTTAGGAGCTGCTCGCGATCATCGCGGCAGCTTGTTGAAATACTTGCCGCATTCATTGCAGACCCGATGTGCCAGAGACGTAGTGTGTCGTGACACAAGCCCTAGGGCGGGCAACTTATCGCTCTGTGCTCTTGTCACTGTACAAGGTCGACCTTTTGCGCCCTACGCATCACCAATAAATAGCCACCACTACCAGTGCACCGAAGCCAACGCTGTAGTAAGTCCGTTTATGCCTATTTAGGAGATATGCGATGTCCGTTCATCCCAGCCCTTGACCACCCAAGTCAAGGGCTGGGATGAATTAGGATGCAGGGTTTTAACGCACCCAACATGAATAATGAAAACTGCGCTGCTCCAAACCCAATCTCCTGCCACCCAAGGGCCCGAAGCCGATGCCGTAGGATGCGGACAAACGCTGCGTAGACGGACACCACAAACAAGCAACTAACTAACCAGTCAAGCAACTAACAACAGTAAACGAATTGAAACGGTATCGTGACTTGGAAGCCAAGCGAGTTCGTCGCCGCCGCGAGACCCGACGAGCCCGGCGTTTTGCCGCCAGGAGCCCCCGGACGACAAAACACACAGATGGGCCCCTGGGTGACGACGGCCCCCGATGATTGCTGCCACGCGGTTCCCGAGGTCTGAATGCCTGCAACCAAATGCAAGTGGGTTTGAGCGGTACAGCACGAGTTGCGGCTGGTGGTGGGGCAGCCCAGTCACTCGGCCAGTCCTCCGATGTTGCATCAATGTTGGTAAAGTTCTGGCCACCGCCCATGCACACATCCACATCTGATGCTCACATCGAAGCGCGGTTTTACCAAACTACTGCATCGAGCCGCTGGCGCCAGCGGGGAGCAACAAAACACTGAAACACGCCGCCATTGCCTGCCAGCCCTGCCCCGCACACGCGCCCGCCCTGTCCTGTTGCTAAAACGGCTGCAAACGGCCCGGCTCCCGGGCAGCGGCGCGCTTCGGGCTTCCAGGCAGCGGTTTCGGAGCTTGCCATCTCTCCTGTCAAACCACGCACGCCCGCCTGCTAACTGAGCAACTGCAAACGCCCCAAAACCCCAACCACGTCAACAGCACACCGCCACCGTCCACCACACCGGCGATGGCACATGCCGCGTGCACCGTACACCGTGCACCGTACATCGAACATCGTACGCCCAGAGTAAGCCATTTAGCCATGCGTCCAAATCCAACAAGGCAGCGCCGTTTTCTTGGCTTGCCATTGGTGCCTCCCGCTTTTTGTACATATTACTTAGTGCATTACTTTTGTGATGGTGATATTATCAATAATCACAGCCCACCACGAAACGGTGCGGTACAGTGCTGGTACTGCTAGCAAAATACAACAGCTCAACGACGGGCATGCATGACTCATATGCAGCATGAGGAGCGGCGGACGCTCGTTCGAGGACCGCTCGCACGCTGAGACCAACCCGCCAGCGTCCACGCGCGCCAAACCCCCCTGTCCCCCGCCCCGCCCCGGCCCCCGTTTCCATTCCACTGAGCGGCAGGCGTTGCGCCGTACGAGCCTGCCGTACGACGTGCATTCGAGTCAGCATGCGTTCCTAATGGTCCCACCACCACCAGGGGAGAGTGCTGCCGAATGTGGCTCACATGGCGGTGGTGTTGGTGTTGGTGGTGGTGGCGGTGGTCCGGGAAAGCCCAGCGCATTGAAAGCGACGACGACAGGCCGGAACCCGCCGACCCGACAAACACAGTAAATTGCCGTACAAACCGACCAGATGCAAAATATCCTATAAATGGCTGTACAGCTTCGCGAAACGCCCGATCGGCTAACATCGCGGCTGTGTAAGTGAAGAAGCACAAAAATGAAGTGGCTGGCAACAGTGCTAGAAAGCCCAGAAACACCGAAGGGGCGATCCATCTCAAAATTCAAGAATCAATGCAGTCGAGCTCCTAGACTCACAGAGGAGGACATGCCGTACACATCATGGATGTGGATGTTGCCGGTGTTGGGACGCGGCCGCGCGGCGGAGCCGCCGCCGCCACCGCTGCCGCCGCCTCCGCTGCCGCCGCCACGGTGACCCGACTCTAGAGATAGACGACAGGCGTTGCGGGCGCCGCCCGTCCCCACCGCCGCCGCCGCCGCCGTCGCCGTCGCCGCCACATGACCATCCAATGTGGATGCGCGGCGGTCGCAAAGGGCGCGCGGGGCTGCACGGCCCTTGGGCGGCGGCCGCGGCGACGGGGCCCGCGGTGGCAGCGGCGGCAACGGCGGCGCCGCCGCCGCCGCCGCCGGCGGCGGCGGCGTCCCGTCCTCCGTGGGCTCGGCAGCCGACCGTCCGTCGGGAGCGCTGCCTCGGTCGAACATCCTGCGGGGGAGACCGAACGAACCACACGGACCCCACGGGGCACCACGGCCCCCCGGCCGTCCCCGAGTAAAGTGAGCTCCTTGACAGACAGAAGAGGGCCGCGTCCGGTGCCCTGACCCCGGGCCTTTACGGGGCCTACCTCGCCAGCCCCCCTCAGCCCCTCAAAGGCCTCACCCCACCTCGCAGTCTCATCTTAGCTCAATCCCAGTCCCGATATCACCCACCCGCCACCCCGCCACCCCGCCTTCAAGCGCCTGCAAGCCCAACCAGCCTTCCGGAGAGAGTGGAAACGCGCCCTCCCGTAACCCGCCCCCGCCCCCGCCCCCCAGCTCCTACCCACGGCGCCCCACCTGCACACGTAGGCCCGCGCCAGGCCCCTCCTCCGCGACGCCGGTGCTCCGTCCTCGGCACGTGTAAACATCAGCAGCTGTTGCCGCCGCCGCGCACCCTCCGCCGCCGCCGCCGCCGCCACCGCCGCCCCTCCTGGCCCTGGCCCCCTGCCGCGGCCCCTTCCTCCCCCTCCTCCTCCGCTGCCCTGTCCCACGTCCTCCTCCTCCTTCTCCTCCTCCTCCTCCTCGAGCGATAGCGCCCACAGCTGTTCCGCCACGGCCTCGTTCCGGGTCATCTCTTCGCACAGGACCTGTCCACACGCCGCCGCGGCAGCCAGCTTGGTGGCTGCCGCCACGGGCCGCCCCGTGTAGCCCAGAGCGTGGGTGTGGTCCTGGATGCTCCAATCGGCGGTGCCCGTCGCAATGCCCGCGCGCATTCTGGGCGGCGGGGCGTGGGCCGAGAAGCGTGGGGCAGGGACGGCGGCGGCGAGTGGACATGGGCAATGTGTCAGGGTCAGGGTCAGGGTCAGGGTCAGGGTCAGGGATCAGGGTTCAGGGTTCAGGGTTCAGGGTCAGGGTCAGGGTCAGGGTCAGGGTCAGGGTCAGGGTCAGGGTCAGGGTCAGGGTCAGGGTCAGGGTCAGGGTCAGGGTCAGGGTCAGGGTCAGGGTCAGGGTCAGGGTCAGGGTCAGGGTCAGGGTCAGGGTCAGGGTCAGGGACAGGGATCAGGGTCGGGGGCGGGGCAGGTCGGTGACTTTGCGTGACTTGTGTTTGCATCTTTGCAACGTGTTATATGGCGGTGGAGGTGTTGGAGGTGGTGGTTGCGTCGTTGGTGGTTGTGTCGGTGGTGGTGACGGTTGAAAACCTTAAGTTAAAAGATCGCCTGCGAGGGGCCAGCCGCTCCTCCAACAACCCCACCACCAAAGGGCCACCCTCCCCACCACTCCCCACCACTCCACAGTCCAAACCACTCCACACAGAACGCGCTAACCTCAGGCCCCGCAGCAGCACCACAGGCCCAACGTTCGTGAGCGAGCCCGTGTCCGTGCACGATATCTCATCGCCGCAGCGGCTGACGTCGACGCTGCCGCGGTCGACGCCGCCGCTGCCGCGGCCGGCGCCGCCGCCGACGCCGCGGCCGGCGAGGTGCTCCGCCGCCGGCGCCGCCGCCGCCGAGCTCGTGCACGCATTCACCTGCGCGGTGCTCTGGCTCCGGCTGCCGCTTCCGCCCGTGTCCCCCGACAGTCCCGGCACCGTCTCCCTCGCCAATGTTGCCGCGGTACTGACGCGTGGCAGGCGGGGCGCTCCGCAGGTGGCGGCGGCGGGGCCCCAGGCCAGCCACGGCCGCACGCGTGAGGAGAGCTGGGGGCGCGGTCGCGTCGGGTTGGGATCCAAAACATGGGTTCAAACGTAACGTGGCCAAAGGCGCAGGCCTCCCTCACGTTCTCCCTCGCTCCCAGTAGAATACGGTACCTCACAGAGGAGCGCAGCTTTGCCCGCCCAGCTCAACAACACACTGCAAAGCGCGCACAGCAGGGCATACAAACACACGTGTGGCGAACGCGCATTGCTGCCTCCTTCACGATACACACATGTAGATACGGGGAAAATACGTATACACAAACGCAAAACACACGCGCAGACGCACACACGCAAACTCAGAACGCACCGGCCTATGCGCCAAGGGCGGCGCATCCAGCCAAGCAGCAGTCGCATCAAGACTCCGCCGCATACTCGCCGCTTCCGGCGCCAGTTCCAGACGAGCAGGCCCAGCCAAATAATCCGGCAACGCGAGCGGCGGCGGCGTCGCCGCCACCGCCGCGGCGGCGGCGGCCATGGACGGGCTCGGCGGGCACGTCGCGTCCGTCGTGGGTCCGCCGCCCAGCAGAGCGCCGCCGTGGGCACTACTGCCGCCGCTTCGCGTAGCGCCAGCGCAAGGAGGCAGACGACCGACGGGATTCGCGAAACCTTCACAAGCCGGTTGGTCTTCGACGGCGCTGGCAGCCACGACGGGGCTCGGATCGGCCGGCAGCAATGCAGGCAGTTGATTGTCGCCGCCGCCGCCGCCGTTGCCAGACGAGGCGTTGGAGGCGAGTCTGTGGAACGCCGCCTCTTGCGGCGCTCCTGGCTTCCTTGAGGGCTGACGGAGGGACGCCGTGCCGCCGGCGGAGGCGAAGTAACGATGAATGCACCCGCCAGCCTCGCCGCCGCCGCCGCCGCCGCCATCCGTTGCAGACGCTGACGCCGTCGGCGGTGACGTCGACGTCAGGT
Source organism: Pleodorina starrii (assembly GCA_030267565.1). Lineage (NCBI taxonomy): Eukaryota > Viridiplantae > Chlorophyta > Chlorophyceae > Chlamydomonadales > Volvocaceae > Pleodorina > Pleodorina starrii. The sequence continues at coordinate 1,433,654 of BRXU01000005.1, read as the reverse complement.
CCTCCATGCCAGCGACCAAGGAGTCGGCGGCGGCAGCCGCCACCGCCGCCGCCGGCGCCACCGCCGCCGCCGCCGAGGCGAAAGTGCTGCCTTTTTGGGAGATCCCGCCGCGGCGCGAGCGGCCCTCCAGTCGCCGCAACATGAGGAACGCTGCCAGGCCGCCGCTAGCGGCCCGCATGTTGGCGCCCATGAGCTCCTGCCGCGAGGTGCTGCCGCCGTCGTTGCTGTCGCCGCCGGCGTCCCCGTTACTGCGTTTATGGTAGCGGTTGACGTTGCTACTGCCCGGCGCCGTCGACCACAGCTGCGGTTGCTGTGAGGACGACGACGCACCCAATCGAAAGCTGCTGCCGATGCCGCCGACGCCGACGGCGCCGACGGCTCCTGATGCTGCTGCCGTTACGGATGCTGCGGCTGCTTCCGGGTATAGGCAGGCGTTCAGGCTCCCGCGGCGGGTGCGCTTGGTGTACTTTTTGGGCCCACTGACCCATGGGTCCATTGCGGCACTGCAGGTCTCCACCACTTCGCAGAACTCGTGTTCCAGCAGCTCCTGAGCGGCGAGGGTGGGTGAGGCGAGAGGGCAAGCGAAAGGTCAAGCCAGAGGTCAAGCGAGCGGAAAACACACGCACAAGCACAAGCAAACACAACCACACACACAACCATACACGCAGTGTCCCTCACCGGCGGCCAGGGCGCCGCCAGCAGCTCCCTTCGCAGCCCCTCCGCCCAGCGCACTGCCGCAGAGGCAGTCGTGAAGACAGCGCACAGCCGGCCCCGCTCCGCGCCTCCCGCACACGGCGCCTGCGCGAGGGCGTTTTGGCAATCAGGTCAGTCAGTCAGTGAGACCGTCAATCGCTTAGTCAGTGAATCCGTGAGCCAGTCAGGCAGCTTGCGTGTTCCGGCACAAAACTGAAGCACGGTGTACGGCTTTCCTCAACGGTTCAAAAGTCTCTGCTGCGCGAAACAGGCCCGAGGTTGGCCGGGAGAGGAAAGACGACACAACGCCGAACAGACGCGGCAAGCGAGGAAGCGCAAGGGCCAAGCCGTACGAATGTACAGCAACCTTGCGCCTGCCGTACCTTGTACCCGGTGCCGTACGCGCTCACGCTCTGCATCTGCGCCGTCGCCGCCTCATGCAGCACTCGCAGCGCCTCCTCCGTCACGCCCCGGTTCCACGCCAGCAGCGCCGCCACCGCGGGGATCTGTACGGCAACGTACGACACTCGTCCCGTTGGGGCGTTGTACACGTCGCACAGCGGCGTCGCGTCGGGCGGCAGCCGCAGCGGCGGCAGCAGCGCCAGCCGCGGCGACAGACCCGGACTCGTGGCCCAGAACACGCAGCGCTTCTCGAATGCCGGCTTGGCGGCGGCGGCGGCGGCGGCGGAGCCGCCGCTGAGGCCCTTCCACAGCCTCTGCGACCCATCCGTACTGTACAGCAGCGGGCCGCTGGACATCAGCAGCGGTGACGAGCCGGGAGCGCCGTCCGGCGACAGCGGCGGCGGTGGCGGAAGCGGCGGTGCCGCCGCCGCGGCGTTGCCGGCGCCCGAGCTGCTCATCAGGCCCGACAACGAGCCCGTAGTCGCGTATGCGAAGGCGTTAGCGGCGGCGGCGGCGTTGGCGGCCGCGACGCTCTTCTGCCTCTCCAGGGCCGCGCCGAGAAGGCCACTTGTGCGCTGGCCGCCGCTGGGCGGCCGCTGCAACGCGAAGGTGCCCATGTGCAGCATCTGCGAGGTCGGAGGTGGGGGGCCACGTCGGAGAGGGGGGGCACGCCATGCGGAAGTCGGGCAGAGGGGGGAATGGCGACCTGTACCGAGCTTCCCTGGACCCACCATCGTGCCTCCGGGCCGGCCGCTGCCGCCCGCGCAGCACTCCGCCTCCAGCTGCTCCTTGGCGGCCCCGCTCAACAGCACCTGGCCGCCGTGCCCCATGTCCGCCACCGCCTTGGCAGCCGCCACGCAAGGCCCGCCGTACACCATGCGCGCCGCCGCCACGTTGTACTGCAGCTCCCCCGCCGAGGGCAGCACCCAGCTGATGCCCACACGCACCCGCAGGCCCCTGCGTCCGCACGCCATGACGCCGACGATGATGATCATGATGGTCATGGCAATTATCATGGCGATGCTCAAGGTGCTTAAGGTGCTGCTGCTGCTGTTGATGATAAAGGTGCTAATGGTGATACTATCGCGGAAATCGCATACGGAGATACGGTATTCCAACCGAAAGCGGCAGGGCAGGTGCTTCTTACCTACCACACAGCGGCTGCGGCACAGTCGCAATGCGTCGCGGCTCGCGGGATATCAAGGAAGCGGAAGCAGGACGGAAAATTTCAACACTGAGCTCCAATCAGGCAGGAAACGCAAGCAGGAAGGCCGACGGGCTGACGGGCCGACGGGCTGACGGGCTGACGGGCTGACGGGCTGACGGGCTGACGGGCTGACGGGCTGACGGGCTGGCGGGCTGACGGGCAGCTGGCGAACACGAGCTCGAGCCTCGGGCCTTGCAGCTCGCACCCCCAGACGGCCGACGCCAAACGGCCGCCCCCCCTTTTGCCCACCTGAAAATCAGCCCCGCGGCCGTCGCCTTGTGAACAGCCGCGGCCGACACCGGCACCGGCGACGGGCCCGAGCCCGCCACCGCCGCCGTCTCCGCCGCCGAAGGCGGCCCGGCCGCCGCCATCGCCGGCGCCGGCACCGAAGGACAACTTCGAAGCAGGCCGCCGCCGCCACCGCCACGCGACGCCGACTGCGGCGGCGGCGCCGCCGCTGCCGCCGCCGCCACGGCTGCCGCTGCCTTACTCAGCAGCTGCCCAAGCGTCTGACTGGGCTCCCCCGGGACCGGCCCGTTGATGCCGGGGCCCCCCCGGGACCGGCCGGAGGCCAGGCCCGCCGCGGCGGAGGCGGCGGCGGCGCCGCCGCCGCCGATGCCACTGGGGCGCTCGCCCGACTCCGCACCCTTATCGGTCAAGCTCGCAAAGGCGACGTTGAGACGTTGGCGGCCGCAGGCACTGGCGGCGGGGCCCAGTCCCAGTCCCAGGAGCGCCGCCTGGCCGGGGCTGCCAAACAACGCCCGTTGCTCGCCGTCGCCGTCGCCGTCGTCCGTCTGGGTCTCGGCGGTGTCGAGTGACGTCCGCAGCGTCGTCGTCATTGCCGCCGCCGGCGGCATCGAGTCCAGCATGCGCCATCGGGCCGCCAGGGCGGCGGCGGCGGCGGCGGTGGACGGCGCCAGCGGCCGCAGCAGCCGCTGCTCGCTCGCCTGGGGGTGTTGCAGCGGTGGCGATGGCGGCGGCGGCGCCGCCGCCGCCGTTACTGCTGTCCCCGCCAAGACGTCGTCCTCGTACTCATTCTCGCAGTCCACTGCATCGACGGCTGTGGCAGTGCCCGTTGTTGAGACCGACACGGCCGCCGGCAGACCGCCGCCCAGCGGCAGCGCCTGTCGTACAAATTCATGGTCGTACGCCGTCCTGGCCCGCCGGCGCGGCGCCCCGGCAACGCCATCTAGCTCGCCGCTGGCGGCAACGTCGATGCTCGCGCGCGCGCCTGGCGCCGCCTCCAGCGGCAGCAACGAATGGCACACCGACGCGACGCGCGTTTGCCGTACGGATCCACCGCTGCCGCCGCTGCTGACGAACCCTGCGAAGGACGCCCTGCCGTTGGTCGGCTGTACGACAATTTCACCGCCGCCGCCGCGAGGCCCGAGCCCCGTCCCGTCCGCCGTCAGCACGGGCACGCCATGAAGTACGGCCGCAGCGGCGGACATCGCGTGAGGCGGCGTCACGCCGCCGCCGCCGCCGCCGATGCCGCCTGTCGGCGGCGACGACAGCGGCGAATCACCCTGCGCTGCCGCCGCCGCCGCCGCCACGCCAACGGATTGACTCGACGTCGTCCTGGTGCACAGCCACCGCGGCAACCTCGACGCCGACGCCGACGCCAGCGCCAGCGGTGACGTCTTGCCAACCCCGGGCGCGGCGGTGACTGCGGCGGCGAACGCGGACGAGGACACGGGGCAGCCGCGGTGACCCGACGCCGGCCGTGAGCGAGCGCCGCCAGACTCGTCCGTCGGGCCGCAGGTCGTCCGTCGGTTGCGAAAGGTTCCGGAGCCGGCACCGTGGCGCAGGCCCCGTTCCGACAAGGCCAGGCTCAGGCCTGGGCGGCCGACGAAGGGGAATCCCTCGGGAAGATCCACCGAAACCACGGCACAGGCCTGAGGGTCGGCCCGGGAGGAAGCGGGAGGAGGGTCGGTCGTGTTCAACATAACAGATAATTGCTGTTTACGGCTAGGGCACCTTGCGGACCCCCTGACCCACGGACCCCCTGACCCACGGGTCACTGACCCATGAACCCACTGACCCATGGACCCACTGACCCACGGGTCACTGACCCATGGACCCACTGACCCACGGGTCACTGACCCATGGACCCACTGGCTGCTCGTGTTCAACATAACAGATAATTGCTGTTCACTGACCCACGGGTCACTGACCCAGGGACCCACTGACCCACGGGTCACTGACCCATGGACGCACTGACCCACTGGCTGCTCGTGTTCAACATAACAGATAATTGCTGTTTACGGCTAGGGCACCTTGCGCGAAGAACCTGCACGATATCCCTGCAGCCAACGGCGCGTCGTTAGAATCGACCCAAGGATTGTGGACCCACCGACCCACCGATCCATGGGTTAGTAACCCACTGACCCATGGACCCACGGGTCACCGACCCACGGGTCACTGACCCACGGGTTACTGACCCCCGGGTCACTGACCCACGGGCCCCCTGACCCACGGGTGTCACTGACCCATGGACCCACTGACCCATGGACGCACTGACCCATGTGTCACTGACCCATGGACCCACTGACCCGCGGGTCACTGACCCATGGATCCACTGACCCACGAGTCACTGACCCATGGGTCACTGACCCACGGGTCACTGACCCACGGGTCACTGACCCACGGACCCCCTGACCCACGGACCCCCTGACCCACGGGTGTCACTGACCCATGGACCCACTGACCCATGGACCCACTGACCCACGGGTCACTGACCCATGGACCCACTGACCCACGGGTCACTGACCCATGGACCCACTGACCCACCGGCTGCTCCAGCAGCTCCTCCGGCCAGGGCAGGACCAGCAGCTGGGCCTAAGGGGAAGGGACGGGACGGGTGGCGAGTGACATGGAGGTCGGGGTTGTGGGGTGGTTACATGTGCCTCGGAAAGGAACGGGGATAGCAGCACAGACTATGTTAAGGGGCAGGGGGCGGTTTGCAGAAAGAAGGGGGATTGGAACTTTGGAAGGGAACTGCAAGGTACGCGAAAAAACCCGAAAAAAGTCGAGCCATGCAAACTAGAATCACAACGTTCATCTTCCTTCCCCAATAATGTACCCCGTCTCTGCCGCAGCAGGTTTCGTATTGCACTCTTATACACACACATCATTGGATGTTTCGCATTGCAACACCCCCTCCCCCCCTCCCTGGAGACCCACCTGCAGTTCCAGGGCAAAGGCCACCGCCTGCTTGGCTGTGAGGAAGGCCAGGATGAACGAGTCGCCCTGGCATGGTTCACGGGGTGCGAGTTGTACCTTTAGGGTGCAATGAGACCTTTGGTACTGGTGGCAGCCACCAGGCACCAGGGGGGTATGGGGTTGGGTTTTAGGGCTTTTTAGGGTATGACAGCCTAAACAGGTCTCCCAACCCTCCGTCTTCTTCTCCCCTCCCCTCCCCACCTCGGTCGCCGACTCGTATCCTCCATGACTCCGCAGCAGCTTCCGGACGCACGTGTGGTGCAGCCGAATCACCTCCGACATGAGCGCAGCCGGGAGGGCCTCCCACAGCGCTGTGGAGCCCTGAGGAGGCGGGGCGGGGCGGGACGGGGAGGAGCGGGGCGGGGCGGTGTGTGTATGCGTGTGTGGGTGGGTGGGTGTGAGTGGGGCGGGGCTTAGGCTGCACAACCCACCTCCGCTCACCCCCTCTTGCCCCCCCACTCCACTCCCTCGCTTCCGTTCCATCGCGGCGGTTTCGGCCTACTCGTCCACACTGTCATCACCCCTGCTCCCCTCCCCACTGTCGTACTCTACACCCTTCCCTTCCCGCCTGATTGTTATGTAGGGTCATCTTGGTGCCTGGCTGCTGCTGCTGCTGCTGATGCCGGTACATGCTGCAGCCACAGCCCCGATTTCGCAGTGCCCCCGAACAATCCCACCTCAATATCCGTCACCACAAGCGCCACGGGCTCCCACCCGCCGCCGCCGCCGCCCTTGTGTCGCCGCTGCCAGTCCCGAGCGCCGCCGCGGGAACGCCGCCGCCGGCTCCGCCTCCACCACACGACGCCGCCGCCCGCCGCCGCCCCCGCAAGCGCCAGGGTCGACACGAGCAACGCCGGAACCAGCGTCTGGGCGCTGACGCCGCGCGCCGCCGTCGCCGCCGCTGCCGAAGGCCCGACGGGGCTGGCCGGCGGCGCGGTAAAGGCCAGGGAGGCCAGGTACTTCTCCCGGTACACCTGTCAACGGTCAACGGTCAACAGGAGAGGTGATGTGGCAAATGGCAGGTGGGGATGCGGTGAGGGGGACAAGTTGAGTTGCGCGTGTTGGTTGTCACCCTAAAACCCTACAACTCAGACCATCCGGGCAGTGCTGCTTGCTTTCCCCGCTGCTTACACCGGCTGCTTGCTTCCCCCGCTGGGCCGTCCCGTCCCGACCTACGGGTCATCCGCAACCTGAAACGCACCTCGGGGTCGTAATAGGCGGCCAGCAGCTGCTGGCCGTCCCTCAGCGCGGCGGAGAGGCTCCGAAACCGCGCTGCGCCGCCCGCTGGTGGCGACGGTGACGGCGACGGCGTCGCTTGCGGCGGCGGCGGCGACACGTGAGCGGGAGCCGATGGCGAGGGGGCCGAGGCCCCGTCGTGCTCCTGCTGCTGCAACAGGCGGCGCCGCCGCTGCCGCCGCCGCCACCGCCGTCGCTGGTCCGGAGAGACCCCCACGGCGGGCGCCGGGGTCGCCGTGCCGTTGATGGCGGCCGCCGACCCTTGGGCCACTTGCAGTTGCTCGCCCAGTACGACGTTTCCGGTCTCCAGGCCCTCCAGAATTCCCGCCAAGACGTCACTGCCGGCCGGGCGGGCGGAGACACAGAGACGGCGAGGGAGGTCCGGGCGGTGGTGTGCAGTGGGGCCAGGGGCATGGTGGGGACGGGAGAGGGGGGGGCGTGACGTGAGGCGCGGGTGCTGATCCGTTCCGCAAGCAGCGAGGGAGCGCTGTGGGTGAGCTGCGGAGCGGCGCTGCTCGCCGGGCTGTGGGTCAGCGGCGGCGCCGACGGCGGTGGCGGCGGCGGCCGCCTTCGCAGCGGCTTGCAGAGTGTGGCCGGATGGCGTCAGGCGCCCCTGCACCAAAACCCACACAGCCCCGCCCCCACAGCTCCGAAACCTCACTTGTAGTACATGTGGTACGGCATCCGCAGGTCCCAGGCGCGGTTGGGGTGTGCCCGCGTGAAGGCAATCGGCGCCATCGCCTCCGTCATCATCCGCCTGTCGTACCCCGCCTGCACCCACACGTCCACGGCATCCGAGACCACCAAGTGTTCCCGCACGGGCGCTACAGTCTGTAGCAGTGGCTCCGGCTGTAGCTCGGCCTCCAGGGGGGCGTAGCGGTCCAGGGAGGCCAGGAAGAGGAGGAGCTGGAAGGACAAGTACTGGGTCACGAGCGGCAGCCTGCGACGGTGGGTGAGGTGGGGAGTAAAAAAAAAGGGGGTGGGGAGTAAGAAAAAAGGGCGAAGGGGGCGGGGGTAGAAGAGAGAGGGTAATAAAGAAGAAAAGCAGGGGGAAGGGGGGTAAGGAACGGAGGACCGAGGGGGAACAGGCACAGGGGAAAGCGAGCGAAGCGAGTGGGGAAGGGTGAGGGCAGCAGGGGAGTCCAGATCCCCACATGCCCCAGAACGTCCCCGAGACACAACGTCCCCATGGACACGTTCGCATTCTCGTTCGCGTTCACTCGCACGTGCACGTACCCGCGGTTGACGGCCCCCGCCAGGTTGCTCCCGGGAGACAGCGGCGCGTGGTTGACGAGCGTCGTACCCCCCTCGGCATTGTCGTACCGCGTGCCCATGGGGCACCGCTCCGCGTTGCAGGGCTGCAACTGGCTCCGGCCCTGGCCGCTGACGCCGCCGGCTACCGACCCACGGGTCCAAACCAGGTCAGATCCGGGCACGGGCGACACGCCCAATGAGCTCATGACGACCGTCGCGTTGAACTCGGGCCGGACCAGCATCTGTGCTTGCGCAACCAGAGATGCATCCGATCAAAAATGCAAATGCAGCATATGTGTTTGCTCGATCAGAAATGCGGAGGAATGCAAAGCAAGTGCGGAGTGGAGAGAGGGACAGCGGCAGCAAACCCCAACCCATTTCAGCCGGCTCCCACTTCCCCACTTCCTCACAGCCCCCCGGGCCCCTCGGCACAGCTGCAACCTCACCCCACATCCCTTCCCTCAGCCCTTACCCCCACATCCTCCCCCCTTCTCGGCCCTCACCCGCATCTGCGGCACAAACACCGCCAGCACCAGCGCGCAGCGTCCCCTCGCAAAGCTCAGGCTGCCGTGGCTGCAGCCCTCGCCTGCCTCTTCCGGCGCCGCCGCCGCCAGCAGCCCCGCCACCACCCGAAACGCCTCCGCCGCCGCCGGCGTGTCCAGCAACGGCTCCAGGGTGGCGGGATCAAAGTGGACGCCCTGCTGCGACCCGTGGGTCTGTGCGATGGTCGACCAGATCGCCTGAAGCAGCGTCAGCCGCCGGCAGGCTGCGGTGGAGGTGGCGGTGGAGGTGGCGTTGTGGCAGACGGGCGTTGAGGGAAGGGCAGGATACGCGCCGCGGAAGAGTCGGCTGAAGAGGGGCGTCAAAGCGAGTGTCACAAGGGAGAAACGCACCATCATAACCCTAAGCCCCCCTTTCCTAGATCGCCCCCGTGTCGACCCCCATGTGCGTCCGGTCACCGGACACGACCGCACCCCTACCTGCGCCCCGGGGGATGCAGAGCGGGTAGAGTGGCAGTTGCGTGGCGTTGGCACTGCCGCTGGCGCCCCGCTCCTGCTCCTGCTGCCCCTCCGCAGCGCCTGCGGCCGCGGCCGCCTCCTCCGCCACCGCCGCGTCCCTGGCGCGCGTGTAGGCCGCCGCATAGTCCAGCACGCCCTGCCACGTCCTGGGTACCTGCAGCGGCACTCACCGACCGCTCCATTCATCCATCCACGCACAACCGCACATGTACAGATGAGCACGCGCCCGCCGGCGTGAGCTTGGCGCCACCCAGCCACACACCCAGCCACCCACCCAGCTACCCACCCAGCCAGCCACCCAGCCAGCCACCCAGCCAGCCACCCAGCCAGCCACCCAGCCAGCCACCCACCCAGCCACCCACCCAGCCGGCCACCCAGCCATCCAGCCACCCAGCCAGCCACCCACCCAGCCACCCACCCAGCCACCCACCCAGCCACCCAGCCAGCCAGCCAGCCAGCCACCCAGCCAGCCAGCCATCCAGCCACCCAGCCATCCAGCCATCCAGCCACCCATCCAGCCACCCAGCCATCCAGCCATCCAGCCACCCAGCCATCCAGCCATCCAGCCACCCAGCCAGCCACCCAGCCATCCAGCCACCCAGCCAGCCAGCCAGCCAGTCACCCACCTGCTGGTGCTGCTGCTGCTAACGACAACCGCCAATCCATTCTATTCCATTCCATTCCATTCCAGCCCAGCCCAGCGACCAGTCACCCACCTGCAGCCCCAGGCGACCCAACACGTCCGCCCGATGTATGAGGTACATGGTGGATCCGTCCAGCGGCATGCTCACGATCCGGCCCCGGTACGACGCCAGTTGCAGCCGGAACAGCTGGTAAATGTCCGACCAGAGCAGCTCGGCGCTGCTGGGGAATTCCACCAGGTGGCTAGGCGGGGGACAGGCGGGGAGGAGGGGAGGCGGCAGCAGGCGTGTGTTTGTGTGCGTGTGTGTGCGTGTTTTGGCTCGGGAGCTGCGCTTGGGGGAGAATCGGTGGGGAGGATCGGCGAGCTGGGGGTTCAAAGGCAGCCGCCGCAAGCCGGTCCCGCGCGACGCCGCGCCGTTCCCCGGGTTAACCTCCACCAAGGTGACCCACAATCTGGCACGGGTGTCGGCTGACGGACCTGAGGTCAAGTGACAGCCCGATGTCTGCGAGGTGCTGGGTGGTGAGCGTGGTCTGGAGCCACACGGCATGTTGGCGCGGAGGCGGCAGGAAGGCATCGTTGATGATTGTGTCCAGCAGGCGGCCAATCGGCTCAATGTCCAATTGGATGGTGATGTTGTGAAGCCGCCCAAACCGATGCAGCGTCGGCACCAGCCAGTCCTCGTAAATGTCCGGCAATAATACTCGAAGCACAGGCCCCGGGCCCTGAGTTTTGGGAGGAGCGTGGCGCAATTTAGAGGATACAACTTAAGCTGCGTGAATCTCCTGACCCAGAGGCTCCGGGAAACCGTGAGGCGTTGTGTTCGCAAAACAATGGTTAGAAGTTGGTGACCTGCTCTCCAGCTTTGATCTCACCCCGGCGCTCTCCTCGATATTTGTCCAGCACTGGTACCACCCCTGAATAATATTTTGCTTCAATGTTTTGCAGCTCAGCGAAGTGTTACCTGCGAGGCAACTGCCCGCCGAGACGGCGGGGACGAAGGGGGGGTAACCATGCCGGAAGCCAACATCAGACTACATTTTATTAATGTAATGTACTGTAGTTGCAAGATTAGCAGTTTCACGCTACGCTATTACATACGTAAGAAACGCACCTGTCGGCAATAGCGCGTGGGCAGAATGAGAGGTAATCCAAATCCGTATAATTAGCATTAGACAATCCGTCTCCCTCGAAAGCGTAGGCAGTTCCAAGCGTCAGGATAGCGATGAATATAAGAAGAAGTGTTCGCCGCACACGAAACTCAGAAGCCTGCACCGTTTTCAGGAACCATTTTTAATCGCTTCATTGGTGCATTGATAAATTGCAACTCGAGGTCAGCTCGTGCGGGATGCAGTCCATAATTCGTCGGTTCGGTTTAAGCGGACTAACCTGCCCCATGGACTTTTCAGTGTAATCTCTCACGTGTCATACTGATTACTGGCCACTACGAGCGCAAGGACCTGAATGTTGGTGCTGACTGCGATGTTACGCAAATTATGTACGAAAGGTCACCCGCTTTCCGGTACGGGTAGGTTGCCCTTATTCGGAACAGTCCCCAATATGGAACAATGATTTTTTTCAGCGAAATGGTGCCACCAAAAATCATCAGAAAATTACAACATGGACATTAACGTACGGGCAATCTATGGTAAATTTTGGGCATGCGCTAGGTGCTTGGGGCTGCGAGAAACAATGGCTTTTGTTAGAACAACGATGCGGCATCGTCACTTCCTGACGTGCTGGATGAGCGATATAGCGCCAGACTTGCAAGAAGGACGTTATAAGTGATATACAAGTGCTATTTGTTCGGAGGTATACATAGGTTTACCCATACAGTCAAACGACGAAAGCAAAGAAGTCTCCCGCTTCGTCCAAGGGCCGACCCAGGGGCCCGGCCGCGCGCGTCGGTGGGAAGCGAGTGTCTCGCATTGGGCCACTAGGCACGCGGGATGACCTCTGCTAAGTGACATATGTACACTAAAGTGACCAGACATGATATATAATGGCAACAATGCATTTGCAGGCGTCGCGCGTCGCAAAGGCTGGCACTTTTGGGCCGTTGGGCGGTGTTCCAGATTAGGGGCGTTTGTTCCACTCAGGGGCGAGCGTACCCAGTACCACATTTTGAGGGTTATTGTGCAAGGACCTGCCTATCTTTGCATACGAAAATTACAGCATGTCGAGGACATATGTACGAACCTCTGGTAGAGTACTTGGCCGTAAAGGTTGCAAGCTCAAATTTATAATTGCTCGCAAAGTGTTCAGTGTTCCGAATAAGGGCAACCTACCCGTACTGAGGGTCCTTTGCCTCTGCTTTTCCCTTTCAGTTGCCTATCAAAGATGTTTTCGCTTATATTTATCGGGAACCAACTATTCGTAGAAACATTGGTTGTCATCACGGCAGCTAGGGCAGACGTCTTCCACGACAAACGGGATTACTTCGGTCCAGAGGGTCGATTGATGACAGATTGCGCACCGTAACCGCCATCCCTCACACATCAATTTAGCCGTCAATATCCTGTATCATTTCCTGTCTAATTAAACATGACGCGGGCGCCCGACTGCGATGTCAGGCAATCTTGCTGGTGGCCGTATCCGAACTCACCCGACGGTGTCTGTGACGCGCCGTGCACGCAGTATGCACACATGGCACACCTATTTCCAAAACACCGATCCTACAAAGCTGATTTGCGCTACTGGCCCAGTCTGACTGCAGAGAGGTTCCTCCCCGCTGCGTCACACCTGTTCACACCTGTTCACACGTGGTCACACCTCCCCAGCCTGGGCCTTTGGGGCGCGCGCCCAGGGATTCTTGCTCCCTTCCACTGTCCCAGAAAACACTGTTATCCTTCGAATAATAACAATTTCATATGCCACTTGGGATGCAGCAGTCGCTTTTGATGTAAAAGATGTCACGATGACAACGCAAACGCTGAGGCGGCGAACAGAGCGCAGCACCACTAGTAGCCGTGGTCGTAATCTTTGGGTTACATGCCATGTTGCGCTTTCAAGGGACAAAGGTTGAGCAGTTTGGGCTAAAATGTGGAGGGATGCGGAGTACGGGTAGGTTGCCCTATTATGGGCCGTCCGAGCGTTGTAACCGTCTCTGAAATCGGTAGACGTACTCGACAAATGCCCAAAAAATTATGAAAGGTTCTTACATATGTACTGGACATATCCTAAACCGTTCAGCTGCAAATGGACATGGTAGCACGCTGTCAGGTAAGGAACGCGGTGAGGGGTATGTTTGCCCTTGCGCTCGGCAGGTGTCCCTATTATGGACGCGAGTGCAGAACAGTACGGAAACACCGCCAAAACGTCGCGCGCAGCCTGCCAAGGCCCTATAACTACCCTATTGTAGGTAACACTCAGCCTGCAACGCGAACCTGAACATTATATCGTTGGTTATCCTGCCTGCGCCCCGCTTGCCCGGCTTGCCCGACACCCGGCCCCGGTTGCGGTCGGCGGCCCCGCTCCCACTGCCGACAGCATCGTTACCCGCGCTGCCGCCCGCGCCCCCGGCGTCGCTGCTGTCCGTTTGTTAGTTTGAATGTCCTCTAGACACTGTTGTAGCAGTTTCTTCTGCTGCTGCCTGGCGACTGAAAGCGGGACCTTCGCGTTCGCTTTCCCGCGCGACTTCTTGAGCGACCCGCCGGGTCGGGCGTCAGGAATTTTATTTGCTTGTCCGGAAGTGCTTCTAGTCTTAACCATCTTACTTATGCTATTGAATACTATCAAAAGGACTCTGTAAAATTGAGAACTGCTCTCTACGGCCCCGTAGTCGCTCCCGCCCTTTGCATTTGCAACGGCATAAAACATCCGAGCAGACTGAGATGTCACAAACTGATATTGGACGGCATACATGTGTCGTAAAAATTCGTGCATGTAGGCCGTACAATTGTACGCTTGTCTGATTTTTCCTGAGATTTATGCTTGCATGGTCGCGACAGGAAAAAATGTTCGTCCATAACAGGTACGTGTCCATAATAGGGCAACCTACCCCGTAGTGTACGTACGTGTAGCCTGACCCTCCCTTCCTCCGGGCCTCTCACTTACCCGGTCGTGCTACACCACCTGACAAAGAGCTCAACAGCGGTGAAGAGCAGAAGCGTAGCGTGCCGCAAAAGAAGCGGCCATAGCAGCAGGCTCCAAAGGGTCATCCGGAGGATAATGCCAAGGGGCCCATTGGCTGCGCACGGCAGCAGCTACCGCCGAAACGAGCAGCATGGCGAGGGAAAGTGCCCCCAGCTGTCCAGAGCTCCCGACAACACGAAAGGCCACCACCCGGAACGGCCGAGCATACGGTACCCGGATGAAAGGCCACAGGAACCGGGGGCTCATGGTTGGTCCTCCACTGCAGCGCGGACCACACTCGTGGGTGCACCCGAAACACGCATCCTCCGTTCCCTCGCTGCGGTTTCTGTTTTGTTGTTTTCCTTACCACCCGAAGCAGGCTCACGGCGGCCCCGTCGGCAAGTCGGACAGCCCCAGCGCCCCTTTCACCGACAGGAAGCGAGCCTTTCTATCTACGAGCCTCCAGCGCCGACCAAAGCTGCATGGCCGTGACCAAATTTACTGTCGAATCCGAAACGCGATGCATGACCCTGTCGCTACCTAAGCCGCGGCGCCAACGGGGCGATCAGCGACGTTGCTCGCTTTCCCGTCGAACGTCCTGAAGATGCCATCGCAGTTGCTCGCACCCTTCCTTTGCCCACTGTTACACCAACAATACCCTTCTCTCGTCACCGCCCGCTTACTTCCTTTGTGTGCAGCTGGATCATCTGGGTTATCGGGTGCGCCGTATGGGCGCTTGTACCGCTGTTGCGCCGTCGGCGCGATCGCACGTAATTGTTCGTCTGACTTGAATCGGGGGCGTTCGCCAGGGGCCCGCACGGGCTCAAGCTATGTTGGTAGTTGACGCTCTGTCATGACAGACAGAGACACACTGCGTGATCGAGACTCAGTGTGTGGGATGCAATTCTCCTATGATCCAAAAACTGTCGCGCGGGATCTCGGATTCGGCGTTTCGCCGTCGTGTGACGCATGTACGACTGCAGGGCTGTCACAACTGCCGTGGAGATCTCACGGGGCGTGAAGGGTGGGACAGCAGCTTTAGTGCTGCGCTCACCTGCGGTCTAATGAAATGATTCATCCACCCACAGCTCAGTATAGGAGGACTGCGGGAGGAAATTAACGGGTAAGCGTAGAGATGCGTATGCGAAGCGAGGTTTCCCGCCCGCTCGGTTTCAGTTTGTTCGAGTGGTGCCCTGAGGGCCCCGGGGGTCGATGGGCTCACACTGCTTGCGATTTGGCAGTTCGTTAGGTGCACCCGCATGCCCCTGAGGTTAAGCACGATTCTCTCCTGTAAGGGGTTGACCTTGGTCTAGCAGGGTCGAGCTGTTCGGGCGGTGGGCAGTTGACAAGCCCCTGACTAGGTAAATAATCCTCGTTGTTTGGTTGTTAATCCTCGTGTGTCGTGTTCTTTGCTAACGTTACTTCATGGCGCCAACCATATATACGACATCAGGTGGCGGCAGACTAGTCTCTGTAATGTCCCTACGTCACGAGGCTTGATGTCGAAGCCGAATGACCCGTGGGTCATCGAGCCGCCGGGGCCCGACAGCATCGGCCCCCTTACCACAGAGTCCGGAACACTGTCAGATAAGGGAAGCAGGGCAACTTCATGCTCAACAAGTGTCAGGGCCTGTGAGACTGCGTAGGTGATAGGGTCCGCAGGCGCAGAACGGGGGATGCGAGTCGCAGCGACAGTCCTGCTCTGCTACTTGCGTGCAAATGACCGCTTAACAATGTCGCGTCTAATTCAAGCGTGTCGAAGGCTGCATCGGCTGCGTGGCCGCAAAAAGGCGAGGCGCCATCCTACGCTTGACGAGAGTACCCGAATCAACTCCAACCATCAAACATTAACCAGCCGTTGAGCTTGTGCCGCGCGATGTCACCGCAAGGTGGGGATGCAAGCCCGCTGCTTAAAACTGCGGGTCCACCAGGCGCACTTCTGAACAATATCCCATGTATGCAGACTTGAGCCAACAGCGAACAAAGCTTTTGGTATATGTTGTAACTTGTACTGAACCCCAATTGTTTTTTTTGTATTGTATTACAAGCTCGAGAGCTCATAAGGCCCAGACGAGCCAGGAGGCTCATGGACCGCGAGAATAGGCAGGTCAAAAAGGAGCTAAGAACTATGTCGCCAAGCAGAAACTAAAGCAGGATCACAACGAAAACAGGTAAAATGAACAAACATTCAAACTAGCATAGAAGACCGCCGTACCCAGATGTTGTGAACTAATTCAGCTAAGCCGCGTTGATTGTCCGCGCCCGTAACAGCAAGCATAGGCGGTGAAACGTAGTCGCCTAAAATGACACCTAGGGTGCTAAAACCCTGACGTATATCGTCGTACGCCGAACACTCCATCAGCACATGATATTCGTCTTCAGTACCACTATCACAGACCCTACAAGTACGCTCAGACCTCTGCCGTCCAGCAGGTCGATTATTCTCAATAGGCCAGGCTCCTAGACGAAAACGCAAAAGAGAAGCATAGGGTTTGGGGGGGATATACCCAGCCGTATGTTTCGGCATCCCCATCCAGTGCGTGTGCCGACACATCTTCACACCGGGCTTGTGGTTATCAGAAACGAACTCACGCGGGGGCGTGAGAAGCCTGCTGTTAAGCCAGTCTTCATCAAACCTCTGCTCCAACGTCCAAATCAAATTCCCAATATTAAGCGAACGCGACGCAACAAAGTCGATTTGGCCCTCCAAATCAAGACCCGGCGGGGGCTCCGGCCAGTGGTCCTGTCCCAAACACCTGAGTCCTCGTAAAACCAAGGCTCCCCACCCATGACCTGACAGGTCTGATTGAAGGGCAAGCCGAATTTCCTCACGAAACACTCTATGGAATACCGAACCCTTCGCATCAACCAGCTTGTTCCAGAAACGGTAGATGAGAGAAGCCCAGTGAACATGCAACGGGCGCTGCCCGAATTCCCTGAACAGGATTTTGTTGTCCGGAATCTTGCGCAGACCCGCGAGCATCTTCAAGTACATGCGTTGCAGCCCAACCATCCGATTCTCTAGCGCCTTTTCAAAATAGCAGTACCGACCTTGGGGATCGCGATCACGTTCGACCACTTGCAGAATGTACGACGGGCCCCAGACCTGTACCCCATAGGAAAGGATGGCGCAGATCTGCACGTCGAAGCACTTGAGGGCGACCCTAGGAACGAACAAACCACGTCTACGAAGCTTGTTAACGAGAGCAAAAACCGCACGTTGTCCCGCACCGAATAGCTCGTCTGTGCATGCCTCGAAAGGTGCCTCCGGACCGTAATGTAACCCTAGGTACCTAGCGCGACGCGCCCACTCCATCTCCTCAAAGCGGATCGTGTTGCCTACTATACGCCTCATGCCAACCTTAACCAAACGGTACGCAAGGTCTCGTAAGTTCTGGGACGGGTGAAAATACACAACCTCGCACTTACGGGTGTGAACCGTCAGACCAAAGGCAGTACACCACTCAGACAACGCCTGCAAGAGACACATCAGACGGCGGTGGCTAAACGCAAAAAGATTGAGATCATCGGCGTAAAGGATGAGAGGAACGCGCAGCCCATCAACTACCGGGCATTCGTTAGCACACATGGCGGCCGGGGCAAGTTTATCCTTAGCTTCTACGTAGTCCGCAAACCCTTCGACGAAAAACCCGAATAGAGTGGGGCTAAGGGGACAGCCCTGTTTGACACCTTGCATAGCCTCAAAGGGGTCGCCAAGTTTACCATTGACCTTCACACGCAAAACAACCCGATCATAACCGGCCATCAGGGCGTCGAGCATAGCCCCGTGCAATCCACGCTCACGAAGACGCTGCCAGAGTAGCTGACGTGAAACGCGATCAAAGGCCTTTTCAAAATCAACCTGGCAAACAAAAAGCGGAGTGCTACTAGGGGGCCCTGTCCTATGCCTGTCGATGAGATGACGCAATAACAGCAGATTGTGGATAGTGCCAATTTTCGCGCGAAAGCCACCCTGAAACGGAGATCGAGCCTGCGCCAATTCCCCCCAACGACTAAGCCGCCGCTCCAAAATGGCCGCATAGCACTTTGCTAAGGCCCCACCTACCGCCAGGCCGCGATAGTTGCCTTTTTCGTGAACATCGCCCTTCTTATGGATAGGCGTAAGACAGGACACCAATTGTTAATTGCGCAACGACGCGTGTACGATATACGGCAGGCGTCGCGCCAGGTGTCGCTCAGGCGCGCAACGCAAAGTCTTAACTTGAGTTGCTACCGCTAGAACTGGATACCGCTGAGCCGCATTCATAGGTCGTAGAGCGGGGCAACACTGCAACAGCTGCGCACGCATTGCACCCAAGTTCTCAACACAACATTTATTTGGACCCAGAACCTTTGCGCATTTACAAGATAACACGATGTTTTTGGTGAACTGGTTTTACGGGGTTCTCAACTATCTGGGACTTTACAATAAGAACGCGAAGATCCTCTTCCTGGGTCTGGACAATGCCGGCAAAACGACCCTGATGCATATGCTCAAGGATGACCGCGTGGTGCAGCATCAACCCACACAATACCCAACGTCCGAGGAGATTCAATTGGGCGGTATTAACTTCAAAGCGTTCGATCTTGGCGGTCATGAGATTGCTCGCCGCGTGTGGAAGGACTACTACGCCAAGGTGGACGCCATCGTGTATCTAGTGGACTCTGCTGATCGCGAGCGCTTCCCCGAGGCGAAGAAGGAGCTCGACGGGCTGCTGGGGGATGACTCGCTGGGCACGGTTCCCTTCCTCATCCTGGGCAACAAGATTGACATCCCGACCGCTGCGTCTGAGGACGAGCTCAGGAACTGGTTGGGCCTCACGTACACGACTGGCAAGGGCAAGGTGAACCTCAGCGACTCGAAGATTCGGCCAAACGAAGTGTTCATGTGCTCAGTCGTCAAGCGCATGGGGTATGGCGAGGGTTTCCGGTGGCTCAGCCAGTACATCAAGTAAGAGCGCTACTGTGAAAGCGAGGAGTTTCTTTGGGAGGAGTTGCTGAGGCGTTACGCCCCTGGGAACTTGACAGGGGGCTAGGTTGTGAGAGTTGGTTATGGCAGTCAGGACTACGGCTGGGGCTTTAGGGGGCGCGTACCTTTTGCCTCTGGATCTTGTTTCGTCTCAGGGGAATGGAGCCTGTCAACACTTGGCGGGTATCTGGGCGTTGGTGCAGAGACGGCGCGTCCAGGCCGGTTAGCACGTA
The DNA here is from genome assembly GCA_030267565.1 of Pleodorina starrii. NCBI lineage: Eukaryota > Viridiplantae > Chlorophyta > Chlorophyceae > Chlamydomonadales > Volvocaceae > Pleodorina > Pleodorina starrii. Next base: position 1,414,705 of record BRXU01000005.1, on the reverse strand, counting down.
GCGAACTGCGACGCCAGCACGCATGAGGCACGTGCATCCATGTGAACAGATGTTTCCTTGGACGCGTGTGCGGTATGCGTAGACTACAGGGACCCTTCGATCCGACATGTGTTTGGGTTGTCGTGGGGCTGACAATTTGGGCTCCAGCACGTACAAACGTGTGACATGGCTGTTGCTGTGGCTGCTGCTGGAACTGAAGTGGGCGGTTGATGTAAGCGTTGTCTAAGCAGCGTTGACAAATTAGTTCCAAGTTCTTCTGTGCCGCGCTTTTGACAGCGCCATGCGTTTACAGCGGACACTGACGTTGCCCCGTTAGGGTCTCCACAGCGCGTGTGGCGGCGTCTACTCCTTTCACCGTGTGCCAAACGCCACGACAAGGGTGGCAACGAGCACCACTGCAGTCACTGCCGTGGTTGCCAGGGAGCGTTGGATGGATGGTGTCCGGTCCAGCACCACCGTGACCTCGCTCACAGCGTCTGGATCCGGAATCCACATGGAGCCGTCCGGCAGCTCGACCTCGCGGGTGACTTGGTATCGGGGCCCAGCAATGGATGCAAGCAAGAAGCCTGAATGAGCAAAACCGCGTGGATTAAGGGCAGTGTTGTCCGTCACAGTGACTCGGTTACACAAGGTACGCCCGCTAGCGGTCACCCAGGATGCAGAACTACTACTTTGCCCCCCGACAATCCTGCAAACATATTGCAAGTGGCGTACTCGCCCCTTGCCTCGCCGCCCCTAAAGCGCGCCTCCGTGTGCAACGCACCTGTGCCGAAGCCTGCCCCGAGCGCCGCCGCCAGCGCCGCCCCGCCCGGCTCCAAAGCGTGCTGCAGCGCCACCGCAGCAGCGCCCGCAAGCAGCACTGCGGTCGCCGCATCTACTCCGCCCAGCGACCCCGCCGGCGCCGTGCCACCGCCCAGTCCCTCACTGCTAGAGCTGCCACCGCCGCCGCTGCTGCTGGCTGCAGCGCCGCTGGCTTCCCGCTCGACGTCCCCGTTGATCAGCTGATGAGCCACCGAGCAGCCCGCAAGCCCCATGACCGCCCCCAGGCCGCCGCACAAGAGCCCCGGGTCGCCGAGCGCCAGTGCCTGACTGCCGGGCAGCATCACGGCGTCCAGCAGCGCGTCATGTATGCCGCCGCTGCCAGCTGTCGCAGTGGCGGTTGCCGCAGCCGCTTGCGTTAGGGTGGCGGCGGCGTTGCCGCTGCCGCCGCTGGCTGCGCCGGTGGAGGTGCCCGCTATCAAAACGTCGGCCGCGACCACGGCAGACAGGGCGTAGGCCGCAGCGAAGGTACGGTACCTGTGTCACGACAGCAGACAGTATTGGCCGCGGCAGGGTTGCGTAGTCGGGACTGAGAAGAGTCGTTGTGACTGGAAAGGCGGGGGCCTTGGGGACGGAAGAAAGAGAAAGCCCGGTTCGTTCGAAGGAACCTGCGTTATGCGAACACCCAACCCCGGCCCTCACCCCAACGAGGCCTCCACGCGCGGTGCCACCGCCAGCATGCCGTACAGTACGACAACAAGGCTTCCAAGGTCAGTGTGGACGAAACAGCCGCTCAGCAGCCGCCAGAGCTCGGTCTGGGGCGGAAGGAGGGAGCGAGGCAGAAACAAGGAGAGGGCCGAGCCGCCGGCATGGATTATCAAAGCGTGGCGGCCGCCGCAGTGTGTAGTACGGTAGCAGGCGCAACGCAGCACAATGAGCGCGCACTACGTTGTGGCCTTTGGCAGGAGACGTAACCCGAAGCGCCCCCAGCCGCCCAGGGTACACAGACCGACAGCCCAAGGCTGCGGCCGCGCTCGCCTTTCCTCCGGCGCGTGTCAACCCGAACATATCCATATGCGCGTACCCATGAACAGGCACACATAATCGCTCGTTACTATCAGAGTAATTTGTGCTGTATGGTCCGAGTGTGCTTTCACCACAACAACATACACGCACCTGCTCCAAAACAGCAGCTCGGCTGAGGCCCAAACCTTCGAGGAGCTCCGCGGCCGCATCGGCGCCCTGCGTGTCGTACACTCGCACGACAGTGCCGTATACCGCAGCAGTCACGAGCCCAACCATGTAAGACCCGTACGGCGCCACCTGGTGATGCAGGACCCGTCCGGCGCACCAGCGGAGAGCGCGCACGAGACGCAAGAAAGGGATCAGAAAAGTCAGGATTGACGTGAGAGTTGAGTGGGTCAACCTTTGCGAGGAGTTACTGCTACTTTCGCCGCCGCCGCAGCCGCGGTATCAGCAGCCGTCCCAGCCACCACAACTGCTGCTGCCTCCACCGCTGCCGCCGCAGCCGCAGCCGTCCCAGCCACTGCCACTGCCATAGTGCCATTGCCGCCGCAGCAGCCGCGGCCACACGGTGCCTCACAGCGCACCAATCCTGAGTAAATAGGTCCGCTGGCCCTAACCTTCCGGGACGCTGCAGCCCACTGTGACAACAACAACAAGTAAAGGCGGGGCCCTGTGCGGCCCCCAGAGGCCATCCCTCCGTGACGGTCTGCACGCTGCCCAGACGGCTGCACGCTGCCCTGGCCCCTCCCGCGCTGGCCCCTCCCTGTCAGCGTCGCTGTTCGGCCCCCCTGTCGTAGCCTGCCGAATGGTACCAGCACACGGGTCCATTGGCTGCTTCTCTGACCATCCTAAAACCCCACCAGCTGTCGCCGCCAGGGCGCATTCGCACCTTAGGCAGCTTCAGCGCCTGTCCAGGGAGGGTCCTGCGGGAGTAGGTTGCCGCGTTCGGGAAGTCAGTCAGAAACGGGATCACTCAAACGGAACGAAACGAAACGGGATCAATCCGGGTGATTGATTCCAGGGAAGCCAGGGGAGGCGCCTGGGGCCCCTTCAGCACAAGATGCAGTGCATGTGGCTGGTAGACACAGGGCGTGTAGGGCCCCGCCTGCTTGCATCCCGCGCGTAATTCCAATGCCTGCCGTCATGGCGCGGATTCCGGACTATAAATATGTCCACGGCCCGCGCTCACAGGGGCTGAACGCGTTCAGCGGAACAGCGCTCTTCCTTCAAAAAGTGGGCTTACTTGGCGCCCGCCCAGACCTCGTTGCGCAGCATCTCCTCATTAGCGATGAAGCGGCCCGAGGGGTTGGCGGAGGTGGAGATGGAGGTGGTGCGAGGGGGAGCCGCCTGGCGCGGCCGGATGCGCCACCACTCAACCTCGTTCGGGTCCGGCGATTGCCCACCGCCATCTGGTGTGTGTGGGGCCGGGTTTGTCGGGAAGCGGGCAGTCGTGCGAGGGGCGCGGCCAGGTCAGCAACCCGTTATGGAGTAAAAACGCTTGAGAGGAATGGAGAGAAAGGGTGGGTTGAGGCGGAAGGCTAGGTGCAGAGAGCGCGGTGGGGTCGGCCAGGGGGATGGTGCACGGACTTGAATGCACGCACAGCCACGACCAGGCTTTCAACGCCAGGGCAGCGGTATGGCGAAAGCGCGCAAAAGGCAATCCCAAAGGTTATACATGTAGACACTCGCTGGTTGTTAGGGTTAGAAGTGTTTAGGCGCTCCGTCGCGTCGCGTTTACGAGGTCATAAGCTTGCAGCTTTTAAAGACGCAATGGGCAAAACTCTGACCACTAATACAACAAAGCTAATGTTAAACCACGTAACATGAGAGGACAATAAGCGGTAGTGGCTATGCGTCGACATGAATGCCTTAACTAGCAACTCGACGACTCACCCGACTCGCCCCCTGACCCTAGGAGGGAATCAAGCGTAGACAACGCTTTATCTGATCGGTCGCCATCCTTCTCTGCCCAGGCAAGGCATAGCTTGCGCCCCAAACGCGAAGTTGGTCGTCCGGCTGCAAACCTCGCTGACGCGATACGCTCATTTCTGAGAAACAGCTGAGACATTTCCACCCTAAGGCGCCGGGAGAAGTTGAAATGCGGTGTCAATGAACGTAGGGGAAGACAGGGTAGCGGTTTCAGATTCTCCGTATTTTTTAGATCCACAGGGTCGGCAGCGTACACTCGCTCGTTGAGGTCAAACCACCCAGTCGGCAATCGGTTCTCCTCAAGACAAACGGCCTGAACATGTGTCCATGCAGTTTGCGGTAAGCTGCAATCCAGAGTCCGTTCGTGCACAGCTTCCGGTACGACCCTGCGGTACGACCCACATTGACCCACCGCCGCCGCAAACCTTCCGCAACACAACCCAGGTTGAGCTGCTTACACATCGTCGGGTAACGGCCAATCCACAACCTTTCTCCCCAGCTCAATAATATGCCTTTGCTGTTACGCCTCCGTTCGCCCACGGCTGTGTCGGAATAACGCTGCACGGACTGCGCCCCTGACGTGGCGCCACGCAGGCACAACTGCAGGCCGTGGCCGACAGCTGCCGACAGTCAACGCCCAAAGGCACACCCAGACAACAAGCCGGCGTCCACCACGACAGCCAACACCCCACCACAACCCACCTGCAGCTCCGAAACCAATCTCACCCGATGTTGTTGTATTTCCAAAATGGGTCTCTCGAGGAGAGCAGTAAGCCAGGTCATGCATGTTCTCATAATGAAATGCATTATCCATCAATTCTTGAAGGAGTCGTGGCGCCATGCCATCAATGAATATCTCAAGACCGCACTTTGGGACAATCTCGCCCTGCCAGCTGCCACTAACTGCCGTGCCCGCGACCCTCCCAAACGCGCCCAGCTCCTGTCCTCAACTCCTCATGGGAAACTACTTAAATCCTCCCGCGAAAAACCTCCCCTGTGGAGCCCGTACCGTATTTATGGACAATCGCAAAAACAACAACCAGGCGAAACCAAAAACGTGCCCAGATCGGAGGGGGAGAAGCAGCAGGGCGGATTCCGCATCACGGCCCTGGCATCGCGGCACAGCCACCTGCAGTTCAGCCACGCACGCCCCAGCCGTGGTTCAATCCAACTCGTAAGCCCGCCAACATGCAGGGATCAGCCCAGCCATGGCACAGTCCATTTTGCAAGCCAGGAGAACGCACTCCGCCCGCATCCCGTTGGGCCCAGATCCGATGGGCTCATCGCTTTTCTCCTTTGTTGTTGCGGCGCCCCGGCCCGCAAAGGCTTCCACAGAACAAATATGCGGAACCCACTGCATCCGCGATGTCGCGATGTCGCGCAGCTGTTCTCACGCTCTTACTTCTTAATGCCATTACGTCTCCTCCCTCTTGGTGGTTGCAGTGCACGCACATGCCCAGCCTGGTCCCACAGCCCCATGCGCGATACCGCGCACGAGCAAAAAATTTATCCTCCGACAATCACGGGCCGCATTGCTCGACAGTCTTGCCTCCACCACCCTTCGAACCTCACAACCTCTGCCCCCACATCCCCACAAAACCTAGTTTCCAGGCCCATCTAAATCCCATAATCGCCTCTGTCCTGCATGCGGCGGCCACTGACTTGCAACAAGCAGCCCACCACCCCCTTACATGAGCCCACAACTCACGAATGGACACATCACAACACATCGCAAGCCCGCGCCCTGAGTTCGTCCAGTCAGCCCCCGTGTTATTTGGCGCCGTGTTATTTTGAGTGGGACTCCTGCACTTTCACCCACGTATGCCGCATATTGGGAAGAGGCGTCCAACGGGCCGGCCACCCCGCTCGCTCAACCGCCCGCCAGCCCGCTCGCTGTACAGGTCACTGTGCGGCGCGCACAGTCGTACCATGTACGGCTCCTCAGGCTGGGAAGAGCAGCAGGTATTCGAATATGGCGGGCACCTCTCCGGAGCTGCGTTTGGCATCGGGGGCGGTTGCGGGGGAGCGGGGGCGGGGCATGTCGAGGGGTTGGAGGGACGCAGGGTCTGATCGCAGCCGCCCCACTCTCGATGCAGTGTCGTACGCAGGGCAAGCCGAAACTGCGCAAGCGGAGAACATGCCACCCACGCCAACCTCGTGCCGCGCGGCCAGTCAAGCGCGGCAAGAACGGCTGCGTGAGTGCTGTGCGCCAGTCAGAAGCTGCAGGTCGGGGTGGCACTACCGTAACACGGCCTCGGCCGTCAAACGGTACACGTGCCCGCAGCGGCCCCCCCACCAGTCCCCACCTCACCTGTTCGTGCCGTCGGCCGGCATGGCCCCCCACGCCGCCCCCGGCTGCATGCCCGGGTGCGCGAAGCCTGCCGACTCCAGCATTTGCCGCGCCGTGCGCACATCGGAGGGCGCCGCGGGCTCGGGGAAGCCCGACCCATGGGTCGCAAAGGGCGCCCGTGGCGGCAGCCGTGAGCCGTGGAGGCCCAGGGCGTCTGGCTGCTGCTGGAGGTGCCTGCGTGTTGTCCGCAGTCAGGAGGCACGAGCGGCAGGGGGCCGGCAGGGGAAGGCAAGAGGTGGGTAGCGAGTTGGCAGAAGCAAGGTGGGACCAGCAGCCGTCGCAGCAGCGGGCTACGAGGAGCGCAGTGCGGGACAAGCTCCTCGCGAGGAAGGGTTAGGGGCCATGCTCGGGATAAGCGGTTCCCGACCGTACCCGTCCGCGGGACCGGGTATGTGGGGCTGCGCTTGCGCTTACCCCTTTTGTGCGCCAGCGGCCGCCGCCAGGCAGACAGCCGTGAAGGGCAGCACGGCCCCGCGCAGCGCCGGGAAGAGGCGGCTCCGCAGCGCAGACCAGTGGGAGAGGGCGCGGCGTTGGGAGGCGCCCTCTTGGATGAACGCGGCGTTCTGGGCTTCCCGCGGCGAGGGCAGCGGCATGCGACCGCGAGACGCCCTGTGGTGGGTGGCATGTTGCAGAACGGAGTGACGGGTCAGGGCCAAGGGGAAGCAAGGGGCATCGCGCGGATTCGGCCCGCGGCTGAATCCACGCTGGCCCGCGGCTGCGCACGTTCTCTGGGCTCACCGAGCGAGAGGAGCGTCCGGCTGCACGCTCTGCTTGTTGGCCCGTCGCTTCACCTGGGGGGACAAGGTGTTGCGTTTCAACGGGCGCGGAGGAGGTAGTACGGCCTTGGCCTGACTCGAACCAGCATGCTTACCGCTGCCGCCGAGATGGAAAACGCCTTTCCATCAGTTGCACGCCGAGCTGTGGTTGCGGCAGCCGTGCTTGTTGCGACGGCCGTGCTCTGCAGCGTCATGGTCGCTGCACGCCAGAGTAGCAGGACCGCTGGTATGTGATGTTGGACCTGTCTTTCAATCATTTTTCCTGCCTCGATAGCCCAATCGATGTCTTATGGCGCGAACCGTAAAACAATTGCACTTTTGGCCGAAAGCTCTGAACTCTCAAAACGCCTTCACATACACGGTGGAAATCTTGGGCAGTTTATGATAATAAAATAGGCCTAAAATCAACTTTGATTGTGCGATAACCTAGGCCCGGGGACTGGGGAGGGTTTTTCAGTGTGTCTTTTTGCGAGGACCATGCTGTTCACACGTAAAATCACACTTATAGCTCACTTATCTACTCCATTAAACTTGTGAAATTATGGGTCATCTTTCATTTTGTCGCGCCTCGTCACACAAGAAGGCGCCGTAGCGCCAATTCTGGTACAGCTATTTAGTTGCACAGCACGCGAAGGTTCTTCCTCCTTCGTTGGACCAAGCTGCAATCTGCAATTGCAACGCACGCAGGCCATAACAAGCAGTAAGGAGAACCGATGGCGACACCAAACAGCGTTGCAACAAACAGTCACTGCGCCGGGGCTTCAACAACGCAACAACCCCGTCGGCCTCCACAGGTCCTCTCACATGCCAGCCACTGATGCTTCAGTGCCTTCATCGGACCTGCAAAGCCCTGAGGAGTCCAACAGGTGCCACTGTGAGATCGCGGATCGCGGAGTGCATAGACCCATGGGTCACCACTCTCAAGGTAAAACACACTGAAACCCCGCCTACACTGTGGCACCGCCAGTCCTAATCAATCCGTCAAAATTGGCGCGTCTCCTCCTCCGTAATTAGGCCATAACAAACCTGTCCTCCTGTCCTTGGAGTCCGTATTGCGCGTCCCATTCGTTTTGTTCACAGGCTTCACCCACTCATGCAGTTTTGCCCCCCGGTTGAATCCGGCGTTTCTTTCGTTTCGGGCCCCCGCGGCCAGTCCCACAGACACCCGGCCCTGGCGGTGTCATCACAGCACAGCAGCACCGCAGCTCCTCAGCCTGTACACTTGCAACCGCCAGCCCCGCCCCGCCTTGCTTGTGTGTGAGCCAACCACGCCGAGCGAGCAGCGCCAACCAGACGACCGACGGAACCCCCAAACCATGTACGGCACCAACGCCATGTCGCAGAACCGGCGACAGCTTCGCTCTTTGAGTGACCGCAAAAACGAACGCCAACCGATGAATGGGTTTTCAGGTCTCAGGTCCCGCACGCATACCAACACCGTCTCCCTCGAAGGGTCCCACCCTAACCTCCCCTTCAACAGCTCCCTCAAATTCCCCTTTCCGACCCCTCAAAGGCGAGACTCTTTCGCTTCCAGACGAGCATCAAGAGCATTCAATTGCCGCGGATCCATCCATCCATCCATCAGCCCCAGCTATGACTCGACTGACCCGGGCTGCTGCTGCCGCCGTACGGTGCGTCGACTTGCGTCGCTGTTGCTTGCGCCCGCCCGCCACGTGCTGTGTCGCATCGCGTCATCGTCGCATCGCGTCGTCGGCCTCGTCACTCGTCGAACTCTTCACTCGTCGAACTCTTCACTCGTCGAACTCTTCACTCGTCGAACTCTTCACTCGTCGAACTCGTCGCTCGTCAGGCCAGCACGCGGTTGAATGCCATGAAGAGGCCCACGAAGATGCCGCCAAGCACCACCGCCACAACGGGAGAGGCGTAGCCCTGGGAGGAGGCGCGGAGGGGGGGGCGCGGTCCGCAGCGCCCGCGACACGGGGCCGGCGTACGGCGCGTCATCACCACGTGAACCGTTGCAACTGTCTGCGTCATATGAAGTACCGTACCGTACCGTGCCGTACCGGCGGCAAAGGGACGCCCAGCCACCACCCAAATGCTCACGCGCGGACACCCAAAAAGACACGCACACGCACACACACATACTCGCATCTGTTTCTTTGCTCAGTACTGTATCGGTGGGCGCGTTGGGCATCTGCCGGAGTGGAGCTTTGCCATGCTGCTCCACTCTCCCAAGGAACGGAACCTCCGCTTTGCTCTCTTGCTGTATGGTGGCCCCAGAGGGATATATAACACACTCACACTCACACACACTCACGCACCGTCCCTCACCTGCAGCATCTTGATCACCTCGCTGTACCCGATACGCCGGTCCTCCAGCCGCTGCAACACCTGCACGCACGGACGGCGGTAGGGCAGCAGTGAAGGGGGACCGCAGGGGCCGCGGGGAATGGATTCAGGAACAGGCCGGTTGGACTGGCCATTGGCGGTATCGGTATCGGAATCGGAGCAACCCGAAGGACCCAAGCGGCCAGGTGCATCACCCCCACCCCAAACACACATACGCACACACACAGACGCCCCCATGGTCGTGAACTCGGGCTTACCTGGGGCGCGGACAGGAAGGTCTTGGGCAAGATCGCAGACAGCAGTCCGCCCACCGCCTCAGACAGCCAACGGAAGCCCTGGGGTGGGGTGGGGTGGGCACGCGGCACATTGGGGTTGGGAGGGCAGGGACAGGGCCGGGGCCGGGGCCGGGGGAGAGGAAGGGGGCCGCGTCGGTCAGCGGCTGCCTGCTGGGCTGACTGGCTGCCTGCTAGGCTGCCTGCTAGGCTGCCTGCTAGGCCAACTGGCTGGCTGGCTCAGAAGGTGTTGGGGGCTGCCGGTCAACCCGCGCTACGGCAGCTGGCGTCGCTGTCGCGGCCCGCACTGTCCCCAGCAGGGTTCGAACACGGCATCGCCCCGGTCCTCCCGCTTGCGCCCAAGTCAGCCAGTTTGGCTCCACCCTCCGCCCAGCCCTCCCCTTCCATACGCGCTTGCCAGCCTCCAGCGCTCCTCAACACGCCGCCACACCCGCCCTCCTGCTGCTCCTGCCCCTCCCGCCCCTCCTGCTGCCCCTCCTGCCGCGCACCTGCGTCACTTGGGCGCTCCAGGCGTACCACCAGGAAGCGAACTTGAGCCGCGCGGCGCGCTGCGGATCACGCGTCAGCTGCCGGGTGGCCGAAGCACAGGGGGGGCAAGGAGGGGGAAAGGACCCACCATCGCGCTTCCGTTAGCCGCAGGATCAGCCGCGCCAGCTTGGCCGGGTAGCCACAGCCCTGGCTCTGTACCCCACGCTGCTTCCCAACCGTGGCCCAACCTCGTGGGGGCGTACCCGCCAGACCGCCCTCTGGGCTCATCGCCACGCCCCCAAGCACACGCCCTCCCCTCCTCCTTGCTACCGTTACAACAAAACCGTCGCAGGGCATTTATCCTGTCTCCAGGCAGCGCTGTGCAATCGCAATCGCAATCTCGCCCTCCAAGTCGCACTGGCTCCCGCAGCCGGCCACACCCTACCTACCCTCCGCCCCCTCCCACCCCCCCACGCACACGCACACACACACCCCCGCACTGCCCCCCCGCACCTCAATGAACTCCAGCATCTGCATCGCCATCACCGCGTCGCCCCGCACGTTGGAGTACACCTCCGGCACCTTGTCCAGATCGTCCTGGGGAGCGGCGTGAAAACGGCGGGAAAAACGGGAGGAAAACGACCCGTGGGTCACCACTGATGGCTGATGGCACCGTGTCTAGGCGGCGCTAGCAGCTGGCTTGTGCCCCCCTGTGTGTGTTTGTGTGTGTCGTCATCACCCCATCCGCGCCTGCGCCCCCAACACCCGCTGCGCCCGCTGGCCCCGCCCTTCTCCCCCGCGCGCACCTGCGCCCCCCGCAGCACCAGCGCCAGCGTCCGGATGCTCTCCACCGCGGCGCTGGGTCCCTGGCCCAGACCCACGGGTCCGCTGGCGCCCGTCACCGCGTGCGCCGCGTCCCCCACCAGCACACAGCGGGGGCCGTAGAACTGACTGCACTGCAGGATGGCGGGGCGGCGGGGCGCGCCGGAGGAGGGAGAGGTCACCTGCACGGGGGGAGGCAGGGAGGGAGGGAGGGTCCGCAAGGGGGGGTTATCCACGTTTAGGCCGGAGCCCGTGAACGGCAACGCGAGCCTGTTATATAAAAGAGCATCTCACTCCCTGACACCACACCCCACCTGCTCCCCGATCGCCGCCGCCCACTCGGGCGGGAAGCAGCCCGGGTAGGCGGCCGCCAGCTCCTCCGACACCGCCGCCGCGTCGTCCCACCGTCGCAGCCCCGAAACCACGCCCGACGGCGCGCCGTCCAGATCGATGAACAGCCGTACGGATGGCTTACCGGGGCCCGACCAGTCGTACACGTACTCCTGCGCGGAGGGAAAGACAGAGGCCTGGTGAGAAGACGAGGGGCCATACGACCCGGAGGCCGGGAAGTGTGTAACAAGCCGTAACAAGCAGCAGCAGCAGGCGACAACGGCAACTTGCGCCTGGCAACTTGCAACTTGCAACTTGCGACATGCGTGGGGAGGGAGGGGAGGGGAGGGGAGGGGAGAGGCGCTGGCCAGCCACGCCGCCGGGCGGTCGATCGAGGTGCGGGGCGCGGCACCAGCAAGATCACGACCAGGACCACGACCAGGGGCGCGGCCCGCGTGTGCCTGTGTGTGGGGGGCGGGGGGACGGGTCGGACTGTGTTGCTCGCTGGGTCGTGTGTCACTCGGGGGTATCGGGGGGGGGGGCAACGGTCGGCGCCATACACACACACGTGCCTGCGGCCGGTGCGTGAAGAATCCCGTCAGCGGCTCCGCTGCGGGGCGGGGCAGTCGCGACACGGCCTTAAAGTCCGCCTCCTCCTCCACCGGCCGGATGACTCCGAAGTCCTTGACCTTGGCCTGAGGGCCGAGAGGGGGAGAGGGGGGGAGGCAGGTGGGACGGAGGAGAGGTGGGGCTTCGAGTGTAGGGCAAAGGCAAGCCCGACACAAGGCTCCGACACACACACACACACAGGAGGGCGGTGCCCTCACCCTAGAATGGGCCCAGAAAGCCCCTCACACTGCAACATACATACACCAGCAGAGGCCCCCCACTGTCGCGACCGCACCGAACCAGCCAACCGCAGACGACTGCTGGCGACTTCTGGCTGCTGCTGCTGCTCGGGCGGCTGATTGCAAGTCCGACACCGACCCGCGGGTCGGCGGCCGCCAGGCTCGGGGCGCACCTTGAGTATCCGCCGCACGGTGCTCTCCAACCCGTCGGCGCCCACGAGGAGGTCGTACGACACCTCCTGCTCCTGCTCGTCCGACGTCGTCACCGCCGCCGCCGCCTCCGTCGCCGCCGATGGTGAGTCGGCGGCGGCGCTGGGCCGTACACCCGCGACCCGGTTCTTAAACTCCGCGCGAGTTAGCTCTGCGGGGTGCAGGCAGCGCGGCGCGGGGGCAACGCTCATCCGCTCCGCCAAAACCCAAATAACCCAGACAACTCGGCTGTAATCGGCTGTATATCCGGCTGTATTCGGCAGCTCTACGGCAACGCTTTCCAGCTCCGTCTTTGTGTCGCTCACCCGTGTTGAAGTGGAAGCGCACACTGTCCGGATAGCGCTCCTCAGCCGCCCGGATGACGTCGCTGGCCAGGCCTGGGTGCAGCAGCGACCCGTGGGTCAGTCGGGGTGCGTGCGTGCGTGGGTGGGTCAGTCGGGGTGCGTCGAGAGGGGATTGGAGAGCGCGCTGGACAAGCATAGCTGCGCGGCCGCAAGCCGGGGGGCATACTGTGCTGCCCTTGTACGACAGACGGACAGAAGCTCAGAAGCAGGTCACATTGGACGGTCAAAGAGGAGGAAGGTGGCCCCGTCAGCATGTGGCACGCATCAGATCCCGAGCCGCTTACTCCACATCCCCGACCCACGGGTCTCTCTCTCCCTCTCTCTCTCGTTCAATAACAACACAAACCTCCCGACCCACACGACCCACGGGCCACGGACTCCCCTAACCCCTCCTCCCCAACACACATGCATACATACACGGGAACAAATAACATCCATAAGCACAAACACAAACATACACACAGCCCTGCGGGCCCGTCGTTCGCCAACGTCGCCAACGTCCCCAACGTGGGTCAACGTGGGTCAACTCATTCTGCCGCGGCTCCGACCCACCTGAGCGGTCCGTCACAAAGGCCCGGCGGTAGGCACTGGTGGAGTCGATCGGTCGCAGCCGCCGCCCCACCACGTCCCACACCCCCCTCAGGGGAGTGGCGGTGGGCCCTATGCGCCGCTGACCCTCCAACCGGAGCTCCTCGAACGCGATGGCGCCGCTGCCGTACAGGGTACGGCACGGGCGGGGCGAAAGGATGCGGTGGGGCGAAAGGATGCGGCGGGGCGATGGCGGATTAATGGATGGCGGGGAGCCGAGATGGGGCCGGTCACACACTACGGCCGGAGCGGTCCCCGTAACTCCCCGCCCGCCGACGAGCAGCAGCGATCAGCGCCCGCCGCCTCCCTCCGCTGTCTGTCTGCTCCCTCCGCCTCCGGGGTGCACCGTCAAACGTCGCCTCTGTTCCACCGCTGCGGTCGCACCTTGATTACGGCCCCTTCCTCCTTCTCTCTCTCTCTCTTCCTCCCTGCCTTGGAGCCACCCACCACTCCCCACCACCCACCGGCTAGTGAGTACGAGCGGCACGCTTGCGGCGTCGCCCGGCGACGGCCGCGGCCCCTTGTCGTACACCTCCACTCGGTATCCGCGCATGGCCAGGTAGTGAGCCGCCAGGGCGCCAGTCGGGCCCGCGCCAACCACCACGGCCGTTAGGGTTTTTGGGTCCCACCTGTCGTACAGCATCGACGCGGCGTAGGCGGACGGCCGGGGCGGCGGAAAGTGAAAGCGGTGTTGCCACCCCCAGGCGCGTTCACTCGTGTTTCCATCCAACAGACCACCCATTTGTTGCAAGTTGGATGGCGGCCCTATCCGTCCGTGGCAGCTCCTGCGTAGGCGAAGCTGCGGCCCCGAGCGGCGACGCCACGCTGTAGCCGTTAGATTCTCATGCCCGCGACCGAAGGTCGACAAACCCACGGCCGCAAGCGCATATCCCGCGTACAGGACTTTGCAGCGCGCCAACATGATCGCTGTGTAAATTGTATGGCCCCGTGCTGCTTGCTCACCGGCGGCCCTCCTCCTCTTCCACCTCCGGAGCGTCCATGACCGGGTCTGCAAACGTTTCGGCGATGATGCGTGTCCGGGGTTTCCCGGGATGATGATGAGCTGATCGTGCATAGGAACTGGCAGCAGTCACGCTGTTCCAAATGCCGGTGGGCGGTCCTTTTGCGGTGCGCGGCATTGGGTTGGCGGCAGAGCAGGTCACAACACGCTCACTCCCATGTCTACTGTAACTGCAATTGGGAGAGTGACATGAGGATTGAAGCAGCATTGTTGCTTTAGCTGGTCAGGCCGACGCCGATCGGCTAGAAGAGTATGAGCTGTGTTACAACGGTACAAAGCATTCAGGCTTATCATAACATGGTTGATTGCCTATCCGCCTATGTATAACTCCCCCGGCAACCTAACTGGAAACGTGTTAGATACGGCCAACTGCGGTCCGGTACCCCAATACGACGCACAACAATACAACGCCCTGCGTTGATAGACAGCGTCAGCGTCCCACCCTACAGAGATACAATTATGATAAGTGATTAAAATGTATTTGGCTTGTTATGACACGCATACAGCTCAGTTGCCGAGACCGTAGTCCGAACCGTGCGGTGGAATCGGCGAAGTTATTGCGCAGGCTTAGGCGCCGCTCTATGTGTCGAAGCCTTCCGCACGTTATGGAGGCGTCCTGTTGATTATTGGTAAATGTGTTCTGGGGCCGACCGCTGAGTTCAGCCTAAACCTTGTCGGCATCGAATTGTGGTGGCCGACGACGATGATTTCATCTGTTGCCACTGCGGCAGCAGCTGAGAAAATTGCTCAAGAGCAGAAGCGACGGCGACAGCAACTCCTAGGCGCCGTTACCAATGAGGAACAGCAGCAGACCTCGCCTTCGTCGTCCAGCGACGAAAGCGTCCTGGACGCCCCTGGAGGAGTGGATGCCGCCCCAGGCATGGTCCGAACGCTGGAAGCCCATACGCAGCAACCTGCAACCGGTGCGGCCCTAGGTGCACCGGACGTACTCAACCGCAACGATGCGGACCAACACCAGCAGCAAGTCGACCGCTCGCCCGCGACTCCTGCA
This sequence comes from Pleodorina starrii, assembly GCA_030267565.1. Lineage (NCBI taxonomy): Eukaryota > Viridiplantae > Chlorophyta > Chlorophyceae > Chlamydomonadales > Volvocaceae > Pleodorina > Pleodorina starrii. Next base: position 1,399,619 of record BRXU01000005.1, on the reverse strand, counting down.
GCTGCGCATGCCAAGAAGCAGCTCCAGCAGTTGTTGGAGCCCGAGCCGGCACCCGCTACGGCGGACCGTCAGAACCCCGCACCGCGCGGACCGCCATCCGCGGCACCCACAAACCTCGTCGCGCGGCTTGTTGACGCCATTCTGACGCTCACCAACGAGCGTTTCGGTGCCAGCTTGCGAGTGCAGCGGAGGCAGGCCGATGAGGTGGTGCAGGGCGTGGCGGAGGCGGTGGAGGAGAGCGAGCGGGGGGACACCAGCGTTTCGCTCTCCCTCGCCGGGACAACGCAACCCAGCACCGGCACGCCGCAGGACACTGGGTTACGCGCGCCCGTGGGTCCCAGATTCGCGGACGAGGTGGAGAACGTGTTCAAATACGACCTGATGGGTAGGTGCCAGCTGCCAAGGTGGCCGGGTCCGGTCCATTGTCATCATGGATGGGGTTGGAGCTGAGGGTGCGGTGCTGAGCTGATCGTGAAGAGGAGCCCTTGCGAAGAAGAATCGCTTTCGACTGCAAGTGCAAAAGCAAGTCGAGGGAGCGCATCCGGGTGTGTTGTTTTGTGCGCGTGTGCGTGTGTGCTTGGAGGGGGGCGCTCTCGAGGGCTGGTGCTCGATCGTTGGGTTGGGTGAGTAGCGACCCAAACTGAAGCAGCCGCAGGGAGCGGCTGGCGCGTCGCAGCTGTTCTCGCGAGGACAAGGACGTGTCGCGGCGCACTGCCGTCACTCCGCCACAGCAGCAAGCAGGCCGCCCTCGCCGCCGCCCGCCCGCCCGCCCGCGCGCATGCCTCGCCGTGGGGGCGCGGCAGGCGAGGAGGCGCCACGCCAGCGGCGCAGCAACCCCCGCGACCTCTCACCCTAGGCCCTCCCCACCCCCGCTCCTCACCTTCGCCTCCCTCCTCCCGCCTGTGCTCCCCACCGCCCGGGTTCTGGGTCCGTTCGCTAACGTCGTCTCCTCCTCCTTCTCCACTGCGGTATTTTCTTTTTACCCACCGCCCGCCGCCTCCCGCCTCCGTGGCCACCCCCCTCTCAGAGGACAACCCCAACTGGAAGAGCTTCCTCACCTCCAGCACAGGTCTCAAGGCGCAGGCCTGGGAGGCGCGGCGGCAGGCGGCGTCCAGTCCGCTGCGGAGGGCGCTGTACAGCAAACCCCGGTGAGGCGGAGAGGGAAATTGGGGCGGCGCGAGAGATCAGGGGTCTGATGCGATCAGGGACTTCGGGCCCTGCCCAAGGGCACAGGGTGGGAGGACTCATCCCCACACCCCCACACGAGGTAGCCACCACCCGGTGAACGAGGTGGCCCCGGCCCTGGGGGGCACTACCCTCAATTTCAGGGTCTTCGTCTTCGTCGTTGACCCAGCCCAACTCGGCTCAACCCAATCCAATCCGCCGCCTGCCGTACGCAGGGAGTGGATCTACATGACGCTGTCGTACCCCGACCACTCCCGGCTGGCCCACTGGATCGGCGTCTTCATCATCGTCATCATCCTCCTCAACACCATAACCTTCTGCATCGAGTCCGTGCCGCGCTACGCCAACACCCCCGTCTACGAATCCCTCACGTGCGTACTCGGCTGCCGTACTCGGCCGCATGACTCGCGCTGGGAAGCGGGCGGGGTGTGTGCGGCCGTCAACACACCAGCGGCCACCCAACCAACCGGTCAACGACACCTTAACAAACAACCTCTGACAAGCTCCTCCTGCGCATTCATCCCGCACCTCACCGCACCCACCGCATCGCATCACACCGCATCACATCATACCGCATCGGGGCTGCTCCCCTCCCCTCCACTCCGCACCGCATCCCTCCACTCCCACTCCACTCCACTCCACCCCGCCTCGCCTCGCAGTGTGGTTGACTACGTGTGCATGGGTATCTTCACCGCCGAGTACGTTGCGCGCCTGGCCACCTGCCCCGACCTGCCCCGCTTCCTGCGCTCCCTCTCCAACCTAATCGACCTGGTCGCCATCCTGCCCTTCTACGTGGAGCTGTGCGTCAAGGGAACATCCACCGGTAGGACAGGGAGGGGGGCAGGGACAAGAAGGATGAGGACGAGAAGGAATAGGGCGAGGGCAACGGGGGGAGGCGGGAGGCGCTGGGCGAGACGTGAGGGAGAGAGAAAATGTGTGTGTGAGAGAGAGAGAGAGAGAGAACGAGAAAGGGAAAGAGAAGAGCGAGACGAGAGAGAAAAAGAAAGAGAGAGAGAGAGAGAAAGGGGAAGAGAGAGAGAGACAGGGGGAGAGAGAATGGAAGGGAGATGGGGACGGAGGGGGCCACAGCGTGAAGTCGGCCTGTCTGGGCTGATTGCTCGTCCCCCGTTGGTCGCGGTCGTCAACCCTCCCCCACTCTCCCCCGCGTTCTTCGAGGACACTGCGCGCCCGCCCCCTGCACCTCGTGCCGCCTGCTGCCGGGCTCCCCCGCCCCGCCCCCTATCCCTCCGTCCCCCCTATCCCCCCTGTTACGCCGCCGCAAGAATCAGAGGCGTTCCAGACTCGCGTGGTGCGGCTGCTGCGAGTCTTCCGAGTGCTGCGCATCGTCAAGACCATGCCCAAGTGAGTCAGCGGCGCGGTTTTAGGGGTGCGGTTTTAGGGTTTTCGGGGTTTTGGGCGCAAGCGCTAACGGGTGGCTGGCGCGCGGCGGCTCTTTGGCAGCAGCAGCAGCAGCAGACAGAAATGTGTGTCACAGGGGGGGGGTACACGGAACCAACCTGGGAATGCAGCGCTGCTGGAGGCGCCCGGGGGAGGCGAGGGGTTGCTCGCCGGGCCGCCGCGGTGCAAACCACCTTGCGGAACGGACGGCGGAGTTCCTGGGCCTAGGTTTCCTCTTCATCCATACCGGTACACACACATAGGTACACATACAGCACTTAACCGGCAGCGGATGAGTCCCGACCCGCAGCACTCCGCATCTGCCTTATTGCCTTCTGTCTCGCGGGGTGGGATGGGTTGCGGCCACCTGCCGAAGCTTCACCACGGCTCCCTCTATCTGCCGCGGACCCCCCCCCTTGGCTGTTACCCTGTGGCCCCTGGGGAAACGTTAACACGCCCACCCGCCTGACCCACCCAACCCGCCACGCCGTCTTCATCCCTTCGCTGCGGTATCTTCCTCCCTACCCCCGGCCCTGGGATGCACCCCTGCCACGTAGCCTCATGACTACCGTATTCGGACTGTGCCACTCCCTTTCCCTTTCCCACCCGGTCATGCTCAACCGCCCCCCTGCCCCCCTCCCGCCACCCTCCGCCCCGCCCCGCCCCGCAGGCTCCGCCACCTGACGCTGGTCTCCGACACTCTCCGCGACAGTCTGGAGGTTCTCATCATGTTGGCTCTGCTGCTGCTGGTGCTGCTGGTGGTGTTTGGTACCATCATCTTCTTCATAGAGCCAGACACCTTCGACAGCATCCCCCAGGTGGGTGGCTGGGCGGGTGGGTGGGTGGGCGTAGGAATGAAACAAAGGTGAAGTGGTGGCGGGTTTAGGTTGAGGATTAGGTTAAGGCACCACACAACCACACACACGCAGGAGTTATGCCCGATGCAGGCCATGCTCCACTCTCCCAAGGAACGGAACCTCCGCTTTGCTCCTTGCCCCCTGTGGTGGCCCCGTCTGAGGGGCGTTAATGGCACACGCAGCTCGCTCGCTAGCTAGCTCGCTGCTGCTGCTGCAGCGAGCGAGCTGCGCACTTTGACCGGATGCGCGGTCCCCTCCTTTTTTGTTGATACAACGCTCGCTACCCAACACCCCACCCAACCCTCTCCCACCCGCCCGGACTAGTCCTCTTTGGCCCGCCCCCCTCCGCTCCCTGCCTGCCTGCCGCCCACCCTTTCCGCCCACCCTTCCGATCTCGCGCCCACAGGCCATGTACTACGCGCAGACGACGCTGACCACGACCGGCTACGGCGACATCTTCCCCTTGACGCCCTGGGGCAGGTGGGTGGGAGGAGGGCTGGTCGGATGGTTGGGTGTGGGAGCGAATCGCGGGACAACCGAAGCAGGCCTTTCGTGGATTGCGATGGGTGGGTGGGGTCGGGGCAGGTGGGGGCCGCGAGGGCGGCCCACGCCGTGCATGGGGTTGGAGATGCAAGAGCTTATGGCGCTGTCCGCTCTGCGGGCCCGCCCTGCAAGGTACCTGCTCCAGTACCTCCGCAAGACGGTCGGACCTCCGGTCGGTCCGAGAAAACACGGCCTCCACCCCGTTCCGCACCCCCCCCCCATCCCCGCACTCCCCACACTCCGCACCTCCACTCCCCTCCCGGCCTGTGTTGGCGAGCTAGCAGCACTGCTCCGGGTCACGGGTCCGCCGACGTCGCCTCCGTTCCACCACCGCCGCGCTGCCCCCCTTTTTCAGCCCGCCCCACCTCATCCCACCTCATCCCACCCCGACCTACACGTGGATAACCCCCTCCCCGCGTTCCCTCGCTCCGGGCCGTTCTAATTACCTCCCCCGCAGATTCGTCGCCGGCGCGGCCATGCTGCTGTGCATGGTGGTTGTGTCGCTGCCCATCGCCGTTATCGGCGGCAACTTCAGTGAGAAGTGGTCGGACTACAAGAGCTTTATGGCGGCAGTGGACCGCAGCTCCCGGGTGTACCCCGCCGCGAGGTCGCTGCTGGCCGAGCTGGAGAGGTGGGTCGGGGGGGCTGGTGAGGCTTTTGAGGGGTGAAGAAGGAAAAGAGCTCGAGGGCCTGTCGAGGGGTGAAGGAAAAGCTGGAGGGTTGAAGGAAAAGGGCTCGAATTGCGGCGGAAGAGTGGACACCACGCGACGACAGCAGACGGGCAGGATGGGCATCAACCCCCGTCGGGGGCCCCAACGTGCCGTGCCGTATCCTCCCGATCGGCCAAGCTTGGTGCTTTGTCGTCGCCGCGTCGCGGTCATCGGCTCGGCTCTTCGTTTTTCTTCAGTCGATGCCGGCATTCCGTACCATTTGATGCCGGTCGTACAGGTACGAAGCCGTACTGGACGACGTCATGAAGCGGCTGCAGGAGTGCGAGGTGGCGTCGGAGAAGCAGCTGCGAGGAGTGCGGGAGCAGCTCGCAGCAGCGCGCGCCGCGCTGCTCCACGGCACCGCCGCTGCCAGCGGCGGCGGCGGCGGCCTGGCCGGCCCGCCCCCCAGCTCCGGCGGCGGCGGCGCCGCCGCCGCCGCCGTCGGCGAGCTGCCGTCGGCCAACAGCGGCGGGCGCCTGTTCGCCGTCGCTATGGACGCCATGCGCCGAATGCGCAACGGCAGCGGCGCCACCATGCGGCGCACGGGAAGCGTCAGCGCAGCGGCGGCGGCGGCGGCAGCGGCGGCGGTGGAGTCGCCGCGCGGCAGCGGCGCCGACCTCGCAGGGCTGGCTGACGTCAGCGCCCATGGCACCAGCGGCGGAGGCGGGCCCTACGACTTGCTGGAGACGTCGGGCCGGGCCAGTCCGCGGCACCAGCCGGATCTGCGGTCCGCGGCGGCGCTGACGACCCGCGGCGCGCCGCAGCGGCCGCTGGCGGCGGGTCTGGAGGAGGAGGGGGAGGGGGAGCAGGAGGCGCAGCGAGCGGGGGCGGGCCTGGGGTCGAAGGGACGGGGCAGCGGCTTCAGGGCCGTCGTGGCGAGGGTTATGAAATCGCACGCGCTGGCAGCTGGGCTGGCGAACGGCGCCGCCACGGCTTCGGAGGCGTCCGGCAGCAGCGGTGGCGGCGGCGGCAGCGCGGGTGGCGCGCCGCACACCACGCAAGCGGCGGCAGGCAACCCGTTTGCGGTGGCCGCGACGACGGCAGCGGCGGCGGTGGCGGCAGCCACCGCCGCGGCGTCGGGCGGGCCGGACGAGCCTGCTCCGTCCCCGCCGCCGCCGCCGCCGCCGCAGTCCAATGACACCTGCCACCCGCACAAACCACACGATCCGTCGGAGGACGACTTATCGCTGCAGCTGCCCCTCCCGCCGCCGCCGCCACCGCCGCCGGCGGCCCCGCCGCCGCCGGCACCGCCGCCGCACCCGCCCGCGCCGGCCTTTTCCCAGCCCTCCCTCGCCGCCGGCCCCAACAACGCCGGTCTCGCCGCGTCCAGCCTCAGCCTTAGCGGCCTGGCGCTCCAATTCACCAACTCCATCACGTCGCTCCTGGGCCGCTGGAATGGCGGCGGCGCCGCCGCCGCCGCCGCCTCCACCGCCGCGGCGGCGGCGCTGGATGAGTCCGCGGCGGCGCCGGCGCTTCCGATGGACCCCGCGGCGCTTGACATTGCGACCAGTAAGCTGGATCACGCGGCGGCGGGGTGCAACGTGGCGCGGGACCTGCGGGTCCGCTACGAGGCCCTCGCGGCGCAGGCGGAGATCCTGCGGACTGACGACATGCCGACCAAGCTGGAGAAGGTAGGAAGAGGGGAGGGGGGCAGAGTATGACAGGTTGACAGCCCCCCAAGAAGGCAATTTGACGGTCTTGGCAGCCGTAGCTGGAAGGGCGGGGGGCGAGAGGAGGCGGGCGGCCTGGTGGCCGGACGGCGGTGTTGGCCGGATCGTGTCGTCGTCGACGCCGGAGCCTGAGGCCCTTGCGCAATGACCTCCGCGCCCACGCCTGCCTTTGCCTTCGCCACTGGGGGCGTGCTGTGTTGTGGACCACGGTCTTTGCGGCCCACCAGCCAGCGTCCGCCGTTCCTCTGGAAGATCGGCGTCCCCATCAGCGTCCACGCGCCAATGCAAAACGGTGTGTGTATTTCTTACACCCCCCATCCCTCCCAAAACCCCCCGTGTGTATGTGCCTTGTACGGCGCAGCTGGACGAGCAGTACCGCCAGGTTCGCTGCTGGCAGGACGAGCTGGGCCCTATGGCCGAGCGCATGTGGTGTCTCCGCGACGCGCTCGACCAGCTGGCGTGGGCGCTCCAGGAAGGGGTGCCTGAGGAGCAGCGAAGCTACAAGCCGGCATGCGAGGCGGCGCGAGCCGCAGAGGACGAGGCTCTCGGGGTGGTGCGCCGCCGGAAGACCGCCGCCGCCGGCAGCGGCGGCGGTCTTCCGGCGGCGCACCACGCTGCCGCCGGCGTCGCCGCCGCCGCCGCCGGCAGCGGCGGCGGCGGCGGCGACGCCGTCGGCAGCGTGCGTGCGGGCGTCGGCGTCGGCGTCGGCGTGCATGTCAGCGCGGGCGAGGCGGCGAGGACCGATGGCGCGGCGGCGGCAGTGCTGTCGCTCAAGTGATGTGATGCGGGTGCAGGTGCACACGGAGGATGAGGGAGGATGGGCCTGGAGTGGAGTGGAGTGGTGCCAGGGCGGGAAGCTGGGGAATGCGGTTTCGGCCGGAGTGTGCGGCCGGAGTCTGCACGTGTCTGTCCCAGTGGGGAGGACACCGGCCGGCCCCGTCGTCGCGCCACGTGTCCCCGCATGTGCGCGCGTAGTCGTACATGCGTGCGTGCGTGCGTGCGTTACCGCCTGCATGTGCGCGCGTATTCGTACATGCGTGCGTGCGTGCGTTACCGCCTGCATGTGCGCGCGTATTCGTACATGCGTGCGTGCGTGCGTTACCGCCTGCATGTGCGCGCGTATTCGTACATGCGTGCGTGCGTTACCGCCTGCATGTGCGTGCGTATTCGTACATGCGTGCGTGCGTGCGTGCGTTACCGCCTGCATGTGCGTGCGTAATCGTACATGCGCGTGCGTGCATAAACGTTTATGGATGGGTGTGAGCAGGGCTCTATTGGGGATCTAACGTCATGAAGGTGCTCTTTGTTCGTGCGTCTGCGTGGCTTTGCACGGGCTCCAGGGATCGTCGGCCTTTTGCGGGGCCCCCAGGCCACGTGTCCCCCTGGGGTCTGTGCAGACGCAGGCTGTCGTTGGGGAGAGATTGTGAGGGCAGGTGGATCTCGTTCTCTTCTTCTTCAAACGGGGACAGTCATACCTCGTTATTACTAACAAATACAGAGGGGGGGCAGAGGCGTCTCGGAGTGCGTGTGTCCCACCGGGGCTCGAGGGCGGCGGCGGCGGCCGGGCGGTGGATTGCGCCGATGAGCCATGCGCACGGGACCTAGGTCTTCGGGTGCTTGATGTGTGAACTACACTGTCTTACGGGTGTGTGATATGTACTGTTGAACGTTGCACGCTTTGCTCCTAAACGCCGGAAGCAACGCGGCGAAGCGTCAGGACTGGGCCGCGTTGCTGCTGTTGTTTTGTGCACTTCCTCGAAGCACTGTCACCAGAGCGTGGGAGCGACACCGCGTGGCAGGCATCGCTAGGCGCCGAGTGTGCGGAGCACTTGGGGGAGGAGTACTTTGGAGTGTGTGCGGCAGTTTCGTTGTCGCGCGGCTTTGAGGAGCGCGGCGGCCCCGCTCGCCGCCTCAACGCTTGTTTGGGAGAGGGGGTGTCATGTCTGATGTCTCATGTGTGTTCCTGATTGACAGCAACTGTTTAGTGACTCTGCAAGAGCGGGACGCATTCGGTGCAGCACTTTGGCGACCGTTCGCCGAGTTTGGCTGGACGCGCCCTGACGCGCCGTTCTTGTTCCGGGGTGTGCTTCCCTCGACGGCGCGTTGTCCCCCTCCCGGTCGGACGGTCTCGTCCTCGTTCCGTTCGCCTCTCGATTACTCCGCAGCGATTCCTCTCTCTTTACTTGCTGTGTGACGTACTTATTTCACCACTTACTAACGCATCGTAGGGCTCATAACGCCGGCTTCATAGCGCCGGCTCACAACACCGACTTCGAAATCTTGACCGTACTTTGCTCGACATGCATTGTCCATGATCCAAAATCGGATGGATGGAATGGGCAGACAACACTGGATTGGGCTCGTCTGGCGCTGTATTGCGTTCTGAGGTCGTTGCCTGTTGACGAGCACGACGTGGGGGGTCAGGCGCCGATGGGGCCAGCGCGTTGCGCGTAGCGCAAAGGCCTGGCATCGTCGGGGTCGATCGTGTGAGGGGTCTTGTGCGCACGTCCTGCATGTAGCGTTGGGAGGAACATACCCTACATACGCGTGGGGTTGCATGGGTGTAAGCCCCACATAGTGGGGAAGTTTTGCTGCCAGTCGGTGGAGAGAGAACACGTGCATGATCTGGGGCACGGCGTGTTGTACGGTGTCCTGTGATGTACAAGCCGTATACTGACTGCCCGGACTGACTGTCAATTGCGCTGCCTTCTTGCGTTGACACAATGGTGGATTTCTCCCCGTCTCCCCGTTCATTTCAATTCCTTTTGTAAGGCCTTTTACATGTTATGTTATGTTACAGTGTGGGGGGCTTCTGGGCCCATTCTAGGGTGAGGGCACCGCCCTCCTATTGATTTAACAGCCACGAGTATGTTCGCTTTGAGCACCATCCACCACCGTCACACAGGCCTTTTACGCAGTAGTAGTGGTTACAGTTGGCACAAGGCGCCATGAAGCGCCGTTCAGAGGGTAGGGCCAGCAAGGGCAAGCGGGCCAAGCAGTGCTCTGCTCGTGCAAGCCCTTCAGGGCTGCCTGTACGACGGTTGTTTCAACCGACGAAAGTGAAGAATCCCATGGCCTCCTGGCTTGTTCAGCCACAGCCTGAGCGTGCGGTCATTGCCGAGGGCATGTAAATTCAAACCACTTCTAACCCTAGTACGCGACCTTACGTGTCTCCAGGGTGCAGGTATATTACCCCCTTCATGAGCACAGCCTGCCAAGGCCTGAACGAATGCTGAGTAGGCGAAGGGCGTGGACGGATAGGATCGGGCGTGGTCCCGGGCCGAGTAAATACCCTGCCGTACCAGAGGCCGCCGTACATGCCGTCCTCTCTGCCGACTGCGTTGCTTGCCAGCCGATTTCGGAAGCCGCCAAGCTGACTTCACTGAATATTTTTGCCTTTTGTAACCGTAACTAGGAAATTTCAAGTATTGAACACCACCATCCTTCTTAGGAGCAGCGACTATCGGTCCTATCGTCAAGGTTTTGTTGTAGAAGTATTGATAGGAACGGACATGCTAAGGAGTCCATAGTCGGTCCACGGACCATTTGGCGCGCAACGTGAAAGCGCGATTCCGCGGCCAGCAGGACCGTAAACATGGCGGAACCGGAGCGCAGAGTTGCGGAATTGGAGCAAGCGCTCCAAGCCGCAAATGCGCAGGTCAGGGCGAGCAAGGCAAACGCCGATCCCGCAGACAGGCTTCTCTCTTCAGCACTTTCAAATCCTCGTGCTTTCGCAGACGGAGGCAAATGAGATGTCGTATTCGCTTGCGCTCAAGGTACAGGCTAATGTCCGTCGTGTGGTCCGTGAGCAGGGGGTTATCGATTTGTCGTAACCTAGCTCCCGGACCTCCTGCCATCTGCAGCGCTATCAGCAAGATGAGGAGCGTTGGTCAGCAGAGAGGGGCCAGCTGCAGGAGCGGGTCGGGAAGCTGGAGGCGGAGCTGCAGCAGCGGTCGCAGGTGAGCTGGGTGAGGGGCCTTGAGCTGACGGGCGTGGCCGACGGCGTCGGTCCATGCCGCCGCCGCCCCCTTCCGCACAGGTTCAAGAGGAGCTGGCGCGGGTGGCTCAGGAGCTACGCGGAAAGCAGCGCGCCCTCGATGAGCTCCAGGCGGCGCTGACCGCCGCCACCGAGCAGCGCAACCACACAAACCAGGCGCTGGACAGCCTCCGGACTGTGTTGGCGGCGAAGGACGACGAGGTGGCTGCCCTCGCCAAGCATAAGACCGACCTGACCGACCTCGTACGGCAGCTGCAGACGTCGCTGAGCAGCAGCGACAGCAAGCTGCAGCTGGAGCTGCTGCAGACGCAGTACGACCAGGTATGCGCCGTAGCTCGCGAAACGGGCAAAGGGGATGGCACTGGAGGAGCCTCCTACCGAACCCTCAGCCTAGCTCAGCGCAACGCCTTGACTCTCGGCGCAAGCGGCCACTCGCAATGCAACTACCTGGGTTATGCGGCGGCCGCCGCCGCTGGTCGCTACTCCCATGCGTCCACCACCCCCTTCTGACACCAGCAATCTGCGCTGCGGCGTGCGCCGCCCCGATCCTCCCGCGCATAGGAGCGGAAGTACTGGGAGAGCAAGCTGAAGCTTTTGGAGGACGACCTTAACAACAAAAACAACGCACTGCTGGAGGACAAGAGGTGGGTGCGCCGAGTCGCGGTCCAGACTTCCATGGTCAGCCTCAACATGCGGGTGTGTTCGGGAGCCGCGTTCCGTGGAGTGGACCCGGACGTGCCTGACTGGGTGCCGATCGCGTGAACCCAAATCCTCTTAAACCTTGCGGAAACCGCCCCCGCCGCGGCCGTGGCACGGGTGACCGAAACCGTATGTACCCACTTCATCTGCCTGTCCTCCCGGCGATACCCCTGAACAACCCCGCGCAACCTCGCATCAATCCTGCATCAACCCCGTCTCCCGCAGGCGCGCTTCCGCCGAGCAGCTGGCTCTCCGCCAGAAGGTTTCGGAGCTGGAGTACAGCAACCAGGTGGCGGACGGCGCCCGCAGGCAGCTGGAGACGCAGCTGCGGGAGCTGGAGGGCTTCCTGCGGGATGCGCGCAAGTGGGTGGGGGCTCTGGGGGCTCTGCGCGGGGCGCTCGGGTGCGCGTTGGGGGCCTGGAGTGCCTTGCCAACTGGGCCGAGTGGGGCCCTCGGGCGGGCTTGGAGTGGTGGCGGGCGGGCGGGGACTGCACCGCTGACACCACACCTGGAAGGGACCATGCCATAGCACCGTCGCTGACGTTGCAGCTTTGGCGGCATTCCCAAAAAATCGCAGGCAAGCTCACGACTCGGAGCAGGCGAAGATTGACCTGGAGGAGCACTGGCGCCGGCAGGTGGGCCGGGCGGGGGCAGCGCAGAGGAGGGGGGAGCGGATCTCTTGTGTTACTTTTCAAGGGGAAGGAAGAAGGCAGGAAGCAGGCGGGAGACAGTGGACTGCGGGTGCAAGAGCTCGGAGCTGGCAGGAGGGAAGGGTGCGGGCGGGATGCGAACAAGGCGAGAGCACGCTTCCCCGCAGAAAAGCCGGGCGGGAGGCAGACGCGGGCGGAGGCATGGGGTCAGGGTCCAGGCTCCAGGGCGGACTGCCGGAGGGGGACCAAAAAGAAGATGCCGCGGCGAAGGAACGGCCCCTGCCCTGCCCTGCCCTGCGTGGCCAATCTTGTGCGTACCCGCAGGCGACGGAGTACCAACACTTGGCGGCTCAGCACCAGGCAGCGCGCGTGACGGCGGAGGGGGAGACGGCCGCGCTGCGGGCCCAGCTGGCGGATGTGCAGGGGCAGCTGCAGGTGGGTGGTGGCGCTGCTGCAGGTGCTGCTGCAGGTCATGGTGGGCGTGGGGCGTGGGCGTGGCACGCACCTCCTTACGACGGATGCGGATCGTTGAGAGCCGATTGCCCCTTGGGCCGTTGGGAGACTTGCAGGATGGCGGTATCGCCGCCGGTGCCGTGGGTGCATCAGGTCGCCCGCTCGGTCGCTTATATGGGCGGTCCGCAGGGCTGCGAATGCGGAATGCCCGTGTCGACCGTGTGAACCCAAAGCTCTGGTGCTCGCCGCTTTGACACCTTGACAACGCCGAGCTCCCCGCGAACCGCCATCTTTGTTACCCCACGAACGACACACACACACAGCTTATTGCATCCTGCACGACACACACGCAGCGACACGACGCAACCCACACACGCAGCGACACACAGCCGCCCGCATCGAAACATTAAGCCGTGTGCTGTGCGCTTGCCTGCCCGTCCGCCGCGCGCCGCCGCGCTGCCCGCCGCCGCGCCGCGAGTGCCGCAGCTCCTGCAGACGCTCTCCGACGAGGCGGCGTCCAAGCTGGACGAGCTGCAGTCGACTTCGGAGGCCGCGGCGCAGCGGCACCGGGCCCAGATACAGCACCTCCAGAGCGTCATCGCTGCGGCCATGGCCTCAGGAGACGTCACGGTGCTCGCCAACGCCGTTCCACCCGGGTCACCGGAGGCCGCGGCGGCTGCGGCCGCGGCGCGGGCCGCCGCCGCCGCGGCGGCTGGTGGCCGCGGCGCGGAGCCGGTGACGCCGGGGGTGCCGCTGGCGGCCGCGGCGGCAGCGGGCGCGGCGGCGGCGCCGACCCCCGGGTCGGTTGGCGGGGAGCGGGTGCTGCAGGGCAAGAGTGTATTGGAGGTGTGGGCCATGTACCAGGACATGGTAAGCCGGTGTTGGGGGGTTTTGAGGATGGAGAGGTGTGTATCGCGGCGGTGGAACGGAGGCGACGACGGCGAATCGGACACGGCAATGTCTTTACACCGCTCCATTCGTCCTGTCTCTCTCTCTCTCTCTCTCTCTCTCTCTCTCTCTCTCTCTCTCTCTGTGTCGTCATTGCGCCCGGGTTTCCTATCCATGTTGAACTCCTCAACCTCTCCAGCCCACCGCGCGCACTGTTCCTGCACCGTCCTTGCACTGTCCCTGCACCGCCCATCGCCCACCGGCGCCACCTCCCCGCAGCAAGACGCCTGGCACCGCGAGCGCGCCGAGGTGCGGCGGATGGGCAACTACATGGAGGCGGTCGCGGCGGAGCTGGAGGCCAAGATGGCCTTCAGCGCGCGGCAGCAGGAGGAGGCGGACAAGATGCGCGAGGCTCTGGACACGGCGATGGTGGGTGGCTGGAGGGAGGGAGGGATGGGTGCCTGTCTGTCTGTTTGCCTGCCTGCCCCGCTGGGTAGGTGGGTGGGCGTGCCCGGCTGGCTGGGCGGGGGGCACGGGAACCGTACGGATCTTTCCCGCCGGTGCTGGGCTATTGCCCTGCGCTGCTCTGGTCCCTGTGTGTCCGCTGTGTCTGGACGTGTTGACGTCCTCCCGTGTGTGTGTGCGCGTGCGCGTGCGCGGCCACCGTTGCCGTACCGCAACAGGCGACGGCGGCCACCCTGGAGGAGAGCAACCGGCGGCTGCAGACGTCGCTGTCCACCGCCCAAGCCACCCTGGAGCGCAAGGAGTCGGAGCGGCGCGCCCAGGACCAGACCATCCGCGACCTGAGCCAGCAGGTGCGGACCTGGGCTGGTGCCGGGACCGTGTCCTGCCGTGTCGTGCGTGGGTTCCGATTGCGGCAACGAGCCCCCTAGATGGCCATGGAGGGGCAAAATACAGCTGTCACGATCTGGGAATGGCTCGGGCGGCACCCCCGCCAGTCAGTCGCGAGATATGGATTCCACATGCGCGTTCCGCTCTTCGACGAAGACGTCGGGTGCGTTATGCCCGACGCTCGCCGTGCAATAGCTGGAGCCCGGTGTCTTCAGTGCAACCCGGACCCTCCCTGCCGAATGACGTGTGGTGCCACTTGACTTGACTTGACATGACCTGACTTGACATGACTTGACTTGACTTGGCAGGTCAAGGCACTGATGGAGGAGGTGCAGCGCCTGAGCGGCAAGCCCATCGCCCGCAGCGGCAGCATGGGCGGCGGAGGCGGCAGCAGCAGCGCCGTTGCCGACGGCGGCGGAGGCGGCTTCCTCAGCGCCGACCAGCTCCTCAACGCTGGTGACGTCATCAGCCACCGCCTGGTTACTTTCCGTACACTGGACGAGCTGGTGGAGCAAAACAGGCGAGGAGTCGCGCGGCCTGGGAGGGGGGTGGAGGGAGGGCTTAGGGTTTGGACCCACCGGAGCAAGCCGGCACGGACTGCGCGCCTGCGCCCTTCCCAAGCCCCTCCCTACCGGGTCCCCTTCGACAACCCGCCCAAACGCCCCCGCGTTGCAGTCCCGTCCCATCGCTGCGGTTTCTCCTCTATTGAACCCCAACGCCCCGCCCCCGGCCGTCCGCGCTTGTCTTGAGCCTGACGTTCCTTGACGTTCCAGCGCGCAACTCTCTCTCGCTCCCTCCATGCCACGCCTCGTCTGGTCTGCCCGCAGGCGCCTGCTGGCTCTGGTGCGGCAGCTGGGCGGCGAAAGCGAGCGCAGCCGGGCGGAGGTGGCGGAGGACGTGGCGCAGCAGTTCGCGGCGCGGGAACAGGGCTACAAGTGAGCAGGGCCGGGCAATCACGTCTCCTTGCATGTATTAAACCACGTCTCTTTGCATGTTTACGTGCATTTCTCTTCCGTCTGTCGCGCCGTAGGTCGGAGATCGCCGAGCTCAACCGCCTGGTTCTGGAGCTGAGCGAGGCAGCTAACCGCTCAACCACCCGGATCAACGAACTAACCGCCCGCGCCTCGGAGCTGGAGGCAGCGCTGACGGCGGCCAAGGGCGCGGCGCGCGGGGGCTCGGGCAGCGGTGCCACGCCGGCGTCGCCCGGCGGCACGCCGGCGCCGCCAGGCGACGCGGTGGGCGGCGCCGACAGCGGCGCCGCCGCCGCGGCGGCGGCGGCAGCGACGGAGCTGGCGCAGGCCCGGGAGGAGCTGAGTCAGACGCGGCAGGAGGTCAAGTCGATGGCGGACGCGATGCAGGCGCAGGTAAGGCGGCCACCCTCCCCCCTTGCTCAACAACGTCCGCAGCGTCTCATGATAATATAAAGGAGCATATCACTCCCTGACCCTCCCTTTGCTGGGTTCGCTCGTTTCGTTTTGCGGTCGCCGGACCCTGCCCTTGCCACGCGCGCTTGCGGCGGTCCCTGCGGCGGAAGAGTATGGCCACAGACCCACATGCAGTACTAGACCACTAAACTAAACCCTGAGCCCGCCCGCCGCCCGCCAGGTGAACGAGCTGCGCGAGAAGCTGGCGGCCGCTGTGGCCGAGTCGGCCCGCCACTCGGGCCGCGCCGACGACTGGCGGCAGCGGTGCGCCGCGGTGGAGTCGCTGCGCGAGAGCGAGATGGCCATGCGCAACGCGCTGGCGGCGGAGAAGGCGCAGCTGTCGGGGCTGCTGGCGACGGCGCAGCACAAGGCGGAGGTGGCGCAGCGGTCCGCGGACGAGCTGCAGGCGCAGGTGCGTTGTGTTGCGTGTCTGCGCGCGCGTGTGTGGGGTGTTCCATCACGACGCCTTTGCAAATCTTACCCGTCGCAAACCTTACCCCATGCGTGCGCGGCCACGTCCACATCCACGTGCACGTCCTCGCGCAGATCCGCTCCCGCATGGAGCACCATGTGGTTCTGGCGGCGCGTATGGGCGCCCAGAGCAGCGCCCTGGAGGAGGCGCGCTCGGCGCTGGCGATGGCGGAGGCGGAGCGCAACCGCGCGATGGCGGACGCAAAGGTGGCAGAGCAGCTGCGGGCAAACAGGTGCGCTGCGCTGCGTTGCGTTGCGTTGGGGAGGGGAAGAGGGAGGCGAAGGGGGAGGGGAGGTTAGGTGGAGGGGAAGGGAGAGGGGAGGTGTGGTGGAGGGGGAGGGGGAGGGGCAGGGCCTGTTGAGACTTCTTCTCCCTTCCCACCACTTGATTGGACTGTTCCCGTTACCCTACCCAACCCTGCCCTACCCGACCCGCCGCGGTTCCCTCGCAGCGAGGCCACCGCGGCCATGCGTGAGCGCGAGCTGGAGCGGCGGGCGACCGGCCTGGAGTCGGACCTGGCCCGTTTGCGTGAGGACCACGAGCGGCAGCAGACGCTGTTCCACCACTCGGTGGAGGCAGCCACCGCCCAGGTGGGGGGGCGGGGGCGGGGTGGGGGCGGAGGAGGGGCGGGAGGCGTGTTTTGTGAGTGACCGCGCAGGTTACGGGTGTGGGGCGGGGCAGGGGGCGGGGGGCGGTGTGTATGGGAAGCGTGCCGGACTGGCACGCGGGGAGATTGGTGGCCTGCCGGGCCTTGCGTTGGGCCTAACCTGGAGGCCGGGACGTATCTTGGAGCGGGAGGCCATTTGCCACGGAGCCGAGACCAATACCTGCGGGCAACGATGGCCGCAACCCTCAAAAATATCACTCACTCGCTCACTCATTCACTCTGACGCGCTCGGCCGTTTGGCTGCTATACGTTCTAACCACCAAACATCAACCGCCAACCGACACCCGCTGCCGCGCCCCACTGGCAGCTGCGTGAGGTGCGTGAGGAGGCTAACGACATGCGCCGCGCGCGCGACGAGGCGGAGCGCTCGCTGGCCGAGTCGCGCGGCGCGGTTTCGGAGCTGCGCGGCCGCGTGGCGGAGCTGCAGGCGCAGGTCGCCGACCTGACCGGCCAGCTGGCGGCGGCGCGCGGCAGCGGCGACGGCGGCGCGGCGGCTGCGGATATGGTGGAGGGCCAGAAGCTGCGCGACACGGAAGCGCTGCTGCGGGAGGCGCAGGTGGGGTTTGGCCTTTGGAGGCGGTCGTTGTCTCCCCCTACTAATGGAGCATATCACTCCCTGACCCCCCTACGGTACTTGACGCGCGGGCATTTGCCAACTTGGTTTCCATTGGAAGGTGTTCAGGACACCATCCGCTTTGCGTCCGCGTTGGCCAGCTGCCTGCCTAAAAAATACTGATTTCGAAATGTACTGGTGCTTGCCGCAATCGACAAGTACCATCACCGCATCTCACTCCCACCCGCCCCTCTCCCACACGCACGCACATACACACGCACATATACACGCATGCGCCCCCGGTCCTGCCCGTTGCCCCCTCTCATCGAACTCACCTCATCGGTCTCAATTTCTTCGGGCTCGTTTCCCTACCCCGCCCCGCCCCGCCCTCCCCTCCCTTCCCCTCCTCTCCCTCAGGCCGACCTGGCCAGCACCCGCGAGCAGCTGGAGGCTCGCAACACGGCGCTGGAGACCCTCCGCGGGGCGCTGGCGGCGCTGCAGGGCACCTACGACGCGCTGCGGGAGAGCCACGAGGCCACGCAGGCGGCCGCGGCGGCGCAGGCGGCGGAGGCGGAGGCGGCGCGCGTGGAGGCGCAGGTGTGGGTGCGGTCCAGGGAGGCAGGAGGCAGGCAGCGGCGACATGGCGGCGGAGGCGCCGCCAAACACCAGCTATATAACACCCCTCGCTTCGGCCTGGATGGCCCTGCCCCGCCTGCGTGGCCTCGTTGCTGCACCCCGGCTGGTTGCTGCACCCTGTACCCTCCACGCACCCGGCACCAATTCCCGCATCTCACCCTCACCCTCACTCTCATCCCCCCGCCCCTCGCTCCTGCCCCGCCAGGCCGCGCTGGCCGCCGCCGAGTCTGCCGCCGCGGAGAGCTCCGCCGCCCTGACTGCACTTCAGTCCCAGCACGAGGCGCTGCAGGCCAGCAGCGCAGCGGAGGCGGGTCGGCTGGGCAGCGAGGTGGCTCGCCTCAGTCGGGAGCTGGCGGACCGGGCCAGCCAGCGCACGCGCGCGGACGAGGACATTGCCCGGCTGCAGGTGGGCCCGCGGGGTGGGACATGGGACGATGGGAGGGGTGTGGGGCGTGGGGTGGGGTATGGAGGGCGGGGGCGGTGGCGGGGGCGGGGCGTTGTAACCAGGGAACTGCGCTGCTCGGAGGATGGATGGAGGGGACATGGGAGAAGAGGGTGTTTGTATGGATGCGCGGGAGGCAAAGGAGGATGGAACTCAGAGCGTGTTCGCAACCCGCATCCCCTGTTCCGTGCGTGATTTCGCGCGCCCGCCCTCTGCTGGACCGGAAACCGCACGCGCCGGGGGGACGACAGGCCGCCGTGCGCGAGTACCGCAGTCGCTACGAGGAGGCGGTGGCGTCGCACGCTCGCGACGTGACGGCGCTGCAGACCGCGGAGACACGGCTGGAGGAGACGCAGGCCACGGTCAACCGGCTGCAGGTGGGAGGACGGGGGCCGGATCGGGGGGGGTTGCGGGGAAGGGCCGTGGCGACTAGCGCGCACTAGGGGGGCCGGATCGGGAGGGGGGCGGGATCCGGGGATCGGCGAGGCTCCCTAGCTGCCTCCTACGATACTGTCACGAAGCGACTTCTGCCCATTCAACGCGCCTAAAGCCTTTCTCTCCCCCGATTCTGTTCCGTCGCGATACTCGTCTGCCTGGCCTTCCCGCCCGCTCGTGCGCCTGCCGCGCCGCGCCTGGCCTTGGGCTGTCGCGCAGAACGAACTGACGGCGGCGCTGAGCGGCTTGGACGAGCGCCTGGCGGCGGCGGCGCGCGAGAAGGAGGCGCTGGTTTCGGAGCTGGCGGAGGTGGAGGCGCGGGTGGCGGAGCGCGCCACCGCCAACGAGCAGTTGCTGTCATCGGTGCGCGGAGTGCTGGCAGCCACCCACCACGAGCTGGTCGGCATGTCGGCGGAGCAGTACAAGGTACGGCATGGCGGGCGGAGCGACGACATGGCGGGGTTACGAACGCGGGAGCCGGCGATTGCTGACAGTGCTTTTCTTTTTTTCTTCTTGGGCCGCGCAGGCGCGCTGCTGGGCGGCGGCAGGCGAGAAGCGCCGCCGCCGCCAGCCGGCCCCGCCCCGCCGCCCTGCTGATCTTTCACCAACCCGAGCACCATGGCCGCACTTCCCTCTCCCTCAACCCCAGCCCCGCTTCGTCGGTCCGCCTGTCAGCTTGGCTCATTGGACGGTAATGCCGCCCGCTCCCTCTTCCCGCCCGCTCCCCCCATCCGCAACCGGACCCAATGACCCAATGCACTCTCTCTCGCGCTCTCTCTCTCTCTCGCACACACTCAACACCCTCCCACCCTTCCGGGCCCCGCAGTCCCTGATGGACTACCTGGGTCGCGACAAGGCGCTTGCCTCTGCCCAGCTGGATCTGCTGGCTTCGGAGCGCAACAAGCTGCGCGAGGAGCGCGACGGCGCCGTGCGCCAGGCGGCGGTGCTGCGCGCGCAGATGGCGTCGCTGCAGGACTCGCTCGCCACCAGCCGGGCGGATCTGCAGGTGGGCGCGGCGCGGCAGGGGCGGGGGCGATGGAGGCGCGGCGCGGAGGGGCGTGGGGCGAGAAGGGGCAAGAAGGGGCAAGAATGGGGGTCGTGGAGGGACGGAAATGAGGGCGAGACCGAAGCGGTGAAACGGAGGCGACGTCCCCCCACCTCCTCCCTTCTGCCGTCTCCATTCCTTCGCTGCGGCATCTCCTTCCTCCTTACCGCTCCTCCCTTCCCCACATCCCCAGGCCCGCATTAACCTGCTGGAGGCGGAGGACCACTCCAGGCGCCTGGCGCAGGGACAGCTGCGAGGAGAGCTGGACGCCGCGAGGGCAGGTGCGGCGCCGCAGTCACCGCATCACTGACTATGTAGGCTCGATGGGGGCTCGCTGGTTGCTGCAACTAGTACCACCGGGGCATTCCACCAGTACCATTCAACCAGTACCACTGGAGCATGTCGCACTCCTGAGCCCCCTCTCCTCCGCCCTCTGCCGCGATGTGCACCTCCTTTTTATTTGCCCTCTTCCGGCTTTCGGGTCCGTTCGCTAACGCCGTCTCCGTCTCCGCCCTCCGCTGCGGTATCTTCTTTTTACCTCCCGCAGAGTCGGAGCGGCTGCGCGTGCTGCTGGCGGGGGCGGAGCAGCGCGCGTCTGCCGGGGAGGCGGGCCTGCGCGAGTCGGCGGCGGGCGTGGCGGGTCTGCAGGCGCAGCTGGAGGCGCACAAGCGCGGCGAGGCGCTGTGGAGGGACAAGTACGACGCGCTGATGAGCAGGTGGGGGCTGGCGCATTGGAGGGGAGGTGGGCGGGTAGAGAGCCAGGACCCGTCGTTCGGTCGATTGACGGTCGTACCTTGCCGTACGAACGAACAGGTACGGCAAGGTGACGCTGGAGGAGCACAACTCCGTCAAGGCGGAGCTGGCGGCGGCGCGTGCGGAGCTGGCGGCGGCTGGCGAGCGGCTGAAGGCGCTGCAGGACGCCAATGCGGCGCTGGAGCAGCAGCTGAGCGAACTGCGGGCGGCGAAAGAGGCGGTGGACGCTGATCTGGAGAAGGCGGTGAGCTGCGCTGCGCAAGTGACCATGCGGCGACACGGCGTGTGGCGGCGGCGGCGGCGGTGCGGTGGCTGGTTGTCGGATGTGGCTCCGCGCCGCGCCGCTTGTGCGCCGCTCGCTCCCTGGCCGCGTCACACTCTTGCACCCTCGTCTTGGCCTCGACCTCCCGAGTCCGGGACCTCTCCCCCTGCCGCTGACCCGTCGCACCTCCCACGCGCCTCCCACGCGCCTCCCCCCCCGCAGCGCAAGGACTTTTCGGAGCTGCGCCCCCGCTACAACGGCCTCATCCGGAAGCACCGCGAGCTGCTGGCCGGCCACGAGGCGACGGGCAAGGAG
Organism: Pleodorina starrii; assembly: GCA_030267565.1. Taxonomy (NCBI): domain Eukaryota; kingdom Viridiplantae; phylum Chlorophyta; class Chlorophyceae; order Chlamydomonadales; family Volvocaceae; genus Pleodorina; species Pleodorina starrii. The sequence continues at coordinate 1,378,713 of BRXU01000005.1, read as the reverse complement.
CTGGCGGGGGCGCGGGAGGAGCTGACGGCGGCCAACGAAAAGGTGGCGGCGCTGGAGGCGCAGGTGCGGCGGCAGCAGCACGGCACCGAAAGGGCGGGCGGGAAGCGCCGGCGCCCGCGCCCGCGCCCTGGTTGATGGCCGCTCCTGTGCTTGCTGCCGAAACTTAAGTCTTGCGGCTCCTGGCTGAATGGAGGGGCGGCTCTCGCTTCGGCTCGACTGCGGAATCGGGCGGGCGCCGCTGCGCGCACTGCGGAGGTCCGGTGCCCCGCTGCCCTCCCGGCGCTGTTGCCGCGCGGGCCCCCCTTAGCGGCCCTGACTTTCCCCCGCGAACCCTGTCCGCCTGTCAGCTTGCCGCTTTGCGTCTTTGCGTCTTTCACGCTCTCCCTTCACGCCGCCGCCCGGGCCGTCCCCCTGCCGCAGGTGGCCAAGGCCAAGGAGGACGCGGCCGCTGCGCAGGCGGAGGCGATCCAGAAGTTCAAGGCCGCCCACAAGCAGTGAGTCCCGGGGACAGCGACTGCGATTGCGACTGCGGTTGCGATTGCGCTTGCGGTGGCTCTCTCGTGCGCACGCCCTTGCGCGCGGCCTGGTGCCTGTGTCCCTTCTCCTGTGCTTCGGGGGCAGCGCGTGCTGGCGCCTGTGCAGGCGCGGGCCCGCATGGCTTGACGCCGCCCCGGGGTCCTTGCCCGTGATGCGTGCTGGCCTCGGCGAGACAGCGGCGCCGGGAGGGCTAGACGCCCGGATGCCTGGCGGGGAGGGTCTCGAGCCGCCGCCAATGCCTAAATGCCGGGCCTTAGTGGCTTTGCTTTTGGCGCCCCTTTGTGAGTGCCCCTGGGGTAGGATGAACAGTCTGTCTAGCCTGTACGGCTAGCGATCGGAGTGAAAACCGGTCCCCCTTGTAAATTCCGCATCCTAAATGCCGGTCCCCAAGCGGGTGCCCTCTGGGCGTGGCCCTCTGGGCGTTTCCCTTCCTCGGGGCCACGTCTTATGCGCCTCGTGGCCTCTGCGCCCGCGCGCCACCAACCAGGTGCCCCGCCGATGGCGACGCGCGGTATCTTCTTTTTACCACCCACGACACCCGTGGCCCCTCGCCTGTCGTCTGTCTCGCCCCTCTCCGCCGCAGGACGCTGGAGCGAGCCCGGGCGGCGATGAGTGAGAAGGCAGCGCTGGAAGCGGAGCTGCAGGTAACGACAGGGGGGAGGAGGAGGACGCCCGGGGATGACCAGGAAACTAAGCGAATGCGTTCAGAACTTGCAAGTGCTGATGCAGGGGCGGGTGCGGATTAGGTCAGGTGGATGGTTCAGATGGAGGGAGGCACGGGCGGGTGGGCACGGAGGGTACCCGGGTGCGAGTGGGTCCTTGCCTTCCAAAACGCACGCGCTGTCATCCCTCGCCCCTCCGCGCTCCTCCGCGCCCCTCCGCGCCGCCGCCCCTATCAGACCTCCCGCTCGTCTGTGGAGGCGCTCAACAAGTCTGCGGAGGCGCTGACCAAGACGGTGGAGGAGGAGCGGCAGCGCCGCGCCAACGACGCCAAGGCGGCCGCCATGCGGGTGCTGGAGCTGGAGAGGCAGCTCAAGGCGGCGCGCGACGAGCGTGAGTGGGCGGGGGCGGGGAGGCCGGGTGCGGGGGCGGGGTCGGGTGTCCGGCGCAGGACACCGGGCACACAGCTGACCCCGCCACCTGCAGCCAAGCGGATGCCAGTTTGGGGCCGGGCTTGGCTTTTCTCTTTCTCCCTAGCTCCCTCTCTAGCTCCGTCTCCCCCTGCCTCCTCCTCTCTGTGCCTTCCTTTCTCGCTCTCTCCTTGCGCTTTGGCTCTTTGTCGGGCCGTGTTCCTCTCCCAGCCACACTTATGCCGCCTGAGACCGCAGCTTTCGCCGCTTGAGACCGAAGTGTCGTGGCTTTGCGTGACCCTGCATCTTGCGGTAATCCCTATATCCCCGACCTTGGAGGCGGACAGTGTGGCCCGTCGTCTCGCGCCCATCCGACGACACGCGCCGCCTCGGTCGTGTCTGTGCCCGCATCCACCCCTTCGCAGTGGCGGTCTCGGAGGCCAAGGTCCGCGAGCTCACCGAGAGGATTGAGCGAGCGAAGGTCCGACAGAAGCTGCAGGGATCGGTCCCGCCTTCGGGACCCGGCCCCACGCCTGCAGCAGCAGCAGCCGCTGTGCCGGCGGTTCGGCCCGCCGCCGCCACGGCACGCGCCGCGGCGCCGGCGGCAGCACCGGCGGCAGCGGCGCCGGCGGCAGCGCCGGCGGCAGCGGCGCCGGCGGCAGCGCTGGCGGCGGCGCCGGCGGCGGCGACCCCCGTCGCACCGGCGGCAGAGCCCGGCCCCGCCGCGGCGACGGCCGCCGCTACTCGTCCGTCAGCGCTGGCGGCGGCGGCGGCGGCGGCACGCGCCATGCGCAGGACGCCGATACAGTTCCCGGTGCCGCCGGCTGCGCAGCAGCCGACGGTCCCGCGTCAGGCAACCTTGTCCGACCAGACGCCGCCGGGGTCGTCGTCGGTGCAGCAGCAGCCGGCTGTCAACAGCGCCGCCACGCCGGTTGCGGCGCTGCCGACAGCGCCGCCGGCGGCCGGGGCGTCACCAATGGACGTCGCGGCGCAGCCGCAAACGGCCGATGCAGCCGCCGCCGCCGCCGCTGCCGCCGCCCCAGCGGCTGATAAGCCGGCGGCGCCGCCGACGGCCGCTGCCGGCGGGCCCGAGGAGGCGGCGCCGTCGGCGGCGGTACCGGCGCCGACTCCCGCTGCCGCGCCCACGATTACTTCTGCCCCCTCCGCCCCGGCTCCTACTGCCGCCGGCGGCGACGGCGACGTAGCCATGGCGGAGGCGAGCGAGCCACAACCTGCTGTGACGGCGCCGGCGCCGCCGTTCTCGCTCCTGCCGCCGCACCTGGCGGGTATGGTGAAGGCAGCTGATGCTGCCGACGCCCCCGCTGCCGACGCCCCCGCGGCTGTCGACGCGGCAGCGCCAGCCGCGTTGGTCGCGCAACCTTCGGCAGGAGATACCAGCGTCGCCAATGCGGATACGGAGATGGGCAGCGCCGCAGTCGAGGTGCCCGATGTCGGTGCCCCAGCGGCCGCGGCGGCGCCGGCCACCACCGATGCCGCTGCGCCCGGCGACGCCGCTGATGTGGCATTGGCGGAGGCTGCGGCGCCTGAGGCGCCGCAAGCCGCAGCGGTGCCGCCGCCGCCGTCGGCGGCGGCGGCCGCGGCGGCGCCAGCCGCTGAGGCGCCGTCGGATGTCGCCGCCGTGGCTGCCGGCGTGGAGGAGCCTCCGCAGGAAGGGGCAGTCGACGCCGCGGGAGACGGCGGCGGCCGGACGGAGGAGGGCGCGGACGAGGGTTATGAGGAGGGCGAGGACGCCGGCGAGGAGACGGCCCCTAGGGATGGGGATGGGGCCGGCGCGTCGGGCGAGGGGGCCGGCGAGGGCGCAGCGGAGGAGGGGGAGGCAGGCGGCGAGGAGGAGGAGGCCGCGGCCGCGGGCGACGGTGCCGGCGGTGCCGTGGGACAGGTGAGAGGCGAGCCGCCGCACTGCGCGTCGGCCTTCCCCCCTCCCCAGCGTGGTGTCTTGCCGCTTCGGCCCGGGCCCGACTAGAGCTGGCCTGCGTGGTGTTCCTTGCCCGTATGACCAACCCTAAGTATCTGCGGTGCGGCCCCGGGCACTTCGGGTTTCGTGCGCCGTGCGGTGCTGCGTGGCCCTTGCTGTGTAGACGATGTACTGTGGATGGCGAGGCTTAAATGCAGGAGTCCCTTCGCCGCGACCCCGCGACTGTCCCACGGTTCCGGCACGCCTTCTTGGGTTTTGCAGGAGGTCCACGAGGACGGCGAGCTGCAAGAGGAGCAGGAGGGCGGCGCGGAGGAGGGTGGCGCGGAGGAGGAGGAGCGGGAGGAGCAAGCCGCGGCGGCGGAGGCGCAGCCGGCAGGGGGCGGCGCGGAGGAACCGGCGGCAGAGGCGCAGCCGCCGGAGGTTGCGCAGCCGACTGAGGCGCCGGGCATGGAGGAGGGGCAGGTGGAGGGCGAGGAGGCGGAGGAGGGCGATGGCGAGATGCTGAGCGGTGACGGGGAAGAGGGCGAGAGGGACGTGGAAGGCGAGGGCAGGAATGATGGCGGCGCCCCAGCGCCCGGCGCCGACGCTGGTGCCGCGCCGGCGGAGGACGAGACCGCGGCGGCCGTTGCGGCCGCCACCGCCGCCGTGGACGCGGCTGTTGCAGCTGTTGGTGCCGCGGCCGCTGTAGCCGACGCGGCGGCGGCGGCTGAGGACGCAGCTAATGCCGCGGCGACGGTGGCGGCGGCGGCGGCTGAGGGGGCCGCCGCTGCGCCAGGGGACGAGGGCGCGGCGGCGGCGGCGGCGGCGGGTCCTGGCGGCGATGAAATGGACGTACAGCAGGAGCCTGGCGAGGTGGAGGATGACGGCGAGGGCGGCGGGGATGGCGAGGGCGACGGCGACGGCGAGGAGGGTGAAGTGGGCGCCGGGGACGAGGAAGAGGAGGAGGAGGAGGAGGACGGCGGTGGCGGCGGCGGTGGAAGCTCCGAGCTGGAGGACGACGAGGACCCGGACCTCGCAGCGCTCCGGATGCAGGTCGGTTGGTGGTTGATTCGTTGCATCGGTTGGTGGCCGCGGCCGCCAACCGATGCATGTGTCCAGGACGCCATCTACATGCCCCGGTCGTAGCAAAGGTTTAGTTGATGATGTCGCTGCAGTGTACTTCGGGGGCTCCTCAGGGCACATACAGGAAGGATCTGTCTTGCCTACCTCCGTCGATGCTCCCGACGCAGGCCCTCGCCGCCATGACCAACACGCGTAAGCGCCACATGACGCCGCCCGCGGAGGGCCCCGCCGGCGGCGACGGCGAGGCCGCGGCGGCCACCAACCAGGCTGCCGCCGGCAGGTCTGACGCTGCGGGTAAGCGCGTGGCTCCTTCAGTCCATTGCGGTTGCGGTGCCGTCCATTGGGGGAAATCCATCCAGGATGCCGCGATCAAGGCCGTGAATATGATGGCCGTCTGAACTGCTGCGAGGGGCTCTCTCTCGCTCTCTCTCGCATTGCTGTGGCGACGGCACATGCGCCACGCGTCCGCCTGTCAGCCCGCCGATGGGACCGCTTGCTTTGACCGACCATCCCCCTCGACTGTGCCAAGCAGCAGCTCGTAACGCATGCTGTGCGCCGCACGGCCCGTCTCGTCCCTGATGCTTTCCCTGATGTCCCTGATGCCCGTTCGCCTTGCCGGCGCCCGCGGCTCCATGCGCGGTTCTCCTCTTGACTCACTCACTCCCGAGTGCGATCGCCACCATGCAGGCGGCGGCGACGATGTGGATGGCGCTCCCGCCGCCAAGCGGCCGCGGTCCGTCTCGCACACCTCGCTTGCGCCGCTGGCGACGGGCCCCTCGGGCGAATTGGCGGTGAGCGAGCTGCGCGGGCTTTGCGTCGGGGTATAGAGATTCCTGTCGCCCGCCCGCCCGCTGACTTGCATGCGGTGGCTTCTGGTGCGCCCACCCGCTCTTGGTGGGGGGGTGCAGCGCCTTGGCTCCTTTGGGTTGCTGCAGCATCGGGCGGATGCACTGGCGGGCTTTTTTTCGAGCAGCGTGCAGCTTTGCCGTGTCTTCACTGCATGCACGCAAACCTGTACCTAGGCGGGGACCTACAGGAAGGCGTGTGGTACATTACGACCCGTCTTGTTGAGCATTTCAGCCCGGTCGGTTAGTATTCTCGGAGGCTGGTGTGCCAACCCACGGGTTGAGGCGCCTCCTGCGGTTCACGGCAGCGACTCTCACGTCTCAACGTCTCGACGTCTCAATTGGAAGCCCTTGCTTGGGCTAGCATAACGGGATTGCCTTGCACGCTTACAGACACCGCGAACGGAACGGCGCTCCTTATGTCCGTGTGTCGAAAAAGGCGATGATGCAATGTGGCTGTCACATGTGCTTGCAGATGGACGAGCAAATGGAGGGCAACCCCGACGAAGGCGCCGAGGCGGAGGAGGAGTCCGATCTGGAGCTGGACGAGCTCGTACCGGGCGTCGGAGCAGGTACGGCAACGATGATGCAGTGCGCCCACGTAGCCGATCGTGCACTTCAGAGGCCATCCCATTACGTTGCGTGGCACGCTGTTGGCACGCTGCTGCTGCACTGCACCGTTGCCCTGTTGATAGGGTTCTGGGGTCGTGCGATCCAAGAAGCCGTTTTGTTGGTCGGCTCGGCTTCTGGCCTGGCTCGCAGCAAGCCCGTGGCTGCTCTGTGTGCAAATTGAGGGGAGCCTCCGGGTCGGGAGCCTACCGGGTCGCGCACTAGGGGCATACGCCCTGCGGGCTTGCGTTGCGCAACCTGACGGCCCGCGGCCCGGGCGCATTCGTATGCAGATGTGGACGCGCGAGATGCGGCAACAGCAGCGGCGGCAGGCGGCACGCAGCCGCAGGGCTCGCAGGGCGCCTCGCAGGATGCCGCCGCCGGCGCTGCCGCTGCAGAGGCCGAGGGCCGGAAGTCTCCGCTGGCACGCACGCCCACGTCACCAGCCACTCGGGCGCAGCGGGCTGCGATCGTAAGGCAGCAGCAGGGCGGCGCAGACGCAGCGCTGCAGGCGGGGCGGCTGACTCGCGGCGGTGGCGCAGGCGTGCGGGGAGGCCGCGCTGGGCGCGCCGCGGCGGGCCGGGGCCGTATTGCCACCCGGCGAAGCTCCCAGGCGGAAGGGACCTCCGCGCCGCCCTCGCCGTCGCCTGAACCGACTTCCGCCGCGGCGGCGGCGGGTGGCGCGGCCGAAACTCCGACCGGCGGCGGCGACGCCGCGGCGGCCAGCGGCACGGGCGCGGCGGCCGGCGCCGCGGGGCCTTCGGGCTCCAGCACCAGCGGCGGCCCGCAGCAGAAGCGCCAGCGCTCGGAGATAAGCTTCAACCTAGCGCCTAAGGCTCCGCCGGGGCAGGCTCCGGAACCAGGCGCCGCCCCCGCGGCCGCGGGTCCGGCTGCCACGGGGGCACCCGTGGTGCCGGGAGCTGCCGGCGTTGGCGTGGCCCGGGGCGGCAGGCCGTTGTCCAGCGGGGTCCGCAGGACTGTTGCAGGGCGCGGCGTCGGCGGCGGCGCAAGCCCAGGCGCGCCGGGCAGCGGCGTGGGCTCGCCGGTTGGCGCGGGAGGGCCGGCAGGGGCAGCGGCAGCGGCGGGCACGACGGCGGGTTCGACGGCGGCCGGTCTGGCGCAGCAGCAGCTGGCGCTTCAGCAGCAGATCGCGCTTCTGCAGCAGGCCGCGACGCAGCAGCAACAGCAGCAGCAGCTGATGGCGGCGGCGGCCGCAACAGCGGCGGCGCAAGGGGGCCAGCAGCAGCAGCAGCCCCAGCCGGGGGCCGGGCCCGGCGTGGGGCGTGGGGTCATGCGGGGTGGCCGGCGGGGGACCGGGCGGGGCCGCGGCCGGGGGGCTCCCTCATAGACAGGCTGGTCAGCCACAGGGCCGGCGCGTTTGCGTCCGACTGACCGCTGCGCAGCGTTTGGACCAGCGCGGTCCACCCCAACCCTTCAGGCCTCAATAGCCCTACATACAATAGCCGTACAGAGTTTGGACTTAGGCGCCGGGATTTTCAACGTTCCCATCCGTCTTGAAGTAGAACCCGAACTTCGGTTGCGTGTATTCGTTGCTCTCGTTGCTTTTACGCGTCATGTGGCATGTTGCTCGTTCCCCACCCTTGCTGCTGCTCTTGGAGGGAGGTCGGGAGGTCCGTTGGGACGGAACGGGGGGCATCGCGTGCGTTTTGATTGCGAAGCCCCAGCCGCGGGGCGGCTTGCCAAGGCCGTGGCGGCTACGGAAACGTGCTGAACGCCACGTATTCCCTGGGCCGAATGGTTGGGGACTACGCTCGCTATGCAGTGTGTGTGTGCACTGCCGGCTTCCGCACGCGGGGATTCGGTGGAAACCTAAAAGCACAGTGCGCACCAAGCGTTAATCAACGGCGGCATCGTAACTACCGTATGTCAAGCGCCCAGGCCGTAAGCTCCATGTAAGGACCGCCCCGGACGTAGGGGAGGAGGCTGCTTGCGTCCTGAGTATGGTACGGTGCCACATCGGGGGGCCAGCTTTCGCAAACAGCAAGCGCACACGCACGGTGATGGCACGGAAGAAGTCTCATTGCTCGCTGCTCTCCTCGCCGCGCCGACGCGAATCGCTGACGTGGGATCGAGTGACGCCCGGTCGCGAGCCCATCACTCCATCCGCATCCACCACCCGTACCTGACCACCGGCCGCTGGATCGTGGCAATCGGCACGTCTCCTTCGGCGCCATGCTTGCACGCCGCACCATTGACCGACGTACCTCCAAATCGAATTTTGGCCGACCCCTGTACGCGCACACTTGCGCCTGGTGGAATGTGCCGCGGCAGGAACAGGTGGGGTGGGGTTGTCCTTGCTGTGGCTGTGCCCATCGATTACGGCATGCGTAAAATAAAGAGCACATGCGCTGATGCTGTATTGCTGTCCAGCCGGCAATGCCACGAAAGCGCATGTCGCAGTGGACATGGAGCTCGATGAGGGCGTATACGCGTTTTTAACTCGACGTGGAATTCCTGCCGAACCCCGCCAGCCCGGAGCGCACAAAAATAGGACATTTTCAAGTTAGCTTCTTAAGTACCATACGCGCAGTGTTCACGGCAGCAACAAATAACAACACTGCACGTCAGGTCGTCGGTCGCGATGCTTTATTAAAAAAGTCTGACGACAGACCCTTCAGAGGGGCTGTTGGGAAGGCGGAGAAAATCATTCTTCCGTCACTATTTTTTCTCTTTTTCAATAGCCTATCAAACAAAGTGCAGCCGCCTCCCGAAGCACAAAGTTTGAATCGGAGCCTTGGGCAAATACAGACATCGATTGCGACCCCCTTGAATGGCAATCGTCTGTTAGCTGCTCCTTAGCCGGTTAGAACCATCGCTGCTCCGATACGGTGAATAATAAATCAAAAGCATTGTCAAGACAACCGTTTTCGTACAAACTGATAGCTGCTACAGATTCAATAACTTCACAGTCGCTCGCGTCCCCCCAGGTCTTTCCAAGCATTCTATTGGAATAGAGCAGGAGTATGTACCTTCAATCGTAGACGTCAGCCCTTTGCCCTTGAAAACAGCTGCGAGATAATTTAAAGTTGGTGTCCGACTAGCTTGCAGCTCCTCACGTCACTTTGACTTGACCGCTATTTATATCGACACCTGACTTCAACGACTTAGGCCCTGACTGGGCCTGGCGCGTTCAAGGATGGGTGGTGTGCGGCGAGCGGAGGGAGCTCTGCTACTTCTGGTAGCCGGCTTGACGTTGCTTCAAGCTGGTAGGAAATGCAGCTACTACCGTTTGCAGGATATGGAGTAACGGAACTGCCACGCTTACAGTGCATGCGCGTTCAATTTTCAGGCTGGGCGGAGGACCTTGACTACACGCCAGCGACGACCGCGGAGGCGCTATCAAAGTTCCCTTATTGCAAATGCAGCGACTATCGCAGCAAGGCTTCTCCATATAGGTTGAAGCTTGCTGGTATCAGCCGCAACACTGCCGGCACCCTGTCGAGGATTTGCTACACAATCGACATGGTAAGCCCTCACTAGCCATGCCCCAAAGATGGACGTGCTTGAATGGGTCTCGCACACCACAAGTATATCATTATCAGTATTGCCGTTCTCTCCTGACGAGTCGCTCTCTTTTCGCCGCCCTATTAAGCCCCCGTCCGTTGCCGGCATGCACACTTCGTGTAGCAACGATTAGCATGCGCTTTCTTCACAGCGCCCCGTACCGTCCATACTACCTTCCGTCCGCAGTCGATCGCTCAGAACCGCCCACGGGCGCTCTGCTCCTCACGCCCTGCACCCCACGCCTGCCCCCCTCTCTTGCCTCCATGCTCCGCAGCCTGGTTGCGTTGATACCAACAGCACGTGCTGTAAGACCATTTATGAAAAGCTCGAGAAGATCGAGTTCGAGGTGCAATCACGTTGCCAGAAGGACGTCAAGCAGGTCACGATGAACGGCAGTTCGCGCACCTTCTACTTTATCACACAGTTCGCGACTGGCGTGCTGCGAGTCCCGGCCCTCAACTTCACCAACGGCGGCGCCAACGGCAGTTCGCTTTGTATCAGCGTCAACGTCACCTCACCCTGCGCGACGCCCACCGGCCTGTGCCAGCTTGGGGACGGCACCTGCAAATATGCCATGTTCGAGTCAAGCGACCACCTTTGCTGCGCCACCGCAAGCGACTCGGTGATTATTCCATCCCTTAAGCCGAGCGCGCCACCCCGGCCGCCAAACTCGCCTCCGCCATTGATGCCTCCTCCGTCGCCTTCGCCCCCACCCCCTCCTCCGCCCCCACCGCCACCTCCGCCGCCCCCGTCGCCGCCCCCACCGCCGCCTCCCCCGCCTCCCCCGCCGCCTCCTCCTCCTCCGCCCTCCCCACCGCCCCCGCCGCCTCCTCCGCCTCCTCCGCCGCCCCCTCCGCCCCCTCCGCCCCCCAGCCCAGTTCCTCCCTCTCCTCCACCCCCGCCACCACCCCCGCCGCCGCCTCCTCCCCCTCCGCCACCGCCGCTGAAGCCATCACCACCACCTCCGCCCCCGCCGCCACCCCCACCCCCACCCCCACCGCCGCCGCTTGCCCCGGCTCCCCCCAAGCCGCCTTCGTCGACCTGCGACTGCCTCAGCCCCATAATCGACAACCATTCTCGGTGGCGGTTCCGCTTCCAGGAGTCAGAGGTGGTGGGCAACCTCACGCAGTTCATTTTCACCCTGTCCGTAGACCCAACCTTGAAGTGCATCCCTGTGACCTATCGCCCCGGCGACTGCTGCAATCAAGCCCTGGACGGCGTCTCGCTGGCGCTTCAACCTTCGTTCGTTGGTCAGGTCAAGTACATCAAGCTGTACACCTACGACGGCAAAGAGCTGGCGGTGGACGCCGGCCAGGCTGCTAACGGCGGCCTGAGCATCTCACTGCCGTGGGTCCTCCACACCACCGACATTCCATCTGGTCAGTTTTACACGATTGAGATCGCGTTCCCCGTCTCAGCATGGCCGGACACGACCAAGCTGCCCTGCCGGCCGTCGGCCTACACGCCGTCGCTGCCGTCGTGCGACTACTGGGTGCACGGCTGGCAGACGGTCCCGGGCAACCCGTCGGCGCTGCTGCCGCCTTCCGACCTGACCGCCGGGTGCTGCCCCGAGGGCGTCGTGTCATTCTGCAGCGAACGCATCACCGGCACCTGCAACCCTCGCCTAACGGATTCGCCCTTCCGGCTCAACTACGTCAACACCACGACTGCGCCGGTTACCAGCCTCACCACCGTCAGCTTCCTGGTCACATCGCAGCCTGTGACGAATGCGCTGGGGCCGGCGGAGGGCCTGCCCGACTGCTCGGGCATGACGCTGCAGAACGTGAAGCTGTACGTTGCAGATGCGGCGGCCGCGGCGCTCAGGGGCGTGGCGCTCAACGGCGGTGCTTTGTCTTACAGCGTACAGACGGACGTGGGCGGCAAGTACATCGATGCGGCCGTGCCGGCGTCGCGCTCTGGGGTGGGGCACTTTGTACTCTCGCTGGGCGGCGCGTTCAACCAGACGCAGGTGTGCGCGTACAAGGTCGGCCAGTTTTCGGTGTGCAACTACGTCTTCAACGGCGCGGGGGGCAAGTGCTGCGCCATGGGAGACGTGCCGGTCGCCACCATCCAGCGGCCGGTGATCAAGTACGGGTGATGGATGTGGATGGAGTGAATGGGCTCATGATTGGGCGTCACTAGCTCCTACGTTAGCGACGCTGTACGTTGGTCCATGTGGCAAGGAGAGCGGCGAGCCGCGCCACCACCGTGTGCGCGTGCTGCGTATTGCCATAGCAAGAAGCATAGAGCGTGTCTGTCATTCCCTCCTGATCTGTTCAGGTGGTTACATAGGTTTGTGCACGGATCAGGTGGTGTGCTTTCCACAATAGACGTTGGGCGCACGTGTTTGCTTGGTGTGCGCCAGCGCATAGCTTACTAGATAGCACGGGCAAGTTGAATAGCTGCTGCGGCGGAACAGGTGAATCTTGGGGATCTGGTCGTGGGTCTGCGGAGGCGATGGGTTGACGACATGGAAAAGCGCTGGAGTTTCGGAAAGGGAGCGAGGCGCTTGGACTGATGAAGGGGACTTGCCATAACCTGACGTGGACGCAGCTGTTGACACACGGCCATGGCCATCGCCGCAATGTATGTGTCTGTTGAGGGCGCAACGATTCCTCCGATGCAGAAACGGGGGCGCTCAAACGCAGGATTGTAAACCGGCGCCGTTTACACATGCGGGCGAAGTCACGACGCCCTTGGGAGTTCGAATTTCCAATACCTTGATATGCTTATATAGGATAAAGTGCATTCGCTATCTATGTGTTGAACGTTTCTATTATTTGCCCCTTTCCCCGTCGACCGCGACAGCAAGCCTTAACCCACGCTTCAGCGTGCAGGGGTTCCGCAAACATGTTTGTAACCGCAGCGACCGACATCTGTGAATATCTCGTGCACGCACGGTTGCCTCGACCTGTGCTTGATCCTGGACCCCGCTTGCTCCGACAGAGAGCTTAGTAATTGCGCTAAGCACCATGAGGTGAGAATCAAATCTACCTGCTGACGCATCAGGATGACAGTTACGTTCCACGGAGCGCAAGAAGTGCACTTGCGATGCGAGTAATCTCGTAGCACACGAACATTCTCACATGAAGATGCTAGCTAGGATTGTTGTAGCGCCTCACAGAACAAGTCGGTCATTGATTTTCGTTGCTGCCCCCGCCATTCGTTGCGTGTGACATGTTGGAGGCATGTTAGGTGTTACAGAAAGCCCCGGGGATGTGGGATTACCGGATTCCCCCGTCCCAGCATGCAGCCCTCCCCCGCAACGCACGCACGCACCACGGGATGGGAAGTTAACGTCGTTTAGCAGCTATCCCCCGCACATACATACGCAGTTCTTTCACGCACCTCCTCCCGCAGCCGGCCATGCACTATTGCAGCAAAACCATTATTAGATAGGTGGAGCCCATCCAAACAGCTACATGCGCGGGATGAGCTCATGAGCCAATTCCTGGGGAACACGCGAAAATCCGCGGCCGAGAAAGGTAAAAGCCACAAAGCCCCTACCTCGCAACAGAAATCATCTCCGATTCCGACACGTTGTACTGTTAATACCCAATAAGTAAGAGCTGAAGAACACGCATAATACGCCCAACCTAAACATCCTCCATCACCAAACACCAAATAAATAAACTCGCTGGTCTGGGTGCGTGTGCGCCTCGCTCGGCTGCCCTGCGATGCATTGCGCCGGCTTCCGGTGCGCTGCACGGCCAGCTGGCCCGTTGGCTCTATCTGCTTTCCAAACCCCATACCCACGCCTCGGCTCCGTCGGGCGTATTATTATTTATTTATTATTATTGCTCTTCGAACGTCTGGAGCCCACTGTAACAAAGCAACCACGCGCGCACCGCCGCTAAACACGCATCACCACCCTTCACCACCTACATTCGCCGCCACCACCACCATCACCATGACCCAAACCACAATCATTGCATCGCCACACACACGCATCTATCAGCCAACCTTTGCGCATTTTACGCTTGTACCTATCCGATGCTGCCCACCAATACATAAATTGTCCTACTTCCGATGGCGCATTTTAATTTCCGAAACATGGACCGAGCCTGATTGATTGAGCGACAAGGTTCGTTGCAATGACATACATACACAGAAGCCAACCGACCTAGCTACAGGGGCTCGCTGCTTACTCGCATGCACGAGCGAGTGGGAAGCCCCTACATACCGCCCGCGCCACTGCTGCCAGATGTATGCGTGCGTCACACGCTGGATGTCCTTCTGGGCGTATAGTGATAGAACTTTATTATTCTTGTTGCAACCGAGCTTGAAGCAAGTAAACGCGATCAAGTGTACATTTGCTGGCAGGCGACCAACGCAAGCCGCTAGCCATAATTTTTTACCAGCGGTGTTCAACAGGCCAGCAGGCCAGCAGGCCGCCTTGGAGACGGTAGCCTGCTGCGATACGACAATGCGGAGAGGCGGGACGCGCGCGTAGCGTTGTGGTAATTTTTCTAATGCGCATGCGCGCTTGCATTCATCTCAGCCCAGCTGGACGACATGCCGTAATATTACGGGCGCGATCGGCCGCCGCGGCCCTCCCTGATGACCTGTCAGACCATCACTCCGTTGTATGCCAGCACGCCAGCAAGGCACGCACAAGGCCAGCAGGCCAGTATTCTGTGTGTCTTACTCTCAAGCCGTCTGCAGCCGGGCTACAATCTCCACAAAATCTGGGCGATCTCGCGGCTCCAGGGACAGACAGCGGTTCACGATCTCCGCATAAGGCAAGTCGGTGATGGACGCCGAGGCGATATCCTGGGACGAACAGAACGGACGGACGGACGGACAGACGCACGATAGCTAGGTGCGTAGTGGGATGCCTCCATACGTCTGGGCGGCGGAATAATGCTCAGCTAATTTGCGGGCCTGTCGCCATGCAGCTAGATAGCTTGCGCTGCGGCCATCCGCCACGTACCCCGTCGTCCATCTCCCAACCCGACCCGTCCTGGCACGCTCATCACGCGCACACACACGCTACTCTATCTCACGCGCGGGCACGCACCGAAGCCCCATGTATCTACGATTACGGTAGCCTCCGCACTTACTTGCAGGACCGCGTGGATCGGCCTCTGGAACCATGGGCCGTGCCCCGCACTCCCCAGTAGAGCCGCGCAGGTGCTGATGATGTCGCTTGCCGAGCAGCCAAAGTACAGCTCGATGAGTATGACTCCGAACGACCACACATCGGCGCGGGGCGACAGCCGGCCGTCGGCCGCCACCTACATACGTTCAGCGGCACGAAAACAGCAGGAGAGAGACGATAGATAGATGAGTAGTAAAGAGTAAGACGAAAATGCAGTTGCTTGGGGAAGCGTCCAGTCAGCAGTGCGGCTGTTGCAGGGGCGTTCAGTTCTAGATGTGTGTTACTTGTGAGTAGTAGTGTGCGAGTAGCTAGCTAGTGGATGGCTGGATAGCTAGCACCGGAAGTAGCGACGGCCGACGATAGATATCGCTTACAAAGCTCGATCGCCATTGAGCGCTGCTGCCTGCTCATCGCAAACGCATCGATACATACTGCACGTTCGCGCGCGCCATGCATGCATGCATTGCGCAGCGGCGGGATCCATCCGTTGACGGTTAGTATTGGTAATAACCAGCAGCCAGCCACTCATGCTTATTACACAGCTAGCTTAAATATCAGGTAGGAAGACGGATCTCTGGTCGTCTATGTACGCACCTCGGGTGCCTGATAGGCGGGGGTGCCGTGAAAGCGCTTTGACGCGTGTGTAGCGCCCTCCGCCAGCGGTATGCTCAGTCCAAAGTCGGCTACCTTGGCCGTCAACTTTAGAGAGGCCCAGGGACCGCCGCCTGGTGCAGCCGCACCCGGTCCCTGCTCAGCAGGCGACAAGGCCGCGGCTGATGACTGACCCCACAACAGCAGCACGTTCTCTGCAGCGGTCCGTTGATTGTCCATACGTACATGCATGAGGGGGCGGCAGCAGCAACGGGGCGGCAAATAAACGTCGGAAGGCACAGTTGGCCCGGCACGTTGTCACCACACGCCAATCAAGCAAAGAACGAAGGAACGGAATGTATGATTGGGGGCGAAAATGAACGAATGGCTGGTACATCTGCGTGGGAAGCAATCTGGTGGGCAGGCAGGCCGTACGTATCGTCAGGCAGCGCCCGCGCTTGTGCATCGCTCTTACTTGTTTGTCAGCATCGGGTGCACGTGCGTGCAAATAGGTGCATTTGCTGCTGCGTGGTGAATGGTCGAGATCGTCTCAGATCGAGGTTTTACGTGCGTGCCTGGTAGTCTTTGCTGCGTGCGTGGCTCGCCTGGCATGGTAATTACCCCACAACTCATTCTTCCGTCCCCTAGTGCCCCGCCTCCACCGCCCGGCGCGATTACCGCTATCTACCGGACTTGCTCATTCATTCACCTGGCTTTAGGTCTCCATGCACGATGCGGCAATTGTGGATGTGCTGCATGCCCCGGGCCACATCCAGAGCCAGATGCCGGGCGAGTAGACCGGTGAACCCAGCCGCCCGGGCGCTTCCGGCTGTGCCACGATCTGAACGAATGTATTCGTTGCGTACATTGATTGAGAGCGAGCGGGCGAGCGATCGAGCGCAGGAGGGAGTGTATTGAGCGAGTGTATGGAGCGAGGGATGGATGCACGCAGGTAAATGAACGTACATGTCGTACATATCAAGACAATGGGTGATTCAGGCAAGCAAGGGCGACAATTGCGAGTATGATCGATCAGAGCGCACCGCTTCTGAGTCAAGCCTACCATACATAGCAATGGATTGCATGGGCGGCGATCGAGGCAGCAGGCGGGGGACCGGTAGATAGAAAGAAAGAAAGTATTACGCTGGACCGTAAGCCCTTGCGTGGGTTAAGGGAACAGACTGATGCCTCATCGGCGGGTACAGCCCATTACCGCGGTGACCGCCTTTTTGACTAAGATGGGTTGCTTCTCCCACCCACTGGTCCCACCCACTGGAGTGTCTGGACTCCGTCTCACTCGGATCACATCTGGGTACCCGCACGCATTCTTCCCAGACATGCCAGACACATCATCGTTGAACATTCAACCGTGATGAGTTCTACCAGTGCAGGGGACAGGGACATGGCTAAAGAGCCATGCGATCACCTGCTGTTCGTTCCCACACCAGGGCCCCCATCGGTCACCCAGTCCTCTGCGAAGGCCGGGATCGAACTGATGACCACTCGGTCACCAATTCAGTGCCCTAATTCTCAGGCACTTCCTAGGGGATTGGATCGGTAGACAAATAACACGCTTCATTCGAGCGATCGAGCAGCCCGAGCCCGGCACGCAACAACCGTCGAGCAGCATCGATGCCATGCGGAACTAACTCGCTCACCCAGTGCCTCCCGCAGCGTTCCGCCGTTGCAGAACTCCTGAACCATGTACAACTTGATGGCTTCGCATGCACCTTCAGGCTCGCCCTGCTGCTGCTGTTGCTGCTGCTGCTGTTGCGGATCATCACCGATCTCAGCGGCGCCTTCTATTTGCAGCAGCTCCAGCTTTCCGCCGCCGGTTGCTGTGGGCGTCTGCACGAGTGACTTGATGCGATATGAGAACGTTGCTGCATGCAACAGGCAAGCAAGCAATGGCGGGTACTGTATGTTATCGGCGGGACAGAGGTGCGTGGGTTCTTCTGGATGGATGGACGTGTGCACTAAACCAAGCAGCCGTCACCTCCGTCCATCCGCCACATCAGCTGGGCAACCCATATCCATGGTGACTCATGCATGCATGCATGCATGAATGCTACCGGTGCGTGCCGCACATTATACCACATACATGCATGAATGCCTGCATGCCAGGAGCCAGTCACGTTACTCACCCACGACATTGGGGTGCGCCATGCTCATCGAAATTGCGGCCTCCAGCACCGCCCGCTGCCGCGCTCGGGCCTCCCTGCCCGCCAGCTCCTGCGGTACCACCAGCGTCTTGACAGCCACGGGCAGGCCGCGCCACTCCCCACGGTACACCACACCGAAGGAGCCCGATGCGATCACATACTCCAAATAAAGATCGGGGTCGCGCAGCTCAGCCTGGGAAGATGTAAATGTGAGACAGGGAAAACATTGATGAACGAGCGTACCTGTTCAGCTCTGCGTGTGAAACGGCGTGTTGAGTCATCACATACACCGTTTCACAGGGCGGGTGCAAACCGCAACTGCAACTATAAATAGGGTTGCTCATCGACAAAAAGGGGTGCACTCGCTCATGAGGCAGGTAGATAGGATCGGCCCAGCAAGAAAACACCACTTGCCTTCGCAACCCACGCACCCTCCTAACTCACCTGCCGACGAGATCGCATCCACCTAAACAACACGCAACGCACACGCTCGATAAGCACATGCTGAGCGTTGGAGCGAGACGTACATGTGATCACCTGCGTCACGCACGCACGCGCACACCTACCATGACCGCATTGATGGCCTGTGCCATGTCGCGAGGTCTCCTCCGGACGACCTTGGCGGCGGGTATTCCTCCCACCGTCGTGGGTGAGGCTGGCGTGGCGTCGCCGTCGTTCGGGTTCCGTCCTTTATTATTAGGAGCTTCGGACGACATTGTGGGGTCAGAACTGATGCCATCGAAATAGGCCTGCAGTGAAAGAGTGCCGGCGTGCGCCGTGACGTGACGTGGCGTGACGTGACGTGACGTGGCGTGCATTTGTAAAACGAGCCCATACGCACGTCCAGCCAGCCGGGAGCGGGATAAGGAACTAACACCACGGCATGCAGGACACTCCCAAGCAGAACTCAAGGCAAATGGATGGGTCCGCGTGACCACGTACTTCCGGCGGCGGGCGAAGACAGATGGCTGCTGGGATCGAAGCAAGTAAGGCTGCGCATGAGGCCAGCAAGCAACGGGTAGCGTCCAAGTAGCGGATAGGTAGAATGTGCGCGGCCCGCCCACCGACCCCTCAACGTGCATTCGACGCCAAAACCGGACCGTCCAATTCTGGACGACCAAGCTTGCTGGCCCTGGGAGTGCCGTGCGACAGAATCGATGCGCTTCAGCGGGACACATGTGCCCGCCGGCCTCACCCACAACGCATCCCAGCCAGCCATGCGCTCGCTTACATGCACTTCTCTCACGAAGGACTCGTCGTCCAGATCTGGGGTCCCAGGTGCCACTGCTGCGCTGCCCTCGAGAGAAAGATGCATGCCACCGCGGCCGTTTCCGCCGCCGCCTTGGCTGTCTCCTACGCCAGCATTGCCGCGCTCCTGCCCTGGCTCCCGCTCATGTCCTTGGTGAGTCCCACTTCTGTCGTCCTGACCGCAAGATGTTGTGCATGCAATGGAAAGCAGCGCAGGGCTGCGAGCTAGCGCCTGGACCAGAGCTGCTCGATTTGACTGCAGGAACAAACGTACAGTACACATGAAAAGATGGACAACGAACCAACGATCTAGGTATGGGCGTCATTCATGGTAAAGATGCCATTCACGACATGCGACCTGCGTGATTCACGCACGCAGGCAGGTTAAAATACATACACAGAGAATAGGTAAATAGGTAAATAAATATATATAATTTATATATAATTTATTATATATTTATTTGTATATACCTCTTTATTTAATGGTATATAAGAATAAAATTTATATAATAAATATATAAAACGCAAGCGGGGGCCGGTCGACAGTGAAGGCGAGGGCGCCCTCGCCTTCACTGTCGACCGGCCCCCGCTTGCGTTCGCCGCGGGTAGCGGCTGCGAAGGCGGCAGCAACGGGCAGGGGGCCAGCAGTGCATGAGAGGGAGGATGGCGACGGGCGGGGATAGCAAAGGGGCAGCAGTGGGGAGGCGGTTTTGCGACAATATTGCAGGCTAGTAAATAGTTTCACAATATAATTCGGGGCTGCGGACAGTAACCCCTATGTGCGACAGTGCAAGACGCACCTCCTTAGCAACTGCGCTGCACGCAGTCGTCCCTGCTGTGTGCGTGACACTGTTGTCCGTGGGCTGCTGCTGCAGGCCGCAGTGGTCGGCGGCTGAAACCGCATAGGCGCCACCGCTTGGGACGCCGCCTGCTGCCGCCGGCTCATCACCAGCAGCAGACATAGCTACAGCTGCTCCGCCGGCGGCAGCAGACAGGGGGGCAGTTGGTTCGCCGCACGTGATCGCAACCTCACTGTGACGACGACCAACCTCCGACTCGTCTTTGGCAAGGTGATGTTTGAGGCCGTAGCTTGAAAGGGAGACATTGGGCCACCACTGACCGGCACCCCTTCCAGCACTGCCGTTCTGGTAGCTACGTCCTTGCGTCCTCCTCCTGCGGCGTGCCAGCTGCGCAGCCCCCAGGACACCGGCCGCCAGCAGCGCCAACGCGCCCCCCACTGCCGTTAGCGAGGCCACCAAGGGGACCAACCAGGAGGGGCGTCCACCAGCTGCTGATGGTGATGCTGCTGATGGTGATGCTGATGGTGCTGCTGCTGCTGCTGCTGCTGCTGATGGTGGTGATGATGATGATGATGATGATGATGCTGATGGTGCTGCTGCTGCTGCTGATGATGATGGTGATGATGATGATGATGATGATGATGATGATGGTGATGCTGATGGTGCTGCTGCTGCTGATGATGATGGTAATGCTGAGGAGGAAGGGCTTGGTTGGCTAAGAGAGGTAGAGGGTGCCGCCTCGTAGCTCGGGTTGCCAGCAGTGAGGTCGACCGCCTCCTGCTGAGCCGTTGGCTGCGGTCGCCGTGTCGTAGCCACGAGGCTTGCAGAGCCTATCCACACGTCTATGGCCATGTCTACGGGGGCGTGTAAAAGCGGCGGCAATGGAGGCAGCGGAGGCAATGGAGGCAGCGGAGGCAATGGAGGCAGCGGCGGCGGCAATGGAGAACATCAACAGGCGAAGTAGCAGAGCGAGGGAGCTTTTGAATGCCTGGCGAGGGAGCAGCTGCTACACGCAGGGACTTGGGGCTAGCACTAAAGACATACTTACATAGACGGCAGATGGCAATAAATAATTGCTGGCGTAACGTAAACCCGAAGCCGGGAATGAAGCCCCACGGAAGACGGAAGCAAGGCCCGCCTCCACCCTCAAACTCGAGGCTGGTTAGTTGTGTATGTATGTGCCATAAGAGATTGACAATCCAGGCTGATAGATGCTGCCTCCTGGATGGGCTACGTAGCTTACTGAACAAACAAATACTGTTTGTTTGCCGGAGTGAGGCGTTGGGTTGCCCGGGGCCCCAACGTCTCGGTGCCATGGGGGCAACATCTGGACGACGTTCAATGGGCAGCAGGGCCGTCTGGCCGCCGGGGACTCGATCATTTCCTGGGGGCGCGTGTGCCCGCGCGCCTCATCAGAACATGCATGCGAGTCGTTGCGGTATATGATATGATAATTCGGCGTCACCTCTTGCCAGCGGGGGGAGGCCGTGGTTCGCACCTGCCAGCTCGTCGTACGGTAGGACCAAGTACGGGTACGGCAGGAGCGTGGCGTTGGGCGGGGCGTCCGACGGCAGCTTGTACGTGATCGTCACATTAGTACCGTTCCAGCCGTAGTGACGAGCAACCGCCAGCACCAGTTCGCCCCTGGCGTAATTGTACGACAGAATCTGCATGCGAACAGGTATTTGTGTAGTTCTAAGCAATACGTGTGATTCATCGTGCTTGCTCGGTCCCCGCCTGGATGGGTTCAGTGGAGGGTTATGCGGCGGGTGGTGTCTGGAGATGGAGGACCAGTCCGCCCGCCCGCCAGGAACATTTCGGCGCCAGTCGGAACCCACGCACCCAACGGCTGACGGCCACTACTCCTTCGCGTTCAAGCTGACAACCTGTCCCCTTGCTTTGGCTTAGCCTGGAACCCACTGTATCAAGCGCAACCATAACTAGCTAGCAGCTGCTGCTGACATACATGACATGCAGTCGGTGTCCCTATCTATCTACATACTTGCTAGTAGTGGTGCATGCATAACCCCCTCGGAAACGAGGGAAATAAACCGGAACCTGTGCTGCCGGGATCAAAACTAAGCAAAACGCGACGCATCGCCCGGCCACGAAGCCTGCCTACGACCCACTCGGGAGGCCGCAGCGAATTGCAGAAGCGCCGCCCGAGTTGTATCCGTGTAGGGTGGACTGGGTGGGGGCTGGGGCGGTGACGGCGGAGTTGGAGGGGGCGATGGCGGCACTGGTGGTTGCGGTGATGGGGGGGGCACTAGGGGTCGAAGTGTAGTAAACCTCACTGGAGGTTTCGGAGATGGTGGTTGTAATGGTTTCTGTGGTTGTAATGGTTTCTGTGGTTGCGGCGGTGCAGCGGGGGGTGTAGGCGGCAGCCATGGCTTTGACGGTTCCCGTGGCGGCTGTGGTGTTGGCGATGGCGGCTGTGGCGGCTCAGCTGGCGGTTCATGCTGTGGTGCAGGTGGTGGCGGCGGCATACGTGGCTCCGCTGGCGGTCTCTGCGGCGGCTGCGGCGCGGGTGATGGCGGCGGCATAAACGGCTCCGCCGGCGGTCTCTGCGGCGGCTGTGGCGCGGGTGATGGCGGCGGTCGTGCCCGCCGCTGCTGCGCCGCCTCCAGCGCCTTCGCGTGGTGAACCAGCAGCATTGCGGCCACCAGGGCCCTCCACTCGCGCTCCGGAACCACCAAGGTGACGTTTACCAGCATCAGCGCAGCAGGAGGCAGCCCTTGTTGTATGTCGCCCTGATTGGGCTGCTGGTAGTGGGGATCCATGTCGGACCTGGGACCGACCAGAACAGTCGAGGTGATTATTGACGGACAAGGGAAAAAAAGAAGTTACGCTGATGGCGCTAAGCCAGCAGCTCTAGCGCATGTTGGTGGTGCGGTAATATGTTGCCTCTCCAGCGCGCGGGGGGTACAGCCCCTGCACTCCCTACCGTGGTGCCGGCGATTTGTAACTCCCACCCCGCTATGCCTTGGCTTCGCCATATCACTCAGCTCGCAACTGGATGGATCACCCACGCATCCGCATGTATTTCTCCCAGGAACATCTCACGAAGTTGGCGGCTGCTCAAGGGATCAAGCAAGCGAGCCGTACGTAGAACCTCTCACAACATGTACGTACCATACCTGATGCAATCGAAGAGCCACAGTGGCAGGGAGCTGTTTACCCAGGCCGCATCCGAGGGACGAAGCCAGGTTTGTGTTGCAAGCATCCCAGCAGCGCCGCTTGTGTTCGTCCTTCTGCTGGGGTATGCTCCCCCGGGGGCCAGGTTGTACAGCACCAGGTTTCGGAGCGTGACGGGCCGAAGCAGGGTGAAGCGGCCCATGGCCCCCTGCATGCGGCATATCACGCAAATCCATGGTGATGCAGCAGGACGCCAACAAAAGCAAAACTGACAGCGTAAAGCAGGTATGTAGCGAGGCTATACACACATGTGCTCGTGGATACACGCATGAGCACGGATAGAGCAAGAGACGCTCATACATAATCTACGGCCCCTTTTACTTCCTATTGAGGCCGTCATTGATCCCACCGCAACCCATCATTGGCGCTAACCTGGAGATCTGAGAACACGCGGCCTCCTCCCCCAACTCCTTCGAGCAGGGCCAGCTGCAGGGAGCCGCCGTCCACGGTGCAGGTGGCGGTGTCTGCCAGTGCCCCCCGGCTGCTGCTGCTGGCGAGGGCCACGGAGGCAGATGAATATGGGGACGAGGAGCCCAGCAGCAGAGGCGGGATCGAGCGGTCGTCGGACCTGCATGCATACATGCACGTTTTCAAAACTGATGAGCGAGTGAAAGTTTAAGGGGTGCGGGGCAAGAAACTAACGAAAGAGGGCTTTCTCGGACATAAATAGGATAGGACAGATAGGTGATGATTACGGTGGCCAAACTGCTGCAACGTTTTATTAATTGCATGCATGCACTATGCGCGCAAGCCATCGATCAACTCTCACCCCCATATAAGTCTGGTGGGGCTGTAACCAGGCACGGAGTCGCAGGTAGCCAGGGATGTCAGCGCCTGCTGCAATCCCCGAGCCACCGCCAGACCACCGAAGCCCTGCGGCAAGACAAATGGTGAGAGGACGGATGAAAGGTAGGGTTGCATTCGCATACATGCCAGCGTTGCCTACATCAGGTAGCCAGCGACCGCCAGGTCGACAAGAAAAGAAGACAGAAGATAATAATAATAATAATAATAATAATAATAATAATAATAATAATAATAATAATAATAATAATAATAATAATAATAATAATAATAATAATAATAATAATATATAGGTTAACAAATAATAAATATAATAATAATCCCATAACCGCTCACCCATTTCGCAACGGTGTCCGGGTCCCGGGCCGCCAGCAGCTGCGGCAGCCACAGTCGCGATTGTTTCAGCAGCGGTACGGCACCTGGGAGCTGCTCATAGCTGCTCGCGGATTGCAAGGTGCAATTGGACAACATCACCTGGGGGAGGGAGGGAGGGATGCATGGCACACAACGGCTGGCTGATGAGAATACCGGTAATGGAAGGTGTTTTGGTCGACAAGCAGTAGTGTATGTGCGACAATAGATCAGTAGGTTGGCGGCGCTGCAATGTACATAGCTAGCACGTACGTACGGGAAGCGGCAAGGCAGGGGCAATAAAGTGAGGTCGCTGGGAGTAAAGGCAAGGCCAACTACTTACTCCACTACCTTACTCCAGACACTCCAGTGCAAGCACGTACGGCATTACGTATAGTAGTTGGCCCTCCACTGCGGCCCCCGCTGATGTAACGTACCTCGGACAACAGACTGAGGTAATGAACCGCCAGACGGGTGATGTTGCCAGTCAAGGCATCACTTTGGACTTGCTGCACGAGCGAGCCAAGGAGGTTGTGAACGGAACCGGCGCGGGCTTGTTGATTCATTCATGGACGGCAGCCGAAATAGCACAAAGTAATAGTCCAATATATAATTGCTTACTAGTATTAGTCGTTGCTGTCTGCAGGCAGGCCTGATGCCAGCTGAAATGCGGCTTATGGATTAGTAAGCGGGCACGCACGATCAGAGACTGTTCTGAGTGCGACCCCCGCCTGTTAGTTTATAATTACGCACCATCATGGAAATATTGAACGAGCCCGCCGCAGCGGCCGGCTCCCCAGGCCATACTTCGCTGCTGTTACGGCGCGCCGCCTGCGCCAGGAACTCCAGCTCAGGATCCGGTACGACGACCGTACTATTTACGAGTTGCAGCTGCGAGTACCCATTCTGGAATGTGCCCCTGCACGCAGTTTCCAGGCATTCAGCAGAGCGAGCGAGGCAGCCAGGTAACGCCTGCAATCGATCCCGGAAAGGAGTGTAAGCAAGTAGCAAGTAAGCAAGTAAAGCCCCCATCAGACTAATATTAGGCACCTCATCGATCAGTGATCATGTTTGCCCGTATGATGGCCTTATTGCTGGACACCCTTGTTTGTGCAGAGCAATCCCGTAGCCCGTGTCGTGACCATTGTTTATTATCGTCTATCTGTGTTCGGCCGGGAAACGCCTGGCCGGGGCCCCACCCCATCTATCCTCAAGCAACCAGGTTGATAACCAAACAACTGACTGACTGACACGATCACCGATGGCCCCTTCCCCCGCAGCTGGTTTGCATCCCACCTAACAACCCCAAAGCAGGGTAAGGATGCAGTCAGGAGACTCATCGGGCCATTTGGTCGGCTCGGGTACGGCACGTTGACGAGCAGCAGATCGTACATCAGGGCCGTAGGACGGCTCCCCAGCAGTGCAGAGGCGCCGCTGCTGTTCTGCTGCTGGCTGCTGTTGGGCGGCCTCAGGGCCCAGGCCTCCGCGATTCCTGACAGGTCCAGGGTGGTCCTCCGGGCCGGATCGCCACGTAGCACCAGTTGCTGACCAGACATGACGGGTACCTGCTCCCAGCTGCCATCCGCCGGCAGCGCTGCTACATCCCCGGTGACGGACAGCATCACCTTGCTGGCAGATTCGTCCACCAGAGCCTTCCTGGTCGCCGCATACAGCTCCCGCCCGTCCGCGACCGACCGGGCCGCGCAGGGCAGAGAGGAAGCCAGGCCTTTGCTTCCTGGCGGACACGTCAGCGTGACGTTGACCCACTGCACCTGCCCGCCTGCTCCTGCTGTGCCATTCGGCCCCGGCGCCCGGGAAGTCAGGTTGGCGATGCGCATGACGCCGTCCCCAATTACCACGTCGGGGTCGTACGGCCAGGCATCGGGGTTTTGACACAGTGTTCCAAGCAGGCTCCGGAGCTCGATGCAATGTAGCAACATGGTTGCATCCTCCAGCCGCAGTGTGGCCCCTGCATCGATCTGGATGGGCCGAAAAGAAAGCTGTGACAGCGCCTGGCCTGTGATGATTGGAGCCCCTCCGTCAGCCAGATAAACTGCCATCGATGCCAAAGTGAGGCTCTGACCTGCTCCGGCGACGACAGCAGCATGAGCGATAAAGAAACGAGCGAGCGAGTCGGGACGGAGTTAGGTTGCATACATGCATTTGTGTATGCACGAGTACGTACGTGCCCGCGCGCGTGCATCTGTGCGCCTAGGGGGCGGGCGAGCTACGTACTGTGAACGACGGCGGCCAGACCTCTTGAGCAGGAGAGCAGCAGCCAATATATAATAAAGACCGCCCGCCTTCATCCGCCTCCATCCATCCGGAGTGCAACCTCACCTCCCAATAGGCGAATAGCATTGAGCTTGGGTGCGAAGTTCCAGTCTAGGATTGTGTACGGCAGCCGTTCGGTTGGGCTGCGAGGAGGGCTGGGCGGGAAAGGGGGTGGAGGGGACGGGGGAGGTGAGGGCGGCGGAGAGGGCGGCGATGAAGGGGGCGTGCCGTTTGCGGCCCTCGGCGATGACAGAAATATCGAGAGCGCGCCGCCCGACCAGCCGGTTCTCCTCCAAGTATACTCCAAGTGAATTGAGGCGCTTCCGAGGCCCCGTAGGCTCGTCGTCTCCGCAGCCACCAACGCTGTTGACGTTGGCTCCGGCGAGCGCAGTTGTATGACTCCCCAAGGGAGTTCTCCCTGCTGCTGCTGGCTCACTAACAGCAGATCACTGATAAACATGGGGGTAGAGGGCGGGGCCTGCGGGCAGGCATGCGGTGCGGCGGAGGCAGGCCAGAGGGACCTCAATCAACAATGTCGTTAGTTTACCGTCTTCTCGGTTCATTCATTCGTTGTTACGTATGTACTATTATGGTCACGGCTGGTACCTCCCAAAGACTCAAACCGCCCGCCGTCCATCCAGCAGGTTACTGCTGCCGCTTATGCCCCCGCCCACGCTCTCACCACCTCCTAGTGGGGAGAGCGTGGTCCCCACGTAGTCCCCACTGCCGAGCCCCTCCGTCGCTGTGACTCACGTCAAAAGACTGCCCGCTCACAGTATCCGCAGCAGCCAGGAAAACCCCAAGGAACACTGCCCAAGTCCAAGTCATCACTCCTGCGAAGCCAAGACGCAATAGCTGGTGTACTTAAAGGCCGGGCTATGTATTGCCTTTGAAAGCAGCAGTTACGGAGGGATGTGCGATCGAGTCCGTCACGAGCTCACGACCGTTGGCTTGGGTGCGGGCGACGATGAGAATGGCTTTGTGAGGGACGCGAGGTTCTATGGGGATTATCGTACCTAATTTTTTTTCGATGGTGGCTGCGTCATCTCGGTCTGCTGTTGGATTGGCCGACCTCCTCAGCAAAGAAGTACACACCCCTGGCATGGAGTTTCCGCATTTTTAACATTTTGTGCAAGCTTGGATGACCAACACTCAACAGGATGAAGAAGAACTGAGGCGGATAACGCGACAGTTACTCACCTATTCATGACGCATTTGCGGACGCCATTTATATTGTAGATTCCATTCGAAGCTATTCTAACAGTGGCGTTATGTACCGATCTCGAAATCTAAGAAAGCAAGGGATGCGAGGCTGTACCCGCTGCTGGGGCCGCCGTACCTGCCCTGTTGCCTGTTGCTACGAATCATTTGCGGCTCGCCCGCTCTCTGAAGGTCTACATAACCGTCGTTGCTTCGCTTTAGACCTGTGCTTACTCCACTTCGTACAAGCGTCAATTTACAACATCATTTCTAATTGGAATTTACCGCCGGCGACTAACTCATCTGTGGCGTCGTTCCAGCGACGTCCAGCGTCGTTCACTATTGTTGCAGGTCTATTTATACCAGCTTTCTGTGCCTTATCGATTATTCACCTACTGACGTTAATCTGGCACGCTCGTCCCACCCGTACTAGCTGTACATTTTGACTTTGAACAGCAGGCCAAATATAATATATATACGCCAGTGGCAACGCTATGCCCAGGCTTTCGCAACGGATGACGCTCCGGTTCTAACTAGGATTTCCGCTATTATGGCCGAGCTCGGGGGGCAAATCAACGCCACGCAGGCTATCGACTTGTTGGGTAAGGAGCTTGCCCAAGTGCTGTCTCGGGTGTTTGGCCGGCCCCGCGGCCGCGCTCAAGTTCGTGGACAGGGTGATGCACCTTGGTGGACGGAGGAGTGTGCGGTTGCTCGTACGGCTATGCTCAATCACAAAGCCCGCATGCGCACGGAGGGAACCCTTAACGACCCGACTGCTCGTGCGGAATTCAGTCGTCTCCGTACGCATTATCAGCGCCTCATCCGTAACGCTAGAGATGCATACCGCACGTCTGAGTTTGAAAGCCTGTTAGGGTCGTGCCAGAGCAACCCGCGCGCCTTCTGGAAAATCGTGAACGCGACTCTGGGTGAGGACTGTCCTATTTCAGAGGTGGGCGTTTGGAGTGAGTACTTTGAAAACTTGTTTAACGGCAACACGAATGCCGGCAGAGACGCAGATGTAGAGGCCATCCTTAGTTTTATCAACGGAGTTCACGGTCGTGAGGGTGGCGGGGGATGGGAGGATAGCGCAGGCGCTCGGCCCAGCCGGGTTGAGCTAGCCGCGTCACTGAATTCCCCTTTCACCGTGGAGGAAGTTGGCTTGGTTATCTCATCGCTTAGTAACAATAAGTCGAGTGGGTTAGATAGCGTCCCGGCCGAATGTTATAAGTACGCCAAGCGGGAGGTTGAAGGGCGTTTCTTTAATGTGCTCACACCCCATGTCCATCGCTTGTTTGAACACATCCGCAGTACTGGTGACTTCCCTGCTCAGTTCGAGGTGTCCTGTCTTACGCCTATCCATAAAAAGGGCGATGTTCACGAAAAAGGCAACTATCGCGGCCTGGCGGTAGGTGGGGCCTTAGCAAAGTGCTATGCGGCCATTTTGGAGCGGCGGCTTAGTCGTTGGGGGGAATTGGCGCAGGCTCGATCTCCGTTTCAGGGTGGCTTTCGCGCGAAAATTGGCACTATCCACAATCTGCTGTTATTGCGTCATCTCATCGACAGGCATAGGACAGGGCCCCCTAGTAGCACTCCGCTTTTTGTTTGCCAGGTTGATTTTGAAAAGGCCTTTGATCGCGTTCCACGTCAGCTACTCTGGCAGCGTCTTCGTGAGCGTGGATTGCACGGGGCTATGCTCGACGCCCTGATGGCCGGTTATGATCGGGTTGTTTTGCGTGTGAAGGTCAATGGTAAACTTGGCGACCCCTTTGAGGCTATGCAAGGTGTCAAACAGGGCTGTCCCCTTAGCCCCACTCTATTCGGGTTTTTCGTCGAAGGGTTTGCGGACTACGTAGAAGCTAAGGATAAACTTGCCCCGGCCGCCATGTGTGCTAACGAATGCCCGGTAGTTGATGGGCTGCGCGTTCCTCTCATCCTTTACGCCGATGATCTCAATCTTTTTGCGTTTAGCCACCTCCGTCTGATGTGTCTCTTGCAGGCGTTGTCTGAGTGGTGTACTGCCTTCGGTCTGACGGTTCACACCCGTAAGTGCGAGGTTGTGTATTTTCACCCGTCCCAGAACTTACGAGACCTTGCGTACCGTTTGGTTAAGGTTGGTATGAGGCGTATAGTAGGCAACACGATCCGCTTTGAGGAGATGGAGTGGGCGCGTCGCGCTAGGTACCTAGGGTTACATTACGGTCCGGAGGCACCTTTCGAGGCATGCACAGACGAGCTATTCGGTGCGGGACAACGTGCGGTTTTTGCTCTCGTTAACAAGCTTCGTAGACGTGGTTTGTTCGTTCCTAGGGTCGCCCTCAAGTGCTTCGACGTGCAGATCTGCGCCATCCTTTCCTATGGGGTACAGGTCTGGGGCCCGTCGTACATTCTGCAAGTGGTCGAACGTGATCGCGATCCCCAAGGTCGGTACTGCTATTTTGAAAAGGCGCTAGAGAATCGGATGGTTGGGCTGCAACGCATGTACTTGAAGATGCTCGCGGGTCTGCGCAAGATTCCGGACAACAAAATCCTGTTCAGGGAATTCGGGCAGCGCCCGTTGCATGTTCACTGGGCTTCTCTCATCTACCGTTTCTGGAACAAGCTGGTTGATGCGAAGGGTTCGGTATTCCATAGAGTGTTTCGTGAGGAAATTCGGCTTGCCCTTCAATCAGACTTGTCAGGTCATGGGTGGGGAGCCTTGGTTTTACGAGGACTCAGGTGTTTGGGACAGGACCACTGGCCGGAGCCCCCGCCGGGTCTTGATTTGGAGGGCCAAGTCGACTTTGTTGCGTCGCGTTCGCTTAATATTGGGAATTTGATTTGGACGTTGGAGCAGAGGTTTGATGAAGACTGGCTTAACAGCAGGCTTCTCACGCCCCCGCGTGAGTTCGTTTCTGATAACCACAAGCCCGGTGTGAAGATGTGTCGGCACACGCACTGGATGGGGATGCCGAAACATACGGCTGGGTATATCCCCCCCAAACCCTATGCTTCTCTTTTGCGTTTTCGTCTAGGAGCCTGGCCTATTGAGAATAATCGACCTGCTGGACGGCAGAGGTCTGAGCGTACTTGTAGGGTCTGTGATAGTGGTACTGAAGACGAATATCATGTGCTGATGGAGTGTTCGGCGTACGACGATATACGTCAGGGTTTTAGCACCCTAGGTGTCATTTTAGGCGACTACATTTCACCGCCTATGCTTGCTGTTACGGGCGCGGACAATCAACGCGGCTTAGCTGAATTAGTTCACAACATCTGGGTACGGCGGTCTTCTATGCTAGTTTGAATGTTTGTTCATTTTACCTGTTTTCGTTTGTGATCCTGCTTTAGTTTCTGCTTGGCGACATAGTTCTTAGCTCCTTTTTGACCTGCCTATTCTCGCGGTCCATGAGCCTCCTGGCTCGTCTGGGCCTTATGAGCTCTCGAGCTTGTAATACAATACAATAGAAAAAAAATATAATATACACCTGGTTCTCTGAGAACGTTAAAATAAATATCGACCTGTATTAACCAATCCGCAAGACCCGCATTACTTCACGGTGCGAAGTAAAAAAAATGCAGTGAGTCAGGCTTGCAAATCTTTCTAGTGAGTCAATGACGTCTTCATCATAAGCATTCTTGACAACCGTAATTCGTAAACCAGGCTAAACTATGCGATGGGGCTTTATAATCGTTGAAGATGGAGCGGCCTGATGGGGCTTTATCCTTGAAGAACTAATGCAATTATGACCACTTCAACCCATATGCGAACCCGGGGTTGGTCTTTCCTATGGCAAACTTAAAAAACCATGTTCCTCACATCCTCAGGTGGCTCGCTTACAGGCTTACCGGTACACCATTGGCTCTCTCCCGATCGATGGATGCATCGCAGTCAGTATCGAATTTTGAGGTGGTAGTTTATGCAACAATATATTAAATGAATGTCTGGGGCTGCAAATGAGGTGCTGGTCAGTAACAGATAGTTAGAGGGTGGCTCCACTGACCGGCTTTTTAGGGCTTATTAGGGACACCTGTGCCGTTGTCAGGGTAATTTAGCGTCGCTGAGGAATTGGCATCACGGTTCACGGAACAGTTCATGGAGCTAGTTAGCGGTAGTTGTTGGTGTCGGAGGTCGTGGCTGTTTATACGTTTTGTACGTAGCATATCTACGCGCTACCTTCCGGCCGGCTGCGAGGTGCGGCGCCGTGTTGCAGGCGCATTCGGAACAAGGAACAACCCTGGCAGGATTTGGCCAGCATTGTCGAATCGAGTCGTACTATGACATAACGATGGTTTCGCTGAAGATATGGCCGTTCCGGCGTCAGACCGGGCCCAATGGTGGTGTGGTTATTGTGCCGGGGTAGCCAGAGAGTGGGCGGAAGGACTACGAGCTACGCAGACGCGGCCTACATGGTGCATATATACACCATGCATACATTAACGATGCCCACTCAGTTGCACATCTTATTTACCGCAACCGTGGGACAGCCTTGCGCCTCGCTCCAGTGCTCTTGTCATGCTGGTTTGCTGCACCGTCCGATTTGCGTATTACCGCGGCGGTTAGTTGGTTAACGGTTTCCGGCCATGGGTCAGTTGGGTCCTTGGCTATTATGTGAAACACAGCGAGTACGGTAATGCGGCGTGACACTCTATCTAGCACGAATTCCGTGGAAAGGGCCGTTTGGCGGTGCTCCACCCACCACGGCGATCGATAGACGCAAAAAACGTGTGGGTTAACGGTCATGGCGTTTGCTACCCTTCCCATCGATGCCATCACAGCAGCGATGTTTGTGAGGTCTTCGCCGCTGAGCTCGGCGCCAATTGGCGCGGTGAGCACCAGGAGATGTAACAATACGGGCAGAAGCCCTGCGACAGTTTGCAAAATGACTTAAGGGCATACCGTAAGGCCGTATTTTGCCCTTAAGAGCGGTTTGGCTGCCATCGCCTCACCTACGCGCGATGCCATGGCAGCAGGGTGCCACATGGCAAATTCCCACGGGATTGAGGGCTTCTGAGCCTTGCCTTGCGTCCAGCTGGATCACTTCTTGATTCCGAAGTCTGGAGCCCAATCTAACCACTACACACACAGCCCAGTAGCAGAGCAGACGCCGGACCGGGCTTTGCTTGCATGCGCCGCGCGCTGCTTCTGATCAAGGACGGAACCGCTTTCAGACTTTCCAGGCATTCTTTGCGGCGTATATGTTTGAGCAACGTGGTCGCCAACGTTCGCTTTTCCGTCGTCCCGCGAGCCGCCCCGCTGCTGCCGTCCACGCAACCGCCGCCCAGTCGCCCAGACAGCTTATACATCCTAGACTTCTAAGAAACGGCCTATTCCCGCCAGAAAAAGCATCACTGAAAGACAAAATTCACTCGTGTTTTGTGCGCAACCTTCAGCGGGTGCAGCGCTGTGCCCAGCGAATGCAACTCCCAAGGCCAACCATTCGGCAAGCGACTTCGCACACGTTCGCCGTCGGCCGCCTTCGGGAGAAAACATACAATGTTTCGTAGGGAATAGTATAATATTTTCTTGATTTGATGTCACACGGTACGATGCCTCCCGATGTAACTTGTGTGGACAGTCCTGGAAAACCACGCCCAATGACAGCATCCGATGCAGACTGCGTTGGACTAGATGATTTGGAAGCGAGAGTTTCCTTCATTCATGACTGCGTTTGGGTAATCATGTGCCGACTAATGCCAATCAGTTGTGACTTGTGAGGCGCCCTCTCGAGGCAACTACTGGTGCCCGGTATTCTGAAGCTTGAAACCGCGTGTAGGCCGATCGGTTTCGTAGCATATTATCAAAACTGGCAGTATTTCCCTCTACGTTTGCACCCTTGCGCTTGTCCATCTTCGTACTTTGAGGGCATGACAGCGGAGGAGCCGAGCGGAGCGCTTCTTGCCTTTCTTGTACACGGACGGAGTGAATATGCGTAAAATAGTAAAGAATAACAATAAATTCTTAAAGGCCTGAGCGGCGTGCGTAGCCAAAGACCGTGGAGAAATGGACAGCCGTGACGACCGTGCGCCGGACGGGACAGATGCCAGGCCGCAACGCTGCGCAGCCGCCCGCGCCGCACAGGCCATCTCGACCTGTCCTCTAAGAACGCAGCACCGCGACGGCAACGGCCTGGAGCAGGACGCCGGCCCCGCGCCTTCCGCAGCGCAGCAGCAGCCCACGGCCGCGGTCGCCACCGCCGACGCCGTCGGCACAGGCGCGGCTCAGGGAACGCGCCTCGAAATTCTCGACTGCAGTACAGCTGTCAAAGCAGCACCGCACCACAGCGCTGCATCGCCGTCGGCCGGCTGCCTTCGCGACACGCTGCCTCCCGCATCGGCCCCGCCGTCGCCCTCGCCCTCGCCCTCCCCGCGCCCGGCCACATCCGGGCGTCGAGGCGCCTCGCCGCCGCCGCCACAGCCGCAGCCACAGCCGCAGCCAGGACCGGCGGCAGCGGCAGCGGCAGCGCAGGATGCGCAAGCGTCGCAGCGCCGCGGCCCGTGTGTCAGCTGCGGCTCGGATGCCCGAAACTGGGGCTACACGACACCAGATGGGCGTTACACCTGCCACAACTGCTGCTTCAGTAACCGCCAGGCAACTGGATTCTACGGCCCGCTGGGAGCGCGTTCCAAGGAGGAAGCGGACGGCGGCTCCGGCCGTACCTGCGTCGAGTGCGGTACGGCGCGCACGCACTCCTGGCGGGGCCACAAGCAGGTACGGACGAGGAGCCTGTACGGGATATCCGTACAAGGATGTCGGGTGTGCCACGGCGGGTCGGTAGAAGACGAGTTGCACGTATTGATGGAATGTCCGGGCTATACGCCATTACGAGAGGCAATAGGCTTCCCTATGGGTAGCAGCATGGTGGATGTGATGGGGACCTTTGACCCGGCGAAACTGGGCAGTCTCTTATCCCAGATTCAGAAAGCGCGCACCGAGCTGCTTGGTAGCTAACCATACGGCTTATGTTGTCTTAAAGTGCGCCCCTTGACGGATAACCGTTGTGGGGGGACGCATGTTACCAGCCATTTTGGCTCGTACACATGTAATGCCTCAAAGGGTGTGTTGATGTGTTGGTTTGGATGCACGGACTGCGGCGCGCGCGGTTGAGGGGTTGCGCGCCTTCGACGCCCGGAGCGTGGCGTGCCAGAATGTACGGCATGTACGGCGGTCGCGCCCCGGCCCAGGCCGTCAGGCGGGCCGAATCGAGCTAGCGGATGAGAAGCATTATACGTATAAAACACTGCCTGCATGTGTGTTATCACGAATCCAGGCGCAGGGGCTTCACTCAAAGTGCATGTATGGCTCTTGCACACGCGCGAGTGACCTCCTCTTGACCTCTTCCCTATGATTTCACACCCACGGCCGTGGCCGCGCCGCCCTCCCCGCCCACTCCCCACTCCCGCCTCCGCAGCGGCCGGGGCTGATGGTCTGCAACGCCTGTCACCTGCGTTTCAAGCGCAACGGTACCTACAGCCGCCGCACTGCCGCAGCCGGCAAAGATGCACTCCTGGACCCGGGCGCTTTGGGCCGCCGTGGCAGCGGGGAGGTTGCAGCAGTGGCAGCAGCGGCGGTGGCGGCCCTTGCTGCCCCTGTCCTCGTCAGCGGGGAAGTTGCAGCAGCCTGTACGGCGCCCAGGTCGCAGGGACCATCGGCAGCAGCCGCCCCGGCGACCGCGGTGATGGGTTCAGAGGTGTGTCCGCCTGCTGGCGGAGATGCGCCTTGCGAAAACGGAAAAGGTACGGGCTATGCACCGGACAATCACGGCGGGATCCTGGCCGAGATGCCGAGTCGCCGTCAAGACTGCACGCCGGCGCCAATGCTGGGTGTCGCCGCTGCGCCGCGGGTGCTCTCTGCGGCTGCGGTCGATGCGGCAGTACCTACAGCTGAGGATGCGGATGCGGCCGCCGATGCCGAACAAGCGGTTTCGGAGCGCAGGCTCGGAGCGCAGCACCGCGAGGTGGATGCCGGAAGCCGCGGATCCGGAGGCACCGTCCCTGGTTCCGGAGCCGGAGCTGGACCGCTGGCCCGCGGCGGCTCTACAGCCCGGGACGGGACATGCGACGAGTGCGGCACCGCCCGCTCATTGCGCTGGTACCTGCACAAGCTCGATCCGAAAAAATGGACGTGTCAGTCTTGCTACGACCGTCACCGTCGGTACGGAACGTACCGGATCAACCCCGCCGCCGACTCCGCGGTCGCAGAGGATGATGGCGGTGGCCGCGTGCAGCGCTGCGCCGAGTGCGGTTCTGAGAGCACCTCTCACGGATGGCGGGGCCACAAAAC
Organism: Pleodorina starrii; assembly: GCA_030267565.1. Taxonomy (NCBI): domain Eukaryota; kingdom Viridiplantae; phylum Chlorophyta; class Chlorophyceae; order Chlamydomonadales; family Volvocaceae; genus Pleodorina; species Pleodorina starrii. The sequence continues at coordinate 1,343,143 of BRXU01000005.1, read as the reverse complement.
CCGCCCTGGGCTCCTCACCTGCCGTCGCTGCTACGACCGCTACCGCACAAGGGGCAGTTACGCGCTGCAGCCGGCCGTGGGCGGCGGTGGCGGCGCCGCCGCCGCCGACGCCGTTCCTAGCCGGGGCTGCGGTCCGTTTGGAGGTGAAAGCGGCGCCGGCTGCGCGAGGCGCGACGGCAAGGGTAGAAGGCGGGCACGCGATGACGCCCGGGGGGCCGGAACGGCCGAGGGCGGCCTGCGTCGTGAGCAGGACGGGAACAAGGACAAGGCGGAGAGCGGAGGCCGTCTGGCTGGGCAGCCGCAGAGCGGGTTGGTGCCATCATCTCCACAGGCGCTCCAGCCGGGCGACCTGGTGCGGGTGCGGCCAGCAGGGGCAGCTGTGGGCTGCACGGATGCGGCAGCGCCGCCGATATCCTCGTCGACCGCCGCAACCGACGCTGACGGGATGGTCTTCCGGGTTCTCAGCGTCGGTGGCGCCGGCATGGCGGTTGTCGTGGCACGTGATGGCGCGCGCTCACGGCACCGAATCGAGCAGCTGCAGTACTGTGGCCGTACAACGGCCGCTGCCGGCGGCCCCCGCCGCGGAGCCAGCGGGCCTGCAAAAAGGGGCGCGGCAGCAGCAGACGTGTGTTGCGAGGTTTGCGACTCGCCCCACGCCGCTGCCAGCATGTTGCTGTGCGATGGCTGCGACACTGGCTGGCACCTGCGCTGCCTGACGCCGCCGCTGGCAGCTGTGCCGCAGGGTGCCTGGATGTGCCCGGAATGTCGGGCGATGGGCTGCGTGGCGGCGGCGGCGCCGCCGCCACCGCTGGCGGCGGCGGCACACCAGGGGTCACGGCGGCGCGGTGCAGACGTGGAGGGGCCACCGCCAGAAGGGCGGCAGCGGCGACTTGGAGCACAGCAGCAGCAGGAGCAGCAGCAGCAACAGCAGAAGCCGGCGAGGACGAATGCGTCGGCGTCAGTATTGCCATGGGCACGTGCAGGACCTGGTCGAGGTACCCGCGGGGGGAACTTCACCGGTGGCGAGGGAGGCGAGGTTCAGGACGGAGGGAGCCCTTGCGGGGCTGAGGCAGAGGGAGAGAAGGTGGAGGAAGCTGCGGAGGAGGGCGAGGAGGAGGAGGGCGAGGAGGAGGAGGGCGAGAGGGAGGAGGGCGAGGAGGGTGAGGAGGAGGGTGAGGAGGGCGAGGAGGGCGAGGAGGGCGAGGAGGAAGAGGCCAGTGAGGAGGAAGAGGCGGGGGCGGTCAAGGGCGCGGAGGAGGATTGGGAAGAGGAGGAAGGCGGGGAAGGCGAAGAGGATGAAGGCGAGGAGGAGGGCGCGGAGGGTGCGGAGGGTGAGGAGGAGGAGGACGACGGCGACGGCGACGACAGCGAGGACGGGGAGGGTGACACGGAGCAGCAGGGTGCGGATGCCGGAGACTGTGGGGCTGGACAAGACAAGCAGCATCCGGCGGCGTGGGCGCGGGTGCAGGACAGTCAGAAGGTTGGGGCGGCTGGCGCTGCGTTGCAAATCCCAAGCCAGGAGGTGGTGCAGCCGCAGCTGCCTTGGGCGGCGGCGGCGGCGCTACGGGCGGCTGCAGCGGCGGGACTCCGGAGAGCGGTTCCTGCAGGGCAGACAGCCGCTGTCCATCCTGATGCAGGCGCACCGCAAGGGGAGCACCAGCACCATCACCAGCAGCACCAGCACCCACATCATAGCCAGCAGCAGCACCAGCATCATTACCAGCAGCACCATTACCAGCACCATTATCAGCAGCATCACCACCACCACCAGCAGCCGCAGCAGCAGCAACAGCAGCACCAGTACCAGCACCAACACTACATGTCCCCGCCGCACCAGCAGCACGAGTCATTTGCCCAGCAGCAGCAACATTTCCCACAGCATTATCAGCATTCACACGGCTTGATGACCAGCTTCAGCCCACCCAGCCATACACACAACCACCCGCGGCCAGGCGCTGCACCGGCGCCTGCTGGCGCCTCTCACTCGCTGCAGTGGCACTGCGGCCCTCCCGGGCCGCGGCCTCACGGCCCACCCCTGCCGCCGCCCCCGCCGCCGCCGCCGCTGCCACAGCAACTAGGCTGGCAGGTACAGAGCAGCGCCCCGGGCCATGAGCCTGGGCTTTGGATGTCGTCGCCGGCGGCGGTGGCGGCAGTGCCCGCGGTGCCGCCACCCGCAGCGCCGCCGCTGCCGCTCGCGGCGTCGCCACCCGTGGCGCCGCCGCCTGCGGTGCCGCAGCCCGCGGCGCTGCCGCAGCCAGGTCTCGCGGCCGTGCTGCCGTTGATTCCACGCCTCAACGCCGATGCACCCAGGTTGGGGCGGCTCACGCAGGACTTCGGCGCGATGCTGGCGGCAGCTTGCGAGGTAGGGGGCTGGTGGGGGTTTGTAAAGCGAGCGAAGCCAGAAGGAAACCCAAGGCATTAGGCATAACATCCGCTTGCGCCGGATATGTGCGACTTCAGGACTGCCATATATTTCGGATGTGCCAGGTTCTGCTAGCTTGTCGATTCCTCGGGAAGCATACTTGCAGACCAAAGGGGGTTGCCCCGTGTTGGGGTTGCACCCGAACCGCTACCCTTGACCGCGCCTGGATCCCCCTCGCTGTTGAACTGCACACGCATAAGGAGCTCGTGGGTTACGAGGACGCACACGGTACCCGTCTGCTGGACGGCCTGTCAACGCGGCCGCCGCGGCCGCGGCAGCCGTGCAACCACGGACCCGCGGACGCCGCGTTTAGTGGCGGAGGCGGCGGTGGCGGTGCAGCGACCTTCCTGATGTCGCCCCTCCGCGCGATTTATGAGGACTTCTGCGGCTCAGATCGGACGATTAAGGTGCGAATAGTTTGATGTGTGTTTTGTTGTTTGCCGCTGGTTGTGCTGCTGAATGTTATTGGGAGCCGCTTGGGGGGGCGTGCCACGTGTGCGGGTCGTACCGCAATTCGTTGGTCCCTGTATGCCCCAAAACACAACCTCGTGCTCGTGCGGGCTCGTAGCTGCACACATGCGTGCACACGTGCTTTGCTGCCTTCGTCCTCGCCCGCTGCCCAGCCCCTAGTTGTCAGACCGGAGCTGCGAGACGCAGCGGCGTTGGTTGGGGCCTATGACATGTGGGAGACCCTCCTCCCCGGAAAACGCACACCGCCTCAGTTCGCACCGCCTTGATGCGAGTGTCCCACCCGGATCCTGCGTATACCCGGGTCCCGCTCCCCGCCTCACAACCGCCGAACGGCCCAAGCACCCAACTAATCACCCACCTAACTAACCGACCAATCCCGCACCGCCAGGTTCGATTCCTGTGTGACGTGGCGCTTCGATGGCTGGAGGTGAGGCGCAGGTTCCTAACTTGGGAGGTGCAGGTGGAGGTGGGCCCTTGAGAGGGGGAGCGGGGAGGTCGGAGCGAGGCCCCGCAGGGAAGGGAAGGGTGGACCAGGACCGACGCCAAGCAGCAGCGTGCGCCCCCGCACTTTCCGGACCTGGCGAGGTCTAAGAACCGCACTTAATATGGCAGTCGTCCCGATGGCCTAACTAGGCAGAAGGAGTCTCCTGTATGTACAGATCACGCTCGTCCAATACATTTCGTACACTGCCTGCCAGGCCAACGTGTGGGCGAGCCCCCTGGAGCTGATGCTGGGGCGGGGCGTCCGGGATCTGGGTCTGGACCGCGTGGGGCCGGTGGAAGGATTGGACGAGCGTCAGCAGGTGTGTACGGCACTGTACAAGCCTGTGGAACCGTTCGCGTGCACCACCATTTAGGACGACTGGGTGCGGGACTGCACAGCCGCGGCCGATATCCGGACGCGCGAATGTGGGACAAAATGCGAGCGTTGGCCACCACCACCACTGGTGGTGGGGTGGGGGTGGATGGTCGATTGATTAGTGCGCTTTGCATGTACTGGCATTCGGTAGTGCGCTTAGTCGTCCCCAAAGTCGGCCCCCAAAAGATTCATCCAATTACCCAAGTACTGCCGCATCCAACCATTCATTGCCGCTGCGCGGCTATGGGCAATGAGCTAAACATCGCGTTGTTTGGAAAACACTCTTCCGGTTGCACGAGGTTCTGGATCTGTAAAAACATCCTTGCGTATTCTTCGTTGTTGGTGCACACGCAGGCTGGCTGGGACAGCAGTCGTCGTACAGTGTACGACAACTTTGTTGCCGTGGCGCAGGCCGCCATCGCTTCTGAGGCCGACGAAGGCACCGTCGCACCCGCGGCCCAGAGGTCCTCCTCCGCCGCCGCCGCCGCTGCTGGCAGCGCCCGAGGCGGCCCCGGGGGCTTTGCCGCCGACCCGCGGGTCACTTCCGCGTCCGTCCGTCGCTTCCTGTCAGTGACCGACCACCTCGCCGAGGGGCTGGCGGCCTACCTGCTGGGCCTTCCGCCGCCGCCGCCTCTCCCGCCTCCCTCCCCGGACACCTCACGGCCCCGGAGGTACCGTCAGCAGCGGTGGCGGTGGCCCAGCGAAACACAACCGCCGCCCTGGGCCCCGTGCCCGTCGCTGCCCACTGCCCTCCCGCCGACGCCGGCCGCGCCGTCACCGCCGCCGCAGCGGCTCTCCTCCGCGTCCGCTGGCCCAAATCCAAACCACCGCATCGCTTCCGCCGCCGCCGCCGCCGCGGACAATCCTGGACCTGTCGCCGTCGCTGCCCAGCAGGGCACCGGCGGCAGCTCTACTGCAGCTCCGGAACAGTACGACAACTGGAGGCAAGACGAGGGGCAGCGGCGGTTGGAGTATGTGCAGGGGCAAGCTGTGGCCACGAGGATGCTCCGAAGCTCCGTGCAATCCGCCCTGCTGCTGGCGTTTCAGATCGGCGCGGCACCCAGCGGCCGGCTGCTGCTGCGGCTGCCGTCGCCGGGCGACCGGCTGCCGCCACAGGAGGTGACGGCGGCAGCGGCGGTGGCAGCGCCGTTGCCGCAAGCGGCGACTTCGGTGCCGCGCCTCGTAACTTTCAAGGCCGCCGCCACGGCAGCTTTGTCCGACCATGCGGTGACGGCGGCGGTGACGGCGGTGGAATGGCTGCTCACAGCAGGCGGTGCAGACTCCGCCGCCGAAGGAGGCGCGGCGGAGGCCCGCGGAGGGCGTGGAGAGGAGCCCTGCCACGCGGCCCAAGTCGGCAGCGGCGACGCTCGACTTTACGGCCCTGGCGGTGGGAGTCGCGGTGGGCACGAAACCGCCGACGTGGGCGCCAGCGCGGCTGCTGGGGCCGGCGGCGGTCCGTACAAGCGACCTGCATCGGCACCAACGCCCTGGGATGCCGGCGGTGACGACGGGGGCGGAGCGGATGGGTCGAATTGGTGGGACGTGCAGGGTCATGGTCGGCGGGTTCGGCCGCGTCGGGAGGACGGTGTTGGCCCAACCCCATGGGGTGGTCGGGGCGGATTCCAGCCGTCGGCGGCCGCCGTCGCTGCACCGGGGGGAAGGGCTCAGGCGCCGATGGCAGAGGTATCGCCGCCGGCCGCCGATGGGGCTCCCCGCCAGCAGCCAGCCTCGAAGGGCTACGCCGCAGCGGATTGCGGCGGCGGTCGCAGTGACGGTGCCGATGGCGGCGGCGGCGGCGACGGCGGCGGCAGTGAGGGGGTCGGACGGGCGGCAGCGGGCGCGGGTGAAGTGCTGTGGGTACTGTCGCCGGCGGTGGTGAGTCGGGAGACGCAGTGGCTGTGGTCGGACGCGGAGTCGCCGGCGGGCATGGGCGTGGGCGCGGCCTTCCTGCCCACGCCGCCGGCGGAAGGCGCTGCCCGCCGACAGCCGCTGGCTTCTGCTGCTGATGGTCCTGCGGCCGCCGGTGCCGGATCCACGGTGGCACCACCACCCGACTCTGCTCCGGCGGGTGCTCGTATCGGTAGAGGCGGGGCGGAAATGCCCAGCGGCGGCGGCAGCCGACGGTGGGTTGTTGTGGAGGTGCCGGCAGTGCCAGCCCGAGTGGTGGGGTGCTGGTGAAATGCGCTCATGAACGTGCACTTGACTCTAACCGGGGATGCGACTTCGGTGACGTGGGGGATGCAGATGCGGTGACGACTGACGAGGGGATGCGCCCGACCGATGTCCCTGGGGCAAGATGAGCATCCAGTCTGGCCGCTACGGCTAAGCGACCGGTGTGACAGACGCAGTCCCCCTTGTAACTATCGCATCCTAGTTATTTGTCATGCATATGCGTGCTGCCAGTCGAATGTTCGCGTGCACCTTTGTCCCACCTTTGTTACCTGTGGTCTCACTGAAATGAGCCTTTGGTTGGTTGCCTCAGCGCCGCTGTGAGAGCGACGTCAAGGCTTGTGCAGGGGCGCTCAGCACTTACTTGATGTTCATTTTGAGCTTGTAGCAGCAAGCGCAAGGTGTCTTGGTCCTGCGCTCGTGCGTATTGAAATCTGCATGCCGTTTTTCGCAGTTAAATCTATTGACCCGTGGGTCGGTGCTTGTGGCGGGCGGCGGAGGTTCGCGCGCCGGAGGCTCGCTGGATGATCTCCTTCTCGCGAGAGGCATATTTTGGAACAAGTGCGCTTTGATTGGGCTTTGTAAAAGAGCGACAATCATTTCCTTCCGAGCAGGACAGGAAAAGCTGCGCTGTTAACGTGGAGGGATAACGTGGGCTTTCAGCTCCGCAAGGGCTTTCCTGTCATTGCACAAGTTTAAACTCTTTGGAACTCATTTTTTAATGATTTTGATGAACTGCTGAAGCGATGCCCATACATCCAAGGAGTCGACCTCGGATTTTGTTCCCGGAGGCGACCTCGGGCCTTTATTGCTGGCCGCAGAGAAAACATCACTGACCGCAGAAACCTTCAGATATCGGCAGTTTTACGGGCATCATCTCCCAACACGACTGCAAAAGCTGCCCGGCTTACTCAACCTGAAAAGAGCAATCCATCCACCCACTAGACTGGCAGCCCGGCTCTGACTCTCTTTATTTTCAGCAGTGCGTGTTGGCGCCCCATCGACACGAATCGCATGCCACTGGTGAACGAACTTCGCGCGCTCGGCTGGCTGCCAAAGCAGATCACGGAAAAGGCGTGAAGCGAACACTCTCTGAACTGATGACGCCCAGATCCTCACAGACTGAAGCAAGCCACGTACGGCTTCTTGTAAATTAGCTCTTCACGGGCTGTATTTTCTCTGTTTACAGCGCCGGGCTTCGTCTCCTTTTCCCAAACGCACGCCATCACCGCCTCGCCGCAATTGCTCGCCGTCGGCAGTCCGCGACGGACCCTCAGCCGATACTGAGCGGCACTCCGGCAGCGACAAATGGACCCTTTGCAACGCTCCGGCCAGCAGCAGCAGCAGCTGGCGGCGGCGGCGCCAACGACGGCGGCGCATTCGCAACCGTGGACCGCAGCAACGACGACGGAAGGAGCAGTACCGCCGCCGCCGCCGCCGCCCTTCCCGCCTGAAGCACCGCGCGACACCGCGGGGGCGACATCTTGCTGGCACGATCTCCCGCACCCGCTGCTACCATCCCCGCAGCAGCAACAGCCGTACCCACAGCAGCCGCAGCTTCATCTGCTGCCGAACTCACAGAAGCACTCGCCGCTCGTGCTGCCCGCTGCGGAGCTGGGATCGCCGCCACCGCCGCCGCCGCCGCCGCCGTGGGGCCGCGCAGCTGCAGCACCAGCCGCCGCAGCAGCAGCAGCGGCGGCGGCGGCACCGATTTCCATTGCGCTGGAGTTCCAGGCGCTTTTGGCGCCGCCGCCGCCTGACCGTGTCGCTGAGAGCGCCTTGGTCTTCCGTGCCCCGGCCGCGGCTGCCGTGGCGGCGACAGGCCCGGCTGCGGACTGCACCGGCGCAGCGGCGGCGGAGGCAGCGGCTTCGGCAGAGGTGGACGTCGCGGCGGAGGGGGCACGGGAGGACGCCCTGAAGCCCAATGGATACGAGGGCGAGTGGCAGGAGGAGGCGGGGGCGCTGTGGCAGGAGGATGTGGCGTCGGACGGGGATGAGGAGGAGGGGGAGGGCGAGGAGCAGGAAGGGGAGGACGGAAAGGAGGAGGACGGAAGCGAGGAGGGCGCGGAGCCGATTGTGGCGGCAGATGTGGGGATGCTGACGGGGGCAGCCGGGGCGGCGGCGGCGGCGATGGCGGAGGCGAAGGAAGGAGAGGCGAGCGGCACGGACAGCATATTCACCTCGTGCGTGGAGGAGGAGGAGGAGGAGGAGCAGTACGGCACGGAGTACGGCATGGAGTACGAGTCGCAGTACGGCAATGGTTTTGCGGTGGCTCCGCCGGTCGCGGTTGGGGCTGAGGTCGGGGTCGATGTCGCGGCGAGGGCGGGGTACGACTGGAGGGGTACGGCAGTGGCGGCGGCGGCGGCGGCGGGATGGGCTGGTGGGGAGTACCCCACCTGCGGTGTGGAGATGGGCGAGATGGAGGCGGAGGTGGAGGTGGAGGAGAGAGATGAGGAGGAGGAGGAGGAGGAGGAGGAGGGGGAGGTGGGGATGGAGATCGGCGAGGGCGAGGAGGTGGATGGGCAGGAAGAGACGGACGAGGGGGAGAGCGTCGACGAGGGGGAGGTGATGGGCGAGGAGGGCGGAGAGGGCGAGGGTGAGGAGGAGGACGGAGATGAGGACAGCGAGGAGGAAGAGGGCGAGGATGAGGGTGAGGGTGAGGACGACGAGAGCGAGCTGTTCGAGGGTGACGAGGACGAGCGCGGCGGGGTTGCGGGCGGGGCGAGCCCGGAGGAGCCCGCGGGTGACGAGGTCGCGGGGGAGGACCTGGAGGCGGACCCGTGGGACGGTGGAGGGGAGGTTGGAGCGGAGGCGGCGGACGGGCTGGACGGCGGAGAGGATGTTGCCCAGGGCGAAAGTGGAGAGGCGGAGGAGCAGAAGGAGGAGGAAGATGAGGAAGAGGAGACGGAAACGGAAACGGAGACGGAGACGGTGGCGGAGGGCGACGACGAGGAAACGGTGACAGAGACGGAGGGCAACGAGGAGGAGGAGGTTCAGATGGCGGCGGCGGCGGCGGAGCCATCGGACGGGGCTGCGGCACCACCACAGCTGACGCCTCCTCCGCCGCCACCACCCCGGCACCAGCGCGCGGCGGCGGCGCCGCCGTCCCCGCAGGGGCCTACGCAGCTGCCGCTGCCGCCGGTCCCTCAGCAGCCCGAGGGGCATCAGAGGAAGCGGCAGAGGCGTGATCCTATGATCCTGCAGCAGCAGCCGCAGCAGCCGCCACAGCAGCCGATGCAAGAGCAAACACAAACGCGGAAGGGACAGCAGCTGGTTCCGGAGCAGCAGCAGCAGAAGCTGGTTCCGGAGCGGTCTCAGAGCCGGGCGGCGGGCGGGGCTCAGACGGGCGGCCGGCAGTGCAGCGTGTGTGGGACCACCACCACGTCAGCTTGGCGGCGCCACCGGGAGCAACCACAGCTCCTCACGTGCAAGGCAAGGAGAGAAGCGAGGAACCCGGCGGCGAGAGGGCGTGCCTCGCATTTGTGTGGAAGATGCCACCCCAAGATGCCCCCCACGATGCCCCTCGTGATGTTTTCGGCCGTGTGTCGCAACAATAGTGTGCTTTCGTTGCTCTCGCGACACACCTCTTGCGTCACACGCCCCCAGCAGCTCACAACCCCCGCTTGCCCCCAATGAAGTTCGGCGCCTGACGGCCCCATTGGGCGATGTGTGGCAACAGCGAGCGCGCCTTTCCCCAAAGCGACTACGGTAGCTGCTGCGAACGAAGGCTTGAAACCGATGGCCGTCGGGTGGCGGTTGACCGTCGTACAGCTGCAGAACCGCAGCAACCGCCAACAGCGACAACCGTCAGCTTGCGCGCATGGTGCCCTATGACCACCACCTCGCTGCCCTTCCCTGCCAGGCTTGCTGCATGTGGCACCTCGGCAAGGGCACGTACGACGGCCGTACGACCGCTTGCAAGCGGAGCCGAGGCGCTACGGGGCGCGCCACCGCGCCGGCCAAGCCCATGTCCGCGCCGGCCAAGCCCCAGTCCATGCGGGGGCCTGTTACTGCTGAGGCTGCGCCTCTGGGTGGTCTGCGGGGTTCGATGCCGGCCGCGTCTGTGCCGCCGCTGAAGGCGCCGGTCGCTGCGCCGCCAGTGGCGACGGCGGCGGCGACGGTGGCGGCGACGGCGGCGACGGCGGCGGCGACGGCAGCGGCGGCGGCACCGCGCAAGAGGCCCCGGGGCAGTACCCTGCAGGCGGAGCGGTGTGACGTGTGTGGGACGAGCAAGACTTCCGAGTGGCGCCACCACCGGGAGCAGCCCAACCTCATTACGTGCAAGGCAAGTACGGAAAGTACGGCAAGCGAGTACGGAGCGAGGGAGCTTCCGCCCCGTTATGGGGGGGCTGCTGCGGGCGGCCTGCGAGTGGGATGCCGCCGCATCTGCGGGGCTCCGTCTTCGATCTTCCGTTGGGGTCTCATCCTTATTGGTCCACGGGGTGACGGTTGGCGGCACAGTTGGGGCAGTTGGGGCACGCAGAACGTGCCTTTGATCCGACCAGGTGGCTCCTTGATGCGTCAAGTTTGGTCAGTCGTGTAAGATGCACATGTGTTATGATGACTGCAGGAAGTCGAGCGGCCTGGGGGCGCGCCCAGCCTTGTGCGCGACCCTGACTAATTACCTATTGCCCGCAAGCGCGTGCCGTACTCCCAACCGCAACCACCAACGGTTACCGTCCCAACGACCTGTTCCGTCGCCCGACCACCAGGGTTGCTACATGTGGTGGCACGCGAAGCGCACGTACGACGGCCGTGCGGGTGCGAGCAAGGGCGCCGCGGCCGCGGCCGCCGAGGCGTCCGGGGCGCCAGCCCCGCCGAAGCCGACCGAAGCGGCATTGAAGAAGCGCACCTCTGGAAGCGCTGCTGCTGCTGCTGCCGCCGCAGCGGCGCCGGCGGCGCCGGCGCCGGCGACAGCCGTGGCTCGGAAAGCGGCGGCGGCGGCGGCGGCGGCGGCGCCGGCGGCGAAGGCGCTGGTGGCGCCCAAGGCGGCTGCAAAAGCGGTGGTCCTGATGCGGAAGGGGATCGGTGAGATGACCGCCAGCGGCGCCGTCAGAGCCACCGCCGACGGAGGTGCGGCAGCGGCGGCGGCGGCGGCGACGGCGACGGCCTCCGCCGAACCGCCGCCAGGTGGCGGCGGCAACACTGGCGGCGGAGGCGGCAGGAAGGGCTGCGTGGTCTGCGGCTCGACCTCCACCAACCGGGGCTGGCGGACTCACAAGCTGGACCCGGCCCTCCAGACGTGTCGTAGGTCGGTCCCATTTCACGCATTGCACGCGGCTGGCCCGGTCCAGCCTCTTGAACTGCTGTTGGGGCTTTCTTACCAGACCAAAGGGGGCGTTGAGAGCCAACGGCGTTCGATTCAACAACCGATCCGATTTCCAGCCATGTGGACTATCTGTGCACAATACCGCATCTGGCACTGTCGCGGCCACTGACGATCTCAAAGTCAAGTCAGCAGTGGAGGCCATCGGCTGTTGGAGATCCCACGCCACGGATAGGTACCCCCTCCTCGCCTATAAAGGAGCATATCACTCCCTGAACCCCTCCTCGCCTCGCCTCCCCTCCCCTCATGACAGGTGCTACGACCACTTCACCCGATGGAACACGTACAACGGCCGTGCCGGGAAGGGCCGCCAGGACGTCGCCGCCGCCGCTGGCCCATCGGCGGCGGCGCGCAAGCCGTCGGGGGCGGCGCCGCCGCCGCTGGCGGCAGCCACGCCGGGTGCGGCGGCACCGACCGCTGCCGCCGCACCGGACCCTAGACGCAAGGGCGGAAGCGGTGGTAGCGGCGGCGGCGGCGCCGCCGCCAACGTGGCGCTCCGCGGTGCGCAGCCTCTCCCACCGCCGCCACCTCCAAAGCCAACGCCCACTGCCGCCGCAGCCGGGGCTGCAGCGTCTGTTGGGCGCAGCGCCGCTGCCGGCGGCTCCGGTCAGGTTCCGGTTCAAACTGCAAGCAGGCCCAAGCTCAAGCCCAGGCCCAAGCTCCGGAAGATTGCAACGAGTCCCCCAGCAGAGACAACTGGAGGCAGCGGCGGCGGGGCCGTCATTCCTGGCGGCAAGGGCGCGAGGCTGGCGGCGGGGCTCGAGTTCGGGCCGCGCGGCGGCGTGTCAGCAAAGCAGGCCGCGGCCGTGGCAGCGGCGGCGGCGGTGGCAGCCGCGGCGAGAGCTTCGGCGCCTGGGGTGAAGCCGAAGCCCGCGGCGCCTCAGCGCCCGCCCGCCCGCGCACCCTGCACTGATGCGCTGGCGGCGCCGCCACAGCAGCAGCAGCCGCCATCGCCGGCGGGGTTACCGCTGGCGAGGCGCGCGAATGCGACAACGGAACCCGGCGGCGGGCCGTTCCTGCGGCGGGTGATGGGGCGTGATGATGACCCATGGGTCTTTGGGGCCGCCGTGGAGGAGCTGGGGCGGCACGTGGCGCACGTGGCCCAGGTACGGTACGTGTCTGTAGCTGTGTTGCTGACCTCTTATGGTCCCCACCTTCTCATCCTGTGTGGTGTTATTTATTCCCCGCTCTCCAACGTTCCTCCGCTGCGGTGTCGTTTTTCTTACCCCGCTCCCCAACCCCCCAACCAAAGGCGCTGGTGCAATTGGAGGATGACCACGCGGTGGAGCTTCTGAGGGGCGGAGGAGGCGCCGGCGCGGCGTCCGGCGGTGCCCCTCTCCGCGCCGCGTACTGCAGGATATGCCGCGGCGATCCGCAGCTGCGGGTGAGGGCACTGAGGGCGTGGTGGGCTTTTAGGGCTCCTAGGGCTTTTGAGGGCCGGTGCTTTGCTGGCCCGGGGCAACTGACTTCCCACGCTGTGACTTGAACTGGCGTACAACGATCCTTGCCTGCCGTAACTGCCGTACCGCACCCGTTCGTACGTCGGTCCGCGCCGATGGGGAACGAATCGCAGGCCCGGCTCCTGACGGACGCCATTCTGCGATGGCTCCAGGTGCGGCTCCAGCGGGGCTCTCTTTGGGTTGGGGGCGGTTGAACATGGTCACTTCGTTACACAAGGAAAAATGTTGTGTACTGAATGTAGTGATCCGAAAGAAAGTCCAGTCGTTGACCTGCTTGCTTCCAGATGGGTACCTGTCAGGATCTTGGATACGTGCGGTGTGGTGTACGGTGGTTACGGTTTACGGCGTGATGTACGACGTACGGCGTCGTTCTCGCTCCGCAGGCCTGCACCTGGCAGCGACCGTTAGACGCCCTGTCGTCACCGGTCCTGCCACACGCAGCGGTCCAAGGTCTGTTCCTGGATCCGGACAATCATGGCGGCGGCGGCGGCGGCGGTAGCCCTGGTGACGTCAATTACGGCAGCGCCGCCGCGGAGGCGCAGCAGCACGACACATCAGCCAGCATGGCCGCCGCCGCCGGCGCCACAGCCGCCGCGGCATCCACCGCTGCGTGTTACACAGACCCACGGGTCACGCCGTCGTCCGCCAGCGCAGCGAGCCTCCGCGCCGCGGCGGCGCGCCTCGCGGCCGACCTCGCCCAGAACGTGCTGGGCCTGGCGCCGCCACCACCGCCGCCGCCGCCGCTGCCGCCGCCGCCGTCTCATTGGCCGTCGTCGTCCGGCTCCGCCGCGGCGGCGGTCACACATAGCTGCGCGCCCGCTGCCGCCACCGTCGCCACCGATTCCGCCCATGCCGTCGCCGCCATTGTACGGCAGCTGGAAGACCTGGTGGCGATGTCGCTGCGGCTGGCGCTCCGCATCGCCGCAGTGCCAACAGGCAGCGGATTGGAGCTGCGGCTGGCGGCACCCGGGGCGCCCATTCCCCGTCGGCCTTCGCGGTTGGCGGCGGCGGTGGCGGCACCGGCTGACGTCATCCGTCCCTCCGCTACGCCGGCCGTCGTGGCCGTGGAATGGCTAGGGTTGCCGCCGCCGTCGCCGCCGTCGCAGCGTATCGGCAATAATGATTCTGGCGGCGTCAGCGGCGGCAGCTTCGAGGGCGGCATGGGCGGCGATGGCGGCGACGACGGAGACGAGTTGAGCGCGGGAGATGGCGGCGGAGGTGGTGGTGGCGGTGCCAGTGGCGGCGACGTCAGCGGCAGCGTGCTGTGGGTTTTGTGCCCGGGGCTGGTGCGCAAAGCCACGTCAACAGGCGGCGTTGGGCTGCGGGACACTGGGGTAGGGCCGCACGGCGGCGGCGGCGACGGCGGCGCTGCCGCAGCGGTGGAGGCGCACGGGGTGCCGGGGGGTGAGGCAGTGGTATTGCCGGTGCGAGTGGTGGGGTGGCGCGGGTGGTGACGCTGGGTCTAGCTCCAGCTTTGTTGATTCGCTGGGTAAAGCCAGGGCAAGAAGGGCTTTGCGAGGGCGAGCACGGGTAGGAAGGCTAGGGGTTTGCGGATGATGAGGCACGTCTGTCCTAGAGGCCGTGCTGGATGGTGCGCTGTGCAGTGCGGGTTGTGCGGTGCTGTGTTGTGGTGGATGTTACAGTGGAGGCACCAGGCACTCGGAAGAGAAGTGTTGGCTGCGGACGTGGATACGGTTGGGCGCACCAAGTTCCCGCCCCGCCAACCAGGCGAAGCGGTAATAGCCACTTCGTGTGGCCGCACACATTACACGGACATGTTCTGCCGCAATTGGAGCCGCAGGCACCATCTCTTCACACACACAAACCGTCATAACTCAAGAGATTGATTAACTACCGTTTAACATCGACGTCTTCCCGCAACCGCATCCCGGCAGCTGCTCCGAAACCGCCCAAGCCGCGGCGGCGCCGCGAGGCGGCCGGACCTCAGCCGGCCAGAGCTGTCTCCGGCGCTGCAACTTCACCACCCCTACAAAGTCGTCTCTAAAACGCCTGGCATCCCATTGTATGTACGAACTGTTGGGTGGGGCGCAATGCGCGCACATAGAACCCAGGCAGCCTCACGTAGCACAGCCGCCCTTGCTCGCGCGTGCTTGGGTTCGCTCCTGAATGTCCCCTCACCTCCACCTCTGCACGCTGCCAGTCATTCCACTTCCCGATCCCGATCCCGATCCGGGTCCCAATCACTACCGCACTGACACACCACAGCCCCAAACCGCGCCACTGCCACTTGTTCGGACGCAAGCGAGCCTCGCCCACGGTCCCAAGGTCGGAACGGAACGCATCCTGTGCCACCGCAACCCGCTCGAGACAGTCCTGCTGTTGGGGCACCACAGCAATCAACACGCCGAAAGAACTGATACCGCTCTGTACCTGCTGTACTGCTATCGGGCCGCCACTAGTGCGCCCAGTAAATAGTAATCCACTTGCAGCCTGCACCCACACACGCAGACCTCCTTCCCCGGGTGGACAAGTTTGCACCCGACTGGGGGGACCCAGTCGGGTGCAAAGCACTCGCATATATAACACGCACACATACACATAACTCGCGGGAGACGCGCGCGCGGTCATCAGTGCCTGACTAGATATACTGGGTAGGCTACCGGTAAATGGACCCTCCATACATACACACATACATTCACACGTACATACAGGACAGCAAACGCATGCCGCGTGCGCGATATGACGCGGTCGCTGACATCGGCAGGTTGCGCAGGTTTCGTGGTGCGCCAAAACAGGGTTAGTCGCCGTTACCCTTTTTATTCCCGGCAGATATAGGAGCAAGGTACCGGCAGCTGTACAGAGGGGATAGAACATGGGTACATGGCCACATGAACAATGCAGGCAAAAGAGAATATCAGAATACCGAAGGAAGTTGGGGGGTGCCGCCAGGGTTGGGTTGGTCGCTGTGTGTGTGAAACCCAATCTGGACCCGCGCTTGATTACTAATTCGCCTCCCATTCAATCGTGAAGGCATATAGCCGATACTCCCTAATATGTGTCAAGACCTGCGCACCGCCCATCTCCAAGGGTTCGCTAAGATATGGCGAACGCGGCCGCGCCGCAAGCATCGCTTCCAAACAGAACCCGTAACATACCGCGCCAAGGCCAGGAACGCCGCCCCGAGCGTCCAAGAGCCCCCCAAACGCGCGCAGCCTCCCACTGCGGTCGATAAACGTCGGCAAGTGCCAAGTCTGTGCCCGCGCGCGCGGCTCTCCGGCCATGGCAGCTCGTCGCACACAGACCCGCAGCCTCGACAGCCACCACGGGCCTTGCTCGCGCGCGAGCGGCGCGGCGCACGCCGCAGGCGCGCCCACGCCGCGCGATCATGGCGCCTGAGGTGGCATCCCTCTTCGACAGGTCATCCCTCGCGGTTCACGGACGAGGCGGCCATCCATCAGGGGGATGCCGAAATGAGTCGTCCGCACGTCCGCTCCGCGAGCAGCGTGTACCTGCGGTTCGCGGCCAGCGCGCAAAAGGCCAGCGGGTCAAGAAGCGCAACGGGCGCAACGCACAACTGCATGATCAACGAGGTGGACAACTCAGGGACCACACCACGTCAGAGCACGGCAAGCAGAACCGCGCGCAACGCTGTCGCAGGGACGGTTACCTTCAAATACTAGCCCCGGGTCATATCAGCTTCCCAGGCGCCCACGCGTCATCCCCCCCATCGCACCCTAACTCCCAGTTCCCAAGCACCCGCACGGTACGTTACCTGTCCAGCAGGTCGGTGTTGTTCTCCAGGCCCGCGCGCTGCATGAAGAAGGAAAAGTGCACCGCCAGCGCCTGCGACACCGCGGCGCTGGTGCGGTTGAGCTGCTTGGGCAGGATGCGTGTGATGAAGTCCTCGTCGTCACCCGGGTAGGTGTCGATGGTGGAGCTCATGTTGTAGACATGCACGTCGATGGTGGCGCCTGAAGAGGGGGTGCGGGGGGTTGTAGGAACGGACGAAACCGCAGCGAAGCCGCAGACCAGGAGGCAGCAGAGACAGGCGGGGGACAAAAGGTGCAATGTCGTCAGACAAGCCGCGACAGAGGCACAGGCAGGTCCACAAGAGGAGCGGGGAGCCGGGAATATAGGGTGCAGGCATAGTACTGGGAGTTATGAGGTATGACGCGCCAGGAGGTGCCGCGCCTGATGGTGGGTGCAGCGGCACGCACCAACGGGCGATCAATACTACCGGGTAGGATCCGAAACGACGCGCCCCACGTGCGGGCGTACTGTGCCGCCCACGCCACGCGAGACCCCCAGCCGGCGCAACATCGCATGTGCAGCACCCACCCATGCACGCACGCACCCAGTCGCCCCCACAGCGCCGGTACCTTTGAACATGATCATGTTGATGCGCCAGCGCGTGTAACCAAAGTGCCGGTTGAAGTCCCACAGCTGCTCCGCGGGCGGGAAATCGTACACACCCAGCCGACCCGCCGCGTGATTGGCCAGGAACGAGTAGTGCACGTTGGCAGCGCGGCGCCAGTCGCCCCACACGTCCCAACCGTTGTCCATGAACGGCACCCGCTCCAGCGCCGGCGCCACGGCAGTGGCGCCGGCGGCGCCGCCTGCGGCGGCGCCTGCCGCCTTCGCGGCGGCGGTTGCGGGGCGCATGGCGGGCTGCCAGCTGGCCTTGTCGCCGGGCCGGGTCTGCTCAAAGGTAAAGTGGGCGCCGGCCTGGCTGTGGGGCAGCTCCAGGGGCTGGTGGTTGATGACGTTGGCGGAGATGAGGTGGTAGCGGTGCTGCAGAGGGAGACGGGGGGTTGGGAGGCGCGCGAAGTGGGGGTAAGAAGACGAATCGCGGCCGGGCAGCCGAGGCAACGGGGAAGGCTTTGCGAGGTGCGGCGGGCGTTGTGGTGCCGGCGGTGCCGGTGCTGCGGAATGCGAGACGTGGGACGCTGCCACGCAAGTGGAAGGTATGGCGCGGGGCGAGGCCGGGCTTCTGTTGGGGTGCGGCGTGCAAAAGCCGGTGGCTCAGATAGGGGATGGAGGCGCAGGAGACCCGGGTCGACTTAAGGCTGATTTGGGTCGACTTGAAACTGGATTGCCAAGCCACGCAGACGCTCCCTGTTGCAGCAAGACACGGACACGGAGAGGCTCTCGCACATTGTCGTGTTGCGCCCCTTTCTCTGTCGGAAAGCGAACCGGCCCCCGCGGAGAGGGCAAACGGCTAGGGCGGCGCCGGTGGCGGCGGTGGCAGCAGCGGCGACGTGTGCCGGCCGTGTACACGTCCCTGCCGGCTCACCGCCCGGTAGTACAAACCCAAAAGCCCGTGACGTGTACGGAACTTGCAAAGTGTGTCGTACCAGGTTGTGGGCGATGAGCATGTGGTCGATCGCGTGATCGGCAATGTATACGACATCGTCGTCCACCTTGACGTACAGGGTGGCCGGATCCATCCACGCGTAGTGGCCCGTGTAGCCCTTGTCCAGGCGCTGCGGGTAGAGTTTCCTGCGGGCAGCACCAGCAGCAGCAGCACCACCACCACCAGTATTATTGCTGCCAGTATTATTGCTGGGATGGGTAGGACTGTGGGCAAATCGGCCGGGGCTTCGGCGCGCTGCGTTGCGCGCGCGCTGGGCACGAGGTAAGCCAAAGGATTTGGCTTCTGATGGTGCCACAAGGAAGGGGTCGCTGGGGCCGCAGATATACGATAATACGGAGAAGCGGATCGTGTGCCATTTGCCCTACCCTGGTCGACCCAAATCCCAATGGCGGAAAAGCCGGCGCGGTCCAAAACCCAGACCCGCGCACGCGGGGCCGGTCTTTCCACACCCACCCGTAACTCGGGTACAGCTCTGGGTTGCACCGGGCCACAAGGTACCCACCCACCTGTAGTCGCCCCCCCGCGCCGCGACGAGGCGGTCCAGGAACTCCACGTCCTGTGGCTGCCAGGTGGCGGTCACGAACACCACGTAGGCCAGCAGGCCGCCGTTGCGAATCATGTTGCGCTGCAGGTAGCAGTCGAGGATGCGGACACGGTCGCGCCTGCAAACAAAAGAAAAAGCAGCGCGCAGTAAGGTGGGGGCCTACCCAGTGCAAACGGCGCGAACTCGCTTTCAGAGCCTGCCCGCCCAAAACCCAGAAGCGGAGGCGAGGGCTGGAGCGCAGCAAACAGCAGCTCTAAACAAGCATGTCGGTGCGGTAAGAGCGAGGGCCGAAGGGAGGCAGTGCGGCCCTGAAAAGCCCTTGAGCGCCCCGTTGGCCTCGCGCCCTCCCTCACCTGCCATAGAAAACGACCCCGACGATGGGCGGTGCATTCGCGGCCCGGCCCGGGAACGGAACGACGGGCTCCTTAAAGGGCGGAAAGGACGCCGACTTGGGCACGGTCGTTGCCACCGCCTTTGCTGTGCCGCCCGCCGCTGCCGAGGAGGTGCTCTTAGCATCCGACACGGCGGCCTTGGTGCCGGTTCCCAGAGCTGCTGCCGTGGCGTTCTTCGTAATTACAGCCGCATCGGCAACTGTCATACCCTTTGCTTCGGCGTCGGCTGCAGCCACGGAGTCTGCCTTCCTGATCTGGGTTGTGTTGGCGGCTGCGGCCACGAGGTAAACCGGATGGGAGGATGAGGCAGACCCCTGGCCCCGCTGCGACGCTGCGGCGCCCTGCTGCTGTTGCTGCTGCCGTGTGCTCAAACCAGCGGCAGTTGGCCACATGCGCTCGCGCCGACTGGCAGTTGAAGATTCAGCTCGCGCTGAGCGCCTGCTGTCAGCGGCCAGCTTGTTGACAATGGCTACAGTCGATGTCTCGTCGATCGCCGCGTTCTCAAGGGCGCCTCCACGATCGCCGTGGTGCAACGCCCACAGGCCGACAGACGCGGACTTGGCGACGCCGGAGAGGCTGTGGACCAGCGCCGGCCTCGCTATCAGAGCGCAGATGAGCACCATTTGCGCAATCACTAGTGCTGCGCCCAACCGTCGCAGCAAAAGGGCGCGCCTGCCGCCACCGAAAGCCGGTGGCACGACCGGGGTCACGCCTCCCGAGATGGTTCGGCCTAGGGTGCCGTTGCCCAATGAATTGGCGCGTCGAAGCGAAAGGCCGGCGTGTCCGGTCCGGCTGCTGGCGCTGGGAGAGGCACGTGAAGTCCCAGAGGCCGTTAGGCATGCCCCGCCAGAGCTGACGGGCAGTTCGGGTGTGGTAGCTAGGATTCCAAACGGCGACGCTCCAATATTTCCGGACAAGGCTCCTCGAAGCAATGATCCCGCACCGTCGCTGGTGCCAGTTGCATTGGCACCCTTGTTCCGCGGACGACCGCTACGGGACGGTGAATGCGATACTGGTAATCGAGATGACATCAGGCCTTGTGTGGCTTGCGTATACCGTAGCAAGGTAGTCCTTAAATGGCAGTTGGGCGCTGACTGGAAGCTCAGCCGAAGAGTACCTGCCCACTTGCACCGGGAGTCACACTGTAGGCGATCCTCCAAGGATCATCCAAGAGGTTCAATAATGCAGAGATCGTGTAAGAAAGGCCCTTTATGTTGGTTGTGGCCGGACTGCTTCAGCTCACACATGCAAAGTAAGACATGCCAGGGCAACGAGCATCTGAGAAAGGCTCAACCAAGGCGTAGTGGTGTCTGTTCACAGCGCTTACAAATTTCAGCCATTATCCGAGTAATCGCATTATGTATGCTCTCATGCAAATCCTCCCGTACTTCCGAAACAATGGCCGTACCGCCTTCGTTCAACTCCAGAGCCAGCGGACCCCTTCCACTCTACAAGCCGCAATCCTCAGAGCCCTCATATAGTCAAAAGTCACTAGGTAAAGAACACGGCCAGCCTGTCATCGCGACGCCCTTCAAAGCAGCTTTGCGAAGCCTGTACACGTGCGGGTACGGCACGTTGCCGTCAACGGCACGATAACCAGCTGCTACCATGGGCGTCGAGACTTAGAAGCGCACCACCGTCACGTAGTTCATGAGCATGTCGAGGACCTGCACAGCAGTGGGAGGAGGACACGTGCAGAAGTTTGCGCCAAGACCCTCAACTGGAGACCTTCCTCACCCTTACTAAAGAACATCCCTACCCGACATACACGCATTTCACATATAGGAAACCCCCGAGCGACCCGTCCCGCACCTAGGTTCAGTGAATTTCACCGCGAACCCTGTGTCCAAGCGTCACCCCAACCCACACCCGACTTGCACGCACAAACTGCGGTCAATCCCCGTGATAGCTTCCCCCCAAGGCCACCAGGGAATGTCGCCGACGGGCACAGCAAACAAGCGCACCTCGCCCTTCTTCACTTTCACGTCGGACTGGATCTTCTGAATCGCCAGGTTCGTCTCACTTTGCAACCGCTGGAAAGTGGCCTGAGACCCAGAGGAGCCCTGTAGAAGATGGAAATGCACCATAAGGTAACAATTCGGCACCGCAGAGTATGAACAAGGTTCGCCCTGAGGGTGCACTTGCCTCGGCAATCTTCTTTTGGTAGGCACCCTCCCGCTCCGCACGATAGGCAGCAATTTCCTTCTCAGCTTCCGCCTTCGCTTGGCGCAGGCGATCGCCCTTGGCTGCAAACCATTGGAGCAGCAAAGACGCGTCAAAGCCTCCAATCAAGCTGGCCTCCAACAGGTGGACGCCAAAGCGCGAACGCACCTTTGCGTGCCTCTCCAACTATCCGCTGAGCCTCGGCCTCCGCTGCAAGCAGCTTCTGGATTCCGTCGGAGCCCGCCGCGACCTGCATTTCTTCCTCGTTGCCGGTAACGCTAGATGTGCCAGCAAAAAGCTTGAAGATATGCAGAACTAGAACTTATATTTATCGCCTTAAAACACTTCAGCTGGGACAGGCGCAAGACACAACCCTCTGTTTTGCCGTACTTAAGTCAGGGTACTCAAAGTTTCGCGCACCTCGCCGTGTTAGGATTTGCTATATTTGTTGGGGAAGTAAAACAGCCTGCGCTGTAGGTCAGCTCGTGCCCTTTTGCGCGTCCAAGGAAAAGCTGACACGGCCCGGTAGTTTGCTGCTGATGTGAGAGGAGCTCAAGGGCCTCTCCCAACCTGGCCCCGTCCCCGCTGACCGTCTTGCCGGTCACCTTACTCAACATCTAAGAACCTTGGCATACACATGGCTAGACGGGTTGGAGGTACCCTCGCGGCACTCTCCGCTGTACTGCTAGTGGCAGTGCTGGGCGCCGAAGCCCTGTCCCCGGACAGCAGCATCAGCAGCGGCGGCGCTGGGATCATACGCGAGGAGGCGGGTCGCGTTGGCAAGCGCAGCGACCAGGGGCCGAGCGACAGCCTGCGCGGCTTGAAACGCAGCTTCGCCGGTCTCCATCAGCCGCTGGAGCGCCTACGCGTGCGCGCTGTGACGCAGCGCCTAATGCCGCAGATAGAGATCCTGCCGGATCGGCTCGTCCTGGAGAACGGCAAGGGCGAGTGGTTCACGGTGTCCTGGTCGGGGTTAGTCGACCCGCAGTACGACGATTGGATCGCGCTTATCGTACCGGCGGACGCCAACCTGACTGAAACCGCCCCCGCCAAATGGAAATTTGCTGCGGGAGACCCGCAGCATATCGCCACCGGGTCCGGCTCGCTAAGGTCCGTACTGCCGCGAGCGCCGCCGCTTGCGTCGCGTGCCGCGTGACCCGGTATCGGCATGGTCGGCGGTGCAGTCCGCAGCAACTATAGCGCACAGGCGGTCACATGCTGCCAACTGCGCTTGCCGCGCGCCGGGAGCTGCCCTCGCGACTTGTCGCCGGCGTGGTCCTCGCCTGCTGAGAGCGCGCGTGTTCGAAGCAGCGCCTGAGCCGGAGCGTTACATGGTCCTTGAAAAGCGCTGCTGCGCGCCGAGGTCTCCCGCTCACCATGTTTCCCTCTCTGCACCGCAAACCGCGGCCCGAATCTCCACCATAACCAACTGCATGAGCCCCGCCGCTGCCCGTTCCCTTGCCCTTGCCCTACCCATGCCGCGCCCAAGCCCAGATTCCGGCTGATCAGCTACCGAACGGATGTCGCGTTCGCGCTCATGCGCAATGGCTTCGATACGCCCGTGGAGGTAGCGCGCAGCCCGCCGATCAAGGTGAGGAGGGCTGGTGGTGGTGGTGGATGGATGGATGGGCAACCGGATGGACGGCGGTGGATGTCACGGCAGATGTCACGGTGGGTGACCGTATGGGTTGCAACGTCCGAGGTACGGCCGACGCGCGTGGAGACGGAAAGGAACAGCTCTCCGGGTCGACCAGGGGGAGGCGTCTGTGTCACCCGTCTCATGTGTCATGTCTTAAACCGGCATGTGCAAGCTTTCATGCCACCAAGCCAACGGTGGTAGTCCATGGCACCCCTTGCGTTTCCCCCTTTGATCGTCCCCCTGCATTTCCCCACGCCCCGGGTGCTGTGCAGCTCGCGCACCCCAACGAGCCGCTTCAGGTGCATTTGGCGCTCACCGGCGATCCCAGGCAGGTGCCTCCACGGCGGCCGCCGGCCGGCCATTGAGTCCGCGTGTTTGGGTTGGTTTTCGGGGCGGGATATTTGGTTGGTTTACCAACCCCAGAAATGGAACGGGACGTCTGCAGGGATGTAGGCGGGTGGTGACCGTGAAAAGGCGCGGGTCAAGTGCCTTCGTCGTTGCCTTGACCCGCCTCCCATCTGCGAATGCGCGGGCGGTTTGGAGGCATTGCGCGCGCCGGCCTCTTGCTTCCGCGTCTTTCCCCGATTCGCGTCCGTTGGCATGACTGACTGTTCGTGTGGGGGCGCACAACCGCGCGACGTCTGAACCCGTATCGCCGCTCTTGCGACCTCACCTCGCAGTGAGATGCGAGTGCAGTGGAACACGCGCGACCCGGGCTCGAAGCCGCAAGTGCGGTGGGGCCCCAGGTCCGTATCTTGCGATGACGGCGACGAGCCGGCCTACCCCTCCACGGCGGCGGCGGACACGAGTCGCTACGACGCCAAGGACATGTGCGGCGGCGCCGCCGTTTCGGTGAGCAGATAAGGCCCACTCGGCGGCGTCACACGTGACAGGTGCCCACATGCGGGGACACCACGACCGCCACCCGACCGCCCCTCCCTCTAAGCCCGCCCTGTAGAGCACTTGTCGCTGCCATCAATCCTTGTGGTCGTGTGTGGTGTTCGAAATGTTGTATCTGCACTCGCAATCGGGGTATCCGCGATGGTTGCGCCGCAGAGTTGGCGTGTGTGGACAAGCATGCCGTGCATGCATGCACGCACACGCACTCACTTTGACGCGGCACGGCATGGGCGCGGCGCGGTGCGGTGCGGGGCCCTTGTGCGTGTGCTGGTGCTGCTGCTGCAGGTGGGCTGGGTGGACGCGGGCCACCACCACGTGGCGCTCCTGTCCGGCCTCAAGCCCGCCACCCGCTACTACTATAGGGTGGGCGACCCGGTGAGACCTGCGGAGTGAAGTGAAGTGAAGTGAGGTGAAGTGAAGTGAAGAAGGACCCGCGGGTGTGGGTGCAAGACTTGCGGTGGTGGGACTGCTGCGGGCGCCGTGCGTGTGGTCAAGGCTAGAACATAGGCACGCAAGGCAGCGCGTATTGTCTGCGTTGGTCGCGGCGTGGGCGCCTGCTGGGCCTCTTCCGATGACTCGCAGTCACCCTCGTCCCTTCCCGAAACCTTCAGGATGGCGACGGGGGCTGGAGCCAGGAGTTTTCGTTTGTGAGCGCGCCGGAGGCCTCCCCCGACGCAACGGTTCACATATTGGCCGTCGCGGATATGGGCCAGGCGGAGGTGAGGGCGGCTTCGGTAGATCGGGTGGCATCCTGAAGCCGGGGGGCGCGCCTGGCCCAGAGACTACGACTACTTTGCATCCCCTGGATACCTCACGTCTCAACTCAGGACGCGAAAGAAGCGGTCCTTTCTTTCGCCTTCCCAGCAATAATAGATGTGGAGCACCCTCATCTCTCGAGCAGCCTAAGTTTTTTTGTAATAAAAGCACGGACGGACCCGCGGGTCGCTCGGCAGGTGGACGGCTCGCTGGAGGGCAGCGAGATGATGCCGTCGCTCAACACCACCCGCCGCATGCTCCGGGAGGCGGCGGGCTCGCCCTTCTCCCTGATGCTGCATTTGGGCGACATATCCTACGCGCGGTGCGCGTCTCCGGGGCAGAGTTTCAGTTCCAGGGTGCGGCAGGCTTAACAGGCCCCCAGCAGCAACGCTGGCCCTGGCACTGGCCCCGGCATTGGCATTGGCGTGGCGCGAGTTTGTCGTGGCGCGTGCGAAGCTGCGCGGAAACGCCGACGCGGTCGCGCGCTCGAGGGCGGGAGACGCCGCGCTGCCGCGGCGCTTGCGTGCGTGGGCGCAGCTGGGGTGGTGCGTGAGGTGCAACGCGGAAATCGTGCTTTTGTTCGTCAGCGCGCGCACTGTGCCCCCAAGGGAGGGACTTGTTATGGGAGCCTGCCCGTAGCACATACACACACATAGGTCGGGTGTTCTGGTCCTACGATGCATCGTTTCCATGCACGGTCACCTGCCGCTGCCGCCGCGTCGGATCTGATCTGCGCTCGCTTGCAGGGGCTACAGCACACAGTGGGACAACTTCATGCACCAGATCGAGCCGCTGGCCGCCCGAATGCCGTACATGGTGGCGCCGGGCAACCATGAGCGCGACTGGCCCGGCTCCGGTGACTTTTTCGGGGTGGAGGACAGCGGCGGCGAGTGCGGCGTGGCATACGAGAGGCGCTTCCCGATGCCGTACCCGGGTGAGCGCAAAGCGCAGCGCGCGGTTTGGGATGGGCAGCGGCGCAGCCGCGCAACGGACCGAGGAAACCCACACCATATCCTGTCGGCTTTTCCGTTGGGCTACGGCAGGAGATAATACGGTGGCCGGGGCTGTGGTGGGGCGGTGCCTTTGTGTGCTCCTTGCACGGCAGCCCAGCGGAGACCTGGCGCTTGCAATATGACAGCAGGTTGTGGTCCGCAACACGCGGCATCTCCATGGCTGGCATCGTCATTAAGTTACAGTCTCCACCACGCGGTCCTCTGTAACACGCATACCGTAATATGATTGGACGCAGGCAAGGACAAGCAGTGGTACGGCTTCGAGTACGGCCCTGTCTTCTTCATCCACTACAGCACCGAACACCCGTTCGGGCCGGGCTCCGAGCAGTACGAGTTCATAGTGCAGGTACTGTACGGCGCGGGCCGGTCGTCGCACCAACGAGTACACGGCGCGGCGGAAGTCTTTATATATCTACCCATGAATGGCTACATTGCCATTTCTTGATATGGTACCGGATTATGGGGGGCTCATCTGTTTGTACTGACATCGTCTGCGCTCGAGCTGGTAATTTGTAAATACATCGTTGACCCCGCGCGTGTGTTTGGCCCTTGCTCGTCCGCTGCTTCGCGTCGCAGACGCTGCGCAGCGTAGACCGGCGGCGGACGCCCTGGCTGGTGGTCGCGGGCCACCGTCCTTTCTACGTCGCCTCCACCAACGCCAACTGGCCAGACGGCGACCAGCCGGTTTCGGAGCAGCTACGCGGCGCGTTCGAGGACCTGTTCATGGAGTACAAGGTGAGTGGCCTAGGGCTGAGGAGGGCAAATCGGGCCGGTGCATGGGGTTCACAGGGGCGCGTACCCGCCTGCGTTGTTTGGGCTTTTAGTGGCGACTCGCCAAAAGCTGGGTTACGCAGTATGTTGGCAACTGCAAGCGGTGTGGAACGTTTGGAAGGTAGGAAAGCCGTCTTCCTTACCGTGCGTGGCAAGTGTTGGTACGGTAATTAGCAGGCGAAGCCTGGCGTGTTATAAATGAATGCAGGCAGGGCATGCGGGGCACACCCCCTTCCGGTCTGCCGGCAGGGGCCGGAGCGCCGAGCTGTGTGCGTGTTGCAACTCTGCAGGTGGACCTCACGCTCCAAGGCCACCACCACAGCTACCAGCGCACCTGCCCGCTCTACCAGGGCGCCTGTCAGCCGGCGGAAGCCAACGGCGCGGCGAGCGCGCCGGTGCACGTCATAATCGGCCATGCGGGCGCCGGCCTCAGTTTAAATATCGTAAATCCGCCGCCAGCCTGGTTGAAGGTGAGTTGGTCGGCGCCGCATCACTGCGGCTGCGGCGGGAGTGTCTTGTCAGCGGGGCACGGACCGTATTCCCAAGCAGAACATTCCCTATCCAGGCTTCAGACGGCTGGCCAGGGCAAGGGTATTGATGTTTTAGAAGCAAGGCGATGTGGTGCTAGGACCTGATCGCCAACCATGCGGCGCCACACCCCGTTTCCTTCGCTTAACCTGCAGAACTTGGGTTTGTGGTGGGGCTACGCCCGGATCAAGGTGAGCCGCTCCCAGTTCCAACTGGAAGTGGTTGCCGATGATGATGGACATCTCATGGATAGCTTTGAGCTGCGGAAGCCCGCCGACTGGGGAGAGCGGTTTATGGAGCGCAGGAGCAGTATAAAGACGCGGCGCGCCACACGGTAGATCACCACTCTCTTGCCCCGAACCCCCGTATCGTCATGAAATTATCCGAGTATTCCGCCAGGCGTTGCCTGGCCGGACGAATGCCGATGTCATTGCTCCATGGTACGGAAGCCATCTGTACCTTGAAAGGTCAGCTTAATGGTTGCTGCTGGTATGGCTGTGCAGGGCTGTAACTACAAGCGTACAAGGTCAGCTGCGTTGTGCGTACATGCAGTCTGTTGTGCTTTGTTTCCCCTGGGACGATGAAGTGTGTCAATATCTGTAAAGCGAGAGTTACAACTTGTCAAAAGTCACCCTTGGGTGCTTTAACCGTCGCAGCTTGTCGGGAACAAAGCTAATGCCAGCACGTACCCCATACCGGGTTGGCTGGCGGCAAGCAAGATGGTCTGCCAGCATGCTGGCGAGTTCTACACATCAGGCATATACAAACACGAGGCGCACGGTCCCGTCAGCACTCCGTGGTAACCGCCGTCACCGAACTAAGCTGTGCGCGCGTCTAGGGCTTTGCTACGTATTATCATGAATAACACGGAATATACAGCACGTGTCGGCCCACCGGCATGAAGCATTAAATACACAGTAGGCCGAGCATATGCACATCAGCACGAGTTAAATTGTTCGACGAGTAAGGATGGCCATCCGCTTGGAGGGGTTCATCATCATGGCTTAACGTCGCGGCTTCAGAACAGGGACGTCTTCTTCATAATCCTGCACGCAAGGAAAGAAACGGAAAGGCGGTCCTCCATGAGGGATGTTGCGCTGAACACGTGCATGGCTCGTGCCATGAGAGTTTAACAGAGTGTGCCCTCTTCCCGTACCTGATGAACTCGTCCTCGTTAATCTCCCCATCGCCATCGCGGTCCGCCTCGTCAATCATCTCTTGAAGCTCCTCGTCTGCAAGGACCCGGGACCAAACGTGACTCATACTGGAATTGTCGTGCCGATCGTTGTGCACTCGCCCGCAACGCAAGGACAACGGGTGAGATATGCCTCTTGGGCCACAGGAGGCGTGAACCCAGTGCCAGCCATCCGGACTGTCAGCAATTTCGCGCATTGGATCTGTCCAAATGGAGGTGATGACCGTCGGGCCGGAAATGCAAAGTTTGCTGCAACGATACCCCCATGACATACGGCCGCTGCGCCTTACCTGTCAGGTTCTCTCCGAGCTCCTTGGCCACGCGGCGCAGATCCTATGCCAAAAGGCAAATGCCAGGTTGCGGCAAGGGACATGTTGCGTGCAAGAGCTTTTTGGATCGAAATCCAACTCACCTTGAGCGTGATGGTCCCTGACCCGTCATCGTCGAACAAGCGGAACGCCTTGAGGATCTCTTCCCGAGAGTCGCGCTCGCCCATCTTGGCAGTCATCTGCGTTCCAATGTCGCTGCGGTTAGTTTCACGCGTGGCTTGACTTGGGTGACTTGACTGGCCCGTGGGCCGAATCCAAACCTATCACAGGAACACCAGGGCCCTTCCAGCTGGCTCACCATCTGCAGAAACCTGCAGGAAAGGATGCACGCAACCCCGTCAATACCGCGCATGCCACGCAAAGGCGCAGAAGCGAACAGGGAAGAAGGGCCAGGCAAGTGGCCTCACTTACTCCTCGAAGTCGATCGTGCCCGATCCGTCCTTGTCGATGTCAGAAATCATCTTCTTGATCTGTTAGGGTGGGAACGACGGCGGTAAAGGCTCGAGCCGTGCTGTGTCGGTTGGTCAATCGTCACCAGTAAGAGTCAACAACAAAAGGGCCGTCAATCAACTGGTCTTCACCACGCACCTCCTCCTTCTTCGGCTCGAAGCCCAAGGCGCGCATGGCCACTTTGAGCTCCTACGAGGTTGGGCAATGTCGGTTTCAGGGGAAGGGTCATCTTTTGAACCGGCAGCGAAGGCCCTTAAGCGCCTTTCATGGTAACCGTGGACATGCATTCCTTCTGCATTTGCCGCTAACGAGCCTATGCAGGCGCGGAAAGCCTCTCCGGCCGAAGTTGAAACAGCGCATTGCGCCAAAGCGTCCGCACCTTGGCATCGATAGTCCCGCTGCCATCCGTGTCGAAACTGCCAGAGAACAAAAGCCGGAATGGAGCGTTAAAGTCTGATCGGTCCGTGTATCACCCAGCCAGGGGGCGCGGAGTTCAAAGGGCTGCTCAAAGGGGAAGCTGCGTGCCCAAACCTACAGGTCAAAGGCCTCGCGAATCTCCTGCTTCTGCTCCTCCGTTAGCCCAGCTCCTCGCCCCTTCTTCTGGTCACGACGGGCCGACACCACGGTCTTCGCCTTGTAGCTCATTGTTTGAGAGTCTTTGCGAAAGTGCTTCCCACAAAGTGCCTCTCTATGGACACAAGTTATGTGTTTGCAGTAAACGCTGGACTGGCGGCCTGTCTCTGGGCAAGAGGGCGAATTAACCCCTTTTAATGCAGTTTAAACGCGTCGTACATGAATTGCCGACTTTCCATGAAGCGTCAAGCTGGACGCCAATGGAACTGCATGCAAGGGCTCTTTAACATTAGCCGAATGCATTTTTTGTTGCTGAGCGTGACCATTTTGGCGGTCGGGGCCTGGTCTCGCAGCTTTTAACACGTAACAACCACGTCGCCAAAAGAGCATACTTTGGACTCGCCAACTCATTTTTGAGCGCTCCACCATCTTAGGATCATAGGCACAAACCCTTCCGTCGCACCGCACGCTGGCGATGTTGCGTGTCGGGACGGCAGCGGGACGGGCCAGCGGGCGGAGCGGAATGTCCATGATGCGACGAGCCAATACCACTTCAACAATTGGAGCCGTCTTGTTGCTTCCTGCTGCTCGGTCGAGGGTCGCGGCGTTACCTACGGCACGTCGCGGGCATGACCAGGCTCGTGAAGCCGATACTCCAGCGCTGGCTCAGCAGAGGGTCGCGCGACAACTGCGTGGCATTGCCTTTGCGGCACTGGCTTCCGCTTCACTGGTGAGGGAACTGCGCGTATCGTACCGTGGCTGGCTGCGCACGCTGCCTATTGCCGCCACGACGCCATCACCGCGCAGCCCCAGTATGGGTTCCGCTCTCCGCCTCGTCCGCCAGGTTTTGGGTCCATGTGACCACGCCGAGGCGGCGCGTACAGGTGGCCGAGTCGGTGGCCATCGCACGGCGCTCGCGATACGCAAGAGGCAAGGCGGGCCAGGCGGATCACGGCCGTGGGGCGGCGGCTGTTGATCGTCAGCATGAGTGGGGAACCCCCGGCAGGCCAACTTGCGGCGAAGTTCGTATGCCATACCCAAATGTCTTCCAGAGACGCCGGATATGGTTTACCGCCATCCAGCGGCAGCCGGCAGCCGGCCGCCCTGAGGCAGTGACCCAAATTTCCGGCGTGATGACCCAGACACCAGCGTTCCTTGCCCCCCGCGCTGCGCACCCACGTCCCCCGTGCTGTTGTCGTGCTCGTTGCTTACATTCAACGCCAAGTTGGCGCCCTCGAACACTACGCGTTGGCGCTACGCTCACGTTTCAGTGCAGCGGCTTGCGCCCGTGTCTTCCTTTCACGCGAACACCCACATGCAGGCGGCACCGCAGCGGCACCACGACCGCCAAACGGCCTTCGACAGCCGCGCGCGCGTTACTCACCGGCTCCAACAAAGAACCCACCGCCGCCGCCCGGACGTCACGCTGCCAATCCCCAGTCAGTCCCCGTCACGCTTCACCCGCTTCGAACACCTCCCGTTGCTCCTCGCCCATCCACATCTGCTCCCCCAGCCGCGCAGCAACCCCACGACAATCGACCCCGCCCCTTGCACGCCGCCTCTCTCCCGCCCGTTCCTCCCTTGCCCTGTGCCCCCGCACTCCAGGGCACCACCTTCCGCCCCGGGCCTGGCCGGAGCGCGCCACCGACCCGCCTCCTCGCGCCACCGCGTCCCCATGTCCCTCCGCCTCCGCGCGCTGCCCCCGCATCTGCTCGCCCCCGACACGCTGCTCGCGGGGGGCATCTCGCCCAGGCCGCCGCTGCTGGTGGGCGACATCCTGGCCTATCCGGACCTGGCGGCGGGAATCGATTTGGAGGCTCTGCCGCTGTGGGCGTCGCTGCTGGGCCTGCTGGCGGCCAATCTGGCGGGTCTGGCGCTCACCATCGCGGTCATCAGGAACCTGCAGGATTCGGGCGAGCCGCTGACGGTGGTCAAGGTGCAGGTGAGAGGAGCGGTGCCGTTATCGCGCCATCCCCTGTGACCTGCCCCCCTTCATCCCTCACCTCTTCCTGCCATTCCTTGGATGGGTGGCCGATGCCGCGGCTTGTGGCCGATCCCGCGGGTGCCACGCGCTAGGAAGCAGCCGTGCAAGCGCACGCCAGCTCGCAGCCGTAACACCATGGGACGGCGGTGCTGACGAACCGCACCTTGAGTTCTTGCAACAGAGCTGCTTTATTCAGGGCGATGCGCGGCGGCTGACGCGGTCGATGCGGGGCGGCCACCTAGGGACGCTGTCCTGCGCCCGCGGTACTCATCTGATGCCCTCGCGCTGTTTTTGACGTTGCGGCTGCCCCCCGCCTCCGTGCTCCCCGACCTACGGACGGTGCACAGGTGGCCATGCTGGAGCGGCGCCCTCAGCTGCAGTCCAAGCTGCGGGAGCTGAGCTCCATGATCCAGGTGGGGCCGTGGGGCTCGCTGCGGAGCTGCGGAGCCCCAAAACCACGCACAGCGCACAGCCCATCCCCCAAACGCCCGAGCCAGCAGTTAGATTGTTTGTCCATCTAGACGAACGGGTTACATTCCGGTCCATTTCTTTCGTTTGGCAGCGTACTGCTCACGTGAAGCCCCGCATACCCCCGGCCGGGCCCAGCGGGGAGGTTGTGGGGCCTGCTCCCGCTGCTTGGTGCGCCATACCGGTTCTTCTCCCCAGCGGATGGGTGATGCCGCTCTTCGCTCCGTGCGCGCTAGCCGCTGGCCCTCCCTCTCTCTTCCTCTCCCTCCCTTCTCGCAGGTGGGCCAGCAAGGCGCCTGGCTGATCCTGGAGGAGGCGATCCTGCAGCTGCTGCAGCACCAGGTAGGAGGCAGGGGGGCAGACAGGACGAGACCGCAGCGACGGAAGGGAGGACGGGGGGGCGCGCGCGCGTGCGTGGTAATCCCGGGAAACCCCGTCAGGCGGAGCGCCGCAGCGGGGTGGCAGCTTCGCAGCGCAGCACGGTTGGCTGGGGGACTGCCGACCGCCCCGAACCCGCTCAGGCCGTCAACCTGTCCCTTGGTTGGATGGTTGCCCCTGGCTTGTTGTGGCCCGTACCTCCCCTCCCTTCCACAGCTGCGGCATCGTCTTTTATTGTTACCCCTCCGTCGTGCGCCTCCCGTAAGGGACGGCAGCAAGTTGCAACAGCGCGCCCCCGGCTTGCCGGCGCTGTCGAGCGTTCCTTCGAAGCTGATCTTCGTGTGTGCGCGCGTGCGTGCCTCCCTCGCGCGCAGGGCACCATCGCTTACGCGTCTGTTACGACGGAGCAGCTAGCCAGCAAGAAGCGCGCGTACACGGTCTTCGGCGAGATCGCAGAGGCGGAGGCGGCAAAGGCCAACAGCGAGGAGGTGAGAAGATAACGGACAGGGGGCGGACAGGCGGACGGACGGGGCCGAAGAAGTGCTGAACCACTGAACCACTGAATCAGACCGAACGTAAGTGGCCGGGAGGAATATTGCCCCGCGTCACAAAGCCGCCTGCGGGGCAGTCTCTGTAGTTGGGGCAAGCCTGAAGTGAGTCCGCGTACACGCGGTGCATCAGCTCCCGGCTTGGCCCGATTTGTGGTGTATCGCCACCGTGTGGTGTGCCCCTCCTGATTGAACCAACCCAACCAGGCGGTTGTTCGACACATGGGCGAGACTTCGGATGAGGAGGACGGCAGGCCAGACGGCGGCGGCCTGTTTGGCGGGCTGATGGGCGGCCTGGGCCTGGGGCCGAGCAAGCCCGTCAAGGAGCTCACAGTCATCACGCTGGTGCTGGGTGAGAGAGCGCCGGGGCGCGCAGGCGGTGCCGTGTCACCCCTGCTGGAGTGTCTGATGTACCTCGTGGACATCTTAGGGGGTTTGTCTTCCCGTGCCAGCCAGGCAGCTTGCCTAAGTCGGATTGTTCTCATTTCCGCAACTGCTTGGCTGGTCGGGGTAAAACAAAATACCGCAGCGGAGAAGGAGACGGCGTTATCGAACGGACCCGGCTGGTCGGGGTGCGCGAGGCACGTACCGCCACAGGCCAGTTCTGGGTGAAGAGCGAGAGCCTCGCGGCGCACAGAGCTCTGCTGCGGCTTCCGTGTCGGCTCCTTGCTGCTTGCTGCGTTGGGCGCCGTTGCCTTGTGGGGGTGGTGCTTCTGTCGAGCGAGCGCGGAAGCGCCGCCCCGTGTAGGGGAGGGCGCATCGAAAGCATCGTGTGGCAGGGCCTCACGATGCCCTCCGTAAGCACGTTGCTCGCCCGTCGAGACCTTCCTTTAGCTTTCGACCCCCTTACGGGCCGGCCCCCGCGCTGTCTTCTTTCGACCCACCCTGCAGCCGCCCGAGGCAAGCTCGACATTCCCGGCAAGGTGCGTGTCAAGGAGGTGGATAACGCTGGATAAGGCGCTGACCCCACGGCCGGACACGCCCGCACTCGCCGTACTGACCGCACGGTTTCGCAGCGGACCCCGTGCTGTGTGGGTATGTGGGTTGCGGCCCCACCCCCTCTCTTCCCTGAGATGCTGTGCGCGCACTGTTCCCATCCCAAGTGAGTAAGACGGTAATGCTTGCGGTGCGGCTCACACACGGCTGACCGCTACCGCGGAACCGCGCAGGTGAGCGACTGGCCCAGCCTGCGGCACGCGCTTCAGCAGGTGACCGGCCTCAGCAGCGACCGCATCATGGCGGTGGAGCTGCTGTGGACGCCGCGCGACGAGACCGACTACCTCACCCGCGCGCAGCTGGAGAAGGACTACCCCAACCTGGTGCCCTTCGGCAGCGCGGAAGCCGCAGGGCACCGCTGAGGGCCGCTGCTTGGCGCCCCCTCAGGAAGTCCCCGGCGGCGGCGGCGGCGGCGGTGGCATCAGGCGGCGCAGCGGCACAGATGGTTGCACATGCATGCAGGCATGCTGCGCCGGCCGGATGCGCTTGCGTGTGTGGTGGCGTAAGGGTAATGGCCGGAACTCCGAAAGGTGTTGTGATGGTGACGGTGATGGTGCCGCAGTAGTCCGTGTGTTGTTGGTCGTGGTTGCATGGCGTCCTTTGCCCGCTTGCCCATATTCCTATCCGTATGCCTGTAGTGGCGTGTAGAAAAAAGCGCAACCAAGCCATTGCATTCTCCGCGCTGCGGGTTTTATGGCATCTTTTTCATTAGAAGACCCAAAAATGCGTTTTCGGGGCGGCGTCTGGCCCTAGGGCCCACATGCAACGTGACCGTGGCCGGTCACGTTTGTGACTGTCTGACTGCCCTTGACCGTGTGGCGTGGCCCAGTGTGTACGTGCACTGATCCTAAACCCTTACTACCCTGCCATTTGTTGTGTGCGCGGGAACGCACGTTTGGGGTGTGCTCATGAAGAGAGTATATCAAGCTGTTCGGAGAAGAAACATGGACCCATGTGCATAGGTGTTTGTGGTGCAGGAAGAGTTCAGGCGCAGCCGCAGCGGCAGGGTTGACCAAGCCGTACCAAACTACGGCTGGGCGGCTGGTCTAGGTAGCGTGGAGACTTGCGCACGCAAAGCGTCGACGTGCAAGCAGCGATAACGAAGCGGGGGCCCCTGCGGGGCTTAGCGAGCTTCCCTTGGGTAACGTAACAAACTAATCGTGTATGTGCCGATTGCGTGACGATGTGCGGCATCGTGTATGTGTGAGTGTGTGTGTGTGCGCTCTTGGGCGACTGTCAACATGCGGCTGCGGTCCCGAAAGGCGACTTTCGCTTCCGTGTACGTCGCACGTCGGGTGCTTTACGGGTGGGACGTTCGCTAGGTGCCGCCCATCGTCGTGGCGTGACCTGGCGTGACTGTGGCAATTTAATAAATTTAATGGTGTAACCGTTCGTACCTACCTACGCCAACAACCTACGCCAACAACCTACGCCAACAACAAAGGACTACAAACATCACGCCCGAGAGGCGGGTAGAGGGGGCATTCCACCGGGGCTCGCTCTCCACGATGTCACCGATACGCACACGGCAGGTCTGCTCGACACGCGGCTTGCGACCCTGTCGGCGCGTGAAGTGGGACACGTCTTAACTCCCCGATCGACCGAGAAGACGGCGCAACAACGCTGCAGCGCCGCGTCCTACTCCCCAGGGCCTAGGGCCTCCCACATGGCATCCATCTCCGCCTCGTACGACGAACTAATATGAAGGCCGTACCAAGATTCGGAGCGCAACAC
Organism: Pleodorina starrii; assembly: GCA_030267565.1. NCBI lineage: Eukaryota > Viridiplantae > Chlorophyta > Chlorophyceae > Chlamydomonadales > Volvocaceae > Pleodorina > Pleodorina starrii. Next base: position 1,307,740 of record BRXU01000005.1, on the reverse strand, counting down.
CTGCGCTGGCCGCTCTGAGTAGCTAGTTCGGGTTAGCTTGACGCATTGCGAGAGACGTTTTCGTAGGGGCTGATAGGTGTAGCATTCTAGTACCCGATGCTGCCGGTCTGGGCGTGAGCCTTGCGGGTTGAACGGCTTGCCCATCAGTACAACGAGCAGCTGTTATGAAACTTACGAAACAATACGATGTCGCGGCGCATGACGAGGGCGTCTGGTCGGTGGCCTGGATCCCGGCAACAAATAGCCTGCTGACCGGCTCTGTCGACGAAAGCGTCAAGCGCTGGGAGGTTTCGGACCAGGGTCTCACAGAAATTTACAAACAAGACGGCCAGGGGTTAGGTGTAATTTCGGTGGCTGCGCATGGGTCAGGCCAATTCGCAGCCTCCAGCGCCCTCGACTCTTTGATACGTGTCTGGGACGTAAATGAGCAGACCACGATATCGGTGATTGAAATGGCGCCCACGGAGACATGGACGGTAGCTTTCGGACCACAAACCGACGTCCTGGACCTGGCCGTGTCCGGCGGTACACGCAACACGGTCGTGCTGTGGCGCATCGGAGAGGGCAAGACGGAAAACGTCGGGGAGCTCGCGGCGCCATCGGTACGGGGATAATGGACGGGAGGAGATGCCCGAGGGAGTGCGCGTGGCGGCAGTTGAAGCGAAAGCATGTTGTCGTGGTTGTTGCAGTGGGTCCCCAGACCCAGTGGGCTCCAGGGGGTATAGAGCTAGCTGGCCAGCTGGCCATGGACTGCAGCGGAAGCGACCAGGGCAAAGGCGAGCCCGACCAGGCCAGGCAACACGAGCCGCCCAGACAGGCATGCGTCACGCCGACGACCCAACAAACCAGATCTTCGCCGAACTGAGGCTGCGAACACATCTTGCCCCCCGCCATGCGCCCAGGCCGCCGCCGAGAGCAAGGCCCACAAGCGCGAGCAGTTCGTGCTTAGTGCGGCCTACAGCCCCGACGGCCAGCGGCTGGCCGCCGGCTGCATGGACGGCACCGTGGCCGTGTGGGACCTCACCACCTCCAAGCTGCTGGGCAAGTGCGAGGGACACCACAAGCCCGTCCGCAGCCTCACCTTCACCAGCGGTGAGGTGCGGGGTGCAGGCTCGAAGGGCGTGCACTCGGTGGGGTGCGGCGCAGGACGCTCGGTTGTTGGCGCAGCGGCTCCTGTGGGCTGGTTGGGAAAGAAGCCCAGGCTGGTGGGCTGGCTGGCCGGCTGGGTGGGCTTGTCTGGCGGGCCGCGGAGGAATGTTTGGTGTTTTCTCGCAACGGCAAACGCACGCGCATGTGCCCGCTCTTTGCCGTCCCCCGCAGGCCCTTCGCTGTGGTTTCGTGTTGTCTCTCGCACGCCCCCCGCCGAGCGGCCTTGCCCGCCTGCGCCGCTGCGGCTCGTCTTTCTTGGCCCCCCCCCCCTTGCGCCCCGCTGCATCAACGCCCCGCACATCCGCCCTCCTTCCAACCAGGGGTGTGCGGAGTCACGTGCCTCGGAAAAACACGGCCCCGGCTGCCCCCGCCGAGGCCTCCGCTCCCTGCTCGCTCCCGAAGTCCCGAGTCCCTTGTGACTCCCTGTCATACCCGAATCCTTCGACCTCATTGAATCTCCATTGAATGCCTTGATGACTCCCCACTCGACTCCCCCGACTCCCTCGGCCCGCAGACAGCCGCATGCTGCTGACCGCCTGTGACGACATGCACGTGCACCTGTACGACGTGGAGAGCTGCAACCTCATAGAGTCCTTCTCGGGTAAGCACACGCAAGCCGCCGGGCGGCGGGTCGATGCTGCCCGCAGAAAACCGCCCGACGGAAGTATGTATATATGTTTTAAGGCATTAAATACGGTCGCGGCAAAGCCCCTTTTTCGGATTATGGACCGGGAACCAGACAAAGTAAGGGACCAAAGGCGAGGCCCCGCGTTGTGTGCTTTTTATTTCCGTGCACGCGCCAGGCCACGAGTCGTGGGTGCTGTCGGTGGCCATGCACCCCGGCGGCTCGGCGTTCGCCAGCGGCGGCAGCGACGCGCGCGTCAAGCTGTGGGACATCAACACGCGGACGTGCGTGCAGACGCTGTCGGCAGACCACACCGACCAGGTACGGTGTCGCGCTGCGGTCCACCACACAGCAGGGTTGCACGGCTCGACCTCGGCTGCGCGAGGCTTGCCTGCGCGGGGGTTGGCTGCTCGGGGATTGGGTACGCGTGGCTGGGCTGCGCTTGGGGTGCGCTTTCGCAAAGAGGGGCGCGTGCGTTGGAAGAGGGCAGGCATTGCGCGCTGCACAAGAGGGGAGGGCACACCCTGCCTGAAAGCGCTGCCGCGCCGCCCGGCTGACCCCAGCGCCTACACAACGTCGGTCCGTCTCTTGGCTCTTATCTGTCGCCTGTCTGACCGCCGGTGCGTTAGACACCCAAGCCAGCCGGCTTCCGGCGCTTCACCCGCCCCGCCGCAATGCACTGCGGTAGCCGTGGCGCCCTCCTCTGCTCTGTTGCGAGCCTGGCCGCGCCGCTACCGTCGTGACATCCTTGTCACAAATTTCACGGCCGACCGGCACGGTCCCATATGCTCCGAAACCTCGCAGGTATGGGGCGTGGCGTTCAACGGCTCGGGCTCGCACCTGGCGTCGGTGGCAGACGATAAGCGGCTGGTGGTGTATGCGGTGGCGTGAGGGCGGCTGGGGGCTGAAACAGCGGGCATGTGATGACACGACACGACACCACGGCGGAGGGCAAGCGAATAGGAGCCGACGATTAGGCTGTTCAGCTGCGGTACCGCGGCTCACGTTGCCAGTCAGCCAGTCAGCCAATCAGTCAGTCAGTCCCGCCATCGGTGCGAAGTGGAGTGGTGGTGGTGGTGGTGGGAAGGAGAGGCTGCCCGGACAGGCGGGGGTTGGGAGGCGGCAGAGGGCTTATGGCCAACAGGCACACTGCAAGGATCTTGCCCCTCCGTGGACGGGCGCGGGGAGGTTGCGGGGTGTTTGGTTTTTGGTTGATTGGTTGGGAGGGGGGGCGGCTTGGGGGACGCATGTGGGATCGACTGTTGGATTGTTGTGGGAGCTGCGAACGCGGCGCGTTGCCCTGCCCAGCGGGCCGTATGTTTCTTGGGGATTGAAGAGTTGAAGAAAGTCATTGTGATGGCCGACAGGAAGCCCGGGTGCACTCGCGGGCGCTGCTTCGGACTGACCTCTGAATGGGGGTCTGAAGAGGGGCGCCAAGAAATCACTGCATTCGAGGCAGGGAGTCATAACATCCGCAAGAGGGAGTCACCACATCCGCAAGGAACGGCCAGCCCGGTTAGCTTGCCCTTCGAACACGCAGGCGGGGCGGTTTTTGGCGGGCGGGCACAGGTGCTGCCTGTGCGTGTTTCCGACGATGCTGCTGGCATACGACGTGGCCCACGACGCCCGGCCTTGGTGACACTCTTGACATCCAGACCGAAGCGTTGCCGGCCAGGTGTTCCGAGCATGGCCGTAAGGGGCGGGCTGCATGCGGAGGGCGGGGCAGGGTGAAGCGGGGTGTATGAATTGTGCGGAGGGCGGGGCCCTGGGTCTTGCGATGACTGACCCGCGGTACGACAGCACGCCGCAGCTGTGCACGAACGGCAGACATACTGGCGCTGCATGGAGAATGACCGTTGCGTGTGCGCCCCGGTCCCAATGCGTTGGGGCTTAGGGGACTTGTTCTTTTTGGCTGCAGGGATTGGGATGGCGCATCAACAGGTGTAAGGTTTGGGCAGTCTCATCGCATCTGGGCAATGCAGAACCGTGTCCCGGCACATGACCGTTGGAACCCTAGGTGCCCAAATCGCCAAATGAAACAGGACGGGGCGCTGCGTCCGAACTTCTCAATCTAAATAGCTGCATCATTCGCACATATGCATGGATTTGCTTTGGGTCGCGCGCGTGCGGTGATGCGATCGTCGCGGAATTTCAGTTGAAGAGAAAGCCGCGAGCTTGGAGCAAGCGCCAAGCGGCATTATCGTCAACAGCATAGTGGCAACGGCGGTGGCTCGGAAGTAAAGCTAAAATGCCGTCAGCTTGAGTGGCGTAGGGATGAGCGGATGACTCGGCAGAATCGTCGTTTGAATACGGCACTCCTCGCCGCCTCCTTCACTGCCCACGACCACGCTGAGCCATATTGTTTTTAGGCTTCTTGTGCCATGCCTCTTGAAAAGGGCTCGAGAGCCTGCAATCCGTGAAACCGTGCGTTCGGGCGTCAAACGACCTTGGACAACAGTCTCGCAGGAAGTTGCCGCAAGCGCTGCAAATTTGTTCCTCTTGCTATGCAATAAGTATACATTATAATCTACATTATAAACGAACTAAGGGCATAGCCAACGATGGCCCAGGCGGGATATCCGCCTCGCGACCGTCTGTCCCTGCGCGCATACATCCGCGCGCGTTTGCGGGGACGCGGTCTTTTGGAATTCGCGGATGATGACGAGGAGACGTGTGCCAACACCGACCGCGTCTACATGAACTGCGGGCAGGCCTGGCACGAGGATGCGCTTAGGAGGACACAGTTCGAGCTGGAACCCCTCATGGCCACGTCCACGGTAGGTATCTTGAGCGGGCCCCTGCAACCTGAATGCAAGGCAACAGGAGCAGCTGCTGCTGCTGCTGCTGCTGCTGTCCAGGGGCCCCAGGCTACCCGCGCACCCCCTGACGCGACACCGACAGTTTCACCCCGTTGCTGGCCCTCTTTCCCCTGCGCAAATCCATGTCTACCTATGTCAGGACAATCCTATGCAAAGCATAGGTAAGGAATCAGCCTTGTTTGTGGCGCGTTGGGGGCACCTTGTCCTTCCCTACAAGCACCCGTTTCTTGGATTTAGCGGGCGGTCAGGATGGCGGGGCAATGTAGCCAGCGGCTGCGGCAAAGCCCATCCCGGCATGCACCAACCCCGCAAGCCAAATATTCGCCACGCAGGGAGTGACGGCGGCCAAGCACGCACCCACGGGGATTTTGCCTCCCCGGTCCTCCCCGCCGGCTGCTGACTCGAAACCCTCCCCGCCCCGACGCGGGCCGCCTTTTCCCCTCCATCGTCCATGTGGGTCGCACCTCGGGACCAGACTGGCTGGCCTCCTCACGCGGGAGCAACTCCCTCCCTACGCCCTTCACGTTCACCTGGGTTCCGCTTCCCTCCATTTCAACCTCCCCCCGTGCCCCGCCCCCCGCCTGCCACACGCGCAGGCAACACCGTGCAGTCCGACGACGAGTTCTGGTCGTCCACCGGATCCGACAGCGCAGCCGCCGGCGACGCGCTGCTCTATCGCCTGCCCCGGACCCTGGGCCGCGTGGCATACGCCAGCATTGCCGTGTACCGGGCGTTCTACCAGCACGGGTGCGAAGGGGACCGCGGGGCTGGCTAGCTAAAGGGTTCGGGGCTGGCTTGAGGGTTGAGGCATTCACCCAGCTAGCCTTAATTTCGCGCCTTCACCCCGCCCGCGCGCCGCCGCAGCCGCCGCAGCTGCCGCAGCCACACCCCTGTTCCTTCGCTTCCTGGTCCCTCCCCGCCCACTCGTCCCGCCACGCGTCTGCCTCCTGCCCCCTACCCCACCCCATCCCGCTCCCCCGCAGGGACCCGCTGTACCCTCCTCGCAAGGTGTCCTTCCTGACGGGCCCTACGCCCAACCAGCTCTACCCCGCCTCGCCCATCTACCCAGTCCGCCTCACGGATGAGCAGCAGGTAGGGTGCGGCAGTAGGGATCGGCCGTTGAAGGGTGTGTGTATGTGTTTGTGCCTGCGTGCAAGGATGGGTCATGGAAGGGTGTGTGACGGCGTGCATGTGTTTGCTTCTGTTGGTACTGCAACATAAAAGGGCTCAGCTGGGGTCGGAGGGAGCGGCAGGCGGGGTCGGCAAGCGGCGGGAACGGATGTTGCGGTAAGGCCCGTGAAGGGGAGACGGGCCAGTTGCGCGATTCTGGCACAGCAAAGCGACGTGGCAAATTAGGAGACCGTCCGCTTGCGTGCTCAGGCGCTTCCAGTCGGGCTGTTCGTGCCTCGTCTCCCCTCGAGAGAGCTGACTAGGGCCGCAACCCTGGCCTGTTGGACGCAATGCTGACTTCCCGAACCCGCCGCCCTGTCGGCCCCCCTGTCTCGCCGCGCCCTCTCGCGGTGCCCTCTCCCGGCCGTGGCGCCCCAGGTGTTTGCGCTGGCCCCCACCGCGGCGGTCAGCAACTTCCTGATGGTCCGGATGCACGGCCGCCGGCAGCGGCAGTGGGAAGGTGCGCGCGCTGGTGCTTTGTTGTTGGTGCTTTGTTGTTGGCGAAGAAATTGCTCGTGGCCTCGGGTTGCGGAGACGCGGGTTGAGAAGAGGCGATAGGGTACCTTTGAAAGCAGCGGCAGCGGTGCGCCAGCGCCCTGTGTAGCCTGGGGCACTCGATGCGCATGGTGCCCGTCGACGCGCGGCCCTCTACCTCCAACCCGGCAGTTCTGAACCCGCCCGCGCCAGCCGCTGCCGGAATCAGGCTGCAGAGCGGCCCTCTCTCCGGCTCGCTGTCGGCACGAAGCGCGCTGCAACGACGACCGCACCGGGGGGAAGCACCTTTGGGTCACCCTTCTCACACAGTTCCTCCCCCTGCCTTGGGTTTGGCAGCGTGCAGCCGACGGCGGCTCTGGGGGAGGACGAAGGGACGTAGGGGCGTCTCCGAGGCTGGTCCCGCGGTACCGGTTCCGTGCCCCGGTGTCACATCACTTTGCGTCCCGTGCTTTCGGCCTCACCCTCCCCGTGTCGCCTGCCCCCCGCAGACCTGCAGTACTACATCGCCATCCGGCACGTGGCGGTGTACGGCGACCCGATGGATCCGTCGTACAGTCTCCAGATCGCGCGCCTGGTGCGCTCGGCTCCGCTGGCGTGGCCCTGCACGCGCGGCCTCGTGTCGCCGGCGGCGACACCGGGGGAGGTGGCGGGCGCGGGGCTGCCGGCTGGCATCTTCGGCAGCGGCCGCGGTGGATCCACCCAGGGGCCTGTTGCGCAGCGGCGGGGCCGGGCCGCTCAGGAGCAGGTTCTCGCCGAGGACGTGTTCGAGGCAGGGCCTCAATCGGCGGAAGAGTCACTCCGGGCATACGTCTCGGCGGGTAGGTGCCGCGCAGCGCCTGTACGTCCCTGTGTATGTGCGTGTGTGTGTGTGTGTGTGTGTGTCTTGCGCTGCATTGCGAGTGCACTCGACGCTTAGGTCAGGCCCGGGGGGCGGGATGGGGCGGGTCGTCGAGCGCGGTCGGAGGCCGCGCGGATGCACCAAGATTGCATCCCTGGGTGTGGTCGCGCGCGAGGGCGGGCGAAGCGGTACAGTCTACAGTGACAAGGGCGGCGTGCCTTCAGAAGTGGGGCATTCTGTCCTTTCAAGGGCGCACATCACAAAGCGCCGCACATGACCCATCGCCCCACGCACCTTGTGCCGCCGCCAACGCCGCCCCCTCCCGCGCAGCCTTCCGCCGTGGCTCGACCCGGGCCCTGCTGGCTTCGCAGCCGGGGACACCGGCGGCGGCCCTCCCTCGAGCCAGGCAGGGCCGCACTTGGCGGCCGCGCGCGCAGCTCCCCTCGGGTCCCTCGGGCCCCACCGAGTCGGAGCTGCGGCTGGAGGTGCAGCAGGAGGGGCTGCTCAGGTGCGTGATGCTGAGACCCACGGGTCGGTCGGCTCGAGGCGGATGTGGGTCACTGGCGCCAACCGGGGTCCCTTTGGTTGCGTTGCCTCCCCGAAGCTGGCCCGGATTGCTGCCGACGGCCGCTGCGGCCGCACTGCCATCCATCCGGCGGCCACCAGCGGCCACTCGACCGCGCCTGCTGCTGCACCCCCGCCCTTCCTCCTCCTCCTCCTGCTGTAAACGCATTTTCATGACGCACAACCACCGGATGCCTCCACTTCCGCTGTGCGCAGGGCCCTGCCTCACCTGGTGTGCATGCGCTGGCCGGAGATCCTCGTGGTGAGACAGCAGCAGGCGGAGTGGGAAGGGGAGGGGGAGCTGCGCGGGCCAGGGCCGGCAGCCACCGGCACTGGATCCGCCGCCGCCGGCCCAATGAGGCAGACCGGCCGAGGCACGACTGCCGGCCCGCTCCAGGGAGCCGCCGCCGCCGGCGCCGGCCCCTCGAGCCAGCGCCGGACGTTGACTCAACATCGCTATGGTGAGATGTCGGACGACGCCGAACTCACCTCAGGCGGCGGCGGCGGCTCCCAGAAGGCCTTTGATGACGGCGGTGGTGGCGGCAGGGCTGACGCAGGCGCGGCTGACGTGGCTGGGGCGGGGCGGCTCGGGAGCGTGGGTCCCCTGCAGCGGCTGCGCGAGTGGGTCGGCGCCATGCGCGGCGCGCGCAGCGCCGGTGCCGACAGCGACGCCGACGGCGCGGCTGCGCGGCCCAGACGGCGCCCGTTCGGGCTGGGCGCTGGCAGCAGTGGTGGCAGCAGCGGCAGGAGCAGCAGCGGGGGAGGCAGCGGGAGTGACCCACGGGTCCGCCGTTACCTAGCCGAGCAGGCGGCCTGGGCCCGGGAGGGCCCAGCCGGCCCTCGCCTGCGCGGCGAGCTGTCCGCCTCCCGACCGCCCCGAGCCCCCAGGCCCGTGGAGGGGCCCCTGGCGCGCCTCTACGCCCTCATGCGCGGCGCCTCATCAGACGACGAGGATGCGGGCGGAGACACAGCCGGCGCCGACGCGTCGGCAGCGGCGGAGACACAGCCGTATCTTCGTTTTTTTCTCCCGCCGTCGCCGTCGCACAGCCGTCCGATGCAGGCCTTGCCGCCGCCGAAGCTGCGGCGCCGCGAAGACGGCGGCCCGGCGGCGACCGGCGCGGGCAGCGCCGCGGCTGGCGGCAAGGGCAGGGGGGAGATGGCGCCAGCGGCGGCGGCGGCAGCGGCGGCCTACGGCCGCCTTGTGGGGCAGCGGCGGCGACGCCACCAACGGGCGGCGCAGCGGGCGATGCAGTCGGCGGTGTACTGTCCCACCACGAGCGGCGGCACGTTGTTTGTGGCGCTGGAGGAATGGGCGGGCGTTGGCGGCGGCGGCGCCGCGGCGCGGGAGGCGGGTGGCGTGGCGGTACCGGACGGCAGCGACGCCGGGGGCAACGCAGGTAGGGCTGGGGCGGCAGCAGCCCTATTATGCTAGCACCGAGCTACGGTCTGGCAGCCCCAGCAGTGGCAGCAGCAGCGCCAGCCTGATTCCATGGCGCGGTGTGTGCCCGCGTGTGAGCACGGCTCGGGGTCTGGTGGTCACGTGGCGCTGACGTGTGAAGTGGAGTGGCTTTGGAGTGCGGACACTGAGGGCGCTGATGGTTGCACGGATGCCGCCGCGGCACCACCGGTCGCCGGTGGCCATCTCCTTCTCTCCCTCTGGTTACACGGCCCACGGCCCCGCGCCGCCGCCGCCGCGGTGTCTCGCTGACCGCATATCCCCACCCACATGCCCGCCCCTCTCCCTTGCCCTGCGTGCGCTCCCCCCGCCAAGTATTGCTGGGTTCTGGGTCCGTTCGCTAACGCCGTCTCCTTCTCCGATGCGAAATTTTCTTCCGCCCCTCCTCAGGCTGCTGGCTGGTGTCCCATTACGACCACGAGCATCTGTGAACTGGTTGGTGGGCATGACCGACGGAACGGCCACAGGGTTAAGCGTTTGAGCCGCTGGGCGCGCCTGGTTTTTGGTTTGTTGCGACAGCGCTGTTCGGAACAGTGGTCTCCAGACACTCGTTCGTTGGGAAGGGTACAGCCAGCGAGCGCCAGCAGCAGGTCGTGATGCACTGCAGCAGCCTTGTTTGGCAGTGCGACGCAGCCGCACTGCCGCGCCCGCTCTGGAGCGTTGAGCTTTGAATACGGTACTGCATGCAGGAGATGCGGCATGTGAGGATTGTGGCTGCATGGTGCTTTGCGCTGGTGTTTTGTTTATTTTCGACAGGGCCGGTGCGGTGGCGGAGCCCCCACACACCCGGGCCCTCCCACCCGGGCCTCTTTCTGTTCTCATTTCGCTCCGAGGGCCTTCCGTCGGCGCCACTTGTGTTATTCTTGCGGCCGTTGTTATTTGCTGCTCGACTCAAAGAAAGGGGGCGAAGGCGGCGGCGTTGAGCTGCCGGTTTTGCAGCAGCCCGTGGCGGCGGCGGCATTAGGCAGCGTGGTAAAAGCAAAAGTGTCAGGTCGAGCCGTGCATGAAATGCGGTGGCGAGCACGTGAAGAGTTTCACCGCCATGACTCGAAGATTGCGGGCTTGCTGTTTGTGGTTGTGAGGGCACATAAGGGTGATATTTACGACATAGGGCGATAGGGGACTACGCGCGTCCTGGCAGATTTGGCCATGTGGCGGCTGCGGCGACGCCAAGGGTCCAAGATTTGGTGAGGGGTCTGAAGAAATGCTCTGTGAATTGGATAGGCGGGGAGGCTCGAGTAGTCGAGTTGGGGGAGGCTGGGGGATGGGGGGAGGCTCGAGCTCCGTAGTCGAGTTGGGGTAGGGTCTGCGGCTTCACGCGTGCTCCCCGACACTGTTCCTAGTACAGCTTCCCTGGCATGGGGGCGTTGATGAGGACGGGCGACACCGGACATGAGGCAAAATGAAACGATGCCGACTAGGGCGGCGCGTTGCAGTCTTGCAACGAGGGCGTGCAGCATCCAAGCGCATGGGAAGGCGCAGCAACCTGGGGGCGACAATTGGCCTGTCGGGTGACGATTTTGCACTCTGGACTGTTGGGGCCAGGGATACCGGTAGACGCGTGGACGGAGGTCGGGGCAGGCAGGCCTTACGGCCGTGAGGTGAGGTGAGGGCCGCAGGGGCCCGTGGACAGCGGGAGTTTGCTATTTCGAGCTTTCTCCCTCCTTCCTCTCCCAGGTCGCACGGCTTTTATGACCGGGTTTTGAGGAAGGGGTGACCATTGGGCGCTGCATCAGTGTGTTGCGTGCGCCGTCAGGGGCTCATTGGCCGAGGTAAATTTGATTTGAGTGGAAGGAAAGGACGGATGGATCGGACCCTTGGCAACAAAACAAGAAAATCCTGAATGAAGTGCTCTCAACTGTTCTGCAGTGGACCCAAATGGACACCGATGATTGCCACAGCTGAGGAGAGTGTTGTGGCCGAAGCCCGAACCGCGCAAGGCCGGCCCAAACGGCCAGACACTCTGCCCCGAACAGCCAGAATCAGCCACCACCCAGGCGGTGGATGAGGACAACTAAGGTCAAGGAGCCAGCCAGGGCGCCCTTACCGGTATAAGCGGTCCCTGAGCTGTCCATTGCCCGACAGTACGCAACCTACCAGGGGGAAGCTCGAAAGCACAACCACACGCGGGTGCCCCATGATTTCATGCTAGTACGCCCTTGCCGATTCCTATGTTGGGATAATCCGTCCCCTTGGGTCCCGGCGGCTGGAGCTGCTGGAGGTGGGCCCGTCAAGGGAGGTAGAGCCTCCCTTAAGGACCCCCCGCTCGCACGGCTGCATACAACCTGAATAAAGATAACTAAAATTTATTTGCATGATTATTACCGGGGAATGCAATATGCTGATGATGATGATGTTACAAGCTTCAACGAGCTCGTACGGCTCAAACGAACCCGGAGGCTCATGAACCGCTTCAGCCAAGCAGAAAAGCAAACGGAAACAAGAGAAACAGTAACCAAAGAAACGATGTAACGTCAGGATACAGGAGAAGCACAGACGAATGGCATAACTTGAAAGATAGATGCCAAGCACAACTTTACGAAGAGATGCATTCTCGCCGTAAGCGGAACATTTCAGAAATAGCACTTGCAAGACCACGCTGGTCGTCAACTTGCATGACATCGTTAACACACGCACTAACGGGCACACCCAAATCCCAAAGCCTCTGCCGTGCAGACGCAAGCGCGGAGCACTCCAGCAGAAAATGCTTCTCATCCTCCACAGCACCATTAGAGCGACACGTCTTACACACACGAAGCTCCCTAGACCTGCTGCTCTCGCTATTAATCGCTAAGTCAGACACACACAAACGAAAACGAAGTAAGGAACGGTGGTGCGCCGGCGGGATGTACCCCTCGAACTGCTTCGGTAACCCCATCCAGTGCTTGTAACGGCACATCTTAACACCAGGCTTCCTGCCGTCCGAAACGAAAGCGCCCGGGTCCACCGCCAACCTATCACTGCCCCAATCGTCGTTGACGCGACCCCTGAGGGTGTCCATCAGCGCCTCAACGTCAAGCCTGCACGCCGAAAAACGCCTAACCCTAGTGTCCATGTTACCCGCCGCCGCTTCTTCGCCCCAGTCGTGCCCTAAGAGGTTCAGAACCCGAATGACCTTGGAGCCCCAACCGTCTGCCTGCAGATCCGATTCCAAAGCCAAACGGATCTCATGACGAAAGGCGCTGTGATACACGTTGCTAGTGTCCTCCACCAAACTGTTCCAAAAACGAAAAACGGATTCAGCCCAATGCAACTGTAGAGGCACCTGCCCGAGCTCTCTAAACAACAACTGCAGGGGTGGAACGGCAGCTCCGACCAGCTGTTTCATAAACGAGATTTGTAGCTTGACCATACGGTCCCGGATAGCGGCCTCAAAATAACAAGAACGCGGAGCTTCGTTAGCCGGAAAACCCCTCTCTATCATGGCTAAAACCAGGTCAGCGCCCCATAGCTGCGAACCGTACGAAAGAACAGAGCGAACTTGAGCGTTGAAACATTTCATACCAACTGAGGGGAGCAACAGCCCCTGCCGACGCAGCTTGCTAAGCAGAGAGAACATGGCCCGCCGGCCCGCAGCATGAAGCTCGTCCGTGCAGGACGAGAAAGCGCTGTTAGGACCAAAATGCAGCCCGAGATAGCGTGCGCGCGTCTTCCAAGTGATAGGTCGGACCACCGGCAACCCGTCCTCCGTCACGCGCATAGTAGCCAAGTCGCTGATCGCATAAAAGTGGCTCCTGACCTGGGCATTGGGGTGGAAAAACAGCAGCTCGCACTTCTTCGCATTAACGGTAAGACCGAACGCTTCCGACCACTCCCGCAGCGCTGCAAGCAGGCTCATCAAACGACGCTTTGTCGCAGCAAAAAGGCTTAGATCGTCCGCGTAAAAAGCTAAGGGCACGCGACGGCCTTCCACGTTAGTGCAATCCTGAGCCGCCATGGCAACTGGGAGCGCGACATCCAGGGCGTCAACGTAATCGGCATAACCTTCCACAAAAAACCCGAACAGCGTAGGACTCATTGGACAACCTTGCTTCACCCCTTGTGAGGAGGGGAACGCCTCTCCCGTCGCGCCGTTCACTTTGACCCGCAGTTCCACCCGCTCGTAACAAAGCGCAAGGATCGTGTCCGGATATGAATTTGTCAGGTCGTTGCCTATCGTTGCTTGCCTATCCAAAGTCGTTGGTGCAAGCCTGACAGTTCCTGCAAGCGGCCACAATAATTCATTGTTGATTGAAGAGTAATAAACATATCCATACTGAAGAGGCGTTGTCCGCACTATTGGCGTTGGAGGTTGGACTTTCCAGCGCTGGCGGGCGCAAAGTAGAGCTCGCGCCGGCTTCGCAGACCCAGTAAATGGCTGTAAGCTCAGAGGCGATTGTCTCGGGTGCGCTATACTAGCCACAAGGTTCTGGTTGCCTGCGTGCAACGGCTTTTCGGTTGGCCGCCCGCTGATCGATTCCTGTCCACCGCAGCCTTCCTTCTTGCCTACGCAACAGTCGCCGTAGCGCTATTTCTATCGAGGTCTGTCGCATGGGTCTTGGTGCTTTGGCTCGCCTTGCGCGGACGGACCCTATCTCACCCTTTTATGAAAACGCGTCGTCTTGCTCTCTTGCGTGCTGCAGCTGGCTGCGGTCCCTGCCCTCCACACGCCGATTCTTCGTGCCGAGGCGCTTCGACGTCAACCAGGCCGTAAAACCCCGGAGGTTGCACTCAGGGTACGGGTTTCCCACGCACGCCAATCCCTGGAGCGCTCGCGTCGGCACCCTGTGTTCCAGCGCCCAATCAGCGGTATCGTATACGCACCCGCGAAAGGGTTCGTGTGAGGGACCCCTCCCTAGGGGGGTTGAGGGGGCCGGCGCCCCCGCGCCGTTCAGCCGCGCAGCCCCGGCGTCCGCCCCTTGCCGCCCGCGCTCGCCTAGCTCGCGCGCGCGCCCCGCCCGCCTGCACGTGCGTGCCGTACGGCACAGCGGACAGCTGGACACAACGCGCCGGGACACACAACCCCTGTCAGCCAGACCCTTAAAGTCGCAGCACAGTACGGAACGGGTACGACACAACACGATACGGTACGGCACGGCGCCCCCCGCAGGTATCTTTTATGGATCTGGCAGCTGCTGCCCGCCTGCACGTGCGTGCCGTACGGCACAGCGGACAGCTGGACACAACGCGCCGGGACACACAACCCCTGTCAGCCAGACCCTTAAAGTCGCAGCACAGTACGGAACGGGTACGACACAACACGATACGGTACGGCACGGCGCCCCCCGCAGGTATCTTTTATGGATCTGGCAGCTGCTGCGGGTGCCGGAGAACGAGGTTGTTTCGGTGGCTGGGCTAGACTCGGCGGTGTACCTGCGCACGCTGCGCATGGCCTGGAGCATACTCGCCTGGATCAGCGTGTGGTGCCTGGCGGTGGTGCTGCCCGTCAACATCAGCGTGAGAGTGTGCTTCATCGGTGCCGCATGTCAGCATGTGGTGTGCACTGTGCAGTGGTGACTGGTGCAGTCTTGGGTTTGCCGGTACTTGTGGGCTTCGTCGGTTATTGCTTCGTGTTGCTTCGTGACTGGGATTGAAGCAACGGTTGGTGACTGGTACCGCACCATGCCGTACCTACCTGGCTGAGGTGGACGCCACAATGTCAACGGTGCACGACAACAACACTCACTCCGGCCGTCCTTCCGCCCCGCCCCCAAACACCTAGACACATACACACATACACACACCGCCCACCACCCCACAGGGCCATCAGGTGGATGTGCTGCTGTCCGCACCCCCAGCGCCTGAGGTACGAATTGTACGACAGGTGCCGTGCGGTTTGGCCGTGAGTACGGCAGCGGGGGGGCCTGCGTCCCGGCGTCCTCCGCCCCCGGGTGCACGCGCCGTACCGTATTTTGCTCGTACCAGCAGTAATCCCATGTATGTACGGAAGGTATGCGCTGGGCGCGAGCGACCCCTCGTGGTGGTGCGGCCGGCTCCGGAACCCGATCGGCGGGCTGGAGTTTCTGTAGGGCCTGCAGGGGTGGAGGATGGGGTGAGGGCCCAGGGCGGCCAGCGTCTCCAGCTAAGAGATCGTGTACGGCACCGAAGTTTGGGAGGTTGACTGGAAGGTTGACTGACTGATGCATCTGGTGGTCGCTTCGTTCTCGATTGCCCTCGTTCTCTCGGGACCGGATCCACAGGCGAAGATCAACATTCTGGGGCACAGCAGCTCGGTCTACGATGTGTCATACTTTGACCGGTGCAGCATGGTGCGTGGATGGGTCGGGGTGGCCATGGGGTCTCAACAGGGCGGTGCGCGGAGGGAGGAGGGAGGAGGGAGGGGCTTCCGTTTGGGTTCGGGCAGGGTCGTGGCAGGGGTTTGGCAACGCTCGGCAGGCCAGATTCAGATCCAAATCCAGATCCAGATCCAGATCCAGATCCAGATCCAATCCAGATCCAGATCCAGATCCAGATCCAGACTCAGATCCAGACTCAGATCTTAATCCCGATCCAGACTCAGATCCAGACTCAGATCTTAATCCCGATCCAGATCCCGATCCAGATCCTGAGAGGTTAATGGATCTTGTCTTGGGGGGCCCGGATTTCAAGTACAGCCCCGGGGTTTAGGGTTTTAAGGGTTTTTGGGCGGGGCCCCAGCGCGAAGCGCCCAGGGGGGCCCCGCCCTGTAGGATTGCCCATGTCCGTGTGTGGGTTCTGGGTTCTGGGTTCTGGGAAGTAATTGGACAAGTGTAGACTTTCGGTCAACGGAAAGACTCCATAAGTAAAAGATTACATTCTTTATTGCACGGTAAATTTATTATTGGAACCCAACATCGCATGAGTACAAACCAGTTTGGCAGTCTCCATGGACCGAGGCCGAGGTCAAACCATCACCTCTCGGCCAAAAATTAATTCCAGAAGAGTCATCGTTCCTTAAGGTGGAATTCTGACATGACGGCGTGAAATGAATCTTCGTTTCGGAAACAAACTATGTTTGCATTGCGAACATTCTTCCCGCGACCACACCACAGCAGCTCTGCTAGCCGGTCCGATCGTCTTGACGCATATTGCTATTACAAAGGTTGCAAGGAGCAAACCATGAGGGGCAAACTGCTGGTTGTTGGACGCCAAGCCGCCGATGCACGCACGATGCAGCCCTATGCAGCGGTCTTCTGCGGGCCGCCCAACAAGTCCAGTCGGCAACCTAGGGGATGGACTTCTACATTC
This sequence comes from Pleodorina starrii, assembly GCA_030267565.1. Lineage (NCBI taxonomy): Eukaryota > Viridiplantae > Chlorophyta > Chlorophyceae > Chlamydomonadales > Volvocaceae > Pleodorina > Pleodorina starrii. The sequence continues at coordinate 1,291,418 of BRXU01000005.1, read as the reverse complement.
CCTGTCCTAATGTTATAGCAGTCAAGCCTCCTCTACGGCGAATACCTCAGTAGCGAAGCCTGTGCACTCTCGTCGGCAACTGCACGTCGTCGCTACCCTCGCAAACAGTTCCGCTGTCCTTCTATTGGCAAGTCAGCCTGCGTGATGTGTAAATGATACACTCCATGTCTACTGTCAAGTAACTTCAGCCAATGCGCTGGCCGGAAGAGTTGCACAGTGCCGAGACGGCGCGCGATGCTAAACATGGGTCGGATTGCTGAAGCCGAAGGCATTTCAGATATAAAGCTCTGGCTGCCTATCAGCAGGAATGTCGATGCGACACTCTCACAGTTGACGCCCTCGCCGCTCGCTTTGGAAATGCCGTATTTCGGTCGATGCGCACATGCGCTCATGCACCCGACGGGATGACGCGCTTCGCGCGGCGCCGGCAGGCCTTGATAACGACTCGGCTAGCAGGCATTTCGGGAAAAAGCTCTGGCTGTCTATCAGCAGGAATGTCGACACTCTCACATTTCACGCCCTCGCCGCCCTAGCACTCAACTTAACCCGTACGGATTTAGTGGGGCCCCGCCCTTTTTCCGGCTTCAAGGAAGCCGACACCAACCCCTTGTCTCAAGTATGGTAGGCCCCGCCTCACCTCGTATTGCCTGGTCCTGCCCTGTCCTGCCTGGACCTGTGCCAGAGTCTGTGCCCAGTGTGTGTACGGTGGTGGCTGTCCTGTCTTGACCACCACCACCAGTCCACCACCACCACAACAACAACCTTCCCTCTCCTGCCTGGGGCCACAGAGCAACATCCCCAGCCGCAGCAACAAGCTGTTCGTGCACGTGTTCTCAGCATACGTGGTCACGGCCATCGTTCTGACGGTACGGCGCGGTACGGCAGATGTACTGACCAACTGACACCGGTTCGCTTCGGTTTTGTGGTCATTTAGACCGTTAAAAGAGTACGTGCACCTACGTGTCGCACGGTGAGCAGCTGTGACTGCCATACGGCCGCATCGAGTGCAATGCCGTGCAGTGCGGGACAGTGCGCCTCTGGATCCACCGCTACTGTTCGTGCTGTCGTACTCACACCCCGCCTGTGTACGGCAGATTCTATGGCGGTACAACAAAGAGATGACAGTGCTGCGGATCCTGTTCCTAGCCAGCGCGCCCAAGGGCGGCCCCAGCCACACAGTGCTCGTCCAGGACATACCCGGCACAAAGTACGGCACCGTACCGTGGGCCCTGAAGAAGGCGAGTGGGTTTGGGGCTTGGGGGAGGGCGGGGGAGGCCCCCGCATGCGGCCGGGCGCCGCGAAGAGCCGCATCCTGAACTTCGGGCTGTGCCGTTCCGCACTCCCCCTCAGGGAAGCAGCCAGAGCGCTGTCAGCCTGTCACCTCGTGCACCGCCGCCTGTCGCCTCGTGCACTTACCCACCCTTGCCCTGATGTTATTAAGTCTAAAATTATATAAAATTTTAAAATAAGTATTTAGTATATATTCAAGCAAATATATTAAATATTTGTATGTTTAAAATTTAAATTTTAAAATTTTATTTTAATTTTAAAATTTTAAAATTTAAAATAATTTAGCTCTAACTTAATATTCAAATTACAATATTTGTTAGTATTCAATTTAATTATAATTACAATATATTAATAATATTTAATCTTGAAAAACTTTAAAAATAATATTCATCTATCTTACCCACCCCTTCCCTCCCCACCCCCATTCATGGGCTCCGGTCTATCCGTGGATAGCTGGATACCCCCACGGCCATATATATACACACAACACGCACTTCCGTACCCCTCTTCTCCCCAGTTGCTGAGCACCACGCTGCTCCGCTTCCTGCCTCGCTCCTGGCGGGAGACGCTGGAGGAACTGGCGGAGGACTTTTTCTTCGGAGGGCTGGCGCGGGTGTGGGCCAAGGCAAGGGCCAAGGCCGGCGCGCTGCGAGCCGGTGCCAGGTCGCGCAGGGCCACGCAGCGGGCCATGTCGCGATGGGCAAGAACCGCCACCACCACCACCACCACCAGCGGCGGTGGAGGCGGAGGCGGCAGCGGTGGAGGCGCAGCATCAGCCAGCGCCGCTGGAGATGGGTGAGTGAGTGGGTGAGTGACAGAGTGTCAGGGCGAGCGCTGGGCTGCGCGACGCAACCCACTCGCTGCTGCGGTTCGGAAGGAAAATCATCACAAGGGGCGGTGGCGAAATCGTGGGAGGTGGCGAATGTGGTCGTGTGTGGCGAACCACCTCGCCCTCGCTCCCGTTGACAGCCCGTGCCCCCGCCACCCGTCACTGCCCTCCCCTCCCCTCACCTGCCCTCCACTGCCCTGCTCTCCCCTCCGCAGCTCCTGCGCCAACTACTTTGCCGACTACCGCCAGCACGCCAAGGAGGTAACGGCTGCCGTACACTAGGAGGAGGAGGAGGAGGAGGCTCCTTGGCCGGATGGGTGGGCGGGAGGGTTGCCGAGGCCGGGCGCTGCGCAGGCAGGGGCGCGCTGAATGGGCCGCGCGGCCCATCAAACTAACCGCACACCAGCCACCAGAAACACCCGCACCCGCGCGCTCGCACGCACCCGCACGCACGCGCGCACGCAGGCCGACGAGGCGGAGGGGGAGGCGGGGCTTCCGACAGACGTGTTGGCATTCGCGGAGCGGCTGAACTTGGAGCTGGAGGCGCCGGGTGGGTGGCTGGGTGGGTGGCCGGGTGGGTGGGGGGGTGGGTGGCTGGGTGGAGGTGGATGGCCGGGCGGGCGGGCGCACTGGCGGGCGGGTTGGCGAGGTGGGCTGTCGTGACTCATGAGTGTTCGCGCCCGGGGTGGGGGGGGGGCGCTGCGCTGGCAACGGCCGCAACCGTCGCGCATGCATGCATGCATGGATGCACACCGCGGCCCTCACGGAAACACAACAACGAGCGCCCGGCTCACATGTACGATACCGTACGATGCCGAATAATGCCGTACTCCGTGCTCCAGAAATTCTCATGCATCGTTCCATGTTCCCTGAAAGCGACTGACTACCGCTCCCGTGTGTTACATATGTGTGTGTGGGTGTGGGTGTGTGGGTGTGTTTTGTACGGCGGTGTACGGCAGTGGAGCGCCTCAAGGTCGACGTGCGGACCGCCCGGGGTCGTTTGTTGGACGTGTGGGATATGGCGGCCCACTTCTTGGAGCAGCGGCCGGCGCCGGGGCAGGAGCCGCCGTCACTTGCGGTAAGCCAGAGCACGTGTGGCAGGCTGGTGGCCTGGTGCTGCTGCGGGTGCTGCTGCTGCTGGTGCTGCTGTTGTTGCTGGTTCTGCTCTCGAAGGTTGCTTTGTATGAATCGGATGTTGACTGCTCCTGCTGGCTGCGTGAATCGCGAGAAGGAAAAGCGCCGGGGCTGTTTCACCGCCGAATGGCTCGCCTGCTGCCGTACACCCGCATGACATCGCAAGAAGGAAGTTGCATCACATCACACCCAGTCACCTCAGTTGGCCATCTCTTATCACACATGTGTTACCGCACCTCGGCACCAGGCTGCACTTCACAATTCGCATTCGCAGTCCGCAGCAGCCACAAACCACAAAAACGACATCACTCACCGTCCGCCCGCAGAGCATGGTGGAGGCGGAGTTTAGGTACGTGTACGGCAATGAGGTGGCGGTGGTCAACCCGGTGTGGGACCAGAGGGAGTTGGACCCGCTGCTGGCAGAGTACGGAAAGGTACGACACTCGCGAAAATCCGGACCTGCGGACCGACCCTCGGGTCCGCCGCGGTGCGCCCGCATTCCCCATCCCTCCTCCTCCGCTTCCCCAGTGGCCGATCTTCCCCTTTTTGACCCCCTCTCTTACCCCCTTTTGGCTCACTCATTCTCTCTCGTTCTCTCTCCTCCCGCTTTTCCAACCTACACCCGCATACACCCGCAATCCAACCACTTCCCGCTCTCACCCTCT